>CM049306.1:7434768-8176018 GCA_026874595.1 Sipunculus nudus | reverse complement strand
TGTTCAACGCGACAAAACAGGGCCAGATTAGGCTGGTGAGGGGCCTTAGATCAAGTATTTAGAGCAAACATTTTAACAGGGCTCTGAAATTAAATATAAATTCACATGCATATATTAAGACATAGTTTATGTTTATTTTGTGTAGTATAGTAAAGTAATAACTTGTTAGCCATGCAGCTAGAGAGTAAGACATATGTCCTATATATATATATATTCATAATAGCTTTACTTTCCAGTATAGGCAAAAGTCCTAACAAAGTTACATTTTAAAAGGTTATCATTGTTAATTTTACAAAAACGTTTATGTTCAATGCCCATTAGAGTTCCTTATGGTGACTTTATACTAAAGTTAATCCGGCTTGCAACTTAAACTATAAACTTCATGCAATGATTCAAATGGCAGGCTATTGCTGGGGTTGAAGCTGCTCTCTGAAAATTGGGTGTCTATCTGCATTCATGCATGGCCGCGTATAACTATAGATTAAAATCCTACATTCCCTTTCCTACATTTTACGCATGCGGGACCCCCACATATTTGTAAAGGGGCTAACCACATGCGGAAGCAAGAACTCAATACAACCTTTACATAAACGTTGATTCCGACTTTGAATTTGCTCAAAAGTATTTTTAACTCTGTCAATAAGACATGTTTTCATCCAATCCGCTCCTGTCAGCTCCAGTATCTTTAATTTCTAAATCTCTAGAATTTTCAAAATAAACTACTTAATTCTAATGGATAAAGAACAAGAAGAAGAATTTTGTCTTGTGGTATTCGACAATCTGGCCTTATATATAGGGGATAGCTAAGACTATCTTAAGACAATTTTATTTGTTGTTTCTTGTTAAGATGAAAAGCCCATTGGTTTCCAAATGATTGCTGATATACATGGTGTGTAGTATTTGTATTTTGTACTTTTATCAAATTTTCTCTGCCAAGGGCTAAAAAACTATTTAAACTTTTTGTAGGCATCTGTCTCGTGGGGTATTTATCTTGTGAGCAGTTGTCTTGAATCAACCAAAGCGCGCACACACACACACACATACTATTTAACATAAGCCAGAGATAAATAATGCTTAAAAGCACACTAAGAAGCACACATAACATTTTGTGGCGCGGGGATTTGCCTGATCACTGACCCTCAATAAAATGAACGGGCTGGTCCAAACCAGGTGTGACACTGAAACTTACAAGGGGTTAATTGTTAATTTCAGGTGCCTCGATACACCTGTGTGCACTCACAATCAGGGTGACCTCTGTAAAAGGATCCACATTAATTTGCTCTAGATTTCATACTTTCTAAAATTTCACAGGATAAATTTTAAAATATTTAAAAAAATTAAATAAATAATTTTGGTGTTTATCTGGGAAATTAGCTAAACAAATTTCATTGTAACATATGACCATATTTTGGTAACATCCACGTGGTAACTATGGGAAGAGCTGGAATTAAATATTTGATTTCACGTTTACAATTTGTAAGTCATTGGATTAATTAACCGATTCAATCTACATATAATACATAAACAAGATATAATTGGCTTTTGATTAGTTATTTTGGGAATTTAACGTTTGAAGTATCTAATTGTGATATCATAATTTATGTACACAGGGAGGCAATCCTGGAATTGAAGACATCGTTTGTGATGTTATAGGCAAACACTCATCTCATCAAACCAACAGTAATACTAAAAAAAAAACAAGATATAACTTACTGTAAATTCCGATCTCGTAATTATTACTAATGCTAAGATCGCGTGTATTTTATCTGCGGCAGGTGACGCTCCCAGTCCATACTATAGGCTAGGTTGTGTTTGTTTGACAGGTTGACATCAAAGACCGTTAATTTTCTATGATTTGTAGTCGGGGTAGCTTGAAATTTTGTAAAAACTCTATACTTGATTTTGACCCAAAAGTATCTCAACTGAGACCCCATGGTGTTAATTTCCTCAAATTGACAGCCTTGTTGTCAAACTGAATTTGACATCCTCTCCTGTTGAACGGTTCTTGAGATAATGCTCGCCAAAGGAAATTCCATGGTCGCTGCCTGGCAGCCATATTATATTTCCAACGTTTCTGAAATTTGAAAGTGCACATCCTGCCATGTGTCTCATATCCGGTTAAATACTCACGGCAATCGCTTGCTACCATTTGTGCCCTTATTTTTTACAGAGTGTTAAAATCATGTTCTTTCACAAAGCTTGCAGAATATAGGGCACAGTGACATTTTTCAGTTTCCAAGACATGTTTACAGAAACCTCCCTGTATTTTAATCAAAATAGAAGTTTCTAGGTCCAACTATAACCAAGCATGCAAGTCTGTCCTATTGGGTGCTCAAATCATGTTCTTTCACATATCTTACAGAATATTGGTTACTGTGACCCAACTTCATGTTTCCAAGGAGATTTGCCCAAGACTTCCCTGGATGTACAGTTAGAAGATTCTAGGTTTAATGGTTACAGTTTATGCACTATTTACAGCCAGACTGCTTCATTTGAAGGTCTCAAAAATAGAGAAAAAAATGCATAAAAAATACAGGTGGCGCCACTAATCTACAGGAACTGATGAAAAACTCCAATATCAATATGCATGCAAACAATCATGGCGATCAATGCATTAGTTATTCAGATACTGGAACTTTTGTATTAAATTTTTAATTATTCTGAGAGTGATTACAAGCCCCATAGCTCGGAGGATATTGGTAACAGAGACCTAATTTCAGGTTTCCAAGTAGATTTTCATGGACCTCCAATTATGTCAAATTTAAAATATTCTAATTCAACGATTACGATTTGTGCCCTGTTAACAGACGATCACTTCTTTAGAGGTGTCAAAATTAGTGAAAAATATGTGTAAATATTCGAAAAAATACAGGTGGCGCCACTAGTCTGCAGAGTCTGATTAAACACTCCATGATCATAAAGCATGCAGAGAATCAAGGGAATCAATGCATTAGTTATTCGGATACTGGAGCTTCTGTATCAAATTTGTATTTATTCTGGGGCGACTTCCGCGCCCCATAGCTGAGAGGATATTGGTAACATAGACCTAATTTCAGGTATCCAGGGAGGTTTTTCATGTATCTCCTTGGTTGTCAAGATAAAAGATTCTAGGTCCAACTTATTCCATTTGTTCCCTGTTAAAAGACGACTGTTTCTAAGAAGGTCTCAAAAATAGAGAAAAAAATTGGAAAAAAATAGTTGGCGCCACCAGTCTGCAGAACTGATGAAACGCCCCAGGATCAATATGCATGTAAAAAATCATAGTGATCAATGCATTAGTTTTTCAGACACATGAGCTTTATATCAAATTTTTAAATATTCTGGGGGGGGGGGGGGGGTGTTCTTACGAGCCCCATGTCTCGGAGAATATGGGTAACAGAGATCTAATTTCAGGTAACCAAGCAAATTTTTATGGACCTCCCTAAATGTCAGTTAGAAGATTCCAATCCAGTGGTTACGATTTGTGCCCTGTTAACAGAACGACGGACAAGGAGTGATTGCTTTCGCTAATAAAACGCGACAGAAATTCCAAGATCACTTCCTGGCGGTCATATTGCTTCCCGACGGGTCTGAATTTCAATTCTGCTCCAGTGTCAGTATCCGGTAAAATATTTTTGTTGAAATCAAAGATAAATGGAAAGCTTTCATAAATGGCACGCTAAATATGATTTAATGGAAAACGATAGTCAAATATAACGTCTGGGTTAGAAAAGTGAGAACTTAAATAGATTGTTTTCCAGCCTGAATCAGATTTAAAATTGAACTTATTACTTATTATAAATGCATAAAATCATTATATTTGGTCTCTTTCCAATTGTTCGGCATACAGTGCAGCCTTTAGCATCGGCAACGATGTTTTAATATAAAATAAACACTGTGACGTTTCCTTTTTAATAATTTTCTGTAGAAGATAACCGCCTCCTTTGATAATGCTATCCTAAATTAAAAACTATGTGCTTCTGCAGGATTCCATTTCCGTTTTAGGCCAGGGGCGTGTTTTCGTTGTCCGAACATGTTCCTATTCCTATTATTTAATATTTAATTTGCTTAATACAAATATTTCTTAAAGACATATCCTGAATGTCGGCTCACTTGATAGTTCACGGTCCTGTATTTCGGCTAATT
Source organism: Sipunculus nudus (assembly GCA_026874595.1). NCBI lineage: Eukaryota > Metazoa > Annelida > Sipuncula > Golfingiida > Sipunculidae > Sipunculus > Sipunculus nudus. The sequence goes on along the minus strand of CM049306.1, from coordinate 8,171,893 downwards.
TTACCTTGAAGATCAAGGTTTCTAACTGATATAATAACTTTGTTGAAATAATTTGGGTATTAGAGGAGAAGATATGCAGTATTTCAAACTAATGGTGTTCACAGGTAATCATATTTTTCTGCAGATCTGACCTTGAAAATAAACAAGGCCTAGAGTCTTAATGCGAACCTGTGCAATGGGATATACATCAGGAATAATGCTTCCACCTGGACCGTTACTTTTCAAGTACATGTGTGACATGTGTATGTACAATGCAAGCACTGAACATTTTGAACCTGAGTGCATGCATCGATTACACAAACATCACTGCTGAAATAATGGCATATGTGCATAGAAAACACAAAAATGAATGTAAGTGGCACCACCACTTCCGAGAAAGCCATTAAAGATGTATGGACATAAACAATAACAGGCTTAAAACCACTCTTCGACTATCTGCACAGATGCATGAAACAACTAGATACAGGTAGTCGAAAGAAACTACGTATATCCGCCGAAATCAGAGTAGTACAGGTGAAGTGAGGCATGGATCGAGTGGTAAGGGGAAACAGAGGGAAATGGATGTCTGCCACGTAAACATGATTGTAGTGTGCACCACCAGAGGCCAATACTGCAAATCACTCCTGAAAAAGGTGATTTATTCAACAAAAACGGAAAGGTAAGTGGTGCCACCTGTCTGGTTTACAAGAAAACTTTCCAAGATGGATGAACATGCCAAATTATAGACTACTCCTGAGATATAAGCAATTTTCACCTAAAAGCTCATGTACGATTAGACGCCAAGGGAAAACGATTGCAGATGGTACCACCAGTCTTGAGTATTAAAGGGAGGAGTCAAAGATCTATGGATATGCACAATTTCAGGCCAATACTGCAAATAAGTCCTGAGAAAAGGGCATAAATTTATTCTGTGAAAACCAGAAGCTAGGTGGCGCCACCTATCTGGTTTACGTGACAACTTTCCAAGATGGATGAACATGCTAAATTCAGAACAATACCTTGACCAAATCCCTAAAAATGGGCAATTTTCACCCAAAGCACATGTAGGGATGGACGCCACAGGAAAACGATTGCAGATGGCGCCACCAGTCGTAAGAACAAGATGGAGGAGTCCAAGATCTACGGATATACGCAATTTCAGGCCAATACTGCAAATCAATCCTTAGAAACACGCATTAAATTATTCTACAAAAACGGAAAGGTACAGCACATCGGCCTCTTCCAATCTTGGCACTGTGCCAAAGCTATTTATAGAGCTGACATCATCTTACGCGTTTTACACAGCGCTTTACCTACAGGCCTACTACCTATATCGTAAGCGCTGTTTGTTTTGACCTCGTATCCAGAATCGCTACACCAGAGGGGAGCACTGTATTTTGGTCCAATCTGATGAGACCCTATGGAAGACAAAACGGTTTACCAGCAAAGCGAGGAATACACGGAGCCAATGTTGTTCATTTCGTTTTGATTGACAGCTCATCGCCCCGGTTACCGTTTGAACAGGCCACCGCCTCAGAGAAAATGGCCCCACACGTGGTTTCTGGGCGGAGCCTGATGCCTGTCGAGTGTTTGTTGACTGGCATTGGTTGGCTGCTAGTCACATCAGCAGTTTTTTTTCCAGCGGACAGGCCCACCACCTTGTGTTTAAGTGCATCATAAACGGTCAAAGCAGGCAGCGGGAAAATCAGTAGCTTCTTTAGAAGAGTAAGATTTCCGCTGGCTCGGGAACGTAAAATCATCTTGGCTAATGGCTAACATCCAGGCACTGGCACATCTTGGCAATCTGCCGATGGTAAATCTGGTGCGGCCATCTGTACACAATAGTGGCCCCTACTTGAAATAACTTTGAAATAAATTTTCTCAATACATAATGCTTTTCGGCTGACTTTTTATAAAATAAGAAATCAGGAATATATGAAAAATTATTACATATGCATACTGAATGCAAAATTATAATACATCTCACTGATGGCAAATTCTTGAATTACCAATCATTTATAATCCATTACAGCCGTTTTTATATAGCCACAGAGAGCTGGATATCCATGATTGTAACATTGTCTGGTATGATGAATTAAATAAATCATAAAACTATTTTTTAAAAGCTTTTAAAAACTAATCTTGTCAATACTAACCACAGATAACCTGAAATCTAAATGTCTAATGGCATGATGTAACAGATACAGATAAACTGGTGCCAGGCTAGACTTAACTGCTTCACACAGTTAATACATATGGTAAAATTATTCAATTCAATCGCCATAATTCAGCCAAAGATCATTTATGTGGAACCATCAAAGACAATTATTATAAGAATTATTGTGGGGATTATTCTTGTAAAATATTAAACAAATTGTTTTCAGTGGCGTCAGTCGAAAAACGTTTTGCAGTTTATAACTCTTATAGGAAGATACAGCAAACAGGCGAAGTTCACCTTCCCGTAACTCAGCCAAGAAGCACTGAACAAAACCATTTGAACAAACTTGAATTATCAACATCTGAGGATAATTAAAGTGTGAGATTTAAGAATTTGGCCCAGTGGTTTTTGAGGAGAAAATCTTTGCAGCCACTGAGCTAAAATGGGCTGTCATGACATATGACTAAATTCAGCTTCCAATAACTCAGCCAAAAGTCACTAAACAGAGACCATTTGAACAAACTTCAGAAAGCACTACCCTAGGATCATTTCTGTGCGCTTTAAACAATTTGGCCATATGGTTTCAGAGAAGTTCTTTGTAGCCATTAGTATGATACAGGCACTGATGACCACCGTACAAAAAAGGCCGATACAGGTTGCGCCACCAATACCTCAAAATCAGATAAGACTCATGTGACCAACATTGGCATAAAATTTGTTGATAATATCTCCAGCCGTTTCTGAGATTGAATGCTTTTTTGGACAGATGATGAAGTTAAACTTCATGTAACTCGGCCAAAGATCTCCGAACTGGAACCATTCGAACAAACTTGAGACAGAGATTGTTTTGGGGATTATTTCTGTGATATATTGAACAATTTGGCTGGACGGTTTCGGAGAAGATTTTTAAAGGTTTTTAAGCTTTCTCCCAATAAAATCTAAGTAAATGCAGATAGCCAAAAAAATTAACAAAATCCGATAGTTTTTTAGATGACCAATTTTTTGCCTAAATTTTGGTGATGCTGGCTCCTGCCATTTTCGAGATAGTGTGGGTTAACGTACAGACGATGCACGACGCCGCCGCACCATCGCATAAGCTCACAGGTTTGCTAAAAAATCGGGTTTCCTACGAGATTTTACCTAAACTCCCAGTATTTTAAGTTTCTAGGTCTAAAGGTTACGATTTATGCCCTGCTAACGAACGACTCCCTGTTTGCCATAGCTAATAATGAAGTTTATGGAGCTGAAAGAAAAGGATTCTTTGGGTAAAAAAAATATCACGTGAATACAGAATTTAGGATAATCAGGGGCGACAAATCAGGGGTATATAACCCCTGATTTTTTAGCAAAGGGGGGGGGGGGGTTAATGTAATCAGCCCCTTGCTGTCAGAGAATAATATTTACATATTGGAAATGAAATGTATTAAAAATTAAAAGTATATACTTTGTTTAATTTATGAGTTTATTTTCTAATATATTGTGTCTATACATGGTTAAGATTTAACCTTTACTGGAAACATACCTTATTCCTATAAACCTTGTATACTTACTTGTAATATACTTAACACACGTGACACACACGTTTTATTTATTACTCTTCCACGCCTGCGAGCCAGAGAGACACGGCCTCTGGAGCATTTTTCTTTTTTTGGGGGGGGGGGGGGGGGGCGGGGTGGGGGCTTAAGGAAACGGTTTTACAGAAATTAAACTATAAGCCAAAAATATAGGTCGACGGCAGCGTAGTTTGTAAACCACAGTTATATTTGGGATATTACGTTTGGGGGGGGGGGGGTGGGGGGTCTATCATTTTGATGGTTCCTTCGCGGATGCGAACTTGTGAACTCCAGCAGTATAGTGGGCATTTGCCGGTTCTGCATACAGCGGTCACATGATTATAAAAGTAAGCTTATGCTAGTACGATATGCTTGCAAGGCTACAGGAAGGCCATGTACCTGTAACAACTCTTGGCAAAGAACAGGAGAGGCAGTGGATAGCCACCATGCAGACCGGAATGCCAAGACTTTTTGATGTACTGTATCAATCCTCCCCCGGCTCGCCTGAACCTGGTCTCCTCGGAATAACTACTAACAAATACATTAAAACTGAATACCAAATTTAAAATTGAAAATAGAATATCGATAATTACACACTGTTGGGATTACTTTAGCTAAATTACTCTCAAATAATGAACAATTATTCCCCGCAAAATTAAATTAAAATTTCTATTGAATACATCAAGCAAAGACTAATGGAACAAGGGGTTGTGAGATCTTTGATTTTTTTTTAATTCAACGATCTTCCACGATGGAAAAAAATACAATGGACAGTTATACTGGTGTTGCTTCTCATAGATATCTGGTAACTGATCATACCAATTACCAATACTGTTTCATTATTGTCAGATTTTTTAAACTAAAACTAGCACTAGCATAGTCACCCGTGTCATGGCTACCATTCAGAACTCTAAAAACTATACTATTAACTTTGGTGTCAAAGGATCTATGCGTCTTGGAGGATCACCAAACGAGGTTTGCCAATAAGCGAGGGAGCCATTTTATGTCACCAAAAGTGCACATGCATTTGTTGAAGATTTAGTGGGTTCAAAAGTGAGAAGACCCCTCCAATCCCGTTTCAATATAGGTTTTACCAAATTTTAAACAGAGAACGCAATTTTAGAAAAGCTACTTTCCTGTAGGCTTTTTTGTATCTTAAATTTGTCAAAGCTTCACATTTCAGGGGGAAAATGATCTCAATTAAAACAGGATTCTGAATGAGACGAGAAGTATGCAACTCGAATTGTGAAATGTTTCAGGTTGACATCTTACAAATTTGAGCAGTAGAAATTTCACAACAAATCATGAATCGCAATTTCAGTGGAGTGGCGTGGGAGCCCCAATAACGAGAGTTTATTTTGGGTAAAAATTTTAAAGAAGAAGAAAAATAAAACAGGAAACGTCCTTTTCTTTATTTTGGAAAACGTATAAATACATGGCAAGTGTCTCGGATCACGGTGAACATTAAAACTTGTTTTGTATGGCGAGTGTGTTTTGTAGCAAAGGTATTGATTACATCACAAAGTATTCTAAAAATCAGCACCAGGTACATGAACTCTGTCACGTGCACAACTATACGCTGTTTGATTATAATGAAGTAACAAAACTATGATTTCTATACGCACGCAACTGATAAAAGTGATAAGAGAATATTGTAATTCTAACAACATCTTTCGACTTAAGTGATAACTTGACAGTTGCAAATAAACGGCATGACTAAGCATGTCCATCCTCTGTAAACGAGACCAACATAGCCGAGGTCTCTGATAAATATATGTTTTTGTATATATTAAAGTTTGGAAAGTATAAACAAGACGTTTTCCCCGCGTTTTTCTCTCTGCACATAAAATACTATACAATGGAAAGTCAAGGACAAGTGAAATCATCCAAAGCTAGGTGGGTTTATCCATCGTATTTTATACAGCAGAAAACTATACACAGGCGTTAACATCACAATGATGAGCATTTTAAATGATGGCACAGATACTTAGACAATGTGCGGATTTACCGGTTAGTTTAAGTAGGCATGATTTGCAGAAGCTGATGTTACAGGTAAGTGGACAATCCTTTCAACTCGATCCAATGTCGCGCATGACTCCAGCTCTAAAGTGCCTCAGTTATGGAGCACCAAGATTACAAGGATCAATTTAAAACAATGTCCTATAATACACTTAAGATGATCAAACAGATACTTAAAACCATTTTCTAATGTAACGAACATATTATAATCTGCGAAGATGTGTATTTGCAAAATGAAAGGTAATAAGTGAATCGGTATGACATAGGGCTTGTATTAATACTATATTTACATTTGTACAGTGCTCTTTTATGGATTGATATTCCACACACAACCACAGTATATATTATTCAGTTGCAGGCACATATTAGACCTCTCACAGCCTCGTGTCTTACCCCTAACCATGGCAAATAAGTGGACTCGTTATTCGAGCCCAGTTTTCCTGTTTCATTTACCTTCCCCTGCCCCGATCCTTAAAATAATGTCTTTCTTGACCCCGATATTTCCCAGACCCACGATAATCGTGAGATATCCCACGATGACTGTTCCAGCCCCTTGCTCTGCTGCTGAAACCCCTACCTCCCCTAAACGGCCGCCTTCCTTGGCCCCTAAATCCTCTTCCCCGGTTAAAACCACCTCTTGCACGGAACTTTCCTCTAGAGGGGAAATAGTGACCTTCATCTTGACTATCGCGTCTTTGTACTGTCACATCTCCTTCTCGTTCATACATATCATCGAGATTTTCCACTTCCATCTCAAAAGAACAACTGCGATCTCTGTAGCCTCTAGGGGGTGACGAGACACGATTTCCGCTCAAAGGTTCCTGCCATTCTGGATCTTCATATTGTGCCTCCTGCCATTCTTCATGATTTGGATCTCGATTTAAAGTTCCAGGATCATAATCCAACATTTCCTCACGACGTGGGGATGAACAGAAAGGCTGCTCGTTTCTGTCCTCATCTCTCCAATGCCATGAACTATCAACAGGACTTGGTGATCTCGTATAACGTTCTCTAGACACATGGCGATTAAAAGGTTCTGGACTTTGACCATGTCTGTACTGCCTAGGAGATCTGAAATCACGAGCAGATCTTCCGTCTCTCTCCCGAGGATTTCCCACTGTTGGGCTAATTGACCGTCTTCGGTGGTATGGATGTCTCTCTTCCCGGAAATCTTGATTTCTGGAACGCATATCTGGACTAGGTGACCTGTGCCTGGTTCTGCTATTAAATGGGCTTATCCTCCGAGTTTCAAAGTCATTCCTTTGTGCCCAGTGTGTATCAAGATGGCGCCTTCCTGGACTATCATCAGTATACACTGATGCATCGTAATCCCTGTCCCGTGATGCGCAATACATTGACCCATCACTAGTTGTATCCTTTGGTGACTCAGCAAAGTTTTCATGTCGTGCATGACTTGGACGTTCTTTATCTGAAAATTCACTACGTTTCTCATCCCAATGCGACCAATGATAGGGCCTTCTTTCACCATCATATTTTCTGTGCCTCCCCTCCGGAGTTCTTGTACGTCTCCGTTTTCTTTCTGGTGAGGGAGTCCTTTCGGACCGACTAAGCCTTCGTGCAGCAGCGGCTTCTTTCGATCGATCTCTCCTCTTATGAACTCTGCCTGGATCCCCATGACCAGCAGGCCGTTCACGAACTCCCAACTCACCCGAGTTACCTGTAATTTGCTTCGCCCTATCTGTGTCAATATTCTGGACTTTGTTCGCCTTTGATTCTGCATTTAACTGCTGATCTTCAAAGGGTTCAGCATCATGAGACTCATTTGTGCGACTGTCTACCTTATTTATATCTTCAGTGTGTGTCTGTTCTCTCATAGTGAATTCGTCAGAGTGACTAGCTTTATTTTTTATGTCTTCGTTATGTGCTTGTTCTCGAAGGGACTTCAATGTTTTCTCTATTTCTGATTCATTTGCACTCGGTCCGCTTTCAACCTCGACTGTCAGTCCAGAATCATTGTACATTGACGACCTGTGGTCAGTTTTTGTATCCGAGTTATGGGTGGCATCGTTTATTCGTCTGAGAATGTCAGTTAGATATTTAACATCAACATCTACCACTTGTGTTTCAGAACTGTTTGAGACATATTTAGGGGGCTGTGCATGGCCGTCGGGATTACCTATTTGCGGTTTATCATAACTAAGTAGATGTGTTTCAGAACTGTTTGAGACATATTTAGTGGGCTGTGCAAGGCCGTCGGGATTACCTATTTGCAAATTATCACAACTATGGCTATCTGCTGAAACGTTGTAGGATACATTCCTAGGAATTTCAGCGACCAATCCATTTTCACCTTGAATATTATTGGTTCTTAACGAATTGTAATATGTCCCGTCATCAGCATTACTGGTATTAATGTTATATGGCACGTCACCAAAATGGGTATGATCTCTTCCAGATTCAGAAGTCAAAGGATTACTTCCAAATACATCTGGTCTTCTAGTAGAGTATGACTGGTGCGGATCTTGTTCACTCAATTCTCCTTTGGGCGAACCTGTTTGTTCTTTGGACGAATGAAAATATCCGTCTGTTCTACTCCTTCCAGTTTCACAGTCTGTTGCCGCAGTTTGGTTTGAATGCTGATGTACCGTAGCAAGGATATTCCTCAGATTCTCTGTTGAGAGTACATGCCCAGTTTCGCTTGTTTTACTTTCACTCACTTCAGACCTATCTCCCATTAGTTCTGATAGTTTCTTTGAAAAATGTTCTCTTGCAATTTCTTCTGATGGCAAATTCTGATCTTTATGCAAATACCAAGGATCATGTTTGGGTCTGTAATTTGTTCTTCCATACCTTTTTGTTCTTTCATGCCTTTCAGCTCTCTCAAAATACATTCTTGAGTTTCCATCTCGGTGACGATGAGAATATTTACCTGAATAGTGTTTTCTTTCTTCAATTCTCCTTGACTGACAGGCATGAAAATCTCTGTTGGAAACATGCAAAATTTCGTGCGTCTCTGGTCTGTCTTTACATTTATGGGCTCCAGAAAATGATGAAGCCATACTAGCCTTACATGAATCTTTCTTGATTCCGGGAGTTCTCTGACTCTGAGTGTGAGTATTGGTCTCTTTGGTAGTTTTGTTCAATGGACCCTGAGTGCTTATCTCTTTTTGGTCTTTGCCATCTGCTTCGCACCGACCCGAGGTTGATAGCCGAGGAATTTTAAAAGAACTTAGGGCTGACCTCTCAGTTGGAACATTTTTTCCATGTTGAGACTTTCTTTTCAAAGGTTTAGCTGCACTTTTCTTAATCTTTGAAATATTGCCATCTGTTCCTTCTGATGTCTTATTAAGAGCCAAACTGTGAGTCTTTTTATCCTGATTGCTGGGCATATGTGGCTCTTGTAAACTGTGTGCCTTTTTATCCTGGTTGCTGGGCACATGTCGCTCTTGTAAACTGTGAGCCTTTTTTTCCTGGTTGCTGGGCATATGTGGCTCTTGTAAACTGTGTGCCTTTTTACCCTGGTTGCTGGGCACATGTCGCTTTGGTAAACTGTGAGCCTTTTTTTCCTGGTTGCTGGGCATGTGTCGCTCTTGTAAACTGTGTGCCATTTTATTCTGGTTGCTGGGCATATTGTGCTCTTGTGAGGCACCGGATTTAAGCCCTGGATTCTTGAGAATTCCCTTAGCATTTTCACTGTGAAGTGTACTTTGTTTTGCCTCCTTTTTCTTTTTATCTTTCAAATGTTCTAAGGCGTGCTTTGACACCTGCGGAACTAGCGTCTGAATGTTATCTTGCCTTTCGCTTGGACTGGTTTTATCTACAGAACAATGCTTGTATTTGGCGATGTCACACAAACTGATATACATGGGCTGTGTAACTGGTGCTGTTTGGTAAACAACTGGATTGTCCATGTCTAAGGGTATTTCTATTGGATTTGTATTCCCTTGCCTTTTCTTCTTTTTATTCCTTTTCATTTTTAGAATAGAACACGGAGTTTCAATTCTGGATATATTATTCAATGCACTTGGATTATTTTCAATGGTACTCTTTTCCTCATACGTCACATTGCTGCCTTGTCCATTATCTTGCTCTGTCACTTTTCGATTACTTGGACAAACTTCTTTCAACTTAGCATCAATACATGGTTCCACAATATTAGATTCATCATGTTCTTTAACACTTGATACTGAGTTGCAGGCTGGAAGGGTTTTAGTATGCTTTTCAGAATTCATAGAAGATGAAGGATTTTTTTCACTGCTGTGCATTTTCACACCATCTATATCACATGCTGGGTAAGACTCAGCGGAAGCAGACCTATATGGAGCAGATTTTAAGGCCTTATTTACAGCACATTTTGAATCGGTTGGGGATGATGCTGGACTTTTGATCACTTTCGGCATGTCTCCGCATCTTTCATTTTCTTCATTAATCCCCTGGCCTGCTGGATTTTCTTCATGGAGAGATGACTGACCAATGTTTTGTGAAGCCCGGGCTTGATCTCCCTTAACAGATGATATGCCACTGACACAGACCCCCTTGTCTTGAGGGCATGGTGGCTTTTCTTTCAAGGCTGATCTAGTTTTTTCTGTCTCACTTGAAAAGGATCTTGACGATTCTGTTTCTGGGTGTGGATTATCTCCAACTTGCCTACATTGCCTTGACGTCTTGTGGGAAACTTCCACTTTTATCACATTCTGAACCTGAAAGAACAAGTGAAATAAAAATGTCAAATAAACTAAGTTGGCAAAGCTTATGAAACTGTCAATCATTCTGTGAAAAGGAAGCAAAACATGACATGACATTTACAATGCAGACTATTCTGAGCGTCCTTCCAACTACCATCAATTTAACAACAGGAATTTTAAAATAGGGAAATAGGTTTCATTCATGCCCAATGTCTTGAACAACTGATTAAACTACCAATGCTAAAATCTAGGTTCATATAGACTGAGCAAACACTGACAGATACTTCATAAGTTTCATAAATGCAGCTAAGATGTGTATGCTGTACCTTGACCTTGATGCTTATGAAGAACTGTATTTTTGAATTTTCTTATTTTATTAAACTTCATTCAGTTGACATTGTCAGATGCAAATGTAACAAGTAACCCATGGATCATGACGCTCTGCTGTCTGATGTGTTGGTATATCTATGATACTACATTCATTTATGCATTTCATACTGTTGTTCTCAGGGCACTACACATAAGCCATTAATTAATCCAAATGTGGTAATCATGACCTTAATACCCATGTGGAGACATACATAGGATAGGGGCCCCTATCTGCAAAATTGGGAACATTCAACAACAGTGATTATGATAATAGTCATGACTAAAACTTTACTACTGGTTTTAATGGGGAAATGATGTTTCGAGCATGAAGCTTGCAGAATATAAACCGCCCCCACTTTATTTAAGACTTCCACATAGATTCTGAACTCCCTGCATATTTAGCTAAAAGTTTCTAATTCCAACTAGAAAGAGTGGTAAAAACAGATGTCTCCCCCCCCCCCCCCCCCCCCCTCCACAAACATCCCCTCTCAATTTTGAAGAAAACTAGAATACGGGTAGCGACAAGCGACCGTGAATCTGCCAAAATCAGAGTGGAACAGGTGAAGTGAAGCATGGATTGAGTGGCAAGGGGAAATAGAGTGAGTGTGTTGCATATTAGCATGGAAGTCTGCAGCCGAAATGTGTATGTAGCTTGTGCAACCTACAACAAAATCCAGAAAGCTGTCCAAGTTGTATACATATGCAAAAAATAAGGCAGATAAGTCAAACCACTACATGTATATGAGTGATTTTATCCCACAGCAGACAAACAGAAGGACTTATGCAAAAATGGTGGCAGGTGGCGCCACTAATTTTGTATATGATTAAGAGCTATGTGAGATCTATACACATGCAAAATTTCATGGGGATATGTCCAACCAGTCCTGAGATATAAGCCTGAACGTCTGCAGTGTTAACATAAATGTAGGTGGCGCCACCTGCCAAAAAATGGAGAAAGCTATCCAAGATGTATAAACACGCAAAATTTTAGGCAGATAAGTCAAACCACTACTGAGATATGAGTAATTTTAGCCCACGGCAGACAAACAGATGGACGCTGTGCAAAAATGGTTGCAGGTGGCCCCTCCAGTGTTGTGTATGATAAAGAGCTATGTGAGATCTATACACATGCACAATTTTGGCCCAATCGGTCAAATGGTTCCCGAGATATGAGCTAGGATATCTGCAGCGTAAACTAGAATGTAGGTGGCGCCACCTGTCATAAAATCAAGAAAGCTGTCCAGGATGTATAAACACGCAAAATTTTAGGCAGATATGTCAAACCACTGCCGAGATATGAGTGATTTTAGCCCACAGCAGACAAACAGACGGATGCTATGCAAAAATGGTTGCAGGTGGCGCCACCAGTTTCTTGTATTATAAAGAGCCATGTGAGATCTATACACATGCAAATTTTCAAAAAGATAGTCAAACCAGTCCAGAGATATAAGCATGAATGTCTGCAGCGTGAACGTTAATGTAGGTGGCGCCACCTGTCATAAAATCTAGAAAGCTATCCAGGATGTATGCGTATGCCAAATTTCAGGTGAATTATTCAAACCACTGCAGAGATATGAGTGATTTTAACCCAAGGCAGATGAACAGATGGACACTGTGCAAACATGGTTGCAGGTGGCGCCACCATTTTTTGTGTATGTTATAAAGCTATCCAAGGACTACATTTGTACAAATTTTTTTTCCAGATCAAACGGTTCCCGAGATATCTGGATTTATGTGTGGAAACAGACGCACATATGGACGCTAGGCAGAGAGGAAAGGTCAGAGGTCAACACACATTGGATAGGCACCAGTTCACATGTGTCCTGATAATTGGTGTAAGTTTCAGAAAAATCAGTCCAGTAGTCTCAGAGGAGTTCTCCCGAAATGAACACGGCAGCAGCGGAACCCGGTCAAAAACATAGTTTCCGCAAAACTTTGTTTTTGCAGACACAAAAATATGGATTACTAGAGGAGTTAAGGGTTCACAAATATCCAAGAATTCTGAAGATTTGACCTTTAAGATATAGGTCACGGTTACCGGTTTTCAAAAACATCTGAGATTTTGGTAAAAATTATTCAAGTATCAAATTTCCCAGAAACAGTGTTTCAAGTGCTATGGCATTCACAAAAATATTTTTGACCTCAATGATGACTGTCAAGGTCATCAGCTTTCCCATCCTGTTGGGGGACTTGGTTGAAACAACTTGTGTACCAAATTTGAGGGAAGAATATTCAGTGCTTCAAAAGTTACCACATTCACACAAAATTATAGAAAACATGAGCAGTAATGCCACTGATTTGACCCTGAAGATCCCTGTCAAGGTCACTATTTTTTTTTATGGTCACCACCTCCATTTTTTCAATGCCAACTTTACAAAGTATACATGTGCATCTCCAGTATTGAACTATTCTATTCCGGTTTTGGACTATGTGACAGGGCAGTATCACATGCTTCCTCTCATTTTATATCCTGGTGTTAATCAGGCAGAGTGACTAATACATCTGGTTGTGTAATCATCCCAATTGCTGGGAGATACCACTGAGGAAACCCCAGAGAGACGCACTCTTTGTGAGTGAACCACGGCCATTGGGCATGGCATTCCCATTAAGCTTGCACACCACTCACCCTGGGTGGGGGCCGATCATGATAATCTCACAGCCTCGGCTGAGATTCATACTCATGATCTCCCAGCTTTGAGGCCTGTGCTCTACCCCTGAGCCATAGAAGCAGGTTAGGTCACCAGTTTTTGATCTCTTTCAAAAAATTAATTTAAATAATTTGTGTATGAAATTTGAGGAAAAAATATGATACCTCAAAAGTTATAGGGTTCACAAAAAAATTTCTATTTCAGCTTATCTGACCTTGAAGTTGAAGGGCAAGGTCATCAGTTTTCGAACTCGTCCAGAATATAAGTACAAGTGAACTATTATGTATCATGTATCATGTATCATTCATTTGTATCTATATTTCTATTAACAGTATTTCTATTAACAGTAATTGATTCTTCCTGTTGCATTTCTCCTTAAGGTTCTGTTCAATATATCTAACTATTTAAAGATTACCTCTAGCTTCGACAAGTGATGGGCAGATGATTGATAATAATCGATGATCAGTCAGGTTGCAACAAACAATCCAATGATGATTCTTGAAGTGCCATGATCAATTGCAAATGTTTGCACATAACTTAGGCTTTGTGATGAGGAAACGTGTGCTTTCATATACATTATGCAAGCACACTGGAAGTAAGTTTGCATGTACTAAAACACTTACTTCCTCAGTTGCTTTATAACCATACAGGCTTAAGAATTATGACATTATTACCTGCATGTAGGCCTACATATCAGCTGAGATGATGAAATAGTCATATATGGTCCTAAAGTTCATACTTCTAAACAACAATTATTTCCGATTATAAGTCAGTAGAGGTAAACTGATGTTAAATGATGATCAATTATAAAATTACAATGGATTCCCCACACTAACTTCAACAGTTACCTTTTTTGCTTAAGTAGTTTACACTATTCAACCAGCTCCAGGGGTGATTCATTCTCTGGGAGAATGACCCTGGGTGGTTCCTATTGAGAATTTTGATAATTTTGGTGGAAGCTGATAGACGTGATGATGCCACCCAATTTACCATACCAGTGACTGGAGAAAGCTACAGCAACCACAAGCCACAGAGCCCCAAGTGGGCCATGCCTGGCCAATAACGCAGCAATTCTTTCATCAATCTCAAGTGCTGAACGACCATGAGCGAATCATTGGTTTTCATCATAGGCTCACCAACAGTTGCCATGTTTAATGAGTATATATCTTTCCTTCTGTTCTAACAAGGTACATTATATTTTTTGGTGCATAACTTCCAAAAATTACACAATATTCATATTATTTCTAGCATGTTCATAAAAAATATAAAGTGGAATATGTATCCAAATTATGAAAAAACACCATGTTTTGATACTAGGTACTCTTGGTATGTCACAATAGGTTTCAGGGGGAAATAGGGGCTTTTCCCCATTTATTTCTCAAAGAAACAAAGCTGCAGTGACCCAGTTATGAGTTTGATAGGAGAGTTAAGGAACACTGAACTGTGTGTTAAATTCAATTTTGTTCGCCAATGTGGTCATAACATAGCATTCTAACAAACGGAAGGATGACGGACACAGGGTGATAGCTATAGTTCAGATGACGTTCTGTCAGCTCAGCTAGTCAATAGGCAGGTGGTTGCACTGGACAACAGATAGAACTATACAGTACAGTAAAGTAAATTTCAAGGCAATCAACGTACTAGTAATTGAGAACATTTTTACCAAATTGGACTGATTATAGTGAAATACACAATCTGTAAGAAGAATTTGTTATGTGACAGTGAGCCAATTTGTTCAAATTGTTAAAGCTGACTGATATGTTCGAGTAAATGAGGAGCACAACCCGACTCAAAAGTTTGAAAGTGGGGAATAATTTTTTTTGCTGTATAATTTGCAGGACATAGGTTACTGTGACCTAAATACTGGTTTTCAAGGACCTATCTTGATGTTAAGTCAGAACTTTCTTTGGTCTAACTGTCATGATTTTGCCCTGCTTACAGAAAGGGGGATGGATGATGGTCAAAGACCTTTCATTGCTCAGCAGGACTGAGAGCAATCTGAGCTAAAAATTTACTCACATTCGGGTTGAAAAAGAAAATCTGCTAACCTGAGTAAGTAATGGACATTATAAAGTATTCCCATGAAACATGTCATTTGTGAAGTCTAGAATCACAACAAGGTTTTCAAATAGGTGGTTATTCTACATGTACATAAGCAAATGGCAGGGATGGGAAAAGGTTTCTAGAAAATACAGTCATCTGAACTGTTTAACTGTGACTGGCATATGCCATAGCATCTTCAGCCATATGTAACAGACACATCAATATCGTAAACAGGTAAAATCTTCATTTATCCTGGACCCATTTATGTAAATACAAATATATCAGGGCATCTTCATAGAAAAAGTGACAGCAAAACGCATGTAAAGAATACCCATATGGACATGAAACCAGTATGCTATAGAACAGGGAACTAAAATAAGCCTTAGTATTATGATATGTTTAATTTGTCCAAGCTGACAAAACTTGCTCTTAAAGCTTTGCAAAACAACAATGCAAAAATATCTATTTTTTTGTTTCTTTTTATAAACTGTGGACTATAAACAAAACTTTACTTGTTGCAAATTTAAGCTTATGAGCAAATTTCACAGTGACATATGTTCTGAACTGCAGTTCATATTTATATGCTTATTGTATGACATACAGGAACCTAAAATATTCTGGTTTTAAACTTAATAAAAATAAGGCCTACAACCCTAATGCAAACCTGTGCAATGAGATATACATCAGGTATAATGCTTTCATGATAACTTGCTTGACCGTTATATTTCAAGTATATGTGTGACAGACATGTATATGTACAACTGAAGTACTAAACATTTTAAACCCAAGTACATGTACCAATTACACAAATTTCACTACTGAAATACTGGCACACAAACAAAAATGATTGTAGATGGCATCACAAGTCTTGTGTATGAGAAAACCATCATATATGTTTGGACATACAAAATTTCAGGCAGATACTTCAAACCCCTCTTAGGCAATGGGCACAGATGTATGAAACAATTGTAGGTAGTGCCACAAATCTTGGATACAACAAAACTATTCGAGATGTATCAACATGTATAATTTCAGGCTGATATGTCAAATCACTCCTGAGGAATAAGCAGAAGCATACAATGCAAAAATTAATGTATGTGGCTCAACCTGTCTTGCATAAGACAAAGCTACCTGAGATGCTCATAAGCTCAATTTTAGGCTGTATATTAAATCCCTCCTGAGAAATAAGCAGGTATATACAATGTGCAAAAGTCATTGTAGGTGACGACACAAGTCTTGTGTATGAGCCTTCAAAAATGCATAGACAAGTCAAAATATCAGGCCAATACATCAAAATTCTGTTGAGTGAGGTGCACTGGGCTGACCAGGCTTAGGTGAGAAAGGCAGTTGCCCCTAGTGGACTGGAACAAATTGCTAGCCCATGCTACTGCACTGAATAAACTCCTGACCTGCACCTGGCTGCACTGAGTGAACTTTTGACCTGTACCTGGCTGCACTGAGTGAACTCTTTGACCTGTTGCATAATCTGGTACAGTTAGCAGTCTGCCAAAGCTATAAATAGAACCAGACTGACCTCTGGCCTGTTGCCAAATCTTAAATATTTGGCTGTTTGCCAAGCTATTTATAGATACAGACACTATCTTGGCTGTCGGTAAATCTGTTTACACATACTGAAAGACTTTAAATACAATATTTTTTTTTCAAGCTAACATATTCATAATATTTGTTTTATAAAAATGTTTAGAATAATAAAAGATGCAGTCCTTTCATTGTTCAAGGTCCAATAATTTTGCCAAAAATTATTTCAGTAAACTTGAACAAAGGCCTCCTAAGAATCATTTTTGGGCAATGTCACAGAAGTTGATGCTTCAATATTACTCTGGACCACTCTGTACGAGGCGCCATCTATTGGCGCGGTCAATAACAAAAGCGTGTAATTCTTTACGGTAATAAAACCTTGCAAGTTCTTAAGTTTCAGGCTTACATGTTGTGTTTTATTAAGACAATCTTTTAACAGTTGAAACAACAGTTTAGCAGAAGAAGACTATCGCAGCCCTCTGCTTGTAATAGGCCACAAATCCAACTTCAGCTTTCTATGACTCTACCAAACACCAATGAACACAATCTATTATTATACACTTTAAAGAATCCTACCCTAGGATAATTCTTGAGAAAAATTAATGATTCAGCTTGACAGTTTCACAATAAAACATGTTTAAGTTGAAAGAGGCTAAAATTATGAGGTTTTTGCCAGTAAAAAACAGGTCTATGAAGGTTGCGCTACAAAAACTGCAATTTCAAATGAGTCATGTGACCAGCATTTGCATAAAAACTTGGTGATGCAAGCTCCTTTTGTTTATGAGATTGTTATGTTAGTATGCTTACTTGGCCAAATGACCAAGTTCAAATTCCCTAAACTCTGCCAAAATTCATCAAACCAAAACCATTTGAACAAAATTGAGCCAGCTAGTCTCTGGGATCATTTCAATGAAACATTAAACAATTTGGTGGAATGATTTCAGAGAAGCAGATTTACAAAGTTTTTTAGCTTTTCCCCTGTAAAATGTAATTTAATGCAGGTGGCGCCATAAAAAGCTCAATACCTCAACATTTGATATTTGATGAATTTTGCATAAAATTTGGGATGCCAGTTTCCGCCATTCCTGAGAGTTATGGGTTAATGTACTGATGACTGATAACCCTGGTTCAAAAAAGGTTGATGCAGGTAGCACCACCAATATCTCAATTTCAAATACTAGTCATGTGACCAACATCTGCATAAAATTTGGTGATGAAAGCTCCAGCCATTTCTGATATTGTAATTTTAGTATCCTTTTTTGGCCAAATGACTAAGTTCAGCTCCCTGTAACTCGGCCAAAATTTAATGAACTGGAACTATTCAAACAAATTTGACAGAGTTGGTTTCAGAGATTATTTCTGTGAAATATTGAACAATTTGGCTGGACAGTTTCAGAGATAAAGATATTTAAAGTTTTTTTAGCTTTTTCCTTAAAAAATCTTAGTAAATGCGTATAGCAAAAAATAAGCAAATTCCTATAAAGCTATTTGGATGACTGATTTTTTTGCATAAAATTTGGTGATGCTAGCTCCAACCACTTTTTAGATAGATGGGTTAAAGTATGGACGAGGGCAGACGGATGACGCTGCGCCATCACATAAGCTCACAGGTTTGTTAATGATTAAGTGCACTTCTGGAGCAGAACCAGTGCCAATTCAGAATAATCTTGTGCTCATATTAATGAGCAGATCTCCTTTCTACCTTAACTCATATCTCTTGAATAATTATACCTGACACAGAACCAGTCAATGATTTCTTTTCAAGACCAGTAAATTTTTGAATGATTGGAGGTCTGAATTAAGTTACTCTTAGAGTAAAGCTGGTTAAAAGTGAACATAAAGGAAATAACATTGAACTGGGAATCAGTAACATACTATCAATCAAGGAACTCTCCGTTTCATTTACCTGCATGCTTTCTGAGCTGGGTTTGAGCTCCAGGCCACCTGACTTGACAGGAAGAATTTTGGATTTGATGCTTGGAGAACGGATCACACCCTTTTCTTTGGTTTCTATTTTTTGCTCAGGTACCTACAGAGATAAACCAAGCATGATTCAAACCTAAAACTTACAGAAATGTAAAAATAAATGTGACACTTGTGGCAAACATGACTTGCCACAAAGAAACCATAACAGGGCTTTTTACAGAAACAGGTTTACCTTTACTAACACAAGACCTGCCAGCCCAGGTAATAAAGACTTCAGCCTGTGCTGACGGTGGACATCATGACAATCCTATAATCATATCAATTATACGCCTCTGTATATACAGTGAAACCTTAAAATTGTGACCACTAAATGGACTTTGATAATGTGGTCGCATTTTTGAGATGGTCTTCTAAGCAAGGTCTGATATAAAGAGCAAAGTCAAATTGGGACTGTGAAAAAGTGGTCATTATTTTAGGGGACGACTAAACCCAGGTGGTCAATGGGTGAGATTTTACTGTACCTGCTTTTGATAACTGAGACCAGCAGTGTGTACTGTATGCTGTGACCAGCAGCATGTACTGTATGCCGAGACCAGCAGTGTGTACTGTATGCCGAGACCAGCAGCGTGTACTGTATGCCGAGACCAGCAGCGTGTACTGTATGCCGAGACCAGCAGCGTGTACTGTATGCTGAGACCAGCAGGGTGTACTGTATGCTGAGGCCAGCAGCGTGTACTGTATGCTGAGACCAGCAGGGTGTACTCTATGCTGAGACCAGCAGCACGTACGCTTTGCTGAGACCAGCAGTGTGTACTGTATGCTGAGACCAGCAGCGTGTACTCTATGCCGAGACCAGCAGCGTGTACTCTATGCTGAGACCAGCAGCACGTACTCTATGCTGAGACCAGCAGTGTGTACTGTATGTACAGACCAATTTTCCAGACTGTTGGGTTATTAACAAATATTACCGATTCTGTCCTCCCAACAACTTTGCAGTGAATAATAATTATGTTTGAGTAAACTATTTAATTTATTTTATATACTTAAGATTTTAAGAATGTGGGACAATGAAGACTTTTGAGTTCCATGTTGCCCTAAGGAAAAAATCTTGCCCCCTCTGTCCTGAGAAACTGAGGCCTGATTAGATAGATCGACAATGAACATTTATGCCTTCTGTATATATGTGGTAAACTTTCATTAGAACAAAAACACTGGCTAAAATTACCTGCAACTTCTGCAGCACATCAATTCTCTCCATGATTTCTGAGATCTTCTGTTCAACATACTGCATTCTTTCTTTGTCCCCTTTCCTACTGGTCAGTTTCCTTTTGTAGTCACTGCAAAGTATTGAAACAACTTTCAAGCAAAGAACCACCCATAAAAGGCATACCACATACAATCAAACAATGGCTAGGGATCCAAAAGCTCACCCATGACTTTTTCTCATGTGACAATACTGGAAATGCAAGAATTATTCTATTTCATGCAGGAAACACCTTCAGTTCATTCCAATTGCTAAACAAGGGACCTATGGGTCAAAGCGCTCAGCTGTTATATATGATAAAAAAATATGAATTAGAAATGAGGCACATGCTGGTTTTGTGTGGTAATAAGTATAAGCTGTATTATGAGTTGTTGTTGTTTAGCTTATGTATGATTTTGATAGAACCTTTGGAGACAGAGAAGAGAATTGATTTCATTTATTTTATTAACAAATGGAGTACTATTGTCACACAGATTTTGACTTGGCCATATAACTTATAAGCAGAACATATAATATCAGAGTTTAACTATTTATTAAAAAAATTACAAATATTGTCCCAGATATAATTTTTATTAAAAATAATAAGAGAATCGTATGATTTTTAAAATGAAATATAACTGAAATGATTATTAAAGTAATATTAAAGAATATATTCATGAATGCATTCATGAATACATTTGGAAAGTATTTGCACTGGTATTCATATACTTTCATTTTTACCTGAATTCCCATTCTTTATGCAAGAAATTTTATAATGGAGTACATATTCATATTCGTATTTAAATACAATTGCAAAGTATTCCCACCATGTCTGGTATTTATTCAGTTTTCACCAAACAATGGTGTTGACAATCCAGAATGTACAAAATTCACACATTTAAATAATGATCATAAGTACCTGGTTTTATGGCTTTTATTTATATTAAAAAAAAATAAATGTGATATATTCATTTTGGACTAATTTCACATCAATGTACACACTAGACACAGTAGGAATCTCTATTAATATTATCAACTGCATCTTTGTCTATCATTAATTTCCTTCATATGATCCCTAATGATTAGTGATGAATAATATGATTTACTTTTTTATTATTAAAATTGAACTGAAAAATGCCATAAGTGACTGCATGGTGTTATTTGGAATACGTGACATTCTATCAATCGATACAATATTCTTATATCATCAGTAACTGCAAATTAATTCCCTATTATTATAAACTAACAAATTCCTTTTCTATTTTTCTTTAATTTATTATTAAAAACCAATAAAAATTGATTAATTTATTGTTTATTATTTTGTTGGTTAAAACTACTAGATGAGTTGGGCTGGACACCTGGATCAACTGTGGCTGGCCATAAGCTGCCTGGCTGCCCAAGTATATGCCTCGCCTCAAGCGTGCATAATTTGCTGAAAGTTCAACAAGGTCAACATACAGGTGACTCAAGAGTGGCTGGAGAGAGCCAAGGTCTGACATGGTCTCATAAAAACATTAATAAAAGCTACAATTTTTGGCCAATTTCTTTCAGCTTTCTAAACTAAAAAGCTGAAATCCTTATGTGTGCATGATATGAAAATTATATAAACAGAGCTCACATGAAACAAAAGTGAAATGGTCAAAGTTGGGCAAAATTTAAGGTACTAATTTTATATTTATACTAATAACTTATAAAATTTTGAAAATTCAGAACTAATTTTGGGTATTCAATTGAATCTTGATTAAATAATGTTACATTCCTGACAAAAAATCTCTAGCTTCAGCAAGCCCCTTGTTAAGGGAGTAAATATATTTCTTGATTTTAACAAAGTGCATTATGTTTGGGCCCATAACTTAAAACAATTACGCAATACTGACATAATTTCTAGCGAGTGCACAGAGAATGTATAGAAAAACATGTATATTATATATGATTAAAGTCAGATCAGTGGTTTTTGATATTAGGCAGTATTGAAGTGTAACAATGGGTTTTTAATTGAAAAATGAAGTTTTTCATTAATATCTCAAAGGTATTAAGTCCTAGTGACCAAATTCTTGGCATGATAGGGGATTTTGGAGACATCTAATTGTATGCCAAATTTTACGAACTGAGAGCTTAAGCTGGGGAGCTGAGCTCTTGCAAACTGCATAACACTAGCCTGATGTAAACAATATGTTACATGGTGCTTGAAAACTTGAATAAAATCTACAGTTTTTGATCAACTGGTTTCAAATTTTTGGTGTTAACAGACAAAATGCTAACAAAAACATGCTGAGAAAATTAAATCCACAGTACTTCCAGGAAAAAAACGTGCCATGGTCAAAGTAAGGCAAAATTTAAGGTACCAATTTTTTATTTTTGTTAATATTTTAAAAAATTTAAAAGATTTTGATCTAATTTTGGGTATACAATTTATTTTGGTTAATTAAAGTTATATTACTTGAAAAAAAGTCCATAGCTTTAACAAGTTTTGTGTTAAGTGATCAAATATCTTTCCTGATTTTTTACAAATTGCATTATGTTCTGGCCCATAACTTTCTTAAATTATATAATACAGACATAATTTCAGGTATGTACATAGGAACTATATAGAGGAATATTTATGGTAAATATGAGGAAAAACAGATGAGTGGTTTTGATATTAGGCAGCCCTGAAGTGTGAAAATAGGTTTTTAATAAACAAGGCCTACAGGCCTAATGCGAACCTGTGCATATGGATATACACCAGGTATAACGCTTCAATGCTGAACCACTACTTTTCATATATATGAACAATGCAAGTACTAAACATTTTGAACAAGAAACAATACACAAACATCACTGCTGAAATTCTGGCATTGGTGCACACAACACAAAAATTATTGTAGGTGGCACCACCAGTCTTGTATACGACAAAGCTATTTGACATGTATAAATATGCCAAATTTCAGGCTGATATATCAACTTTTTCCATAGAATTAAGCAGGCACATACACTTTGCAAAAGTCATTGTAGATGGCAACACCTGTCTTGTGAACGAGAAAGCCATTAAAGACACATAGACAGGTCAGAATATCAGGCTAATACATCAAACTTACCTTGAGTCTGATGCACGGGGCTGACCAGGCTTAGGTGAGAAAGGCTGTTGCCCAGAGTGTACTGTGACAAATTACTGGCTCAGGCTACTGCACTGAGTGAACTCTTGACCTGCACCTGGCTAGAATGAGTGAACTTTTGACCTGTACCTGGCTGCACTGAATGAACATGAGGTGATCACAAGATACTCATGAGGTGATCACATGCTACCCATGAAATGATCCCATGCTGCCCATGAGGTGATCACATGCCTTGTGCTTGGCTGCACTGATTGAACTCTTGACCTAAATCTGGCTGCACTGAATGAACTCTTGATCTGTTGCCAAATCTCAAAAAGTTGGCAGTTTCTCAACCTATTCAAGAAACATACACAATCTTGGCCTGTTATGTAACTCTGCTAAAATTTATCCAACACAAACCATTTGAACAAACTTGAGAAGGCTCATTTCTGTAAAATATTGAACAATTTGGCTGGACTCTTTACAAGAAGAAGTTTTTTTCAGCTTTTCCCCTGTAAAATCTAAGTAAATGCAGATAGCAAAAATTAGCTGAATCCATCAACATTTGATATGTGACTGATAATTGCATAAAATTTGGAGATGGTAGCTCCTGCTATTCCTGAGAAATTATGAAGTGTACAGATGATATGTTATGTCATAAATCTACATTTTTTAAAAGCTTTTAAAAAACATTCTTGTCAATATTTTCCATAGATATTCTGAAATCTAAATGTCTAGAGGCATGATGCAATGGATGCTGATAAACTGGTGCTAGGCTAGATGTATCTGCTTCACGCAGCTAACATATATGGTAAAATGACTCAATTCAATCTTTATAATTCAGCCAAAATTCATTTTTTGGAACCATAAAAGACAATTATTATTAGAATGATTCAGGGAATTATTCTTGCAAAATATTAAACAAACTGGCCTCAGTATCATCAGTCGAAAAACGTTTTGTAGGTTTATAACTCATATGGGAAAATACAGCAAAATGGCAAAGTTCAGCTTCCCATAACTCAGCCAAAAATCATTGAACCAAAACCATTTGAACAAACTTGAATTATCAACTTCTAAGGATAATTAATGTATGAGATTTAAGAATTTGGCCCAGTGGTTTTTGAGAAGAAGATTTTTGTAGCCACTCAGCTAACATTGGCTGTTATGGCGTATGACTAAATTCAGCTTCCCATAACTTAGCCAAAAGTCACTGAACTGAGACCATTTGAACAAACTTGAATTATCAACATCTAAGGATAATTAATGTGTGAGATTTAAGAATTTGGCCCAGTGGTTTTTGAGAAGATTTTTGTAGCCACTTAGCTTACATGGGCTGTTATGGCATATGACTAAATTCAGCTTCCCATAACTCAGCCAAAAGTCACTGAACTGTGACCACTTGAACAAATTTGGATTATCAACATCTAAGGATAATTAATGTGTGAGATTTAAGAATTTGGCCCAGTGGTTTTTGAGAAGAAGATTTTTGTAGCCACTTAGCTAAAATGGGATGTTATGGCATATGACTAAATTCAGCTTCCCATAACTTAGCCAAAAGTCACTGAACTGAGACCATTTGAACAAACTTCAGAAAGCTTCACCCTAGGATCATTTCTGTGCAATATTAAACAATTTGGCCATTTCATTTCAGAGAAGAAGTTATTTGTAGCTGTCAGTATGATACGGGCACTGATGACCCCAGTACAAAAAAGGCTGATGCAGGTGACGCCACCAATACCTCAATTTCAGATATGACCTATGTGACCAACATTGGCATTAAATTTGGTGATGATAGCTCCTGCCCCTCCTGAGATTTAAATTTTAATATGCTTTTTTGCACAGTTAAAAAAGTTCAACCATCTGTAACTCTGCCAAAAATCATCGAACTGGAACCATTCGAACAAACTTGAGAAAGATTGTTCCAGGGATTATTTCTGTGAAATATTGGACAATTTGGCTGAACAGTTTCAGAGAAGAAGATTTTTAAAGCTTTTTTAGCTTTTTTCCTATAAAATCTAAGAAAATGCAGTTAGAAAAAAATAAACAAAATCCGTTATAGTTTTTTGGATGACTAATCATTTGCAAAAAATTTGGTGATGCTAGCTCCTGCCGTTTTTGAGATAGCTATGGTTAACGTACAGACGACGCACGACACACGACGGACGCCGCCGCACCATCGCATAAGCTCACAGGTTCGCTAAAAATTGAGGTTTTTCCTTAATTTCTCAAAGGAACAAAGTCGCAAAGACCCAGTTTTCGGCTTGGTAGGAGATCTTGGGGACATCTAACACTATGCCGAATTTTAAGTTCCTAGGTCTTACGGTTTCAAAACGTGCCACATCTACCGACGGACGGACGGACAGACAGACGGACGGCGGACGGACGGACGGCATGACAGACACTCGACGGACAATGGACCACGACTATAGCTCAGATGACTTATAGTCAGCTGAGCTAAAAATATTGTTTCCCTCAAATATGGAGAAGTTAGTGAACTTGAGATACCTGTTATCAGGTATATATCTCCTGATATTTAAAGAGTTTCTAATTTTGATATGGCTGCTATGTTGAGATTCAACAAATATGCTCTTGCCAGTTCTGAAAGATATCCGCTCCCAAGGCAGCAGAAATCTTGCGCTTTTAAAGAAGCTACTGATTTTCCTGTTGCTTGCTTTGACCGTTTATGATGCCTTTAACACCAGGTGGCCTGTCTGCTGTTTATGTGTTTAGCAGCCAACCAAATGCCAGTCAACAAACACTCAACAAGCATCAGGCTCCGTGCAGAAACCACGTGTGGGGCCATTCTTTCTTAGCTTGTGGCCTGTTCAAACAGTTGCCAGGGCAATGAGCTGTCACTCAAAACGAAATGAACAACATTAGCTCTGTGTATTCCTCAATTGGCTGGTAATTGTTTTGTCTTCCAGCACAGGGTCTCATCTGATTGGACCAAAATACAGTGCTCCCCTCTGGTGTAGAGATTCAGGAAACGAAGTCATAACAAACAGTATGACTCTCATAAAAACTTTGTAAGATCTGAGAGATATTACTAGGTATATATGAATGACACTTTTACCATTCTAATAGTATGCACAATGTCTGTGCACAAGCTTAAAATTCTTAGATGACTGCTAAGACCTGAAAATCAACCAAATTTCACACAACAAATTCACGTACATGTATAATGCAGCATAGCCACAAAAATTACCATGCAACCTACATTTACAAAAAAAAAATTGTTTACATATAGGCAAAATTAGGTGAATACCTTAAGATACAGAAGACCTATAATTAAACAACCCATACTGGTATTTTTAACATGGATGTCCAGCTTTAACATTATTTTATAATTTATGTATTTTTATTTATATTATCTTTAAAATTACAAGAATAAAGTACATGTAGAGTTTTCTTTTATTAAGTTTTCTATTCAATGTAGGCCACAAATAACAGCACATGTTAATAACTACAATGTAAACAAGGGACCTGTGGGTCAGGTGCTCAGCTGAAATTGTTTCGAAGAATATTTGTATACAAGGCCTACAGGCCTTATGCAAACCTGTGCAATGGGACATACATCAGGTACAACTCTTCCATGCTGGATGTGTGACATGTATACATATATGTACAATGCAATTGCTAAACATTTTGTATCTGAGTATAAGCGCCAATTACACAAACGTCACTCCTGAAATACTGGCACAGATGTACACAACACACAATGATTGTAGGTGGCACCACCAGTCTTGTGTACGAGAAAGCCATTAAAGATGTATGGACATACAAAATTTCAGGCAGAATCTTCAAATCACTCTTTGGCTTAGTGCAAAGATGCATGTAACCTGAACACAATTGTAGGTGGTGCCATCAGTCTTGTATATGATGAAGTTATCAGAGATGTATACATATGGCCAATTTCAGGCTGATACATCCAATTACTCCTAAGAAATAAGCAAGAGCATACACTGTGCAAAAATTATTGTAGGTGGTGACACCAGTCTTGTGTACAAGAAAGCCATCAAAGATGCATGGACAGGCCAAAACTTCAGGCAGATACATCAAACTTCTCTAGAGTCAGGTGCACTGGGCTGACAAAGATCAGCTGAGGCAGGCAGCAGCCCTAAGAAAACCAGAGCAAATTGCCAGCTGCAGCTACTGCACTGAGTGAACTCATGATCTGCACTTGGCTGTACTGATTGAACTCTGTTGAGCTGTTGCCTAATCTAATGCAGTTGGCAGTCTGCAAAAGCTATTAATAAATGCAGCCTGAAACTTGGCATGTTTCAAAATCTGGAAAAGTTGGCAGTCTACCAAGGTATTTATAGACACAAACACAATCTTGACCTGTTGGTAAAATCTGTTTACACACACTGGGAAACTAAGGCAACAATGCTTTCTTCAAGCGGACATATTCATAAGAATTTTTTTTTATCAAAATGTTTAAAATAACTAGATATTTCTTGGCACCGCAGGCGCCACAGTATCCCCAGACAATTAACCCCCCCCCCTCTTAAAAAATAGGCCCCCATCTTAAGCAGCATATACTGACACTTGGAAAGAGACTATGGTTTCTTCCATCTATCATCTTGAGAAAGAATATTTTTCACCAAATATGGGGGCCAATATGTTGAATCTCAGGCCAATAGGGCAAATCACTCTCAGAAAAGGGCATTAATTTATTCTACAATAACGGGAAGGTAGGTGGGGCCACCTGTCTGATTTATGAGAACACTTTCCAAGATGGATGGACATGCCAAATTTCAGACCAATACCTTGAACCACTTCGGAGATATGAGCAATTTCAACTGAAAGCAAAAGTAGGGATGGACGTCACATATTTATGATTACAGATAGCCCCACCAGTTCTGAATACAAGATGGAGGTATCCAAGATCAATGGATATGCACAATTTCAGCCCAATCTGTCAATTAGTCTTAGACTTATAATGCTCACAGTACTGTCAAGTGGCAAGGATAGGTAATTAAAAGGCCCAAAAACAAGAAAAGAACAGCAGGTGGTGCCACCTGTCTTCCACAGAAGACAAAGCTATCCAAGTTCTTCGGTCAATTTGATTTTTGGACCAACCCATGCATCCCTTATTGAGATATTTATGATTTTGTGTGATTTTCACCATTTATGGCAATATTCAAGGTCAAGGCCACTCTCATAGGAAAGGTCATGACCCCAATTTAAATATTAAAATGGATAGGGGTCTTCCTCTATCGGCAGGTGAACTATATGTGCATGATAAAAGGTCTGAGATGAAAAGTTTGGTTGAAAATGCATCCACAATCTTTTCAAAGATGACTGTCCTGTGACCTTGACCTTTGACCTCATGACTTCAAAATCGAAAGGACTCTTGTTTTATTGATAGGCCATATATAAGTCAAGTTTGAAACCTATATATTAATCAAAGCTGGAGTTATCATCAGGAAATAAATTTTATGACAGATGGCTCCTGTGACCTTCACCTTTGACCTTGTGACCTAAAAATGGATAGGGGTCGTCCTCTATTGGCAGGTGAACTATATGTGTAAGATAAAAGGTCAGAGATGAAAAGTTTGGCTGAAAATGCATCCACAATCTTTTCAAATATGTGTGTCCTGTGACCTTGACCTTTGAAAATAGAAATAAATACAGGTGGCACCACCAGTCTTCAGGAACTGAAGTAACAATCATAATTAATAAACACACCTGGTTTCAAGACACTGGATGAAACCACAGCTGAGAAACTTGCATAAGTGCTGTCATTTGATAGTCTCAAAAACAGAAAAAAAATCGAAAAAATTTGAAAAAATACTGGTAGCGCTTTCTGTATTCTGGAACTGACAAACTAGTCATGGTCGATATTTAAGGCAAGATTCGTGGCAATTCATGCATAAATTATCAAGATACTGGAGGTTTTGCATTTAATTTTTAATTATTCTGGGGGGTACTTACAAGCCCCAATAACTCCAAGGATATAGGTCACACTGCCCTAATTTCAGGTTTCCAAGGAGATATTTTGTAGACCTCCCTGGATGAAAACTTATAAGTTTCTAGTTCCTGCCGTTATGATTTGTGCCCTGCTAACAGATGGCCAGATGCACAACGGACAAGCGCCATACCTATACCTCGGTTGACTTTCAGTCAGCAGAGCTAAAAAAGGGTTATCACTAAAAGAACCTTGTTAAAAATAAACTTTACATATGAAATAACCTATGAACCAATATATGCATCAGAGGGTTTAAATAATACAACATGAACTAAGATATGTGAGATTCTGCACAAATCATCCAAAAGACAAACTATGTAAAATTTGCTTCACCTGTATCTTTCAAGCTTTTCATTGTTCACAACCAGGGCTGCCTCCTTATCGGTGCCTTCACAGTAGGTCCTCAACTTTTCCATCCTTTTCCTGTGCCACCTATGTTTTTGCGCTTTGTATATATCTTGCTCTTCTGAAGTGCATACTCCATTTAACTGATCCTTAAGCTCGCTTATTCTGGTCTTATATTTCATGAGCTCCCCAAATTCCATTGATGTTATTCTTCGTGTTAGGGTGAGCAAGATACCTTCAACAGAATACATGGCATTCAGCTCTTCTGAAAACAACAAATCTGAAGAAAGCTTCTCTCCTGGTCTTCCAAAAGGAGGTTTTGACCCTTCTGAGTGAAACTCGCACTTAGCCATCTCTCTGTCTATTTGAACTCTTATGATTTTTAAATCAAGGATTCCTCTGCGTGGATCATCAAGCTCCTTATCTTTATTGGCCATTTCATTCAAGATCTCCTTCAATTCTTCATATCTATGGATTTCTTCAATGCATTTAGACTTGAACTGGTCATACGAGACCCTATCAGATACAGCACTCTCAAGTTTCCCACTAATAGGGAAAAGTCTTGCCTGGTAAAGCTGCTGCTCATGGGAACTGTGTTTCTGAGTTATTTCAGGATATTGAGGTGGTTCAGTTTTGAAATTACAGTTTCTAAATTGAGCATCTCCTCCTCCTTTGACAGTGCCAGATTTTCTGCTTTTGAACCCTTCTTGATCTTGTGCTGTTCTTGAAGAGCGTCTCTTTAAGGAAGGAGTCTCTCTGGGTGAAGTACTAGTTGAGGACCAGGAACTGCTATTAGAATATTTTGGGTTTGCATTTCCAGTCTTTCCTGTAAATAGCAGATTCTGTCTATCATTCTCTGCTTGTTTGAAGTCAGATGCCCTTGTGTTCAATTCTGGTCTGTCAACTCCTTTTTCATGGCCAATAGCTAAACATGCAGAATGTGAGCGGGATAGTTGTCTTTTTTCAAAAGTTTGATCTCTCAATTTTCCTACTTTATTGGTCATATCTGTTATGACATTATCCTCAGGTTTCTCTGGCACTGTGTCCGGAACCATTAACTTTTGACTACGGTCATGTTTTGACAACAATGAATCATCAGCTGATGATGACCTGGCTCTGTGATAACCTTTCCTAGCTGTGCTAAATGTAGACCTACTTTGTAAATTAAAAGATGATGGTGACTTAGTTTTTGAGGCTGATGCAGGGTTATGGTCTCCTTGCCCTGCAGGCACAGTAGGGATGGCTGTGTTGGCCATGGAATATATACTTCCCTGATGGCTTTTATGAAAGAAACTCGAAGTCTGCAAGCTTACATGACTTTTGCACATTCCAGCTTCTTTGACAATGGCAGGTTTCTGCAACTCAGCCCTATTTGAGGAAGACCATGGTAGATTAGTGTTGATGTGATTTTGAGGCTGTGATAAATGTGACAATCCATGGAAACTTTCATTATTATTTGGCTCAGCAACAAGGCCTTTGACACTGCCTTTATCAATGCTACTACGTTTGGCATTATTTTCTCTTCTTTTGTCCTTAACTTTCTTTTTATTCACATGCCGTTTCCTTTTATTTTCTGTGTGGAGTTCATTAATTTCATCATAAGATAAGTGTTGTGAAAGAGGTTTTTTGTATGTCTTTTTTTGGCTTTTTGTAACATTTTGAGAATCTTTATCAACAGGAATGGGTTGATCTGCACTGTAAGAATCCTTAATGCATTCCTTATTACCTTCACATGACAAATCAGACTTTTCCTTTGTTTCTTTTCTTTCATTACAATTTATTTCACTGTCGTTCTCCATATCTAAGGTGGCATGCAGTGCATGTGTTAACTCTGCAAAAACCTTTCCTGGTTTGATTTGTTTGTGTCTAGTTTGATGTGCAGGACTTAACTGCTTAGTGCCTTGAAGTGGCTTTTCTCTATTTTCTAGACTAACAAAGTCTTTTTTAGGCAAGGATTTATCTTTCTTGTCTATAACATCTGAATTCTCATATTGGCTTTTAATGCCCTTTTCGTATGCTTCTTTTTTATTGTTTGTAACAGCATTCTTCTCTTTTGTACCACAAAGAACAGAATCACCATCAATCTCAGATCCATCATCTGACAGATCTGTGAACTCACGATCTCTGTTCAAGTCTTGCTTCTCATTTTCTGCATTTGCTCCCAACATTTCCTCCTCTGTATTGTGATCTCCATGATGAAAAGACTGACTTTTGTTCAAGTTCTCTACAAAAGAATTCTGCTTAGAAAGAGCACTTCCTTTACTTTCTTTTGTCGGAACAATTTTCTCTTTTTCTGGTCCCTCTTCAGATTGTCTAGACATAGTAGAGCTCTTGTCATCCTTACTGCTATCAGGTTGCAGCAACTCTTTTTCTTTACTTTTTGGCAACTGGTCAATCTGTAATACAATTCCAACTGACTTAACAGATGAAACCCTAACTGACCCACCCTCACCGCCCCATCTTAAAAAGTTGTCA
This sequence comes from Sipunculus nudus, assembly GCA_026874595.1. Taxonomy (NCBI): domain Eukaryota; kingdom Metazoa; phylum Annelida; class Sipuncula; order Golfingiida; family Sipunculidae; genus Sipunculus; species Sipunculus nudus. The sequence continues at coordinate 8,139,905 of CM049306.1, read as the reverse complement.
TCACAACTAGTACCAGATTTGTTTGTGTCAATTTTAGCAACAGTTTTATTTAACTTTTCATTATTCTCTAATGAGTTATCTTGACATTTTACTTGTGTTGCTTCAGCTTCTTTAGAAAAACTCTTTTTCTGATCACATGACTTTGATTCATGACCAATATTATCAGACTCATTGACATCACTATTCTCAGTATGTACATGACTTGGACTAGATGAACCTTTTTCTGCAACTCTTTGTTCCCCATTAGGATTTCTTTTTGGCTCAGCATAGTTGTCATTTAAATGTGAGTGAGGTTTCTCTTGATAAATGACTGGGGTTTGATTATCACAGGCTTTTCTGGTTCCTTCTAATGAACCTAAAGTAGCAGCCACAACCTTGGGTTCTTGTTTGTAGTTGATGATTTTACATACAGATGAACCAGTTGCATGTTCAGTGTTACTTAATCTGTCCTTAGCATCAACACAATCTGAGCTATCTTGTTCAACTGTGTCTGGGATTGGCTGAATATTTATGACTTCCTTTGATGATTCTTTTACTTTTTCAGGTTCTGCACAAATTTCTGGTTGTGGGACATGACACTGTGTGACAGAGTTCTCATAGTGACATGGGATTTCCTCTTGGTCATGTTGCTGAATTGCATTTGCTATTTCCCTGGCTTCCTCTAAATTTGAACTTAAGGACACAACACTTGATATTACTAGCTGTGGCCCATCTGCCTCTTCCTTCATGCCTTCTGCTATTTCATCTGTATTTTCATTCCGTTCCTCTTTCCCATTCTCAGATATTAAAGACCCAAACTGTTCTGCAAAACCATTCTCATCATCTTCTTCATCATCATCATCACTGTCAAATTCTATGACATTGCTGTAGATGCCATCTTCATTTTGATCTATAAAACAAAAATACAATATGTATTTCAAGCATTTATTTCAACACTCATAACACCAGGAATTTCCATGATTGCTTGGTAATGCATTGAACATACTGGATTTCTGGGGATTCTCATGGCAACTGCTTCTCCTCTCTGTGAAATTATTTGCACAAAAGGAATTCCTAGTAAGCTGCCTGTTGTAACCAGGATTATCGGGAGGGGGCCACAAATTATATATATAAATACATCAAGGTCAATGGGTATACAGTGTCTGAGGTCATATGAACCTTGGCAGCAAGCACTTGTCAATTCATATATACATGATACATTTAAATTTCATGATGTCGTTCACTTGGGAATTAACTTAATCACCTTAATCACCTTTACAGCAAATAAAATACATGATAAGCGTGATAAAATAAGTGACCCATTGGTCATGACACTCAGATGACGAGCATGACATTTTAGCTTAACAATCACAACAGGAATTATCATCTGGGAGCCAAATTAAGATCAACTTCAGATGTCATCTTGACCTTTGACCTTCTGACCTCAAAGTCAACAGGGTTCTTTCTTAAGTGTTGGGTCTATACTGGTTGTACAAGAGAAGAATAAGCTCAAGGTCACAAGTCTTCAAACTCCTCTCAGAACTTGGGAGGAGTTTGGGAACATTTTGTCTGCCAAATTTGAGGTCAAAATATAAGTTATCATATTCACAAGAAATCCTAATGATGATGAACTATAATTTGGTTAAACTGACCTTGTGGTTAAAGGTCAAGGTTCCTGGTTTTACCTTATCAAAGTGAAGTAGTCTTCCGTGTTTCAAAAGTTATAGGGGGTCACAATCATTCTAGATATCCTCAGAATTGACCTTGAAGTTCTACATATGCCTCCTAGAATATGAAAGAAACAACTGGTGTGTCGAATTTGAAGGAACAAACAAATTTGTGGAATTAATGTCCCTCCCTTTGGGTTCTTGTTGTCTTTCATGCTTGATAAGCAACCAAAATTATGACATATGGAGAAAATCTTGAGTGCACATGAAAAACAGATCCACTGTGGGATATGGAGACATCTGCTGGAGTACATAAAACTAAGACACACTGAAAAATTGACCAAAATCCACTATTACATGTGGAGACATCTGCAGGTGAACATAATAACTAACACATACTGGGAAATTTGACCAAAATTTGAGAATTTTGTTTTTGAACTGGAGAGAAATATTTTTTCAGATAGACACTCCAAAACCAATCCCAACTGAGGTATGCATATGAGCAATCATTGATCCAAATTAGAATGAAATCAGATAAAATTTAGGAAAGTAATCGCACGGAAACAAAAAAACCTAACAGACAGACAGACAGACAGACAGACAGAGACAGACAATCCCAAATCAATGTCCCCCACTTCCGTGGAGCCAGGGACAAAAATATGCAGAGCTTCAAAAGTTATAGTGGTCATGATAATCCTAAAATTCTTCAGATTTGAACTTGGTAGATTGGGGTAAAATTCGTCCGTTTTCAAACTCATTTGAGAACATGATGGAAACAACGGAACACTGAGTCAAATTTAAGGGAAAAAAATCTTCAGTACCTAAGAGTACAGAGGTCACATTAATCAGAGAATTCCATGGTGATGACCTTGAAGATCAGTTGGTTGAAACAGTGTATCAAATTTGAGAACAATCCAGTACTTCAAGAGTTATGGGGTTCATACGAATTTTATAATTTTGGCTGATCTTACCTTGAATATAAAGTTGAAAATCACCAGTTTATGAACTCGAAGATTTTGGTAGAAACATAATGTTTCAAATTACAAGGAAATATATAAGTAACTGCATTCACAAGATATCCTATACTGACAGGGGGTATACCAGTAAAAACACCAGGTTTCAGGACACTACAGATGCATATACAGTAGACAAAATGATACCATCAATGTAATTTGGAAGTCAGCTGAGCATAAAACATGATCTGGATTGGATATTACAAGCCCATGTGACAATGACTTACCCAATTTTGCTGGAAGCCCTTTCCCACTTAAAATACCCATTGTCTGGCAGTAATTTTGAGCCCTGCTAACAAGGGACCCATGGGTCACTGTGCTCAGCTAAAGCTGACCTTGAAGGTAAAAATCTAAAATAAGATCTGATTGGTTTGAATTGATGAGTAAGAAACTGTTGCAAATAATATTTTGTGACCTGACCATGTGTTTCCTAATGTTGAAACTGAAGCATGTGAGAAGTTTATGAACATATGATCTGTTCAATTACCATGATCACTGGTTGGCTTTTTGATAAACTGTAAACAGTTCAGCAGTTTTCACATTTATTCATTTAGAACTATTTTTTATAAAGGTGCAAGGAGTTGGTTTGTGTGTGTGGGGTGGGGGATGTGTGTTTGGGGGAAGGGATTGAATGTTGGGCGTTACAGGGCCAATTGCGCTAAATCTGTACATGACAGTGTCTGAGGTTAAAGAAAGAAAAATAAGGCTGTTTGTTAGGCAGTTACTAATTAAGAATATCTCAGATGATGCAGATAGTAACATCCATCACTTTTTAGTGTGATAGAAAATATGTTTCTATCCACTTGCAGCAAATTATGGGCCAATTTGTCCCACCCGTAACATGTCCACAGTTAAACCCATAAGTTTTATGACCATGCAGACCTTAATTATCAGCTGTATACATGCTGCTAAATGAATTTAAACAGTGAAGTAGGGTTGAAAGTTTACATGAAGAAGTAACTTGGATACAGAAATCCAAAACTTGGATTTTGGTATCAATTATGATGTCTTGGTTAAAATAAAATATTTTTTTTTGTCCCACGCGTAACAGGTAGTGCTGCAATTGTCATGATTATTAACCAAGAACTGCATTTTGTGTTACACTGACCAGAATATAAGTGAGATTAATATTTCATATGTGTCTGGGGTACATGTCACTCTAACAAAGCAGAATCAAGTGTTTCATCCAAAAAGGTTGGTATTGTCAATCATAACTGTCCCACCCGTAACAGTGGAATAGCAGTGTGAAATTAGAGAATAGATAAACCTTAAACCTTTATACAGAAAAGCACGAACCTGAACTGTTTTGTCATGCCTAATCTGTATGCCTGTCCTCTGAATTTATTATACAGCATATCAAAGATACATCATTTTGTCCCACCCGTAACGTGTCCCACCCGTAACATTGTCCCACCCGTAACAAGACAAAGAATATTGCTCGCTGCAGATTAAATAAGATTTAACAACTCCTTTCATGTTAACTTTGATGGTATCTTCTTCAACTCATTTTAAAGGTAATACTATACTTTTAATATTCGTTTTAATGTACTTTTTAGGCCTTCTTTGGTTAATACTTAAGATTTTCAGGAAGGCAATTTATCATATTATTATTTATTTATATTTAATGTCTAAAATTTTCTTTCCCTGGATCAATCTGGATTTAATTTAATTTATTATGTTTTCAACATTATAGATTATTTAAATCATTTAAAATATAAGCAAATATTCAAGGGAAACTGCATATTATGACAGATGTTTTAGTAAATTAGTTGATAAAGACATATAACAGTGAAAGGTAACACTAAAGACAGATACGGTCAATAATGGTAACAATAATGGCATGGATTCCAAAAAGAAACTTGCAAAATTGAAAGGTTGGGAAAACATGAGTACATTTATTTAACATATTCTGTACTTTTACAGTGCTTAATGGACTGTACTAATAAGCATATTTTAAGCAATTATTTCAAAGAGTAGCCATGCAGGGTTATTTTTTATAAATTAACGTCTGCAACTTTTCATCAGAATAACAGAATGACTGTGCAGGTTATTTTATAGCATTTTCTCACCATTAAATTCATCAATAAAAAGGAATATTAAAACATATCTGTTGTAAAAGTAAATAGCATCACCAGGCTTTGTCCCACCCGTAACGGTCCTCCATAGACTTTCTTTTTGCAAATTTGACAAATTCCTCATATTATATTCTAAAAAGAAATATACTGTGCCTTGATTTTCAATAGTCCATGGCATATTTTGGGTTTGTGACTTGTTTCATTGTCTTATTAATGTATAAATTAGATGTAAATATTAATTAAAACTGTATTTCTATCAAATATGTCCCACCCGTAACACTTTTTGTCTAAACATATTTAACAGTAAGACTATTGAGCTGAACTTATTCTACCTATCAGGTGTCTCATTGCCTCAGGTACATGCAAGTAAAAGGAAAGTTTCCATCAAGTAAATCCTGGGACCAGCAAGGTGGAACACTGTGTGTGTTACGGGCGGGACAGATTATGATGACTTTGTAATATTGATTTATCATTATCTAACCATAGAGGAACGTGGGAGCTGGGAGATTTCTGAGATAATTATATCAGATTATGTACATGTATAAAAGATAAATAATTAAGATTTCTATTACAATAAATTTTGGTGTTACGGGTGGGACATAAATGTACAGAAATATCGCAATTGGCCCTACAACATCTCTGTATATACATATAGGATAATCACTAAATTCAACAGTGCTTACATGATAAAAAATGGATAGACAGACAAGAAGACAAACAAAGCTGATCACTTTATCTCCCTTTCTGCTGAGGCAGAAAAATAATAAACAAGGCCTACAGGCCTAATGCAAACCTGTGCAATGGAATATACATCAGGTATAATGCTTCCATGCTGAACCATTACTTTTCAAGTATATGAGTGACATGTATATGTGCAATGCAAGAACTGAACATTTTGAACCTGAGTGCATGCATCAACTACAAAAGGCCTACAGGCCTAATGCGAACCTGTGCATTGGGAAATACACCAGGTATAATGCTTCAATGCTGGACCATTACTTCTCATATATATGAACATTGCAAGTACTAAACATTTTGAATAAGAAACAATTACACAAACATCACTGCTGAAATTCTGGCATGGGTGCACATAACACAAAAATGATTGTAGCTGGCACCACCAGTCTTGTATACAACAAAGCAATCAGAAATATATACATATGCCCAATTTCAGACTGATATATCAAACCCCTCCTGAAAATAAGCAGGGACACACACTGTGCAAAAATTTTTGTAAGTGGCACCACCAGTCTTGTATACGACAAAACTATTCGATATGTATATATAAGCCCAATTTCAGGCTGATATATCAAATTGCTCTGTAGAAATAAGCAAGCACATACACTGTGCAAAAGTCATTGTAGGTGGCGACACCTGTCTTGTGAACGAGAAAGCCACCAAAGACATAAAGACAGGTCAAAACATCAGGCCAATACATCAAAATTACCTTGAGTCTGATGCATGGGGCTGACCAGGCTTAGATAAGAAAGGCAGTTGCCCCAAGTGAACTGTGACAATATTGCTGGGTCAGGCTACTGCACTGAGTGAACTCATGACCTGCATCTGGCTAGACTGAGTGAACTCTTGACCTGTTGCCTAACCTGATACAGTTGGCAGTCTGTCAAAGCTATAAATAGATCCAAACTGACCTCTAGCCTGTTGCCAAGTCTGAAATAGTAGCCACACCATTGCATAAGCTCATGCAGGGGCCCTGCCCTGAGGGGCATGATACTCATGAGGTGATTACATGGTACCCATGAGGTGTTCACATGTTGCCCATGAGGTGATCACATGTCACCCATGAGGTGATCACATGCCTTGTGCTTGGCTGCACTGATTGAACTCTTGACCTAAATCTGCCTGCACTGAATGAACTCTTGATCTGTTGCCAAATCTGAACAGTTGGCAGTTTCTCAACCTATTTAAAGATACGGACACAATCTTGGAGTGTTGGTGAATCTGTTTACACACTGAAAGACTTTAGCTAAAATGCTTTTTTTTCAAGCTGACATATTCATACACTTTTTATCAAAATATCTAGAATAATAAAAGATGCAGTTCTTTCATTGTTAAAGGTCCAATAATCCTGCCAAAAATCATTCGAGTAAACTTGAACAAAGGCCACCTAAGAATAATTTTTGTGCAATGTTACATAAGTTATAATTTAAACAATAATTTTGTAGAAGAATGGTTTTGCAGTCCTCAGTTTGAAATAGACATAATATTGGCCATAAGACCAACAAAAGCTTTTCTGATATGATTGAAAGAACTATGTCCTAGGATAATTCTTTTGAAAAATTGAACGATTCAACTTGACAGTTTCATCATAAACATTTTAAGCTGAAAGTGGCTAAAATTATGAGGTTTTTGCCCATGAAAAAAACGGTCAATGTAGGTGGCACCACAAAATCTGCAACTTCAAATATGAGTCATGTGACCAACATTATTAGCACAATACTTGGTAATGCTAGCTTCTGTCATTTCTGAGATTACTATGTCAGTATGCTTACTTGGCCAAATGACTGTAACTTCACTAAAATTCATCAAATGCAAACCATTTGAACAAACTTGAGAGGACTTGCCTCTGGGATCATTTCTGCAAAATATTGAAGAATTTGACTGGACTGTTTACAAGAAGAAGACTCTTAAAGGTTTTTCAGCTTTTTCCCTATAAAATCTAAGTAAACGCAGATAGCAAAAAAATAAGCTGAATCCCACAACATTTGATATGTGACAGATTATTGCATAAAATCTGGGAATGGTAGCTCCTGCCATTCCTGAGAAATTATAGGTTAATGTACAGATGACCAATGACCCCTGTACAAAAAAAGGTCAATGCAGGTGGCGCCACCAATACCTGAATTTCATATATGACTCATGTGACCAACATTGGCATAAAATTTGGTGAAGATAGCTCTGGCTGTTTCTGAGACTGTCATTTTAGTATGCTTTTTTGACAGATGACTAAGTACAACTTCCTGTAACTCGGCCAAAATTCACCCTACTTGAACCATTCAAACAAACTTAAGAGAGATGGTATAAAAGATTATTTCTGTAAAATATTGAACAATTTGGCTTTACCGTTTCGGAGGAGAAGATTTTTAAAGGATTTTTACCTTTTTCTCTATAAAATATATGAAAATGCTTTTTTCAGATGGCTAATTTTTTGCATTAAATTTCATTATGCCAGCTCCAGTCGCTTTTTGAATAGTTTAGGTTAACGTACAGACGGCGGACACCGCCATACCATCGCATTAGCTCACAGGTTTGCTAAAAATTACTACAGATGCATATTGAATGCAAAATTATAATACAGATACATCTCACTGATGGCAAAATCTTGAATTAAGTTGAGTATGGATACCTATTATTTATAATCCATGTACAGCCGTCTTTATTTACCCACAGAGAGCTGTATACCTGTGGTTGTAAACATTGCCTGGCATGAGGAATATCTAAAATCATAAATCTACATTTTTTAAAAGCTTTTAAAAAACATTTTTGTCAATATTAACCATAGATAACCTGAAATCTAAATGTCTAGAGGCATGATGTAATGGATGCTGATAAACAGGTGCCAGGCTAGATGTATTTGCTTCACACACCTTACATATATGGTAAAATGACTCAATTCAATCTTTATAATTCAGCCAATATTCATTCTTTGGAACCATAAAAGACAATTATTTTAAGAATTATTCAGGGGATTATTCTTGTAAAATATTAAACAAATTTGCCTCAGTGGCCTCAGTCAAACAACGTTTTACAGGTTTTTAACTCATATGGGAAAATACAGCAAAATGGCTAAGTTAAGCTTCTCATAACTCAGCCAAAAATCACTGAACCAAAACCATTAGAACAAACTTGAATTATCAACATCTAAGGATAATTAATGTGTGAGATTTAAGAATCTGGCCCAGTGGTTTTTGAGAAGAAGATCTTTGTAGCCACTTAGCTAAAATGGGATGTTATGGCATATGACTAAATGCAGCTTCCCATTACTCAGCCAAAAGTTTCTGAACTGAGACCATTTGAACAAACTTCAGAAAGCCCTACCTAGGATCATATCTGTGCGATATTAAACAATTTGGCCATATGGTTTCAGAGAAGAAGTTTTTTGTAGCCGTCAGTATGATATGGGCACTGAAGACCCACATACAAAAAAGGCCTATGCAGGTGGCGCCACCAATACCTCAATTTCATATATGACTCATGTGACCAACATTGGCATACAATTTGGTGATGATAACTCCAGCCGTTTCTGAGATTGTAATTTTACTATGCTTTTTTGGACAGATGACTAAGTTCAACTTTCTGTAACTCGACCAAAAATCACCAAACTTAAACCATTCGAACAAACTTGAGAGAGATTGTTCCAGGAATAATTTCTGTGAAATATCGGACAATTTGGCTATACAGTTTCAGAGAAGATTTTTAAAGCTTTTTTAGCTTTTTCCCGATAAAATCTAAGACAAGGGACCCATGGGTCACATCGCTCAGCTGAATTTTGGAAAATATTAGTAACTGCAAACTATTTTTATTTCTTTTGGTTTTTTTCATGTTTATTATCATTAGAAAAGCTATGAGAAAATGGCCCTGCTAAAATGAAACTCTGTAAATTATAGAATAACGGACATGAGCTAAACCATTTAGTGATGCACCAAGGGAACAAGTAGGCCTACGGTAAGTGTTATATATAAGTAACATTTCATAAACAAATAATGTGTGAAGGTAATTAAGTTTTCAAAAGTTAAATATATGGCAATATGAGTTAAAAATTAATCCCACAAAGTCTGACCAATATTCCTAATTTTAATACTAAGTAAACAGTGTTATTCACACCTAGGCCCCGCCAACTTTAAGAGATATGAATGAATGCTACAAAGTATTTATATCTTCTTAAATCTTGTCAGTTAGCACTTACATTAGATCCTAATATTTTATCATATATGAATATTAGGATTAAATTACTAAATTTTTTTTTTCTTTAAAAAACTCAAAATTGTCCAAGTCTCATAAAAAAAGAATTTATTTAACATTAAAATTATAAGATTCATCTTGTTTATTAGTCCTGTGTATTGAAGGGGTGGGTGGGGGGAGGGGTCTCCGTTGTTACTGCTCGTTGCTGATAAAAATGTTAATTTAAATATAAACATTTATTTTACATGGATTTTACAAATAGGCACTCTCCATGGCTCCGGTGACGGCGCTCGGTAGTCTGCAGGGGTGGAGGAAACCGGAGTACCCGGAGAAAACCACCGGCCTTGGACGGGCAACTACAACCCACTCTCATAGCCACGCCGGGGATCGAAACCGGGTCGCCAGCGGAGAGAGCCAAGCGTTTTACCACTCAGCTGTCCAGGCCCCAAATACCTCAGAATTGATAGGGTTCTTCCGCTCTTGGCAGGTGAACTATATGTGCAAGATGAAAGATCTGAGATGAATTTTTTGGCTGAAAATGCATCCACAATCTTTTTAAAGAGGTTTCCTGTGACCTTGACCTTTGACCTCATGACCCCAAAATCAATTCAGGTCTTGCTTTTCCAATGGGTCAAACACAAGTCAAGTTTGAAATCCATACATCAATAAGGAAGGAATTATCATCCAGAAACTAATTTTTGGACAGATGGCTCCTGTGACCTTCACCTTTGACCTTGTGACCTCAAAATTGATAGGGGTCTTCCACTCTTGGCAGGTGAACTATATGTGTAAGATGAAAGATCTGAGATAAATTGTTTGGCTGAAAATGCATCCACAATCTTTTTTTAAAGAGGTTTCCTGTGACCTTGACCTTTGACCTCATGACCCCAAAATCAATTTGGGTCTTGCTTTTCCAATGGGTCAAATACAAGTCAAGTTTGAAATGCATACATCAATAAAAGAAGGAATTATCATCAAGAAACTAATTTTTGGACAGATGGCTCCTGTGACCTTCACCTTTGACCTCAAAATTGATAGGGTTCTTCCTCTCTTGGCAGGTGAACTATATGTGCAAGATGAAAGATCTGAGATGAAATGTTTGGCTGAAAATGCATCCATAATCTTTTTAAAGATGTCCTGTGACCTTGACCTTTGACCTCATGACCCCAAAATCAATTTGGGTCTTCCTTTTCTAAAGGGACATATACAAGTCAAGTTTGAAATCCATACATCAATAAAAGCAGGATTTATCATCCAGAAACTAATTTTTGGACAGATGGCTCCTGTGACCTTCACCTTTGACCTTGTGACCTCAAAACTGATAGGGGTCTTCCTTTATTGGCAGATGACTTACATGTGCCAGATGAAATGTCTAAGATGAAATGTTCGGCTGAAAATGCATCTACAATCTTTTAAAAGATGTGTCCTGTGACCTTGACCTTTGACCTCATGACCCCTAAAATAAATTGGAGTCTTGCTTTTTCAATGGGACATATATAAGTCAAGTTTGAAATCAATACATCAATAAAAGCAGGAAATATCATCCAGAAACTAATTTTTGGACAGATAGCTCCTGTGGCCTTGACCTTTGACCTTGTGACCCCAAAATGTATATGGATCATCCACTATTGGCAAGTGAGCTATATATTCAAGATGGAAGACCTAGGATGAAAGTTTGGCTTAAAATGCATCCACAGTATCTTTTAAAATGCCAGTCCAGTGACCTTGACTTTTGAACTCATGACCCTAGAACCTGTAGGGTTCTTACTTTAGTGGTGGGCCATACATAAGTCATGTTTGAAATCCATATGGCTATCAACACTGGAGATATTATAAGAGGTGTGTGATTTTCACCATATATGGCAATATTCAAGGTCAAGGCCACTATCATAGGAAAGGTCATGACCCCAATTAAAATAAACATCATCCCATAACCCATACCTATGTATATGCATAATATAAAAGAAATCTGTCTATTAGTTTTTGACTTATAATGCTGACAGTACTGTAAGGTGGCAATTTTGGGGGTATTAAACGGCACAAAAACAAGTAAAGAATAATAGGTGGCGCCACCAGTTTCTGGAACATGACAACCCTATCCATGATCTTCCATCAACTTGATTTTGGGATAAATCCATGCAAGATTTCTTGAGATATTAAAGAATTTGTGTGATTTTCCCCAAAATTGGACCTATTCAAGGTCAAGGACACTCTCCTAGTAAAGGTCATGACCTCATTTTAAATAGGCGTCGAACCCACACCCATATCTATACATATACCAAGTTTGGTAAAGTTCCGTGAAATATTTTTTGGGTTATCGCGCCAACAAGATTTATATGCGGCGGCGGCCGCGGGACCGGTATAAAAACATAGTATCCCCCGACTTTGTCTGGGGATACAATAAACGACAACCTGTATCCTCAAAAATTAGAGTAGAACAGCTGAAGCGAAGCATGGATTGAGTGCAAGGGGAAATAGAGTGAGATGTATCACATATTAGCATGGATGTCTGCCACATAAATATTGATTGTAGGTGGTGCCACCTGTTATTTGAAAAAGAAAGTATCCAATATGTATAAATATGCAAAATTACAGGTGGATATGTTAAACCACTGCTAACATATGAGTGATTTTATACCACAGCAGAAAAACCGATGGATGCTGTGCAAAATGGTTGCAGGTGGCGCCACCAGTCTTGTGTATGATAAAGATCTATGTGAGATCTATGCACATGCTAAATTTCACGAACATACATCAAACCAGTCAGGAGATATAAGCATGGATGTCAGCAGCGTGAACCTGAATGTAGCTGGCGCCACCTGTCATCAAATCAAGAAAGTGATCTAGGATGTATAACCATGCAAATTTTTGGAGAATAAGTCCAACAATGCAGAGATATGTGATTTTAATCCAAGGCAGACAAACAGATGGGCACGATGCAAAAATGGTTGCAGATGGCGCCACCACTTAATTGTATTATGTAAAGCTACCCAAAAGCTACACTGGTGCTAAATTTCAGCCTGATCGGCCAAACGAGTCGGAAGATGCGTGGTTTAATGTGTAAATACAGACATTCAGATGGATGCACTGCAGAGAGGAAAGGTCACAGGTCAACGCCAAATGGTTAGGCACCAGATCACATGTGACCCGATAATTGGGTAAAGTTTAAAAAAAATCTGATCAGGGGTCTCAGAGGAGTTCTCTGGAAACAAATACAGAGGCGGCAGCGGAACCCGGTCATAAAACATAGGCCTAGTATCGACAAAATTTGTTTTGGCGGATACAATAATTTGTTGAAACACTTATTTAACAACAGCATTAATAAAGAATAAGTTCCTGGTTGCACACAACTGAATTTTTTTTTTTCCCCCCAAATTTGTTAAATTTCATTGACACATTAATAATCCATATAAAAGATATTTGTTGATGGTAAAATCTTAATATATGACTGCTGAACTATAACTCTTATATGACAGTCATAAAAAAGAGGAACAATGAATTGATAATGCTTTTGAAATTGCAAATTTATAGAATAATGCCACTGATTGATTAAGGTATTAAGATCGCAGACAGTTATTCTGAAGTTGTATAATAACTAGACATTTCTTGGCAAAGCAGGTGCCATAGTATCCCCATACAATTAATCATCCCCCCCCCCCCCCATTTAGGTATAGGCCCCCTTTCTACAGCAGCATATACTGACACTTAGCAAGCGGCTATGGTTTTTTCCATCTGTCAACTTGAGAAACAATATTTTTCGCCAAATATGGGGGCCAATATGTTGAATCTCTCTTGAGAAAAGAGCATTAATTTATTTTACAGAAACAGGAGGGTAGGTGGTGCCACCTGTCTGGTTTTCAAGAAAATTTTCTTAAATGGATAGACATGCCAAAATTTAAGACCAATACCTTAAACCACTCCAGAGATATGAGCAATTTTCACCAAAAGCACATGTACAGATGGGTACCACGCTTAAACAATTGCCGATTGCGCCATCAGTCTTGAGAACAAAATGCAGGAGTCCAAGATCTATGGATATTGCCAATAGGGCACATCACACCTCAGAAAAGGGTATTTATTTATTCTACAAAAACGGGAAGGTAGGTGGCACCACCTGTATGGTTTATGAAAAAACGTTCCAAGATGGACATACAGAAGTCAAGTTTGAAACTCATATATCAATCCAGGCTGGAGTTATCATTAGGAAATGAATTTTTGGACAAGTGCCTCCTGTGACCTTCATCTTTGACCTTTGTTTGTCCTCTATTGGTAGGTGAACTATATATGAAAGATAAAAGGTCTGAGATGAAAAGTTTGGCTGAAAATGTTCCACAATCTTTTAAAAAATGTTTGTCCTGTGACCTTGACCTCTGACCTCATGACCTCAAAATCGATAAAGGTCTTGCTTTATTGATGGGCCATATATAAGTCAAGCTTGAAATCCATATATCAATCCAAGCTGGAATTATCATCCCGGAACCTAATTTTTGGACAGATGACTCCTGTGGCCTTCACCTTTGACCTTGTGCCCACAAAATGGACAGGGGTCTTCCTTTTTTGGCTGGTGAACTATATTTTGGTTGGAAATGCCTCAACAATCTTTTTAAAGCTGTGTCCTGTGACCTTGACCTTTGATCTAATGACCCTAGAACCTATAGGGTTCTTACTTCAGTGGTGGGCCATACATAAGTCACGTTTGAAATCCATATGGCTATCAACACTGGAGATATGATAAAATGTGTGGTCAAGGCCACCCTCATGGTAAAGATCATGACCCAAATTTAAACAGACCTCATCCCATAACCCATCTCTCTACATGTTCATAATATGAAAGAAATCTGTCCATTAGTTTTTGACTTATAATGCTCACAGTACTGTCAAATGGCAATTATGGGGGTATAAAAAGGCATAAAAACAAGAAAAGGATAATAGGTGGCACCACCAGTTTACAGCATATCGCATGGCTATCCAAGATTTCCAGTCACCTTGATTTTTGGACCAGTCCATGCAAGCTTTCTTGAGATATTTAAGAATTTGTGTTATTTTCAGCAAGAATGGACCTATTCAAGGCCATCTGAATTAGACTTCGTCCTCTTACCTATATCTATACAAATGTAAAGTTTGAAAAAGATCAGTGTAATTTTTATTTGAGTTATCTCGCTTACAAGATTTTACTGCAGCTGCAGTGGTGGTGGGACATTCGTGAAACCATAGTATCCCGGCTTTGTCTAGGGATAGATTTATAACAAGAGCACCACAAATCGTGCATAAAATGCTCATTGCATATCTTGTGACCTCATTATATAGGCATAAAATTTGCTGAGGATGTAATATAGGTGAGATATTATATTGATAAATATTTCTGTTGATTTTTATGAAAATCCATCATATTCCTAGCAAGTTATGATGGTGACACCACAAAGTAGCCTATGACCTCTGACCTAATAAAATGTGTGAATTTTCCCATAAATGAACTTGGGCAAAATATTTTATTGATGAGTAGTTATGGTGAATTTCCTGAAAATCAATAAAAGCACTGGTAATTATCGCAGTGACACTAAATGTTAACCATAATACATCCCTTCATAGACAGAGCATTTAATTTTGATTAAAATTATTTATATATATATATAGAAACTTCCACTTTGAACAGACCTCATTTTTTTCTTTTATATATTGTATATGCACAACAATTTATGTCTGGGGAATAAAGATTATCATGGGATCCAGAATCTTCCCGGGAAGAATGAAAAATCTCCATGTTTACTGGGAGCCTACCATCAGGACAGAGGCCACATCAAGCATATATTATCAGGCAGCAGGCATGGGGTCACAACTCACTGCAATGTGCA
Source organism: Sipunculus nudus (assembly GCA_026874595.1). Classification (NCBI taxonomy): domain Eukaryota; kingdom Metazoa; phylum Annelida; class Sipuncula; order Golfingiida; family Sipunculidae; genus Sipunculus; species Sipunculus nudus. The sequence goes on along the minus strand of CM049306.1, from coordinate 8,124,399 downwards.
CCAATGTAGAGTAGTTATTCTAAACAGTCATGATATGGTCTCCTTAAACATGATCGATTGCTTCCAAATTTTAGAACTGAACAGTTTAAGTGCATGATATGAAAATTAAATCTTAAATAATTATTGATGTGATCATCTGGTAAAAAATATTTGTTACTGACCCACAGTACTTAAGTCATGATTTTTTTTTACCAATATTCCTTAAAAAGAGGTAACAGCAAGAGGCTTTTACCAGGAACTCCCCAAATGCTAAGTTAGAAATTTCTGCATCAAACGACTTTGACTAGTGTCCATCCGATTTATAGGGTACTCAAAACATGTTTACACAGCTCACACAAAACAGGTCAAAGTGACCTTATTTTTCATGTCAAAGACCTGTGGCATTACACTGACCTTCCTTTATATTAAGAAAGAAAATTCTAGAGCCAACAGTTAAGATTTATTACCTGTCTGACTTTCTGGGTGCTCAAAATTATGTTTTCTGCTCATAACTCAGAGGATATAGGTCACAGTGAACTAATTTCAGAATTCACAGGAGACTTGCCAAGGACCTCCCTGGATGTCATATTAGAAGGTTCTAGGTCCTACAGTAAAGTTAGGTGCCATGCCTGACTATCTATGTGCTCATAATCATATCTTTGGCCAGTTGCTTGCAGAATATGTCACCATGACCTACTTTCAGAAGATTGGACCAGAACCACCTTGGGTACTGTGTTATTAGATTCTAGGCCTAACTGGTTCAGTTTTTGCACATCTGACTCCTAGGTTTCTCAAATCATGTTTTTATCGTTTAGCTCACAAATATAGGTCACAGAGACCTTGTTTCATATTTCAAAGGACATTTACCCAGGACCTATCTGAATGTCACACCAGAAGATTGTAGGCCAAATGGGTACAAGTCGTGCCCGGCTGACCCTCTGAGTGCTCAAAATCATGTTTTTGGCCAGAAGCAGACAAAATGAAGGTCATCCTGACCTAATTTTTGTTTTCTGAGAAGATTTGCCTAGAACCTCCCTGGATAAATCTGTGTTATTAAAAGGTTCAAGGTCTAATGGTTATGGTTTGTGCCCTGTTATTTTCCAGACTGCTTCATTTAAAGGTCTCAAAAATAGAGATAAAAATGGGTAAAAGTTAGATTGTGATAATGGAGCTTTTGTATCAAATTTTTAATAATTCTGGAAGGTATTTTTGAGCCCCATAGCTCAAAGCTTTAACGTCACAGTGATCTGATTTCAGGTTTCCAAGGAAATTTTTTATGGACCTCGATGGATTTTCAGTTAAAAGTATCTAGGTCAAAAGGTTACGATTTGTGCCCTGTTCACAGACAGACAGACAGATGGACAGACAACAAAGTGATTGCTATAGCTAAGATGACTTTCAGTCAGCTGAGCTAAAAAAAACTAGGGTTTCAACAGTTAACATGTTAAGTGAATAAAAATCTTTCTTGCGGTTCTGAGTGGTTACATTATGTTTTGGTCCATATAACATCTATAAATTAAGGAATATTGACCCAATTTTGCCATGTACATGATAAATATATAGAGGAATATGTATGCAATATATTAAAGGAACATAATCAGGAGCAATAATATTATGCCTATTCTTTCACACTATCAGTTCAGTTTTGCTTTATACAAAAGTTTCCTAGCAAAACCATCCCAGGGCACAGACTCAATACCTTGTATAGGGCTGTTTAACACCCTGTTATGGTTGTGCATGTTTGTAAACACAGTCCACCTATGTCTCTTTACCATAACAAGGATGCATGACCGGAAGTCTGATTGTGAGCTGCAACATGTGGCGTTCCAGCCAGCGGGTACATGTTTTACATTTTTTTGGCCAAGTCAGTCAGAGCATCTCCTGATTGACACATGATGGGGCTAAGTGATGCACACGACCCCACCTGCTGTGTTTATGTTGATGCCTGTGATCACGCCTGGTCCGCTGTTTTTAACACTCGTGTACAGGAGTAAGCCAATGGTTTCAAGGCAATATTTGGGGATGTACCAATTTATTTAAAAGAGAGAAGAAGCTATTTTTCATGTTAATTCCACATGCTTTATACCTGATTGGGCCCCTTTAACAAAGAACACAGTGGTTTTGATGCAAGGTTATTCACAAAGTGGCACAAAAGGTTTTCCAAGGAAAGTGGAGGTTTTTCCTTAATTTCTTGTACACATACACAGTGACCCAGGTTTTTAGATTGGGTGGGAAAATTTAGGTACATCTATCAGTATCTGGAGTTTTGGATCCTTAGGTCCAACAGTGTCAAAATGTGCCTGTCTTATGGACACACAGATAGACAGACAGCTGACAGATGAAGAATCATTCCTATAGCTCAGATGATTTACATTCAGCAGAGTCAAAAATTATATGTATGATCCAGAACAGAAATGTGACATTTAATTGACATTTGAGAAATAATCTTGAATTAATGATGGTATCAGTGATGATTAAAATAATGTGGGTCTTGTGGATATGGAATTTTCATTTAGACATTTCTAGATTTAAGGCCGGCATAAATCCTGAATTCCCTTTCCTATAAAACTGGAGTCTCTGGAATCTGGTCTGGGCCTTTCTGGCATTGCTCTAGGTCAAAATATGGATTCAGTCAAGCCTATATCCAAATGCTGATTTGGTCTGAACAGATCAATCACCTGGATCTGGGTCTTCAAATATATATGCATGGATGGAAATGTGATAAAAAGGTGTTTGCACAAACAGGGAATAGAACTCCAGTTCTTCTGATTTCCCACTGGATGCTCTTCCTCAGAGCAGCTGCTTCTCCCCAAACATCCCTTTGCACAGCCTTCTCTTTATTGGAACCAGCAAGTGACATCACAGCAGGATGGATCCAGGATTTAGGAAAAGGGGGGGTCCAACAAAGGATTCATAAAAAAAACTAAAAAGTCCCAAGGTCTGGAAAAGGGGGATCAAGGCCATAAAATTTGGTCTGAAAACCTTAAAATAAGGTTGCGGTGACAGGAAAAAAGGGGGTCCGGACCCCCTGGACCCGCTTCTGCACAGAATGTGAGCTTAATGTGTTGCAGGAATACTTTAAAGGCTTACAATCAGCTTACAAACAGCCTTCTTTTTATTGGAACCAGCAAGTGACATCACAGCAGGGGTGGATCCAGGATTTAAGAAAAGGGGGGGTCCAACAGAGGATTCATAAAAAAAACTAAAAAGTCCCATGGTCTGGAAATAGGGGATCAAGGCCGTATAATTTGGTCTGAAAACCTTAAAAAAGGTTGTGGTGACAGGAAAAAGGGGGGGTCCGGACCCCCTGGACCCCTCCCCTGGAACCCCTTCTGCACAGAATGAGAGCTTAATGTGGTGCAGGAATACTTTAAAGGCTTACAATCAGCTATTCACCTGTGTTATCTGCAGGGTTTGGAGCCAATGTACTAAGTACTCCTGTATTTGTGTACATATTTTCAAGTACTCCAGTGTATTTAGTACTCATTTTTTTTTGTATTTGTACTTGTACTGAAGTATAACTGAAAATACCCTGTAATGGTAAATACTTTACCATAACATTTTGCAAATTAATTACCTGCTATACGTTAAACCATTTGCTGTAATGAAGAATGCTGTATATAAGGAATTAAATACAGTTATATGCTAATAAAGAAAACTTATTTTGACAAGGTACATTATGTTCTTATCCATAACTTTCACAGATTGGACCTTATTTCTGGCTTGTACACAGAAAACAATGAGAGGAATATTTATGCCAAATGTGAATAAAAGAACATCAGTAGTTTAAGTATTAGGAAGTTCAACAACAGGTTTTCAGTAATAAATGCAATTTTTTTCCATTATTTCTTCCTTCTAACTTAGTCAGCTGAAAAAATATATTTGTCAAGATGCAAGCAATGTTCGTTGAATAGTTTTCTCGAGAGGAGTAAAGACTTGAATTTTCAAAGGATGCCATATGGGTGTTTTCAATATACAATGAACTAGGGATTTAAAATTAGAGTGTTTATACTACAGGGATGTATTAAAGCAATTTTTATACGATTCAGGGATGTATTAAAGCAATTTTTATACGATTCATAATGCATCATGAAATTCAAATAATTCATATATATAAAAAATAATGGTTTATTTAATCATTTAGACATTAAACTACCAATGGGGTCACTAAATTCAAAAAAGAATGCTAACTGCCAACTAAATTCCCTCTGGTTTATTGATAAAATATTATTAATGTAAAATACATATTTACAGTATAATGATTTTAATTTTTATGTACCCTATAACAATGTCAGAATTTTACACAAAGTCTAGTCTCAGAAAGGCTGAATTCCACATTTTCTTACTGCCAAAGTAATAGTTGAAGTAACAGAATATAAGAAATAGTTTAATAATAGATGAGAAACTGTGGAAATATTAATAGTAGGCTTTACCAGTAATTGCAGTAGTAATGGAACATTTCTAAGTGGGCAACAGTTTGGGACTGACAGGATATCATTCATGATTTCTATGAATTACTCTACACATAAACTGTACAAGTACATATTCAAGTGCTTCCTAAACTACAACTCAGATCTCATCTTATATATAATTATATGGAATGTATTTAAATATTTGCTTTCAGACCCTATTAACTGGTGAATGCTAAACTGTAGGAAATCATCAATGATCAGATTTTAAACAAATTCATCTTAAATGTATTTATATCATTAATGTGTTTTGAAGTGATAATTTTATAATACATAATATTTTCTGCATACATATCAAAGAACTGTAAGAAAAGTTCTTATTTATCTGTTATAGATGTATGATCTTGTTTATCTACAAGCTGTCTGTAAACATGGTACATGCCCCAATGCTGAGAGCCCATGATGCCAAACAAATACTACATGTATGGTAAATGAAGGAGGTTGTTTGCATATGTGCAAGCTGTCACAAGTTGCAAAATGGCATTTGCAGAACTCTGGTATGCCGGACTTGCCATCAGATGACCTGGCCCAGTTTGTTTGAATTATTTTGGAAGGCATGCCATGTTAAAAACAAAACAAACAGCCTGTTTATTTTGGGATCAGCATTTTCTGGCCTATTTTTTTTATTAAAAGTCAATGGATTATTATTAATTGATTATTTATTTATTATTAATTAATATACATCAGATATTAGAATAGGCCCCTTTAAACAGTGTGCATTACATATATATACATTGTATATATCAGACCCAGTTGTGACTTAGTTGTAAACACAGAGCCACAGGTATCTGCCCTCATTTATCTTGTGGACGGGAACAAATGCACTGTTAGATGATGGTGAACCAGGCTAATTGTTTCAGCCAGCGGTGTGCAGTGCAAGTATTACATCATCACTGCTAACTCCCTGACCAACCCAACTGAAATGTGACACATGCACCTGGCCGGCTGAAACAATCCAGTGCCTAACCCTCGTAACAACATTGTAGCCAGTGGTCTTGTGTTGCCAGTGGTCCAGTTCCAAAGACACAGCAGTGATGATGTTACACCTGCATTGCACACTGCTGGCTGAAACAACCTCCCTGGATCACCACACTCAAGATAAGATACATGTACTCAAACTGGGTGCATCGTTAAAAACTGCATGTGTTCCTGTCCGCTAGATAAATGAAGGCAAGGGCCTGTGGCTCTGTGTTTACAAAGCCACAATTGGGTCTAACATGTATATATATATGTGTATAGATTATCATATTTTCAAGGGTTCAAAATTAGAGGATTTTGCCTCCAGACAAGAATGTCTCCCAATTATAGGAAAGAAAGCACCAATAAAAGAAGAAAAAACACATGCCACTGGTTTTTCAACAGTGGGGGGGGGGGCACTGAGCTATTTTTTTTTTTCAGCCCCGATTATGAGCCTAGTTTTCTATTACCAGAATTCTTCTTTTGTTCTGCAGTTACTTCAATTATCTGTTCTTAAGTTTTCAGTAAATAATATGCTCATTTACCTTCATTATCAAGATCTAGTGAAATTTCATTGACAGATTTTGGTGAAATCTTGCAGACATCAGAAACACGGCTCTCTTCATAGGCCAATGTAGCATCACTATCATACTCTTGCTCCTCTGGAGCATCATCCTGTAGGGCATCTTCACTTTGTGGGATGATATGAATGACACCATCACTTGACACAACTGGGTTTGAATCACTTGCATTTGATACAGGTCTCAGCACATCTGGTTGCACAGCAGCTGTAACTAGTTCTAACCGAATACACCGAGATATATTTGCCCCTTGTTTTTCAGTTTGTGTTTGGCAAGTAGTTTGATTTGATACTGAGCTGGATGCAATTCTATATACTGTTCCTCTATTTTGAGGTCTCACGCCTGCATTTTTCCTTGGGCTAGTTTCGTTACTGTTTGTATTCTTTGGTATATTCTGACTTAAGAATGGTTGCTGCGTCACACCCAGAGCTGTCTGCAAAACCACATTAGCAGCAGATTGCTGAACACTTGCAGCTGGCTGCTGGACCACCCTTGAAGTGGTCTGCTGAACAAAACTTGCAGCTGGCTGTGGCACAATGGTTAGGGTTTTCTGACGAGCCAAACCTGCAGCCGTCTGCAAAACCGAACCTGCAGATTGTTGCTGAGCCATACTTCCAGCCTGCAGTTGTTCCGTTACCATACTTGCAGGTGGCTGGTAAACAACACTTGCCGTTTGTTGTTGAGGCTTATTTGCTGCAGGGCACTGTCTTGCCTTATTCAATGCAAGTTGTTTAACTGCATCTATTATATCAGGATGCATACACTGCATGTCTTTCACCTTTTGTACAGCATCTTTTGCTTCTTTCAACTTCTGTAAAAAGTCTGTCGCAACTTTCCTATTCTCTGGGTCCTTAAAGTCAGTGGGATTTCTGTCATTTTCTCTTTTTACTGATACAGACCGACTCCGGCCTTCCACCACACTAGTCAATATCAAATCTGCTATTTCAAATGATTCATTAGAATCTACACTGTTCTGGGAAATGTCAATGTATTCTGATCCTGTCACTTTGTTGGTATCACAAACAGATTGGTTTCTGCTGGCATCAATCACAGGTAGAGTGGCTGGGTGGGATTCCGGAAGCACTGCCTGTCTTGAATTTGCTATAGGACCTGAAGGTATTACTTGACTACCCACAACTACTCGTCCTGCAGAAGCTGGTGCAACTGTGACACTTCCTGGCCTTGCCCTTAGGGCTGATAACCCAGAGCTCACCTGGGGTTGTAAAATCTGGCTGGACATGACAGTCTGTGCACTTGCTGAAGTCATCTGGCTCACCAACTGTCCAGTTGAAGTAAACACTGATGCCTGAGCAGTAGTTGTCTGCAGGGGTCCTTGATTACCAATCTGGATTTGCATAGCAGGACTTAAGGTACCATTTGTTATTGGAACAGGTAGTGTCAGATATAAGACACTTCTCTCGGTCCTGGAAATATTAAATGCTTGCTGGTATTGATTTTGGTGCTGGTTCCTTTCCATATTGGAGACACTGGGCTGATTTACTCTATTCTGGCGAGGGTCCATTCTGTCTACTCATCACACGGCTTTGTTAACCTGTGTGGAGGGAAAGATAACTGATAACTTTACATGTCATGGGAAAATCATTTTATTTCTATTTTTCAACAATTCATATGCAAGGTTTCTTATGGAAACATTTTTTTAAATCACAAATTTGTTCGGTAAAAACTACTTATATCATAACACAAACTTGCACAGCTCAGGATTCCTAAAATTTTACAAAATCTGCATCTGATGTAAAGAAATTAAATATCCCATTGTGACTAAATTGTCAAAAATTCACAAATATTTAGTATCATTTTAAGACACTGCTGATACATCATATTTCAATTCACAGATATACCATTATAGCAGTATTGAACATAAGTTATCAAAATTCTAAAGAATATTTAATAACTTTCCACACCAGCAGGTCTCATGGGAACATAGTTAATTTTCTATTGATTAGTTTATTAATTAATACATGAAGTGCATATATATTGCAACTTGTGGCCTCCTCTTGGAAAACTGATTGAAGAGCTGATCTAGCTTAGAATGCAGCATGATGGACTACATGACCAGTCTATTGTCTTCTCTGATGCATCAGGAATATCTCTAGGCAAAGAATATGTGGCAGAAAATGGCAGTATTGCAGACACAGAGTTCACTGGTCTCATTGGTGAGACCAAGTTTTGTATGTTGTTAATACTTCTGGTCTTTCCGGCACAACTGTTCACAAATGCAGTATGAAAAATGTTACATATAATTTCTAATTATCCAAATATGAATCTGCTCCTAGGGAAAAGAGCTATTCACAATGAGGCCATAGCACAAGAACCACAGAGAACAAAATTTTGCATTCCAAGGGATTATGTGGCATGAATTTTAATGGTATATGTGAATTCATTCAAGTAAACCCTGATGATAGAATTTCAATCTTTTAGGCCTCTGTGGCAGTCAACCATATCAACAAATATTAAATATCACATTAACTTTGAAAAAAGATATTCTTGTAATAAAATATCCCTTTTGCATTGCTTGCAAGAAATATGCAGGGATGAGTTCCAATCATGAAACACACAGGATGAATAATATTTGAAAACGACAAAGAAGTCAATAGTCAGATTAAACCTATACAGTGTTAAATATAATAAGCCAAAAGCAACAACCAGCCTCTGACCTGGAAACCAAAGTGACAAAGATCAACTCCAAACAAAAATTGGTCAAATCAATTAACACATGAACATTCTACAAGAAGTGAAAAAAACATTCTGCTTATGATTTTTGGTAGATGCAGCAATAAAATTTTTTTCGTAATTGAAAATCAGTTATCCGCTCAATTTCAAATGCTCAAGTACCAAAGACAACTATTGATTACATTACTGTAGAAACTTAATAGAACCTCTAAAAAAAATGAAACCGGACCGAAAACACAAAAAAAGAAATCCCTTGATCCCAGAAATTTTTATGACATGGATTCTCATAAAAACTAAGCAATTTCGAAAAATGCCCAAAAAGTAGCGAGGTTTGCTGGATTTAAATGCAGAGTATAAAATCACTGTTGCTAACATTTTTTTCCAGTTTTACTGATATTGGATATATAGCTAAATCGATCACTAATTAGCTTGCTCAAACCAATGACTGATCATGAAATATGAATGGACTCCTTGAATTTTAAGGAACCGAGAGCAACGAAATTTCAGCACTAAAATGGTGGGATAATTCAGTTACATAGAAGAAAATCAGAAACTGAATATACCAAGATGATGTGCACAGGGTTGGTAAATTTCCCTGAAAATCCATTTGCAGTATCTATATATTAAATATTTAAATACCAAAAAATCAATTCGGCATTTATATCAGAGCAGGAAACGGCTTCCTTAGATCAACTGGGAAGCTATAAGCCCGGCAACTTCCCAGAAATGGCAGTATGGCTGCACAAATACCGCGATCCGATGTATACTGCATGTTATTGTGCAGCCTGTAAACAAGTGAACCGATATGTGGATTTCAATTGCAGTATTTATACAACTGCTGTGTGAAAAACATGTAACATGCGATCCACTACTTTAAGCATGCAGGCAATCTTGATCTACCACATGGCCGCTCACATTGGACGAAACATCTCAACCTCCCTGCCGCTCTGTCCCCCGTGTAACTCGCATGACTGTATAAAGTGAAGCGCCGTGCGTGCTGCCTGACATACATTCGCTGATATACAATGCCGGCTTCCTTTCGGATAGCTCGACAATCAACAGCAACAAAAGGCGCCATCTTGCGCCCCAAAAAAACTGGGACATCAACTGTCATGTGACATGGGTTCCACTTCGAGTTGTAGATCTCTATCCATACTGCAGCTGTAAGTTGAGATGCTCACCGTGATTCTGGTGCCTGTTCAACTGCCAATTCCTGAACTCAGAAGCATTTTGAACAACTGTTTTGCATTATTTATTAAGTAAAATATTTCCATTTAGGATACGCTTCATTCTGTCGTGTTAAACCATCGCGCTCTTTGTCCTCGTTGTGCTTCGCTCTGCCTGTGACTTATACCAACACCGAGGCCGGTGAGCGCTTGAAACGAGGCCCGGCACTATCCGCGAAGCAAACGGAGGACCCCGGTATGTGTGCGATGTCTCGGGGGTGATTATTACCACCATATTTGGCACTTTGCTCTCGAATGAAAAACATATGTAATTTAGAAGGTATGCAGTATAACACGAACATTTCTATAGCTGCTTATTTTTATTAAATTCAAGGAATGTCTAATCACGGACACATTGTGAACTGTCATATGAAAACTACCACCCCTTCAGTGCGTTTAGTATGGATCAGTCCGCACAGGTCACTGCATACATTTGGCCCACTGCCAACAGCGAACCACCAGAGAGGAATACATACTCGAGTATATGCGTCATGGGGAAATACGTGGGGAACATCCAGCCATGTTGAATTTGTTTGTACGTACTCCACCTAACCTTGGGAACAACGATACAAAAAACACCCGCTTATCTGTCGGAGCAGTTTACGAGCTGGAATCTGGCATGAGCTGATAATATTATCTTGTTATGGTTATACGTACACACAGTCACAGGAAAGCAGAATCGTCACATATGCATACGGGCAGATATTCTCGAGTTGTTTTGCACAGAGACAACCAGATGAATTGGACGGGAATGTTTCGTTCTCTCTTGGTCAGCCATGTTGTTTCATCATGGATGATTACAGCTGTGCCCTACTTTGCGAACTGAGTTTCGTTCATTAACCCTACTTTTATGAATACGTGATCATTCTAAATGATTTGGTGACCCGCGGGCATACTGGCAAAACAACTTCCTGGCGTTCTGCGGTTTGGCCATTTCTGCTGTTCATAAATACTTAGAAATACTTAGGGATAGGTCTTATATAGTTTTAATAATTAATATTATTAAATTCAATCACAAGCCTGCTAGCTTCAATGTCGTCATGGAGAATTTGTGATAGACTACCGGTATAGGCCTAGTATACTATAGGCATACCGCTATAGGCCTATACCTTTGATAGGCCTAAATCGGATATAGCTAGGCCAACATAATGGATTAAGGGTTGGTTCAAGCTAAATAATTTGCAATATTAAATTTTATGAATATGAGTCTCGTGCAAGCAGCCACCATATCAATTGCAGATAAATGCTCGAATATTTGTATGTTATAATATTGTTGCTATTATTTGTAAAGTATAGGCCTAAGTCCGACCTGCTAATATTAGCCTAGTTTAGCTCTCCTGCATGGGACGTACACATGCACGCACGTTTTCTTAAACGTGTAGCCCATTTAGCATTTATGCCTAGATATTATATTATAAGGCTGTAGGTTACACAGGCCTATTATAGTACAGGCCTAAACAGCTTTGTTCCAGAGACTGTAGCCTAATCCCAATAAAGGCTATAGTATTAAGTACTGTGCCCAAGTTTGTTACCGAACTATCATCAAGCCACACAGGTCTAATGTAGGCCCCCTACAGGCCCCCATTGACCTTGGACTATGAATAGCTAGTATAATGAACAATTCTTGACCTTGGTCATCTCGGCACACAGATGCACAGGTCCATCTATAAACAGCTACTGATGGGCCTGACTGACATGGCATTTCTCCCCGTGTGCCTTCGGCTCGCCCATGGACATGTGCCCCTGTCCATCTAAATATCGTCAAGGGTTCCTGTTTCTTGCTTACACGACCCCCAAAGCTATAATCAAATGTCATTCTTATCTACTCGGTACTCTGAAGGGCTCTGTAGACTGTACACATGCATACGCATAAAAAAAATGCAACATTCATTTTAGGCCTACATAATACTATTCATAAGTAATTTATTGACTATATATATAATTTATAAATAATGCATAGGCTTACCCCGTGTAGGCCGACTTAATTATCTATTGATTCTAATTCTATAGGTAATTCTGTTTTCGTGGAAATTAAATGTATAATCTGAATTTAGTGTAATTATTTTCAAAATTCTGTTTTCGTTGAAAATAAAAATTTTATAGGGCTAATTAGTGCCTACATTGATTGTATATGTTGATATTGGCCTGGCCTATAATTACTGTAATTACCAACTTCGGCAAATTGGACCTGAGCTGAGGCTGCCAGTATTAGGCCTACTTGGAATACCGAATAGCTATTTTTTTCTGTAAACTTGCTGACAGACAAACTCAATAACTAAGGGTTAAACATTAAAATACCTCTCTGACTCACCTTTAGTTACACCACCTGGCGGAATCATAATTTTATTTTGATGTAACAAGAATGCTTCAGTATTTAATACTAATACTAATAGTTCAGAACTGGACTGATCGGGGCCTGTTTACATCGGATAGTCAAGTGAAATCCAAAATGTATGATAAAACCAACGAAATGGATGTGTGTCAGGATGGCCGAGTGGTCTAAGGCGCCAGACTCAAGGATATACCTTGCCTGAATACGGGCACGAGTATTCTGGTCCACGAATGTGGGCGTGGGTTCGAATCCCACTTCTGACAGTACTTTTTGTTTCCCTTTATTCCTATCACGCGGGTTTGTTGTACATTCCACTTTGGTTTCTTTTCTAACCGAATCAAATGAGGATATTGCTATTGTATAATTTTAATGACTACAAAATTAAATATCCTCCGGCATATGCTACGAAGTCTTCAATACAGACACAAGATGGGGCTTTTTTACTCAAGATCGTAGTAATCTCGATCATGCACACTAAATGTCGCTCCCTTTCGGCAGAGATTTGCGGGGTTTGGTTTGCAGACCAGATGTTCAAATATTTTCAAATAAAATTTTACTTAATCGAAATTCAGAGTTCATGTAAAGAAATGTGATAAGCGTAAAACAGTGTTAGCTGTTCGTTTTCCCCAGGCCTCGTTGGGCCGGCACCAGCCAGGGTGCAGACACGTACATCACGTATAAATCCAGAATAGCCTAAATCAGTATTTCGTTTTCATAACATAAACGTTGTATGCATTCTCCGAGTGTTTATACAGGTTACTTGGACAATGTATATATCGTTTATGTTTTGAAAAACTCCTAATTTATTCTGGATTTACACGTCAGGTTCCTGTCAGCCAGGATAAACATGTTACAATGGTCTAGCTGATTTCATTCTTAAACGTAATATTTAGTTAGATTTTCTGAAATTCTGTTTTATGCCCCAGGACAAGTTTCCTCATCATAAACACAATATTTTTTCCTTCGGCAAGGGATTAAGTCCCCGCGTTATTCTGAACCTTTTTTAAGCGGCGGTATTCAGATGTATGCAGTCCATCAGTTTTAGTCACCGACAAATGTTACACTAAAGCATTAAATTAGTAAAGCTCAAAATGGAATAAGAGATGACATGTTTAAAAATTACATGACGCTGTCCGAGTCAAATTTTGTTCTGCAGTATATAATGATGATAACACTGCATTCACTGCGCTTTGGCCTTTGGAAATCAGTTCGGCAAAGTCAAACAAAAGGTAGTAAAAAACGTATTTCAGCATATGCGATTTGTTATTTTTTTTATTTTAGCCCTTGTTCCGCGTTCCGTGTTTAGATCATCCCGGAAGCCCCCCAGGAGGTGTGAGTGAGGCCTTTTGTTTGGACATCGCCGAACTGATTTCAAAAGGCCGAAGCGTAGTGAATAGAAAACACTGCAGTGATAATGATTATGATATTTTAAATATATTATACTAGCTGATAAACCCGGTATACCGGGCTTATTACCGGGGTTGGGGAGATTTATTAACTGAGATGTGAAATGTTGGCTCATTTTTTTTATTATAATAGTTAACAGAAAATATAGGTTTTCAGTGGGAAACTGTCTCCATAAGATATGCATCTCCATTTTGGCACGACTGCAGAATAACTCGCGCACCTCTCTGAGGCACAACACTTCTGTGAACAGAAAACGTTTCTATGTACAGCTGCTTGTATCTTAATTTTGCCACTTACTTTTAAATTACATGAATCCTTAACATCATACCGTCCGTCCGTATAAACTCATAACCTGATGGAGACAGTGCGTGAGTGGTCCTGCAGTCGCTCCAATATTTTAACATTTATTTTGTGGGGCTGTCCTCGTGGCAAGAAATTTATACTCCGGTTTGTTTACCTTGATGACCTGGTCAGTGATGGTGTTGACATTGCGAACCGGAATGAGACGCGGGGCATTCAAGTTTTCGATGATATTTGACTGGATTCTATCGGTGGACGTAAAAAGATTAGGTTGATGTGAGGAACACATGAAAGATTTAGTAAATGTACGTTGCAAAGAAACTGTTCCTGAAGAAAGAAACAGAAATATGCATACCTCGTAAGTAGCAGAAGCGGACCAACGGGACTCCATGCAGAGGGTCCGTATTCATTTTCAACCGCCGCAATTTTTTTTCATCGTATCAGATAAAATTTAAGGCCTGAAATCCCAGACACCATCCCACCCCACCCCACGCCTGTTCGTGAAATTGGGACCTTGAATTAGGTTTTGTCATTATTCCTCCTGGGTTGAACTCTCCATTTCATAAAGCGAGAAACATGTTTTTCTCTTTTACTGACCACGCACGTGGGTGAGAGCCTGGTTCATATGAAGGGCCCGACAGCTAGGCTCAAATCCCTCACAGAAAGCAAGCGTTATTCATATGAACAATAGTAGTGTTTGAGGTTGAAAGACCACGATGCATGCGTTCCGGTCTTTGCTAAGGCAGTTCGGCTGTGCTCGGTCTTACCTCTGTGCAAGTCATTAAAAACAAAAAAATCACTCAAAATTATATGTACATTAAACATTATTTATTCTCATATCCCCTATGTCACAGCGGGCATAATAACCTTTAAAATGATGTAAGGCACACCATTGTACACAACGCGGTTTTAGAGAACATTGCGAACAGACGTGAACCGAATTCCTTTTATAAGTATTAGATATACTGATAAGATGATTAAATTATGTTACAGGTCCTCTCTCACAGACCATTGGTATATTTCATTTTAGAAGACGTGCACACAGTAAACGTTTAATTGTAATGATACCTTTGGCAACAGCGTTTTCAAAGGGCTTATTTCAGAATATTACTTCATCCCATCAAGTAAAAAATTGCATTCTTTTGTCCCTTGACATATGAAGACCTGCTCCCCCATAGATTTCTATGTACGTAGCCAAAGACAGAAAAAGATGCTTTTAATTTAACCTTCCCGTTGCAACCGATTTGCCACCGGTACCTTGCGACCCTTTCAGTTGAATTTTGTATCCGGTCGGGATTGTATTTTTTAGACAGATTCCTTTGCAACCAATGCATATTTAGAGAACACCAAGGATAAAATATGCACAACTCATAACTTTAAAGCCTAAAAAGACAAAGAAATGTTTGATATATCAAATTTTAGGTATTTAACACGCGGTTGCCATGTATGTAGTGACGTCATCGGGCAAGTGATGACGTCATCGTAATATAAAGTTATAATTTAACCGTAAAATGCGCTTTGAAATTGAAATGCGGGCATATTTAATTATTCTCTTAGACACCTTCAACACACTGAACATTTTATCACAATATTTGATCTCAACAAGACTGAATTGCTGATTTAAATAAATTAATATGAAATCATAAGCCAAATTGTTACATAAAGAGGTCAGTGCATATATATGCAAAGAGAAAATCTGTTCACATGACACAATATACTTAACCAGTAAATTAACTTGCATGCAAATATACTTTTGCATCACCTCCTGAGGTGGTAAAAATATACTTTCACTCATGTCAGTTTACCCCAGGAGTATTTATACTCACATATGCAAATCTTACGCTCTGAACACAGCGCGTGACCTAATGCTGACCTTTCACTCACACGCTGTGAGAAATAGCAGAATTCTTCAGGTTTGGAAAAGTGCCAAACAACCAGTCAGATTGCGCTGGATAAAGTAAAATCTGATTGGCTCTGCGGTCAAACAATTCTACAGAATTGGTAGAAGAAATTGGCTTAGCGTGAAAACAAACATGGCTGCGCCCGTATAGCGCTGCAAGAAAAGAAATATGCAGAGAGTGGAGGATAACTGATCTCAGGCCACACCAGCAAGTCAGTATAGAGACTGTGTTGAAAGTAGGGGTTGGAAAAAGTGCAGTGCAAAGTGATCGATACCTCGAAGAACATCAGATTGTGCTGGTGATACCTGCAATGTGTTTGGTTTAATATTACGCAGGGGAAATTTCATCGAGACAGCACCGCCTGGTGGCCAAACCTGACCGGCAACCGCGGTTTATTGCAGCCGGTAGTGTAGCGAATAATTGAGCATAACGTAACCGCTTCTTATGGAGCGTAATGCTAATCTGTGCACATGACAGAGTATAGTTAGATAAGTAAATTTACTTAATACATGTGTGTACATATACAGGAGTAAATGTGTGCATGTGAATGAGGCTTATGATTCAGATTTTAGGAAAGAATTGCGCTGTTTGACCTTAAGTTTTTATTGTTCTTAACAACAACAAAAATGTTTTACCAGTTTGCAAAACATAATTTGCATTTATTATCTTCTTATTAGATCAGTTTGAACAGTTTCATGTATAAAATACTTGAGGCTTATATGTAAAGGCACAGTGACTGTATCATTATTATGTAATGGTTGTATTATGTATTTTGTTACATGCTAATTGAAACTGTTTCATCATAGAGATTCCTTAAAACGTGTTTGTGAATATTTGAAACATGTGTAAACTTAAACATGTTTAGAAAAACGGGTTACCGTTTATATGGAAAAATGTTACGATTTATGTCAGTCAGACACGTGTTTCAGGTTAAGAGTATTACTTACTTGAAACATGTTGCAAGACATGTTTACATCATCCTATCCCGGAAACATGTTTCAAACTGTAACGTGAAAGCACATATTTGAAACACGTTCTGTTTTTAAACCCTACTTTAAAAATGGGACAAAATGGTGTTTTAATTTGAACCATGAAACATGTTTCCAGCTTTAAGAGTGAAGTTGGATATTTAAAAACTGTTATGAGCTTTATTCTTGTTCCTTAAATTGTCAACAAGGGTAGGTTTGCTTTCGACATAAGTTGACTGCATGTATGTATGTGCTTTTAAAGTCTTAAAAACTCAACCACGCACCTAGATCATTTTATTCTGCTTCTCCGTTTGCCTTGTACGAATAGTGCCATATAACACGACAATACATTTACATCATCCGACTTCATGTGACTAAATGCTTTGGCCCCTTTTTTGCACCTTAAATTTATATCGATTTGAACATTCGTAGAAGTCACTGACTGTGATCTTTTTAGAAAAAGTTGTCGAAACATATATTTGGCCTCAATGAAAGTGTACCCAAGTGTACAACTTATAATTTCTCTGGATTCTCCTTCATATAATTTTTTTATTAAATTTACCATTCAATTGTCACTTTTCTAGTCACTCTGAAAATGTTAGAAAGTTCACTTCATGGCACTAGATATATTAGTATACATTAATGGTTATTTTATAGAGATTTAAGCAAATTTTTCCAAAATTAACTCTTTCTTTCTTCATTCTTTCTATCGTTCTGGTCACGTTATTAGAGAGAAGTTTTGCAAACCCATCTACACTATTTGCTTTCATTACTGAGACGGTTCTTATATATCCCGAGACATTAAATTAATGCTGGTATATGCTGGTAGCTAGCATATCTATGTAAATACTTGTTTGGGTCTATTAACACCGTTTCTACTATCTGTGTTTTTTTATTTAATGCCTTTTCCATATTTCAGTAAGACATAACGATATCATCCGCACAATATCCTTTCCTTTATTCTAATACCTTTGGACAATAATTACAACATTATTTATAAATTCCTGGATCTTTTTATACTATCTCTCCATGCGAATACGCTCCATGAAAGCACTATATAACAGACTCATATACAGTCTTATGATATTCTGTAATATATATGTTTAGCTTTTTGTACAAGGAATCACTTCAATTCATTGGATCTTCTGATCAGACACCTGCACATTTTTCATCAAAATAACAGCTTTCCACTTATCGAGGATATTTATTTCTTGCGTGAAACACTACATTTGTCGTTAAAACATACATAAAATTTATATATCACAAACAATTAATAAAATGATACCCATGTGGTCATGAGAAAAGTGATAATCATGAATGTATAAACTAGCCTCTGAATTCCACAGGCTCACCAGGCATTGACTTGAGTCCAAGATCGTTGACTTGTACCCTGATAAATGTTAGTGTTGTCACGATATCCAGCCGGTACCAGTCAAGTAAGTCTTCTTACCAATCATAAAACATTCCTGCTAGTGTTCAGGATATAACATTTTGGGGATATATAGATTTCCCAAAAGTTTATCTACTTAAATGCAAATGGTTATCTGCTTCTATGAAAATGGAAGTAAATTTTCAATATACCTGCAAAGGTGAATCCATATAGATAAAATCGAAAACAAATCATCCGAGACACAAGCAGAGAGGGCTTTCTGGTCATTGATCTAATGACATATGAATTAAATATATATTTGAGGCTTCCAAATATTTAGAAAAAGTTCCATGTTTCGAAGTTTTTATTAAATAATTCTGAATTCTAAACGCCACAGTGAGGATCAGTTTGATCTAGCTGTATATAACAGTACTCCTGTTTGCTGATATGTTACCTAATCATGTATATATTTTTACAAGGGGCGGACTGGAGTATAGGGGGAACAGGCAATGCACTTGGAAGAAATTAATCCAAAGTTAATACCACAGGCCTATGAACCGGCATCAATATTTTGTTGAAAACAGCAAAAAGAGTTTTTTATACCATTGGCCGATCCCAAAACTCCCAAGCCTTAAAACGACCCGGTCCGCCCCTGACGTATCTATGGACGGCGTGGTTCATCACTATCACCAAGAAACAAAACGGGAGGGGCGGATCCAGAATTGGGGTTGAGGGGATTTAAACTCACCCGAACTGCGAAAAAGTACTTGTTTTACATTGTTTTCCCAAAATTTGCAGTGTTTTCCCCAAGGCTAGCCCCCTTCCCGGAACTGGGCTCCTTTCAAGGGCATTACAACTCAGGTGAAACAGCAAACTCTCCCTTCCCCCATAATTCTGGATCCGCCTCTGAAAGGGACAAAAAGAGCTTTGTATATACAGCTTCAACGAATGCTATATTACTTTACATCCTAATTCTGTATGTATTTTGTGCAGACCGTTCAGTGACTACAACTATTTAAAGAGTAGTGCTATATATATGGACGGCTAAATGTGAAATCGTTGAATACATGTGCATTGTGAAAAGCGTGTATATTTTGTCAGTGTGATTAACAAGAACACCCCTACACACAGCATATTTGCAAACAAGCTAGAGAACGCACGATCAAATACAGTGTTACGGAGTCAAACTGTTTAAGCATCCATCAATATCAACTCTCAAATCTCCCATAACGATAGGACTCTCACAGGTAGTTGTCATTAAGAAAAATATTGGGCTATCCTTGCTCTAACAAATAGAGCAAATGGCTATAACCATATTAAATTCACATTTTATTGCCTAGTGACTAGACATGGTCTCACACCTTAGTTTCAGATGGACTACAGTGATTCATATCAGATTTCATATACATTATTATCATGGGTTGAATACTCACACCAAATTAAGCTTCATTTGTGGCCCTCAAACGATAAAAAACTTGCGTAAATTATATGTCTTCTCGTTGTCGGGGAAAATTGCCATTAAAGTTGTTAATTTAGGAGCAGATTGCTATGTTCCATATGAAAGGTATATACCTGTATATGCTATAGTGGAACCTCAGTGTGCTTCATAAAGTCCAGCACATGTGCCATTACAGAGAACCTTGATATATACTTGTAGGATTGTATTGGTTTTAAGTTCTAAATATCCTTGGATTTAAATTTCCACCATGACATATAGCTGACATATTATTTTTCCTCTCTGATGTCCAGGGCGCCGTTGTTGTGCGCCTCTTTGACGTTGATAGTGTTCGATTGTTGGCCGGCTCGGTTGGCTCCGGGCCTCCATTTGTACCAGTAGAATTCAAACCCAAGCGTGATGAGACCCAGACCGATGCCGATGAAGATGACGAGGAACACGCCGCCGATGTTGTAGATGCTGATCCCGTCGCTCTCGTCCTCGATCTTGTCACACTTCTTCCTACGGTAATCCCACCACTGTGACTTCAAGTCCTCCAGAACACGACGGTTCAAAAGCTGAAGAATTCTGAAAAGCATATTTACATTTTGATAAATACGTCTTATCTAAACCGGTCTTAAATACATTGTAACTTAATGCCCTCTATTTATTCACAAACAAGGCGTCTCTTGTGAATGTGCTCAATATATACTTTTTTAAAGACTTGTCCTTCCCTATTTAAAAAAAAAAAAAAAAAAACCCAGTTAAATCTATTAAATAGCTATGTTCTTTGATTGTTTCTTTTACAAAACTATCCATGAGGGATGCGCAAGGGATGTGCAAACGACCAGTCCTTTTAGTGAGCGTTGTGCTCAAGGCAAAGTTGTAATTTGATCATTCTATAAATATACATGCACCGGTATTACCATGAGTGTTTCTCAAATTTTCGCAATGAAAGGTGGATTTTAGGTCGTTATTTTTCAGGTAGACAAACACTATGCAAGACATCGTTATGTTGCTAAGAGCCATTTCTTAATTCATTTAAGGACATGCATACGAGATAATAAACCTGTCGCTATGGGTTACTGTGGCTACACACAGTCACACCAAAGACCACTGATTGCAGGCACCGCCGGCTGACAGCAGTTAAATTTGGATTACATAATTGATTCACACTGCTCTCATAATCATGTTAGGGGCGTCTTTATTTCCACGAATTGATCTCACGATGCGCTACGAACAGGAAAGATATCGAAGATTACGTAATTCAGCGCAAAGGCGGTCCTGATGACGTGACAAAGGAAAAAGCCACTAAAACGTCCTACAATGTTGCTTCGTACCAGTCAAGAAGTACTATACGCAGCTATTTCGAGCTCGCTACAAGAAAGCGGTAACTGTATCGTAGCCGACTTTAGGGCTTTTTACAGTGCTTCGTGGAATTTACGTAGTACGCACTGGTTAACTGCCCACATAGCGGCGTATATGGAGAAGTTAACGTATAAACCTTACGACCTACCACGAAGCATCTACCAGGGGCTTGGAAGTGCTTGAGCCCAGCGTTCACATTACGAAATATGAATACGATATGATACGAAGTAGTATACGACACGAAATACAGGCTTCTCGGCGTTCTATCGCAACATGTATGTTGTCATACGACTCGAAGCTTCGTATCGTATCGTATTTTTTTTTCAAGCATGTTCAAAATTTTCGATCGTAGGCCTAACTGGTTTAACTAAATTCACTAACGTGCACGCTGGACTTTATTAAATGACTTAGTTTCCTGATCGTACCCTTCTTTTATTTCCTGTAAAGCCATTTATCTGCGATTTATAGAACCAACTGTTTCATGGGCTGCCATGTTGTTGACCAGTATTTGATCTACTGGGGTACCTTTAAAGACTATTTTGTTATTTACGGTAACTACCGCTTTTGCTTCTGAGCGCCATCTAATATTAAAACGTTGAACGATTTAGAAGTTTAAGATATCTACCTTTTCGATTTAATGTTAGCTTTAATTACATTTCATCTCAACCAAGTGAAACGCTAGTTATTCTCGTTGCAATCGACTCAAATGTACATGAATATACAAAGTAATTATCCAGTATTTATGCCTTACTGAAACCTTTTTTCACTAAATGAACACATGATGGCGTTGTTTACCGTAATACATAATGAAGACATATACTGGGGTTCCCCATTATCCCATCCCTGTCTGCACCAAATTCATATAATGTACGGGAAAATACGGTATGAATCTTGGGTATATACGACACAACGTTGCGATAGGAAATTACGAAACCGTTTCGTAATTCGAAAATTCGTGGCAGCTGCCTAAGTGGGGTCGACTAAAATCTAAATCTAAAAAAAAATCAGATCTAAAGGTCTGCCCGTAACTGACCGTAAGGCTCAGTTCGTGGATGTGAGAATACTGAGACACCCCTTTAGTATGATCCAACACACAGTTATATGGACCACAATTGAACTTTCAACAAATTATACTTACACACTCGAGAGTTCATTTTTCAGCGGTGACCCTTCCTGGACGGCAAGGGCATAAGGCTTCCTGCTGAACTCCTCCCCGACCTCCCATAAATCACAATTTGTCAAAGTAGCATATTTATTTTGTGTGGCATCACCTGAGTAGAATATAAAAAAAAGCAATGAAAAAAATGTGAAATCTAAAACTGATATTCATAAATGTTAATAGAGGATTCACCATGAAAATCGTTCTGGAAGTGTTAATTATTGTTACCACATAAACCAGTGTACGCATGCAACACTCGGGAGAGACACAACCATACCACTCGTATGCCAATAGGGGCTGGTACAAATAGCAATACCCTCCGAGAGAAATTAGTATATCTTGTATAGTATATATGTTCTATGGGTTCTCGCTTTATTTTCAAGACCTCGAATAACAAGTACAAATGACAGAACAAGGAATCATGAATAATATCTTATTTCTTCATGATAAACTTTAATTGTTTAAAACCGTTCAGTTAAGAGAAAAGCAACCCCCCCCCCCGGCCAGAGGTCACGTATACTCAAAAGGAACCTCTTCCATTGAGGCAGTGTGGTATGCCCGGGACATCTGTTTCAACTCTCAAATTTTAAAATCATAATTTGTTACATTTCAATGAAACACCTTCTGTTAACATTTCACATGGATATGCTGACAAAATATTACTTATTCCGATAGATCCTTACCACAAAAAACATATTTATGTAACTTGTCTTGAAACATTTTATAACGGACTGTAGTACCCTCTCCACTACGTTTATACATACGCCGCTGGTGAATATATTGCAGAATACCCCACGACCCCTAACAAGATTCCGAGCAATGTGAGAGGAAAGTACATAGAAAATAACCTCCAGAAGAAGTAATCAAAGTTGCATCAACTAGAGATCTACAGATTTGCAGAAACCCGTGATGTGTTGAGTTGATGAATTATATGAAACTTACCGATGAATGCAAAGTCCTCTTCTTCACTGGTGACTCTATTTAATGCAGCGTTGAAACTTTGCGGAAAATTGGACTGCTTCATGGCTGCCCACATGTTAGTGAACTTATCGCTGACTGGATAGTCCCACACTGCAAGCTTGGCGCGTTCCACCTGGTCCAGACTATCATTCAGACTCATTGCCTTCCAAATGCTACAAATATAAGTTTCTAAGTTTCAGACGACCAAGTTTGTTTAAATCTTTAAAAAATAGAGGTAAGCTTGAACAGGTAAGTTACTTACAACGATTACACTCCCTAATAGTTAAGGACAGGATATCTGCATTTCCATGTCACCTTGAACCGCATTATGGAAAATATCAAAACTAGTATCTGTTCGTCTGAGGAATAGATATCATTGATCCGAATATTTAATTTGAAGGCAAATTCATTCTGGTGGCTGATACGACTGAATCCAGACCGTCAGATCCTCTCTCAGCGGCTGATAAATGTCTAGTCTGTGGTGGGCTCTTGGCACTGCCCTCTTGTTCCTTTCTCCCTTAGGCCCTCCACGGCTGCCTGGTGACATGCCTTTTGGTCACAAGGCCGTGAAGTCAGAGACATTTAATACACCGTGTAATGCCGTCTTTTCATTCTGGAAATGTGCCCTGTGCACAGCACCTACGATTTTAATAAAAGGGCCTCGATAATGGTTACTTTAGCTTTCTTATGGAGCTCTCAGTTGGTGACATAAACACTCCAGGGGATTACAGCAAAGAACGCAGATGACATCGGCGGAATCTCTCCAGGAGGCGGATGTGATTGCGATAGGGTACAAATGATTCAGAGACATATAGGAGAAAGGACAGGACCACGACTCTGAAGGCGCTGGTCGGTTTTAGTTTTGTGGTTGCTATTACTCCATAGCCTGACAGAGTACTACAGGCGTGGTTAGGGTTTGCTTAGGTTTGCTGTTAATTTCCTAGTCAATTCTAGCATTGAGATTGGCACTCCCGAGACCGAGCTGAATTACTGCACTGTATTCAACTGTTTGACGCAGAGATCAGGTGGTATATCTTTAGGGTGCAGGATGGTAGAGTAATTCAGTTTGGCCGACTTCCCGAACAAAATGGTCAGCTGTTTATGCGAAGTATTAGGAAATACACTACAAGGATGTATGACCTAGGTAACAAAAAAGCATCTTATTTTTATTATGTATAACAACTGTTTTCCAGAACGTTTGATCATCTCATCTTCATCTATACTTGAGCGTTTAATTAGTTTGATTTATAATGTGTTCATGTTTTCAGTATATTTACAGTTTTTTTTTTTCAAATTGGAGAACAGCTACATTGAAAATGGTGGTCATTATGACTAAAATAATACCAAAAGTGAATTCTCTGGGTCTTGATACCCCTGAATTCATGTACTGGATGACCTTTTATGTCAAATGTAAAGGTAATTATGGCATATTTGCTATTTTCGCATTATTTTGGCGGCCATTTTGTTTTATGCTAATTAGTAAAAATTGCCCAAACCTGACAACGGGCCAACCAACATATTTTTTCACACCAGATATGTGGGCAAACAAAATCCACAAAGAAAAAAAAACTTTAGACCATTAAACAAGGTTAGCAAAAAAAAAATGACCTTTGGCTGCCGGACTTAAACACTGTGCTATTGGTACCACGGGTTGCTATAAAGCCACATAAATTCTCAGGCTGATGATTCTATATACATTGTTAACTATTTTAGTCGAGCAGGACTTTAGTCAAGGTCGTTTCCTGCGATGGAATGCAAGTTGGTTCTTCTATTGTTGGACTAGTCCGATTAATAAAACAAGACGACCAGAGGTCACGCGCTTGCCGGAAACACTCTGACCCAGATTGAAAGACAGATAACCTAACATGTCATAAAGAAGACAAAGTGGAAGAAAATGAGCCATTGTTTGTAAAGACTTAACCAATATTGACAAAGTTACGATGATAATAATAATCTGACGTGTTTTCATGACTTTGACCTTGAACTTTGACCTATTTAAAAATATATATACAGCTTCAAGAAATCGTTCCAATATACGATAGGCAGGGGCGTCAATATAGGGGGGATGGGGGGTATATATACCCCCCACTTTTAGGCAAGGGGGGGGGGATGGCCAATGTAATCATCCCCCCCACTTTTCAGAGAATAATATTATAATATTGCAAATGAAATATATTTATAAATAGATTTTAAGACTTTGGATCCATTTACTAAAAAGAATTATATCTAAACCTTGCTTAGAATTACAAAATAACTTATTTTCTATTACAATATTATAATTATTTGAAATATGATTTAGTATATATATATATATATATATATATATATATATATATATATATATTTGAATATGTCACTCAGAGACGCTGAAAAAGGTATATGTGTGTATTTAAATATACAAAGTCATCACCCCCCCACACCCTGGAAGAAAAATTGACGCCACTGACGATAGGTGAAAGTTGCAAAGTGATTCCTGGTAAACTGTGGCCTACAGAATCAGGGGCGTATTCATAGGGGGGCGCAAAGGGGCGCCCCCCCCCCTAAAATTCTGTTTACACTGAAACCAGTCAACTACTGGCAAGTGTTATGTTTGTTAACTCAAATTTTATTTTATGTTATTTTGATTGAGTATGCATACACATAGATATAAAATATGCCGTTTTAAGTAAAAAATATTTTCATGTTTCTCTATGCGCGGTTATGGTAATGTTATTCCCATATGGAAAAGAAAGAAGAAAAATAAAAATGATCTTGTCTGTAATGTAAATATAGATATATAGATATCTTATATAATATATATTTATTATCAGTTCTAAAGGTTCCTTTTGACCTAAAGAGAAACTAGTTTTGTTGTCACTGTATTTGTTGAAATTTTGTGAAGAAAGAACAAAAGATTAGCAAGATATTGTTCGTAATGTAAATGTAAAGAGTGTCAGACTTTGAAATTTCTAAAATAAATCTAAACTGTAAAGGGATTATATACTTACACATTTCTCTCATGTTTTTTACTATCTCTTCTTTCTATTTTGTTTGTGTGCAGAAGTGAAGTCAAACCCTGTGATTGTTCTCCAACATGATGGTGGATGGCCAAAAACTGTTAAACAATCCATGCAAGCTATTTGTCCTTTAACTTAACGCTTGCTATGCCTCATTTTAAAAATTTACCTTTGAATACACCAAGAGACTATATGAAAGCTTCGGTTTCTTAATTCTGGGGAAATTAAAATCACCTCTAAATACCAAGCTACTGGCACTGGAGCCAGATGGCCAGGCTTTATGTCAGAAGCTGCATTTTCAATAATAATATAAACCTGCAAATGGTATGCAAATAACAGTCAATGAATTTTTTTCACTTCTAATATTTCTTGTGTTTATGTACTTAATAATTACCTCAGGTCAGACTATCTTTATTTCTTTTTACCTCCAACTGGCTATAGTTAGAACTTAATTTCTGAAAAAAATAATTTATCTACGAAAACCTATATTATGGAATCTATTATCAGAAGCTCTGCATGAAAAATAGATGTAGTATCCTTTGACAGATTAAGTGACATATAATAGTTCAACCATTTCAGTTCTTTTACATGTTTGCTGACCATCTTCTACTTAAAAGTTACAATTAAGTTACAACACTACACTTATTGATGCATGTATTTTTCTGTTGTTCAAATAATGCATTATATATATATATATATAAATATATATATATATATATATATATATATATATATACATAGATGAGGGTCCCACGGTTAACATAATCAACAACTTGAACTAGATACCTTACAAAATTACATATAATAATCATAATAATTATGAACTAACAATATTTGATATGTTTAGTAGGAGACAATTTAACAGCCACGCAGTGTGTTTAAACAAGTTTAAATATGCTTGCTTCCTACTAATAGGGCTTTGTGGAATATCAATATAATTAAAAAAAAATTATATATATATATATATATATATATATATATATATATCATGTCTAAAAGACGCAGAACAGCCCCTTTTCCTGACTTTAGGGCTGCGCCCCCTATATTTTCAAATCCTGGATACGCCACTGAGAATGCTATTATAACAGAGGCAAGAACCAGCAAGAAGGCAACATTAAGGACAACTTGCAAACAGACAGACATATTGACAAAGTGACACAAAGTTGAGACCAGTTGACTAGACTTAGTTATGTAGGAGACGAAGGTGAAAAAAATAAGCCAAAGTTTATGAAGAAAGGACCAGAATGGACAAAGTTATGAGAAAAATAACATTTTGAAGTGTTTTGAAGTGACCGACATACTGACAAAGCGGCACAAAGTAAAGACAAAAAAGACTTAACTATGTTATGAAGAAGACAGAGGAAGAAAATAAGCTACAGTTTAGGAAATTAAGGTTTAAAGTCTTAGAAAAATGGGCAAAAATGATATGTTGTAGTGTTTCATGTGCAGCGCCTCCTAGCGGCTATTTTCCGAAACTGAAAAAGCACTTTCGAGATATTAGTGTAGGACATAAGATGTATCAGTTTCAAAAGGATTCCTGCAAAACTGTGGCCTGTAGAATGCTATATTTCAGACACAAGAACAAGCAAGAAGGCGAAATTGATGACACCTGACAGATAGACAGACATACTGTCAAAGTGACACAAAGCTGAGGCCAGATGACTTGATCAAGTTATGGAGAAGACTTAGGGGAAGAAATTAAGCTATAGTTTATGTAATTCAGGAGTATAGTTTCGGTGTTGATTACAAAATCAACATGTTGAAAAAATTATACGTTGATGAAGTTTAAGTGCAGCGCCCCCTAGCGGCCATATCCCGAAAATGAAAAATCAATTTTGAGATATTAGTGTAAGACATAAGATTCACCAATTTCAAAAGGATTCTCGCAAAACTGTTGCCTTTAGAATGCTTTATGTAAGACAGAAGCACCAGCAAGAAGGTGAAATTGAGGTCAACTGACAGACAGACAGACAAACTGACAAAGTGACACAAAGTTGAGCAAAGATGACAAGATCATGTTATGAAGAAGACGCAGAGGAAGAAAATGAGCCTAAGTTTGTGAAGATATGACCAATAGTTACAAAGTTATGATGAAAATAAAATTTCGACGTTTTTCGATCACCTTGACCTTGACCTTTGACTTATGCCTACATAAAACAATAGGCTACCAGGACTTTTGACTTTCAATCAACCCTGAAAGTTTTAGATCGATTGCTACAAAATTGTGGCCAGGAGAGTACTGACAAACAAACATTGTGACAAACAAACAGACATACGCAACTGACCAACATGCTTGCCGAAATCAAAGATTTCCGGCAAGCAACAAACAGACATACGCAACTGACCAACATGCTTGCCGAAATCGAAGATTTCCGGCAAGCAATAAAGTGCATATTAAACTCGTGTGTGTATATATATTTACGTTTTAACGTAAATGTATTAACGGATTGCTCTAAAGCCAATGTGTACGTATATCGTATATGCGTGAAATGACAAAGTGCGACAATGGTATAGTCAGACAGTGGATAAAGTAAGCCTCACCCAGATGGGATGGGAATCGCTCAGTTTATGTATATGCACACGTATACATTTACGATGGCGAAAATTACATGAGCGATTCTCCATGAATATAAGCATATACATGCACATGGGTTTCAAGCTTATATCTACAGGGCCATGTGTACCTGTAAAACTTTTCTTCAATATCTGCCATCCTGCGGAAGTACGTTTGGGTGGCGCTGCTCTCCTGTGGCGCGTACTTTGTTTTGAACTGCTTGGCGAGGTCATCAAGGGACTCGATAGGCTGGTCAAGACGGGACACAGTCAGGAAGGCGGCGAGGTTTGCTGTATAAGTAGCGATCATGATGAACCCAAACATCCACCAGGTGGCAGCTACCAGTCTCCCAGATAAAGCTCGAGGGGCTTCACCACCACCTGAAGTGAACACAATGAAAGTTAATATAATGCGTTTTGTGTATCTTAGATATCTTCGATTCAGTGTGTGTGTGTTTTTTTAACTCCTTTAGCCCATAAACCTACCACATAGTACATCCTCAAGCATGCAACAACAACGTGAACCTAAGCTTCAGCTTCACAGCAACCTCTGTGAGTACTACTTCTTTGATTATGAGTTGGTGATGGAATATAATTATCCGTCGTTACAGCAACGTTTAGAATTAAAAGTAGAGAGTTCATTTACGCTTTGACGAAGATGAAGAGAATCTGCTTAACAACCGACCTTGAGGAGTGAGTGACGTCATGCAGAACCAGAGTCCCTCCTTGAGGGTGAAGATCCGCGGCTCCTCTCCCTGACCGTCCCAGGTGTCCTTATTGTTCTGGTAACTGTAGGGAGAGTACTTGTCAAACAGCCACAGCAGGATGGACACCAGGATGAAGGCAGAAAACACGCACGCCCACACCTCCTCCTCCAGGACAGACATGAACTTGAAGACGGAGTACTCAAACTTTGGCTTCTTCATCAGGATGGTGATGCCCACCAGGTCGTAGTATGGCACGGTGAAGTCTATCACGTTCTCTCGCTCTGCCATCACAGACAACGGTGCTACGATGATGTCAGCCCGCTGAATAGACATCCAGTGTGACTTGTGATAACCAGCGTGTGACTTTAAATTTGCAGATACTCTATATGTCATATTGCCTAACTGAATACGAACATTATGAACCAAATGTCCGGTCAATGCTGTAATAATATGTTACAGTTTTTATAGAAGATAAAGGGACATTAAGCCCAAGGAAATAAGGAAAATAAAGCATAAGGAAAATAAAACGCTTGTGTGTGCAGTAGATAACCAAAGAGACGGGGGAAAAACAAACCGGCTTGTTTATAGTGATTTGAGCGTTTTCTAGCGATCAATTCATCTGGGCTTATAGTGGTTCAGAGGTTGACTTAAATATTTTTCACGTTTTCTGCGTTTTGGATATTTTCAATTTGCCTTCCATCAATTCATTTATTCTGACCATCGTCTTGCTTTAATGCCTTACACACTTTGTCCCTTCAAATTTAGTGTGATAATTAGGCTTCCCAACACAGTAAAACCAAGTGTGTGTATGTAAACCTACATCCTCAACCAGTTCGTTGATCATACCATCCCACGTCCCGTTTGGCTGCATGCTGCCATACCGACTGTCCGGGGGCTCCAGAAGGACGAAGTCAAACTGCAGGGTTTTGTTGATGTGAAACAGGAGATCAATACAGTAACCATAGAAATAGTAGCCGGTCTTCTCATCTAAATACGGCACGTGATCAGCGCCCCCAGCCTCAAACGACGGACGACCTCTCTCCTTGAAGACGAATGGAGGTTCCTGAAATGAGTCGAGTAGAATCATTATCGATATGGCCAGATTTGTTAAAAAGAGAAGATTTGCTCACATTTACCAAGTATTTACGCTGCAATATTTAATATTTTAACAGGGGCTTATCCAGGATCTTAGGAAAAGGGGGCATAACACTCTGGCATAGTGTGCCTCGAGTGCTGGTAAAATTCATACATATTACTTTTCCATGCAGAAATATCGGGACGAAAATATGCGAGACGCAGAATTCGGCGCACATTCTGTATTAAACAGTACCATAACTATTTAAGTCGATAAAAGGGTGTGTTCCCACTGTGGCCCCTCTCAATCCGCCCCTGTTTTCAGGAATTTAACAGGTAGTCATATTTTTTGATAAATGAGTAAATCCGGCTTGATTGAGTAAATATACGACTCGGATCGTCTCATTCATGCATCATCGATATACATTATATATTTATACCGGCTGGTATGAGTAAAACACACAAAGACCGTCTCTTCCATTCAATTTAAGAAACCTAAATATATAAAAGATGTTGGGTACGGAGGCTAGTGTTCCTTACACTTAGCGTGATAACTCTGTAAGTCTTCTTCGTTGTCTTGTCAGCGATGGAGCCTCCGAACGCCATCAGGCGCTGCTCCCTCGACCAGTTTCCTACCTGTCACATAAAAACTCAGATTTAAAATCTGATTCTTACTTTCTAGATATCACAACAAGAACCTTACAGCTGACCAAAATGTTATCTTTAGAAGCAATATTATGAGTTGTCAAAGACAATAATCTAAGCTGGTTATTTATAGGATTTAAATCTACATTTATTGATTATGTAAAAAAGGTATATATTTAACAGGGCTACTTAAAAATAACGAATATAACGATTTGGTTCAACATTTGAAGACGTTAAGATGTTAATGTCCAGAAATAATTTTGACATTTCAACTATTTCTTCTCAAATTAAATTTGACTTTTCAATAATTTCTTATCAGATTTTTCAGTAAACTAACTTTAGACTTTTAGAACATTGCAATGACACCTATCATGGGATGAGGCTAACCTTCCTCTGTTATATCCGAAATAAGAAAGCGCATCGTTACAAGTGCCAGAAGTGACAGGACGATAGTTTACCAATTAACGACAGTAGTCAGCACACATTCATTCGTGTTGATAATAATCACAACTATTCAATAATCTTACTCTTTTTTCTTCGTTGGAATCGCCTTCCTGGTAGGTGTTCCTGTAGATATTCAATGTCATTGGTACCTCCCCCATATCGTCTTTAAACTTTACAGGCCCAAGGACACCGGAGTAGTTGACCTGTCAATCAATATTGATCAGATAAAAAACTTTTTTAGTAAACATAACCAAAACTTCAGTTCTCTTAATCCTGTTTACTTTTATTTTCTAAACACCCTCATAACAGACGGTACTGAAAAGAACCGGTCAGAAATTGTGTGGAATTACTAATTAAAGATATCACCCTTTCAAACTTGTCATCACTAAAAAATGTCTGTAGTCTCTTCGTCCAAACATTTCATTTCTACGACAAAGGCATGTTTGTTGTATAGATAAATATCAAACGAATCAGCATACGGCTTAGTGAAAGTTTCCCCCGTTTTTTCTCAATGAAAACAAATGTAACCAAGACCTGGATTATCTTTTAACTGGGACGCTCGTGTCATAGCTAATGGGTAGACCGTGTGAGAAACGGATATTTTACTATTTGATATAACAGGATGTATAGGTTATATATCATTTGCCTCCTACATATAATATGCTGTTATGCTTGTTGGTGTGTTTCTACAAGAATGTGATCACTGCAGCGAATTCGTATTCTATGTTTATCAGATCTCAGAGAACATGTTCTACATGCATGCGTACAGTTTCCATGTGATCCCCTGTTTGCTTACTTTCTTGATGGCATCACGTAACTTGACAGCGTTGCTGTACGCCTCTGTATCCGTGTGATTCCACAGGTAACAGTCGGTGTACCGGGTTTGATTCCATGAACCTTTAGCAACGTGTTCTAAAGCCCGACTGAGTAACACCACCAAATCAAACTGAAAAGCACTGGTAATCTGCAATGTTCAGAAAAGAACGAGACTATGTTAACCTGATGTACTTTATATGAAAATATTTTCTCTCAGTCAGATCTTGCTTTGCTCCATTACAGAAAATATGAAACATTTCAACGGTTGACGAAATTAAATCACTGTAAATATTCCCACAACGGTTATTTTTGTTCAAGTTTTATTAAGATCCAATACGCTGAAAACAACACCTACGCTACATCAGAATATTTTTTTTCATGCGCAATAAACTTTATATATACATTTATACTTCCGGCTGTTTACCTCTATATTTTCATGATCGAGGTGCAGACTCTCCAGGATGCTGCTCGGCATTAGCTTTTTGATGATCCAGTCCACGTACTTCTGTCTCATCTCGGACGCCGGGACGTTGCCTAGCAAAACTACCGCAGTGGTCTGGGCCGTACAGTAACTGCATTGTAACTTGCTGGCTTTAGTCAGGACGTACCATGTGTACTTAAAAGTCATCATTCTCTTATTTCCAGCCTGCAAAGAGAACACAGGTGATATTTATTCATAAAGTAAGCACGCCTATATAAAGTGTACACTGATTCTGTGTCTTTGCTCCTACAATAATATTTTGAAAGGAATAGATGAAAAGGAATTGACATCATCATTGTAAACCGTCATCCATCCGGAAATGGCCGTAAAACTAAAGATAAATCAGCAACATTAAACTACTATAATCTGGAAGTGGTATATAAATGACGAACTACTGCAGCTAATTTGTGGCAAATGGAAAGAAACAGAGAATGGAACCATGAAATTGGAAGTCCAGAGAAGAAGAGGTCGGCTACAGGCAGCATGCACTAAATCTTTCTGTTTATGAATGATATATGCTGGTTTTAATAAAATGGCGATTGCAACACCTTCAACACACACATATATTGACTGTTGTGACTGTCTGACCGTGTACATATAAACGTCTGTACCTTTGACAGGTAGGTGCCGGCGTTCTTGGAGCCGGCCACGAGGAACAAGTGGCTGAGCTCCGTGGACTTTATCTTCTCCAGCTGTTCGTCAATGTCCTCGTTCTTGGCCATACGTAAATACAGGTGCTGGGCCAGGATGTTGCTAAGCAACCGCTTTGGTTTGTGTTCAAGGTCTGCAACAATATACAAAATATATTGTAATCACTTTCCTCTGCTTAATTTATGTATAATAATATATAGAAAATAAAATAAAATAATTAATAAAATGAATGAAAAATAAAGAAAATTTTGACATTTGAAAACGTAAATAAAATATTTTCTTCCTAAAAAAGTTATCGTTAACAATAAAGTTTTTTAAGGTGAATTATTGAAAATTATGCTGTTCATCGGCAAATAATATTTTGATAACCAACCATAAGTAAACTTGTCATTGTTCTCTGAGGCTGAGAATATAACTTTTTTTTTTATTCAATTTAAATTTCAAATATTTAATAAATATATGGGTAACTGTCAACATTCCGAAATCTGTCCCAGGACTGAAACGCTTGTATACTGTAAGGTATTCAATGATATATACTTTATGGAGTCTGAAGAAAAAATGATGTGACTTTTGGCCAACATCACCGGCAAGTCTTTAAAAAAATTGGAGACTGCCATCAGAGAGCGATACTTGCACATGCCACATTAGTTTCTTACACACATACACGGTGGCGCTCGATAAAACTGTTTGACGAGGCTTTTACTGTTGAGGTTTGTTCCTCTCCCTCTCATATCGCAGTGCCACTTTAATTTAACCATCAGATATTGGCGTACAGTATTACATTATAACTTCACTGTATTTTTACAATGAAATAGCATATTCATTATAATAAATAAAGCCTTATTTTCATCGAGAAGTTGAAAGCTTTAACTTACCGAACGTTTCGTCGTAAATAATCCCGACGTTAGTGAGATTTTCTTGACTGACGATATCCCTAATCGCTCGGAGCATGTAGCTTGCGGGTGGTTCAATGTTGAGGGACGTGTTGTACTGCCGTCCAGCCTCGATATAGGACGGGTCCACGGCCGATACATGCATTATACCCATAGCCTCGGCCAGACTTCTCAGTGTCATGGTGACGAACCGAGATGACAGATCCAAGATAATGGAGGCCCCGGACTGCAGCTTGTTGCACACTTACATGAAAATATTTATTGTTCTTGATTCACGGTATCACGGATCAGACTGTGCAGGTTTGTCTGGGTTTATTAATAAAAAGCTTAAACTAAAAAGTCTCTTAAGTACGCTACCTTAATTTTACTTATGTAATAATATTTAAATAAACGGGTTTTCTACTGGAAACCATTAAAATACACTTCTGTATTTTTTCTTTTGACTTTCAAATATATTCACCAAGGGGTGTCTACTTGACACTTGACGTGACAGTTATACCTAGTTTTAAATTGATCATTACACTTGAAAGTTACACTGGAATATATGTCTGTTTCCTTCTAAATTATGACTGGACTACCAAAATAACTCTTAATAACATTCACTCACCCTGGTACAACAGACTATAATGTAGACGGGTTAGATAATACCCTCATCGCGGTATTTGTTATAGTTGAACTGTTCATACACAACCGACTGAAGTAATGTTTAGATTATCGAGATCGGTTATACACATGTTTATTGGTGATAAGACTGAATATGGGAATATGACGAGCATTTACCTAAATCCATGGCTCCAAAGGAGTCATTGTCACGTGACATGAGGACCTCCAGCTCCAGGGTGTGATTCTGAAAGATCCCGAGCTCCCCCGTGTTGACGTAATCCACGGCGTACTCCAGGTTAGTTTTGAACTCAGGACTGTCCTCGTCAACAATAGCAACTGTGAAGAATATATATATATATATATATATATATATATATATATATATATATATATATATCGATCTGTTTATAACTCCATGGAAAATGAAACATGTATAATAAAAAATTCAAAGAAATCGACACTCAGGATATGTCAAGAGATTAAATGCACGTGTCATTATCAACGCAGATGTTGTGTTGAGAAACTTTTTCAAGAATCATAGCCAGTTGTTTAAATGATATGAAATTATTTGACACGTATTTTTATGCAATGGGAAAGTTTACAGTGATATGAACTCACGTATTTTTAGTTTTTCTCCTTTT
This sequence comes from Sipunculus nudus, assembly GCA_026874595.1. Taxonomy (NCBI): domain Eukaryota; kingdom Metazoa; phylum Annelida; class Sipuncula; order Golfingiida; family Sipunculidae; genus Sipunculus; species Sipunculus nudus. The sequence continues at coordinate 8,088,793 of CM049306.1, read as the reverse complement.
GCATACCAGGCGTTGATGAGAGCCAGTAGCGCCACCCAGCGGCAAACACGAAAAAACTCCATGATGTTGATCTATGTTGTCAGCACTTTTACACCTGCAAGGAAAAATACAGTCATCAGGACTAAACTAGACCGATTAAATATTTAAATTAAAAAAGGCTACCAGCTATGAAGTAAAAACTGCTGAGTTTTGTTTTTGAAAACAAAGATCCTCTCAGCTGTGACCTTGTTGCTCCCATCCCCTGACAGAGGTTTCTTCTTCTCCACCCCCTACCATCAACACTGTAAAGATAATTATGCACAAATGCATGTAACTACCAATAACCATTGCATGCTTATCATAAGCTTTTGGAAAATGTACTCGGAAGAAAATCCCTCATTTTATTCAATTATAATCACTTATTACATTCTTTAAAAAGTAAATTAAATTCGTTCTGTTTATTCATTTTTTCTTCTGATATTCCTTTAGTGTTGTGTCATACCTGTATATAGGATATATTCTTCTCGCGTGATGTCTGTTATATGACTGAGAGATACATAATTGATAAATGTGTATTTAAGAGTTTTTTTCCAAAGGCCTTTTTTATAGTCTTTAACGAAAAGCATAAACAAAGGTAATATATTCAGTAATATTGGGAGGTAAACTTTTAGAAAAAAAGGGTTATATAATGAAAGTTGGTGTTGTTTGAGAGTCATTGTGTCTCCCATATTGAATTTATTGGCTCAAAGTTTAATTTTCTGTCATATGGTTATTCACGACGTTGACGACGTTGCAAAAACACTTTGCATTGTACAAGCATTTTTGGTCATTACATGTCATATGTTGGTTATCAAACTCTATAAAATTTATTTTATATATAAGTATACATCTCCCTTTGTTATGGAATAATAAACTGTAAAAATTATGCGTAAAAGGTAAACAAATAAGCCTTAAAAACCCTCTTAAATGTACATTTCCAACATAAATAACATTGACTTGCGACTATTTATTATTTGGTATGTAATGACATGTAAATCTAATTATTTTGAACAGAGAAAAGTATTAATGGGTGTTAATTGCTCTATTCATTTTTTTTTAATATAGAAACAATTATCATACTTTCATTCGTAACATATATGTTCTTGTAAATAATAAATACTAACTGTCATGTTAAATTATAAATAAATAATTTGCATTTATCTTCAGGTGTGGAAAAAAAACGAGAACATCTGGTTCGTTTAACGCAAGGTTTGAGGGGGTAAAAGGTTACCAGGGGGCAACCGGAGTTGAACCGGTGACCTCTCGATCTGCAGTCGAATGCTCTGCCACTGAGCTATACCCCCCACACACAGGAACTGTTCTTTATTGGACTGAATTGTTTACGGTATGTCAGGCGAGTCCCTTTTTGTAAGCAAGTCTGATTCAATGAAGTGCATTGACGTGGCACGCAAATGATTCATCACGGGACCCTCAGTACCGATCACATTACTACTACAGCGCCATCTATACTCAAATTACACACAAAAAGGCACAAATAATTTATTTTACATATTACATGTGCCATGCTTTGTATCATTATATAATTATTTATAACAACAGATAAGTAAATATTTAAATCTCCTGCATGAGTCTACCATTGTCCGTTGATCTGCCCACTGATGTACATCATAAACGTATAAAGACATCAGTTTGATTACATGTTTGACAGTTTGATAAAAAAAAATATGGCAATACAGAGATGATTTAATCAAACAAAGAATTTTTTAAAGCCAAGAATTATCCTTTATATAGAAAGTGAAACCAAATACGTTCTTTTATAGCGCCCTTACTCATCAGTGGACACTTTCAGTATGGACACTCATCAGTGGACACTTTCAGTATGGACACTGTGCTTCTAGTTTAAATCTCTAGTACCTTGTATACTGAAAAAAAAACTTTGTTCTAGCTAAGGAATTAACACTGAACTATTACTCAAACTGACATAAATTTAAGTTTGAAGGCATCAAAAGAAAAGTGTTTACATCCTTACTAATTTTTTTTCTAGAAAATATCGTTTTTCATAATAGTTTATTATTTCTTCACTTCAGCATATTGATAACTCTTAATAAAGGGATAAATTTGAAAACTAAATAATACTGAAGTAAACAGCGGAATATAAAAATTAGGCAAACAATAGCTTACATATATTTCTATTAACTGACCAAACATTTGATCAAATAGAGATTTGTATCTCGGGCCACGCGATACCACGCAAGATGCCTGGATTGTATACTATATACACATCGCGCGACCAGGTTAATACGGTTACATCAGTCTAGCATGTCTTTATCAGCCCATTTGAGAAGTGTTATAGTTCAAAAATGGAATGCCCTGAGCGCTTAAATGCATTTAATCGAATAGCTACCCAAGTGCATGTTACTAGGTCACGTCCAGGGCTCATTGCATAAATACATAAGCATTATATATATTACAACCCACAGTGCAACAAAATGTTAAGTTTGAACAATAAAATGACCAGATATCTGATTCATAAAATATAACAAAAATATAACTGACCTTTTTGAACGTGTTTCAAAATGGCCTTCGCTCGATAGTATCGGCCCTTGGCCCTGCGGTTAAACATGTAAATAATACACACACTTCCACGGGTGGGGCCTAATGTCGCTGGTGTTACCGGGGCTTTAATGTATGTATGCCTCCTGATCCCATGCTACAAACCTAGTCACCAGGGAGTTCATTCTGTTTAGTTGCGATAAAAAAATTATAGTTGACTTTGGATCGATGGAACCCGACGCTACTGAACATAAAATACAGCAATCGATAATGTTACCGACATGTAATGTAAATTGATACTGCTGACAAGCATTTTTTTTTTACATTTTCTGACTCTTTAAATGTTTCATAAATCGAACCATACGCGGCTTCGTTGACAATAAATGACAATGAACAAATATTGATGCATGTTAAATTTCATCCATCGAAAACAGCCTGCATGCCTGTATAAGCTGTAATATACCGCGTGTACCGTAAAGCGATCAACTCACAATGACCATTAAAAATATATAATTGTCTCATTGACCCAGTGGTCGTGGTACATGCAAATGTCAGTCCGCTTTATATATATATATATATATATATATATATATATATATATATATATATATATATATATTTACAAACACAAATAAAAGCAGATAAAAGATGTTATTTTTTATAATTTAAAAATCAATGTTTAATTGAATAATTTCTGAATTACAGAATAAACATACATATGAAGACTTCACCTTGGCCCAGTGATCTATTACTATAAAGATAATTAAAAATACCCGTGATTTTTATGATCTGCTATTACCTGAAATAAAAAGCAGTGACCGAAAGTAAATTTATTGAAATTAGTCATAGAGTAATAATTATGAAATATCACGCATTTTCTTTTGGATAATTTCAATGAGAGGTCTATATAATGCAATATCTATGCCTAGTATATATATAGGGTGGATTCAGGATTTTTGTCAGGGAGGTATTAACCGTTCACATTGATTTGTAAGTATCCAGGAAAGTATCCACAACACAAAGAAGGAGAGAATTAATAGGCTGAATCTTATAACAATTCAGGGAAAACGCTGCAAAATAAGTAATTTCTTTCAGCCGCCCCACCTAACTTTAAACCCCAAATTTATACAGAATATATATATATATATATATATATATATATATATATATATATATATTAAATTCGGCTGTATTTTACAAAATATTCAGGTATGACTAAAGATTGCAACGAAGCTTTAAAATCTAATCTTCATTATATGTGCAAGGTTTCCTTGTCCAAATGGGATCACCTATAGGGATAATTAACATTATTTATAATTAAGTACAGTGTCTCCGGACGTTGTCCAGGTAGGTATAATTACCTTAGGTCATTTTCCTGAGAGGTTAATGAAAGCATCGTCCTGTATTGGCTTTCTCTTACCAAGGAGGCTTTCAGACATGCGGACATGATTACATAATTATAGTGAATTCTATGAATTATAACGTATATTATCATGGGAGCTAGCTTGCGTCATGGTGGAATACTGAGTTGACGTATCTATAGGGGTAAAGTAAACAACAGAGGTACAGAGTAAACAGTATAACAGATGCAGGTTTTGCATGTACTTGGAGACACGGGTATAACGTGCATGTGGTTATTGTCCAACCAGCATTTATGTATATATGTATACTTTATAGACACCATGTGATCGTAGGATTAAAGATAAATTTCCTTTTAAAATGTGATATAATATTTGTATATTTACAAAGATAATAAATAGTTTATAATTTTTAGATGATGAAAATGAAGGACTACCAGAGGTTACTGTTGGCACACGGATCATGCGAATGCCCTGTATATAGAACGTTATATCGGAATTAATTATAACATTTGACGTTTGATAGTTATGATGACAACTATATCACCGCCCATGCAACTAACAGCTGAGTATGTGTAATATATAATATATATAAAATATATAATATATATAAAATATATAATATATCTGTAACTATAAGGTTGTTTTCTTTAACAGCCTGAAAAGATAGGGATGTCTCTATAGGCATTGATAAAGACCTATCAGGTGGCGTGACTGTGATTGATTTACGTTATCACGGGTGTTATCAGTCATTCATCATAACAAGTCCTTGTATGTTTCCTTGACAAAGTTCCAGGCACAAGTATACTCCCTTGGATAAAATGTACACATGTACGTAAATTCGTGTATAACTGGCACAAAGCAATCCCTGAACACACGCAATCTTCTGATTTGGTAGGATAAATTATCCAATTAATAGTTACGTGGTTATTAAATATAACTGGACAACAGTACAGTACATTAACTTAAATGATTGACATGCATGTCTATAAAGCATCATATCCGTTTTAATTGTGTAATTGCTCCAAACGCTAAAAGTCCTGTGTAAGTGGAGCTCGTTAATGGTTCCTGTACAGGGCGTACGGTTTTAATTATTGCTTTTCAATACAATAATTACTAGAAGCCACTAAGTAGAGCGCATTCCTTCGCCAATTCAAAACGACCCTATACCGGATCGATCCGCCCTTTTGTCCAGATTCAGACTTAAATTTATGTCCTTACTCTTCACAAAATTTGGTGTACTTTAGCTCGCTTAACTAAGGATAATTTATGAACATTCATGCAGAATTCAATTTCGGCTTGTACGTGACAAGGCTTATTGATATGTATTTATTAATGAAAGAATGTATACATTTAATTATGAAAAATGAAAAAGATATGCAGTTCATATATTTATAAACAAAGGCAGCAATATATATATATATATATATATATATATATATATATATATATATGAGACAGAGAGAGACTGATAAGTTCATGGATTTTGTTAGATTTTGTTATACTTGAAAGAAATAGCTGATTGACTTTTTGGTTTAACAAGGTTATATTTCACAATGTGTCTTCATTTCATTTCGGTTTGACTCAGCATTGCTTATAAATTAGTTGTAAGCCGCTTAAATTGCAGCAGATATCGCGCTAAAAAATCATTCCACACATATTATACATAAATTGTTATGGTTGAGGGATTTTGGTATATATAGATGTATGAATAGCCATTCTGGTTCATTGTTTTACAGATGGAAAGGGTATAGACAGAAAAGTGGATCCCACTGGCAGTGAACCACTTTTCTGTGTATACTCTTTCCATCTATATATATATATATATATATATATATATATATATATATATATATATATATAACACTTTATTGTTTATATTTATTTTTTATATCAGATAAATTTTGCTCAGGTTTCGTTTTATCTTTACAAAATTTTCGTCAGTTCTTACAGAGGGTTATTATATGAATCATAGGAACTAAAAGAAAATACCGTATATATATATATATATATATATATATATATATATATATATATATATATATTTGTGTGTGTGTGTGTGTGTGTGTGTGTGATGTTTGACCTCAGATAATTTAGCCATATTAAGGAGGTCTATGTATCAATTTTGAGTGTCTCTGATGAGCCACTGTACAGTAATGATTTAATATATATATATAATTATATTTATTGAGACGATATATAAAATGCAGAGCAGACAACAAGTGCTGTATACACATGGTGGCCTCCCATGCATTCGCCACCTTCGCGCAAATTATATTTCTTTTAAGATTATTGACTCCGCCAGGAGGGTATGCGTTGATCCCCGTTCGTGTGTGCGTCTGTACGGTAATTGTTTACAACATAACTCAGGCGATCATTTAAGGAATCTCACAATATTTTTAGGGCATTTTTGGAATGATCAAATGAAGAAACGATGAGATTTCGGTGTGGATTCGGAACATGATCCGGAACGTCATCAAGAATAATCACATATGTACAGTCACTTATGCACGAATGAACCTGGGAATATGGGCCGAATTAATCAATGCAAGCATGCATGGTTTGGGAGCATCCTCCAATAGGGACCCCCCCCCCCCCCCCCTCGGCGGAGGCTCGCATTCGTAAGAATGCACGTTCATAGTTGAGAATTTCTTTAAATTTAAAAATGATCACGCGTATTCTTTATGCATACGTAACCTTGACAAGCTTTATCCTTTTTCTTCTCTCATCCCCTGAGCAGGGCATGAATATTCATGAGCGAATTTTTTTTTCCCGAAATGCAAACATAAAACAAATCTACATCACAATAGTTAACTGTATCTTATCTGATGAAAAGTTTGTTGTTGATAATCTGATTCACATCCTGGTCAAACAACCAGATCGATGATGATATATAGGCCTAGTGAGCGGTATAAAGGGACTGTTCATACACAGGCTGTATCCCAACAACAATGTAGCATTCCGCCAGGCAGGAGTACACATATAAAACCACATCGATTCTTACGTGTTTGTAAAGCCTGTTCATACACAGTGGTATCTAATCAAGCACAGATATCCCACCACACAAAAATCAGGCTTAAAATTATGACGTAATATAACCACGTGATTTGTGCATCTTTAGGGATAGGGATATGATAAATATGTTTAACAAAACAAAGTTGGTATGTTAAATCTGTGTTTATTTTTAAAAACAATCTTACCCCATTAGCAGCTTCATTCAGAGTCCACGTTATCACATGACATGTTATGAAATTTAGACAGCTTAATTCGCAAGAGACTTATCCGGTGGTATAAATATCCGGCGACAGCAAAACAAAATGCATGTTTAGAAAATACACTATAGCTTGTGACTAATTGGCCTATGCATGCATGTGTAAAGTTAATTTGTTGGTTTCAGTGAAACATAGAACACGAGCCGCTGTATAATCCAGTCAAACCGTATCAACATCATGCTTATCTGGTACAATTTTAACTTAAAAAGACTAAAATTGTGTATACTCTTAAAAAACTGAAATGGCAGTGAGTTTGCCTGTTGTTGTTAAGACAAGAGTGTGTTTAGTGTGAACAGCGGGACTTACCTGAGCGTGATCAGCAGGCCGCCATTGAAGTGAGTGCTGGCAGCCGGGCAGGTAGCTCTGCTGTGAAGTAGATCGATAGACCGCCGGGGACTGTCTCTGTTTCCATAGGACACATCAAACCCCGGTGTATACCCTCTTTAATATGCATGAGACTAATGGCTCACGCCAGGTAAATGTCACCGGAGATGGATATAAAGGTTTATATTACTGAGCATGAACAATTTGCACGAGCGTATGCCTCTTGCACGCACACACGCAGACACATGCATACATACATATACAGACCGTATGTTCTGATGTGGGCTTATATATAATCCCATACTTTGCCATCACATATTCCTTTATCGGATCGAGCGCCAATTAGTTTATCATTTTTCAATTAGGCACAGACTTCACCGTATACACGATCTGATGTTTGGTTTTATATACACACAATTTCATTCCATGGTTAAATTACATGTATCGATACGTCCTGTTGCATAACATTTTATAGCAAGAACGCTATTTTTGTGAAGTAAAAGCACGCACACACACACACACACACACACACACAAATATATTGTTTATTTAAACTTTTATACAGGATATCGGTTGATATTTTATGACGCTCGGCTGATGAGCTGGATGTACGATGTAATATTGACTGAAAACTGAGAGAGAGAGCAATTGAAATACCAGGCAGCAGCTATCATGCAGGGAATTTACATAAATTACAATCGTGTTGTTAAAAATAACCATGTAAAAACAATGGGCTCGTTTAACAGTTTTTAAACTTTGCATGGCTTATAGCTTTGGACGTGCACGGCAGATTCTGGTACATTATACGCAGCATGGTTTTCGCAAGTCAGATTGATATAACTGTGAACATTACGAGAAAAGTAGAAAACTATATGTAAAAGCATATGGTAGTACATCTAGTGCAACCGGTAAAACTATTTAATACAATATATGTTGTCATCATGACGATGAATATGAAGAACAAACTACTGAACCAGGAGTTACGATACTCAGCTGAAATTGTCTCAGAAGATATTTTTATGAGCTTTTCCATAGTGTGGGTCTTGTGACCTTGACCCTTGACCTTGTTACCTTAAGTCTGACAACTAACTATCCTTGAACTTACACTAATTTGATTTCCATAACAATCTTTAAAAAAAAGTTGGTCAAGTGACCTTGACCTCTGACCCAGTAACCTCAAAATCTACAGGTTTCTTCCACTTTGGGCAGGTAAGTCATATGTGAAAAACGGAAGGTTGAGATGAAAAGTTAGATTTATGATGCATCCATAAATATTTGTAGGTCCTGTGACCCTCACCTTTAACCTCGAGACCCTGAAATCAAATGATTCTTACTTTAGTGGTGGGTCATTAATAAATCAAGTTTGGAGCCAATTTGTCTATCCAAATCGGAATTATCGTCCATAAACTAATTGTAAATAGTTGGGCCCTGTGACCTAGACATTTGACCCTGTGACCCCAATATAAAAAAGAATCTCTCCCTATTGGCATGTCAAAAATATCTGATAGCTAGATATAAGATGAAAAAGTGATGAAAAGTTTTTCTTAAAATGCATCCATAATCACTTTATAAGAAATTCATCCTGTGGCCTTGACATTGAGCTCATAACCCCAAATTTAAAAGAATTCATACTTTAGTGGTGAGCAATTAATAAGTCAAGCTTGATACAATATGACAGACGAAACTGAAGTTATCATCTGGAAACTAATTTTTGGACAGACGGCCCTTGTGACCTTGACCTTAGACATTGTGACCCAAAATGTTAAGGTTCTTCCCCTATTAGTTAAATGCACAACATTGAAGTTTTTTAAATGAAAGGTTGGCCTAAAATACTTCCGCAATTTTAAATAAGTGGGTCCTGCGGCAACGCAGAAATCCATACATCCGTCGATAGGCACGACAGCTCTGACCACTCCCGTCAGAACCCACTGTTAGGACATTACGAATTTGTAACGAGGATAAAGGTCGCAGTGGCCTAATATCAAGTTCCAAAGGAAATTTTTATTGACGTCCTTAGATGTTCACGAAGAAGCTTCTAGAATCAGCGCTTAAGATGTGTGCCTTATTAACGGACGGACAGACGGGCAGACGGACAGACGGGCAGACGGACGGACAAAGAGTGATCGCTATAGCCGAGATGACCCTCAGTCAGCTGAGCTAAAAATGTAGCCTTACTGGTGAATGATGCTACTGTATATGTGAGCATGGCGAGCTACTTTGACTCTGTTTATTTTCATTGTGACACGGATATATGCGTGGTTAATTAAGTTTTACACACATTTACACTTTTTATACAAAATTTTAACTGATACAATCATTTGATTGCTCCGGAAAATTGTGACGTGAATGTCACAATTTTTCAGTATCAACATTCAATTTCGAAATATTGTTGGCGCCTAAGGTTTTTGAAAAACTGTTAAAACTGCAAGTACTCAAAAAGGAGGAAAACTTCACTGCAGTGAAACCAGTAATTGAGAAAATAGGATTTCTTTTACTCTTAATGACACGATTACGATAAAATTTTCGCATTTTTTTTCCATTTATTATCAGAAGAGGATCCAGTGGAGGGGTCAAGGGAGTCATTTTTAAGGGTTTCAAACCATTTTTTTCGGCCAGGAACCACCCGTCCTTTTCCAGACCTTGGAACCTTTTTATAAATTGGATTAGTCATCAGCCCTTCTGAGATGGACCCCTACTTTTCCTGAACCCGCCTCTGATTATAACAATGACAGTGTAATAATTTTTAGGGAGGCACACTATTCCGATCTAATGAACCATTATAAAATATCTGAAAGCAAAATTTGACATCTTGCAAAAGACTTGTGGTGACACCTACACTTGACTTTTATGGATGATTCTGAAATTTGGTATGACAATAGATCTTGCATGGCAGTTAATCCTTTTGACAAGATTTTCTCGTCATCTACATACATGTGCACTGTGAGCTGTATTTCCGTAGTGTGCTGTCTTACCATCGTTCATCGCCTTCTATTTATCATCCTTCAATTAATCCTTTTAACGGCATCATGCAATACTTAAAGCAAGTCAACCAAAACAATTTTTTTCCTAACTATTTCTAGGACTGAATCGGAAGTCAGTGTCGGGAGTTCTTTTTTGTTTTTGTTTTGCAAGTATGGCAAGGTCTTGATGTATTGCTGGTGTTTTGTGTGTAGGACCATCACGTGATGTACTGTTATAGTCAGTCAGTCAGTCAGTCAGTCAGTCAATTGTCATGTGGCCTGTTTGTGATTGTCTCACGGCGCACCTGAGGGCGGAAACTGTGTGTGTGTGTGGGGGGGGGGGGGGAGGGTTACTGCGATGAATCGTGTATGGTGTATCTTTATCATTGTCGTATAAAAGTGCCGTGAGGGTGACCTGATTTCAGGAGATTCAACAATAACTTGTATGTCAAACTAGAAAACTGTAGCTTTAACAAGAACTACAAACATGCAAAAACTGCTAAGGGTGTGTGTGTGTGTGGGGGGGGGGGGGGGGGTAGGAGATGAGCAGATGAGCACAGATGACTTGCAGAATGTTGACCTAATTAACTGTAAGCCAAGAGACGGTTTCACTGTTATGAAGGAAACTGCCTGGTTTAATACAACATTCATATACTCACTGAAAATATTTTATTGCACGATGGAAAATGAACATTACTTGTGTTGATGCGAGTCATGAAAATCGTACATGATTTACTACACATAAAGACTAATCTATACATTCCTGCCAACATTAAGATAAAATGGCAGTCATGAGATAAGAATGTCGGTAATTGTGGATGTGTGACAGAAAAAAAGTACAATGTATAAAAAATGTGAAGTACATATAAACTTGAGAGTTCCTATTACCACAATCATGTGAAATACATATAAACTCGAGAGTTCCTATATTACCACAGTCATGTGAAATACATATAAACTTGAGAGTTCCTATATTACCACATTCATTAACTACATAAAGTTAACGAAATATCTGTCACAAAATCAATTTCATCCCCTAAACATATTCATGGCAAAAGGAAAATAAAATAAGAAAAGTTCCTTTCTGCTAATATTGTCAGAACTGTTTTCTAATATCCACAAAAGTTGCCATGCATTTTCCGCTTAGTGCACAACTCGCTGGTATTTAAGGGTTGTGAAAATACTGATATATAAACACAGCTTACATGTTTTCTCAAAACGGACCTATGTTTTTTTGCATTTCCTGTTGCATTATATCCCTCGGATGAATTTGGTTAAGAGCTCATAATTCGACATTCTTAAATCTGGTGTATTTAATTTCAGAATGTCATTTGCTGTCAAGATATAGCCAATAATCACTAACTGGGGTTTGGTTTGTTTTCAGTACATCTGTATGATGTACTTCGAGTACATCTGTAAGATATTCTTCGAAATAACATGATATAGATGTGAACAATATATAAATATATATATATATATATATATATATATATATATATATATATATATATATATATATGCTAGGTATCTTTTAAATATGATAAATTTCATAGATTTATGTGCATGGCCGAGCAACATTTGATGTGCCTTACAGTTGGCGTATAAGATGCCGTAACTTCAATAATTAAAACACTTTAATGATCCTCGGCTGGAAAATTACTGAACCCCTGAGACCTGACAAATAATATTTTCTGGTCCTTCAAAACCCCTTGTTCAGAAAACATAAAAATAAAAAATACGTGCTATATATTTATTGTATAACCTGACACGAACACGATAGGTCGACCTTTTACATTTCTGCCATTTTTGTGGTTAAGCTGTATATAGTTGCATGGTAATGTAATCCACTATATTTAATCCTCGAACTGCAGACCGCAGAAAACATCTGCTTAACGACACACCCACTAAGCCAGAGGGCATTTTATGAATAACTACGTAAATAGGCAGTTTTTTAAAAGAAAATTTCTTTCAATGCATAATAAGCAAAAGGGCAGACATAGGTGGAAAACGGGCCAAAGGATACTAAGTCTAAAACAATTAAAACCACTGGCCCATGCACAAATATATATATATATATATATATATATATATATATATATATATATATATATATATATATACAGTGGAACCTCACAATTACGACCACCTTGGGGACTGACCAAAGTGGTCGTAATTTGGGGGTGGTCGTATTTGTGAAACTTTAAATTACCTGGATCGTACATTCGGGACCAAGAAAGGTGGTCGTAATTGTGGGGTGGTCGCAATTGCGGGGTGGTCGCAAGGCGGGGTTCCACTGTATATATATATATATATATATATATATATATATATATATATACATATATATATATATGCCAACCGAGAAATTTACGGCCTGCAGATATCCCGTGGTGTCCACCCCCTTAATAAGCACATACATTTCCAATATCTTACAGGTGACGGTATACTTGACAATACAGCATAAAATTAAAACGTTTCTTCAGTTTTATTTAATATGTAAAATCTTTATGCAGTTTATGAATGTTTCTAAATGCAGTTTACTTCATTAAATGGTTTTTGGTTACTCTGTAGTTTTATATATATATATATATATTATACAACCTATATAAAACCTGAGGTCTAAAGTTCACTGAGTCATGTGACCATGAAGACCGATTGCCCCGGCCCATGCACGGATTTGTTGATCTTCTCTGTATTAAACAAACATTACACAAACATTACGGGGCCGGAACCTTCTGAGCACGAATGACGCAGAACCATTTGACTCGTATATAAATATACATAACAATACACTCTGTATGCATGATATGTTAATTAGAACTCCGGCTCAATCTGACCAAGCCAGGTAAACAGACATAGCAATGCAATTAGTTGATTGTTATCGCTGAAGGTTAAAGCTGATATCATATATCATTTAGGTAACAAAAAAGCAGGCCTGGAAAGAGGCAGCGCGGATACTACAGCAAAGTGATGATTAGATTAATATACACTTAAAACAAATGAGACATATGAGCCTATAATTAAAGTACACAAACCGCAAATTCGTTCTCATATTTAGAACCAAATTAATGACTGAAATAATAAAGATATTATTGAGCGATAAAACCTAATTTCCCCTGTAATCAGATAAACTTGCTATAGCACAGGTAAAACGGCCTGTTTTTGTCTGTAACTTCTTCAATGCTGATTATGGAAATCAATACTTGATATCATCCATATATATATATATAGTGTCATTGTTTGTCTGCATGTTTTGTGAAGTCAAGTGGCCCAGCTGACGGGTGGCGGTGTGTATGCACTGACATTGGCTTATCCACCCTTATCATACAGTAACTCAGGTATTTATCTGTCAAAGTGTGAGCTATCTATTGATTAAAAAGACAATATGACTGGCCGTGCCAGTACTCGCCAGTGATGTTTAGTATGCCCCTCCACGCGACATGTGGCCTACATAGAGACAACACTGGATGGCGGATCTGTCATGATACCACATGACCCAGAACGTGTGTGTGTGTGTGATATACACATTAGTGATATTAGTGACACTCGTGAATCTGTTCAAATATATCCGATAACAAATGAAGGCTTGGTTTTCTGGATATGTTACTTCGCAGCGCTTTATCAGACCCATTTTGTACAAAACACAGTCACATGCTGAGCATATACACAATATTGGTATGAATATATATATATATATATATATATATATATATATATATATATTGTGTGTGTGGTCCTGTATCACAAACAAACTGACAGGCGACATGGCCGTCTCAATATTTATCGAATGCTCAAAACCATACAACCCTGTTTCTAGAAAAAATATAATATTCATTTGAAGGCTCATTTATGAAAACACCGGCAGTTACTGAATTAGTAAGCGACAGACTGAACTTAACCATGCATCATATACATTCGCATATATGAAATAAATACTGATCATATTTTGAAGCTGTATATTGATATATAAACATATTATAAGCAAGACTTGGCTACAACAGAACACACCTCCTTTTTTTCTTTTTCTTTTCTGGTTTTGGTCGAAGAGCTGCCTTCACGGCTTCTACAAACACTTCAGAAAGCCCTTCTTGCGTTTTCGCGGAACATTCCTGATAACACACAGCCCCGAGCTTTTTAGCCAGCAGCTGTCCCTGTCCTGTTGAAACTGGGCCCTGCTGCTTTTTCTTAAGCTTCATCAGAACTGCTTCGTCTGTCCGCAAGTCTGTTTTGGTCCCTACTATTATTACTGGTGCGTCTGCGCAGTGATGCTGTACTTCCGGCATCCATTTCATGGTAATGTTCCCGTATGACGTCGGCGACACTACGGAATAACATAACAGAAAAACGTCTGTGCGAGGATACGATAGAGGGCGCAAGCGGTCGTATTCATCTTGTCCCGCGGTGTCCCAAAACCCGACGTTGACAGCCATACCGTCCACTAACACATTAGCTGTGTAATTGTCGAAGACAGTTGGCACGTAGTCCTCCGGGAAGCGGTTTGTTGTATAACTGATCAACATGCTGGTTTTTCCGACATTTCCATCTCCGACGACTACGCATTTCACCAGCTGCATCGGGGATTCAATCGGCAACTGGCCGCTATTCGCGTTCTCGGTTACCATGGTAAAACGCGCTGAGGATTTCTAAAACTCACAATATAATGCTAAAAATAAAATAAATATCACATATACTTAACTCTCCGCTAAAATTGCAATTTGTGCATTCCCGCCGTTGGAAAAGTGCTATCACAATTACAGCCTCACTACAGACAGCTTATATGAATGAGCATCCATATTTTTATTTACATGAATCGTGCAGACACGTGGCCTTAGGCATCGCCTCCTTGCTACATCTGTTTGTTCATTTAAATCTTCTTTCCTGCGGGTGTTTGCCAGCGATAAGAACTGGTATGCGGAAACAAAACAGTGACAATAACCCGTCCTCTGCCGACTACTCAAGAGTGGTTTTAGGTAGAGATTTGTGACCTCGGTGAAGGGTTACTGCATGGGGAGCTCGGAGTCTGAAAAGAAACAGACATGTACAGAGTCATCCAAAATATACCTCAAACTAAACAGAACCAACCATTTCCCCACTCACTTTAATAGGCCTGTGTAGCCTATATACCCTTTGAAATCAACCTCTTGAGATTATTTCATGTCATGAATATTAAAACATATTAGCCAAACTGCTCTTTCAAAAATAGTTTAGGAGTGAAACCCCGAGTCTTATGAACTTTATACTTTGATGAAAACTTCCTCAACAAAAGTTAATAATGGCTCTATATCGACCTTGCCCCAGTTAAGTTTGTAAGTTTGACTTGCGCTTGGCAACAGAGTAGGCTAGTCAATAATCCCATTAGCCTACGATTTCATTGTCATGCTGGGAAACATTAGGTGTAATTCAGTAATTTGTTTGTAACATAAAATCACTTCATAAAACCTATCACCTGAGGAGCTATATTGTATGTAGCCTATTTTATGAAAATATAGGGTGCCAATGGGATTTAAAAATAAAAAGACTGACCTTTTGCGAGTGACACTCTTTTGAGCGATAACATCAGAAACAGACTGCGCCCTTGCTGTAGTTGTGAACTTGGGCTATACTTCCTATGTACACAGCGTTGATATGTATAGTACCTTCTAACATACACACACAGCGCTGATTTCAAACTTCGTACAACACCCGGATACACTGCGACAATCCTCTTAATGTGACCAATCCTTCACTCCCACCGAATGTTCACATACTTGTATACCGTTAATTAAGCTATGGTGATCAGCAGTGGACTGTTTCCTGAACTTTTGTGTATGCTAACACTCTCAGTGACACACGCTGTATGTGACAGCGAGATTGGCACATATAGGTCAAACAGTCTACCGCGTGCACTCAACCACAAAAGTGCACTCCCCACTGAACGTCGGCTCAGAACCCTCTCAGGAATACATGTATACACAACACATTTGCCTTAGCTCTGACCTCTATTATGAGATAAGCTGCTCCGTCTTGAGTCCGACATTACGTAACAACCTATCCCTTATATACTTTATTGTGTGGACTGAAAGAGGGGCGCCGAGGTGAAACATACACGGTGTCCGCGCATAGCAAAGAGAAGGGCTGAAAACACAGCCGGAGATAACATGGCTGACGGCTATAGGAAGTCGGACCAACACTGAATTTAGTGCAGATCGTATATCGAGATATCCTGACTGACTTCCTTAGAATCACTGAATGATTATTTTTACTACACCTAAAATGTTGACCCCAGTTAAGAGTCTTGCTGATATGTACATACTACATCGGTATTTAAATTAAACCATCCATCCACCGCATCCAATTGTTGGCTGCGCATGCGGCATGGCTCCGTTTTGTTTCTGTTCGTTACTTTGTGCTCGTATAAGTCTGACAGGATTAGATTCTTTGCATATGTATACATAATCGTTTTTAATCGAAAACGACTAACATCCATTTAATCGATTAATAGGCACACCACTTATTAATATATATATATATATATATATATATATATATATATATATATATATATATATATACATATATATATATATATATATATATATATATATATATATATATATATATATTTATGTATATAATTATATAAATCAGGGAATGTATAACCATACACTAAATGTTTTCTATAAAAATTATATAGGAAATCTGAAATTTACACCAAATATATAAAAAAATCATTGATGGAGTCGAGTCCACATTATCCGAGTATATATATATATATAAAGTTCCAGCATCATATACTCCGAAAAGAGGTCATGCAGCTCATTACAGAATGAGAACCGAGTCCGGGTCACTGGAGTCTGAGTCCAAGTGCGAGTCCTTCAGGTTCGAGTCCAAGTCCACCCTCTTCGTGTACGAGTCCATTATGAATTTCCTTGTTAAAAGAAAGTGAAAATTTGAGATTATCTTGTGTTTTTATGTTAAGTGTATCCGCCAAAACGAAGTTTTGCGGATACTATGTTTTTGACCGGGTTTCGCCGCCGCCGCCGCAGCGTTCGTTTCCGGAGAACTCCTCTGAGACTACTGGACGGATTTTTCCGAAACTTACACCAATCATCGGGTCACATGTGAACTGGTGCCTTACCAATTGACCTTGACCTCTGACCTTTCCTCTCTGCCCAGCGTCCATTTGTGCGTCTGTTTCCACACATAAACCCACATATCTCAGGAACCGTTTGACCGATCAGGATTTTTTTTGTACAGATGTAGCCCTTGGATAGCTTTATAACATACACAAAAATGGTGGCGCCACCTGCAACAGTGTCCATCTGTTCATCTGCCTTGGGTTAAAATCACTCATCTCTCTGCAGTGGTTTGACTAATTCACCTGAAATTCGGCATACGTATACATCCTGGATAGCTTTTTGATTTTATGACAGGTGGCGCCATCTACATTCACGTTCACACTGCAGACACCCAAGCTCATATCTCGGGAATCGTTTGACCGATTGGGCCAAACTTTTGCATGTGTATAGATCTCACATAGCTCTTTATCATACACAAAACTGGAGGGGCCACCTGCAACCATTTTTGCACAGCCTCCGTCTGTTTGTCTGCCGAGGGCTAAAATCATTCTGATCTCTGTAGCGGTTTGACTTATCTGCCTAAAAATTTTGCATGTTTATACATCTTGGATAGCTTTCTCGATTTTTTGGCAGGTGGTGCCACCTACAATTATGTAAACGCTGCAGACATTCAGGCTTATATCTCAAGACTGGTTGGACATATCCCCCTGAAATTTTGCATGTGTATAGATCTTAAATAGCTCTTAATCATACACAAAATTGGTGGCGCCACCTACCACAAATTTTTCACAAGTCCTTCTGATTTTCTGCGGTGGGATAAAATCACTCATATACATGTAGTGGTTTGACATTTCTGCCTAAAATCTTGCATATGTATACAAATTGGACAGCTTTCTTGATTTGTGGTAGGTGGCGCAACCTACATACACATTTCGGCTGCAGACATCCATGCTAATATGCAACAGATCTCACTCTATTTCCATTTGCCACTCAATCCATGCCTCACTTCACCCGTTCCACTCTGATTTTGGCGGATACACGTAGTCGCTTGTCGACTACCCGTATTCTAGTTTATACAGGCACATTTACTTGAATGTGTAATTCCTGTAATTCTCCCGATCCAGAGCTAAATATTGGTAATATGAAGCCTTTTTTAAATATTCCGTTAGCAGTTCACATGCATATATATGTTGATAACTCTTCGTATTATTTGAGAATGAGGTTTTGTTTTTTCAACTGCATGGACTCGAGATGGACTTGGCCTGATTTCTCGAGTCCCGAATCTCCGAGTCCAGTCCTAGTCCTGAATCCTCGAGTCATAACAAATCCCAGTTCAAGCCCCTAAAAAAGTGCATGGACTCTAGTCCGGTTTCGAGTCCACGTACATGATTTCTTTTTATGTTTATGAAAGATCTAAAGATTATAGTGTACAATCTTCATAAAAAAAACACAAATAAAATGTCCCTCCCATTTATTTATTATATATATGTAGGTTAAGAATGTATTATGTCATGTTCCTTTTCAACAGAATCCTGTTAAGACCGTCACATGTTGCGTGTATATACATTAAAATATCTGCAGTATTTGCATGTTCCTTATAATATATAATGTTGCCTCAGCTAGAAATCTGACAAACGATAATTGTGTGCAAATGGCTCCATCTGTTCTTATAATTTAAGTTGTGGCCATTTAATTGTCTTTAATTTAAAACATTTGTCATGCATGCCATTTTGACTTCACATGTATATCCATGCATTTCGAAGACAGTGTCCATTTACTCCATTTTAACCATGCCCAAGAAATTTCACAAAATTATACCAAATTCCTCATGGTCTATAGCAAAATATGAAAAATGAAGAAATTTAAGTTATAGGCCTCCTTGGCATCGTTCCGGCACTTAAAAACCAATTAACCCGCAGCGTGGCTAATAGGCATACAAGGAGTTTCGTGACAGTCATTTAGGAACACCATCAAATATATATATATATATATATACATATATATATATATATATATATATATATATATATATATATATATGAACATATACATGTCTAAATATAAATATCCTCTTCACTGCAGTTTTTCTTTTGGGATTGACCTATCATTTTATAAAATTATGCAAAATATCAAAATAATTCTTGCATGTCCATGTGGAACAGAATATATATATATATATATATATTTCCATAACATATATATATATATATATATATATATATATATATATTTCCATAACATATATATATATATACATATTTATACTAGTAAAAATACAGACAGATAAGATTACGAGGGGTATATATGATTTTATAGGTAAGAATAACCCTGTCTCAATAAGCGCATCAAGAAGACATCATAGGCTATAAGTTTGCATAAAATGAAAATTATAACTTTTTTTTAAATGTATAAACATTTATTCACGGAATAACCATAAATATATATATATATGGGATCACTCCAGTTTGTACCTGAAGAGTGAGCCGGCTTGAATGCTGCTCTTACGAAACAGATCAGTAGCACAAACTGATGAAGTCAAACTAACCGTACTTTAGTTATATATATATATATATATATATATATATATATATATATATATATATATATATATATATATATATATATATATAGGCCTAGGCCTAACCATGCATGCATGCATGATATATGTTATGGTGCATGCATGCATGGTCACATGCATGTTGTGCATTGGGAAATAAAGTTAATTGCTATTATAATACTCGATTAAATGGAGAGAAAAGGGCACTGCATGCATATACCGGATAGGCTCGTCTGCTTGCATGTGGAACTTTTTTGCACATAAATATATATAATGCACGCTGTTTTCCGATCTGACCCCGGGTCTGTTCTGACCCAAATACAGATCAAATATTGGGTCGCCCATCTTGAAATGTTTAAAATAGTTTGATCAGACCCAATATCCAATTACGAATTACTTATTTGGATTGTTTTTATTCCGTTAAAAGAAAACATCGGGTATATATATATATATATATATATATATATATATATATATATATATATATATATATATATATATATATATATATATATATATATATATATATATATAAAGGTTCCACCATCAGTGAAGAAGTCGACGAACCTTCCCAATCAGCAGTCAGCTACGGGCGTGTAGTCCCAAATCGAAATTTAACTCGACAGATGTACATAATTAATTATATGAATGACTGGTCTATATATATAGCCTAAACTGGCAAGTATAGGAGAAAAAAATGGAGCTGTGATCACGGGCAGTGATGACTTTACCTTTTGGACATTTGAAATGGCCTAAGAAATCAGCTGGTTCTGTGGTGTAGTGGTTATCACGTCTGCTTTACACGCAGAAGGTCACGAGTTCGAACCTCGTCAGAACCTAATTTTGAACTTATTCGTTATTGTATTTTCTAAACATTTTATTTCTTTTCCTCCAAAATTACACAACACGTATCGCCAACGCTTTTGTTAAGTTTCATCCATGGTACTTCGTGTTATCCTCATTAGTAATTACGTTTCAATGATATATAGTTCCGCCATCTGGTGTTGATAAACAAAATTACCTAATGCTCAGTACAGTTATAAATGAATAAAACACGAAGATAAAAGCACGCCTACATGTACCTGCCATGTACCTAAGTAAGTAAGTAAGTAAGTAAGTTGGCTGATAGATCGATTGATTAATCAAAACTTTTATTTGCATTTTAATTTAGGCTATTTTGATTTTTATAATAAAAAATTTAATTTTATGTTAAAATTTCATATTACATTCTGTATTAATTTTGACTGTATAAATATGATAGTTACACAAAGTATTATGTTTTTACTTCACATATTGTATTTTTAAATATGTATTTTGTCTGTTAAAACATGTCAATTTCAACAGTTTCAAAATCCGTAAGTGTATTTCTTATATTTAAATTACAAATACAATATTAAATTAAATATCCAGGCACCCGTGGTGTATACCAGACGCATGTCTGAGCGTATATATATATATATATATATATATATATATATATATATATATATATTCATATATATATATTTATAGTACCTGATATGTAGTAAGGTACTTTATATGAATACGCCTACCTGCGTGAATAGAAGCACCTCTCATTTATACAAACTCTTTCAATGTTTCTTTGGAAATTATGGGAATTTGGTTACCATAGACTTATACGTCATACCCCTGATAACGGCACCTATATAGGCCTAATAAATCCGTATATTCTTTAATTAACTCTAAATAATGTTCATACAAGTACAGGAACTAACAATATATGTTATATGTTTGCTTGTATAGTATAGCCCAATACTGTCATGCTATTTGATCATGTTTAAAATCTCAATTACTATCAGGGCCTTGTGGAAGATCAGTATATTCTGACCATGCCATCCTGAATACAGATATATTAATAAAAAATACAATAAAAAATAAAAGTATACACCTCACAGGGGGGCGGGTTAACAATACATATACATCTTTTCATCGAAATAAACATATATATATATATATATATATATATATATATATATATATATATATATATATATATATATTTATATAATCATGGACCTTGATGTATTCTATCTTGCCCGCAGTATCCATGCACCGAGCTCTTCTATATGTATACATTTGTACACAAGCATCCCTGGAATTCAAGTTATCCCGATACTTTTTGTTTGACCTGCAACGAAAGACCCATCTGCATGTCAGTGAGCCAGCAATCTTTGATCAGATCATATGGCCTATATATCGGGGTTATGTTATGTCTGCAGCTGAGTGCCTGAGCTATTCCATTAATAATATATAATTAATTTCATGGACAAGTTCATGAACTTCATTACGTTTCATTGGCATGTAAATGGGTTACAAGCTGCAAAATATAAATTGTATGCACTAGCACTATATATATATATATATATATATATATATATAATATTAATTAAAACTTTATTACATTTAACTACATCAAACGAAATTAAATATCAGTTACGTCTATAGCCACCACACAAACCAATGCCGGTCACAGGATTTGAATTGACTGCATGGCTTTTGACGAAAAGGGGGATCTGCCCGGAGTGCATCGATCAGGTTAACTTTATTAATTGTCCCATTACACGGGAGCCATCAAATCCGCTACATAAGCTGCCATTCAAGTATATACGTTATAGGTACAATACTCATTTAGAACTACACACCACGCACTCTGCAGAGTTGTACACATTATATAACGGTGCACTGTATGGATTCTGGACAGTTACACTGCATGGTTACATGAAAAGGCACGCTAGTACATGTACTCCCCACACTGGCCTTGCCTGGATATAATATATGGATATGAACAAAATACATGGATCACCGAGGGTTGAATCCATATTTATTTCGTGTTTGTATCGTGCGTTCACACCCATGCACACGTACGTGTTTGTCATGGAAGTGTAATATATAGCCCCCTCCCCATTCCAATGAGTGGAATAAAAAAATCATGGACCTTTGCCAGTTTTACTGCAGTGTACAATATTTATTTTTTTTTCATTTTTAACAGGTATATAAGAAACAACTATATAGATGTGTAATTTTTCATTTCGTATTGGCTTTTTTATCCCTTATTCATTTTTTGTGATATCTTTATTTTTATGAAAAAATCAAGGTAATATATATTTGTTCCGATTATGTAATATAAACCGTGACATTTGAATTCCTTCTCGGTTCTTCACCTTTCACTGATTACCCTTAACCTTTTATCCCACCTTTACTAGATATTAACTCCCCTGCATGTCATATTTCATGGGTTTAATGGCCTTGTGTGAGTGAGAGAAGTATGTGCATGGGTACAAGCGGGTCAACTCACCGTGCATAACCTCAGTCGTGCATATTTTACGCCTGGGTGCACACATATACAGTCATCATATTAGAATAGAATAAAGCCATGGCTACATATAACGCAGCTGGACGTACGTAGGCCTAAGTTATTCGACAACTAAACAGACTGAATGTGCAAGGCAACCGTTGATTTCGTGAAAATAACCTTTAGAAATAATGCAGTTGAAATACAAAAAATATAACTCTTAGTAAGCAATAAATAAAGGTTTATATTAATGGTTGTTTATAATAATAATAATAATAATAATAATAATAATAATAATAATAATAATAATAATAATTATTATTATTATTGTTACTATTATTATCATTATTATTGTTATTATTATTTGTATATGCTGGGTAATAATAATTAAAGTATGCCTATATGGCATTTTCGTAGCAAACCTAGCCTATAATTGTGCAGTTGATCCAACATCGGCATCACGATTTAAAATTAACCCATTCAATAGTTTGTCAATTTTATGAACAAAATAAAAAACGTTCTTCCTCTTGGACGTGTTGGTATAAAATTTGTGTTTCTGACGTTTCGTCAAGTTGACGTTCATAGTTTTCATATAGTCATTTAATAAAAGTAATACGCGGTTTCAGCAAATATTGTAACGTCGATCCGACGTTATATGTTATGATATTTCCCTTTGATACTTCCCAACATTCCAAGGGAAAGGGCAAGGAATCACGCGTACAGCTCTCTTAGCAACCGTATCTGAGCAACCAGGAATTTAGCTCCTCCCCTTTTAATATATGCAACCTACCTCTGCCTGGAGAGTGTAAAGTAGTCCACAGCCGCACTACATATTTAACGCTCTATATATAAATACGCACTGCTTATTAATAAGTAAATCGTTCATATAAATGCAAATTGATACATCATGAATCATTACATAGCTTAAGATAGTTGTTCGTATTCTGCCTGTACTAGATAATTCAAACAATGAACAGAAATGTTCAATATATTTTTGTGTACTATTCGTGTCATGTATGCACTTCCTTTTCCGGTCAGGTGTGACCTTTAACTGACAATCTGATATTCGGTGAATGTTCATGTCACCTAACTTGTCCACCTAGGACACAAACATCCTGATGGGACTGGAATAAAGAAGCCGGCATAAAACACGGATTGAGGTAAATTTATAACCTTTGTTTATAAAATGACACATTGCAATCAGCATTTAGCTTAAGGGGTCATTGAGCCGCGAAGGTGTAGCCATCACTGGCGAGAAGAGGCATTGCATCACTGATGACTTGATCAGTTGATGTCATTGCTGTGGTCACAGGGGCCCTGAATGAAGAGATCATGGTTACGTTTATACACCCAACTCCTGATTATTCCCTAGCACATTGTTTCTGTCATATCATGTCTGTCTGATGACATGATTTGCTACTGTTCAGTCCTTCCAGCTTAAATTTGGTCCGTTATTCCCAACAACTCTTGCCAGGTGCGTCGCACAATTTTTGTATAAAAACGCCATTGTTATGTTTGTTTTGAAAACGGATTCTTGATAGCCTTGTCCGTTCAAAGTGGCAAGAGGAAACTTATGGCTTGCAGGCGATCATGATTCTCCAGTTTTTGAGTGTTCATACTACTTACAACAATAATAAAGCATGAAAACCAAACTGAAACCAACACCACACTTTTTTGCAGATCTTAGGCCTAACAACTGACGTATGTAAATATGTCATATAGTAATTATAAGGAATTATTTTCAGTGAAGGGGTTAGTGCATAAACATATACAGCCTGCCTTCTGGACCTTTATATATACACACACTTGATTTCAGGGCTTGACATTAACTAACTGCATAAAATGCGGCAATATCCTAGATCCTGGATACCGCCGCATAAAAAGCTTCAGAGTAAACTGGTGAACTTAAAACCCCATTCGGGGGAAAAAAATCGTGTAAAATCAAATTTTGCCATTATGACAAGGAGACTTAAGTAATCTAAGGAAGATATAGTACTATATTGGAATGACCAAGAAATTCAGCTAAATATTATATTTTTGTATGTAAAAAAGACTCGCTTTTAAAACTTTGCAACCCTGGCGCTTGAAACTGTCTCAGAATCTGAAACCATGAACTGCTTGACCTTTGCTCGCTGAGCCAACATGGCCCGTTACCAAACCAATTTTTGCATCAACTTAATTATATTTATCAGAGATTGAAAATTCATGAAAACCACCTACTAAACAAGACTACACCTAGGCATTCTCTCATTAGTGCTGTTCAAACTTAGGTCGGCATCCGCCCTTCTCTCTCTAGGTGGTCAACCCCCCATTGCTGTCATGCTATTCTTATGATTACTTTTTGTAAAAATATGCAAGGGCAGTATTCATTCAGCTTAACATGCATTCAAGATACACAATTTCAAGAATTGAGTGAATTCAAGGGTTCCAAGCGAACCAAATTCTTAGCTTTTATGTCGTGGAGTAAACACAGCAGTGGGGAGTTTGGTGCAAATGCATTTTGACATCACAGAGGAGAAGCTAAAAATGGTATGTATATGACTTTATGAGACTAATAAAAATGGTAGTTATTTCCCTGTTGTTTGCAATAAACAAAAATAATTACTTAAGCCTTTGGGTCTAAGATGTTAAATCATAAATAAAAATGCTTTTTATGTAATTTTCAGTGATGAAAGATTGTTGTGTATTGAAAATTGCAGTTTAAAAAATAAAATTTTTAAAGTAGAACATGCAGAAAGGTATAATGTCCAACACAATGTTGCTTTTATAGCCATTACGATGGCATCATTGTTATACAGTAAGAGATTCAAAGGCTCCCCTTATCCAGCAGTCGACCAAGTTTTAATGCCAAATCCCTGCCCTCCAGGACCTTCTATTGCATAGCGAATTTATAATGCCCATACTCCAAGCAATCATGTATCTCATATCTTGACAAAAATGGATTAATATTATGGCCGTCCTTCCTACCAGGGGGGGGGGGGTCGAGGCCTCTTCCTGCGACCCCCCCACGTGACCAGTTACGCTTCATTGGACTAGTGCAACCACGATACCCGGTCGCACCAGTGGAGTTGCTTCGTGCAACAGGGGTCTAAGATCGTGGCTGATTAAGCCCGGTTATTTGGACAGAGGGATTAACCGGATTGCCGTCATTAATAAGATTAACGGGAAAAGCCTTGCAGAGGACCGTTATTAATGAGATCAAAGTGATTAGATAGTGATCGGACAATTAATTTTTTAGCTTGATGGGGATGATTTTGTTCTAGTATAATTTGCGCACATATGATCATCAGAAAAAAAACTCTTTAGTTCATAATAACGTGCATGGAGGGAGGAAAATGGCTTCATTTTAGAGTTCATTGTCAAGTTTTAGCATAGGATTTTTTTTGCCAGTTTTAGGATATGGTGTATCGAGTATGAACAATTGAGAATGTTATCAATGTTAATCAGATAATAACTGATGACTAAGCACCTAAATTATAGATCATGTTAATAATGGCATGTAGTGGGTTTCCTCCGGGAGGTTGCATTTCTATGTTACACCGGAAGTCAGACCCCTGTCGCACGAAGCACTTCGTAATATTTTATCACCCTATAAGTAGCTCATGTCACTGGATATCTTTAAGAAAGTTAAATTAATTACCTTTATCTAGATCTTTCTTTTTTCTTGGATATATCAATCTAATGACATAACATTAATTTAAAATAGTAATATATAAAAGTAATAAGTAAAAAATTAGCAACTGAAATAATCTTTATTTCTTACACTTTGAATGTAGTATTCAGATGAAGAAGTTTAATAGGCAAGTGTGTGGGTGAAATGGTAATATTGATGTTAGTGGCGAAACATTGACGTAAATGTTTGGGTTGATGCAGCTCTGTGTTTGAAAGTAATATAATTAATTGACAGTTTTGAAAGCTTGTCAAGTGTTACATTTCACTTCAATATTAAAAAGTATTTTAAAGTAAGCTTATTTAAAATGGGGACATGACCTTTTCTAGGAGAGTGACCTTGACCTTGAATTGGTCTATTTTTGGGGGAAATCGCACAAATTCTTAATTATCTCAAGAATTCTTGCATGGATTGATCCAAAAATCAAGTTGACCAAAGATCTTGGATAGTGTTGTCATGTACCTGAAACTGGTGGCGCCACGTATGATCCTATTCTGGTTTTTGTGCCATTTAATACCCCCATCATTGCCACTTTACTGTACTACGAACATTATAAGTAAATGAATAATGGACAGATTTCTTCCATTTTATGCTTATACATAGACATGGGTTATGGGATGATGTACATTTGAATTGGGGTCATGACTTTTCCTTTGAGAGTGGCCTTGACCTTGAATATTGCAATATATGCTGAAAATCACACAAAATCATTTATATCTATAAGAGATGCATGGATTGGTCAAAACATCAAATTGACCGAAGATCTTGGATAGCTTTGTCTTCTGCGAAAGACAGGTGGTGCTTCCTT
This sequence comes from Sipunculus nudus, assembly GCA_026874595.1. Classification (NCBI taxonomy): domain Eukaryota; kingdom Metazoa; phylum Annelida; class Sipuncula; order Golfingiida; family Sipunculidae; genus Sipunculus; species Sipunculus nudus. The sequence continues at coordinate 8,060,941 of CM049306.1, read as the reverse complement.
CTGTCTTTCTCTTGTTTCAGCCTCTTTTAAATACCCCATCATTGCCTTTTGACAGTACTTTGAGCATCATAAGTCTAAACAAATGGACAGATTGGGCTGAAATTATGCATGTCCATTGATCTTGGATACATCTATTTTGTACTTAAGACTGGTGGCGCCATCTGCAATACGTTTGCTTTCGGTGAAAATTACTCATATCTGCAGAGTGGTTCAAGGAATTAGTCTGACATTTAGCATTTCCATCCATCTTGGAAAGTTTTCTCGTAAACCAAACAGGTTGCGCTATCTACCTTAGATCCTAATATTCAAATGTGATAAAATATTATGATCTAATGTAAGTGCTAACTGACAAGATTTAAGAAGATATAAATACTTTTTAGCATTTCATTCATATCTCTTAAAGTTGGCGGGGCCTAGGTGTGAATAACACTGATAACTTAGTATTAAAATTAGGAATATTGGTCAAACTTTGTGGGATTAATTTTTGACTCATATGGCCTTATATTTAACTTTTGAAAACTTAATTACCTTCACACATTACGGAAGCGGATCCAGACCCCTCCTTTTTTCATCAGAAACAACGTTTTCTAAAGGGCTTCGGACAAAATTTTGCCGCCTGGACCCCCTGGTCCTTTGTCTGTCGTCCGGCCGTTAACAGGGCACGTTTTAAAACCATTGGACTTACGAATCCAAAATTCTGCATACCATTAGATGTCCCTAAATCTCCTACCATACCGAAAATTGGGTCATTAGAACTTCGTTCCTTCGAGATATTAAGAAAAAACCTCCGTTTTCCATAAAAAAGCCATTGTTACACTTCAAGGCTGCCTAATATCAAAACCACTGATCTGTTTTTGATTATATTTAGTATTCATATTTTTCCATACATTTTCTGTGCACATACCAAAAATTAGGTCAGTATTGGGTATTATTTTGAAGTTATAGGCCCAAATATAATGCAATTATTTAAAAATCAAGAAATAAATTTGCTCATTTAACATGAGAATTGCTGAAGCTGGAAGCTTTTTTTCAGATTATATAACTTTATTTAATCAAGATTCAATTGTTTACCCAAAATTAGATCTGAATTTTGCAATTTTTTCAAGTTATTAGCATAAATAAAAAATCAATTCCTTAAATTTTGTCCAACTTTGGCAGTGGCACATTTTTTCCCTGTTAGCACTGTTGATTTAATTTTCACAGCATATAAACATAAGGATTTAATATTTAAAAATCTGAAATTTCAAAGTAATTGTTTGAAAAGAGTAGCTTATATTCAAGTTTTCATACACCATGTCAGGTGTTGTTTACATCTGGCCCACCTAGTAGTACAGCCTTCACTTGCATTATGTAACCCACCCCAGGCAGCTTGCCTTGGCCCAGCTTGGCCACTACTAGCAGGCATCCCCTCTGCCCTGCACTCACCCCCCCAGCTGGTGCATAAACTAGATGAATGTTATAATTTTCTGTATTTTATTTTATTCTTGGACATGCTTTATTTTAGATTTTGTATTGTGCCATCAGGGTTACAATGATTAAAGTGCACATTTAATTGTGTCCTCAAAGTGATGTATTGCTATGAAAGTGTGGGTGTTCATCAGATAAGTAATGCTTCACTTTAGAAGAGTAAAACTTCACCAGGTGAGAAATTGACTATTAATTCCAGTAATTAATTATAGCTGAGATTGTAATTGTATCCGCCAAAACAGAGTTTTGCGGATACTATGTTTTCAGCTGCACGCCGCTGCCGCCGCCGCGGCGTAGGTGTCCGGAGAACTCCTCCGTAACCACTGGGCGGAATTTTACGAAACCCGGGATTATGTATGGGTCACATGTGAACTGCTGCACCCCAATTTTGTTTTGACCTCTGACCTTTCCTCTGCGCTCTGCGTCCGTTTGTGCGTCTGTTTCCAATCATACACCCACATATCTCAGGAACCGTTTGACCGATCAGGAAAATTTTTTTACACAAATGTAGCCCTTGGAGAGCTTTATAACATACACAAAAAATGGTGGCGCCACCTACAAACCATGTTTGCACAGTGTCCATCTGTTCGTCTGCTTTGGGTTAAAATCACTCATATCTCTGCAGTGACTAGACTAATTCACCTGAAATTCAGCATGCGTAAACATCCCTGATAGCTTTTCTGATTTTATGACAGGTGGCGCCACCTACATTCACGTTTACGCTGCAGACATCCAAGCTCATATCTCGGGAACCATTTGACTGATCAGGAAAATTTTTTTGCACTAATGTAGCCCTTGGAGAGCTTTATAACATACACAAAAATGGTGGCGCCACCTGCAACCATGTTTGCACAGTGTCCATCTGTTCGTCTGCCTTGGGTTAAAATCACTCATATCTCTGCAGTGACTCGACTAATTCACCTGAAATTCGGCATGCGTACACATCCTGGATAGCTTTTCTGATTTTATGACAGGTGGCGCCACCTACATTCACGTTTACGCTGCAGACATCCAAGCTCATATCTCGGGAACCGTTTGACCGATCAGGAAAATTTTTTTGCACAAATGTAGCCCTTGGAGAGCTTTATAACATACACAAAAAATGGTGGCACCACCTGCAACCATGTTTGCACAGTGTCCATCTGTTCGTCTGCCTTGGGTTAAAATCACTCATATCTCTGCAGTGACTTGACTAATTCACCTGAAATTCGGCATGCGTACACATCCTGGATAGCTTTTCTAATTTTATGACAGGTGGCGCCACCTACATTCACGTTTACGCTGCAGACATCCAAGCTCATATCTCGGGAACCGTTTGACCGATCAGGAAAATTTTTTTTTGCATAAATATAGCCCTTGGAGAGCTTTATAACATACGCAAAACTGGTGGCGTCACCTGCAACCATTTTTGCTCAGCGTCCATCTGTTTGTCTGCCACGGGCTAAAATCACTCATATACATGTAGTGGTTTGACCTATCTGCCTTAAATTTTGCATATATATACAACTTGGACGGCTTTCTGGATTTTGTGGTATGGGGGGCAACCTACATACACAATTTGGCTGCAGACATCCATGCTAATATGCAACACTCAATTTTCCCTTGCCGGTCAATCCATGCCTCACTTCACCCATTCCACTCTGATTTTAGCGGATACACATTGTTCGCTTGTCGACTACCCGTATTCTAGTTAGCATAATGATATTGTTTGTCCCTCATTCAACCAACAGTGTGTATACTTTATTTGAAAAGATGTTTTTATTTTATCAAATTTACTGAATCTTTAATTTTATTCCGGTGAATAAAATTAAGCATGTACTGAAAACTCCAATGTGCAAAACTTTTTAATAGGGATTCAAGGGATAATTTTGTAGATGCCATGTTGTGGCATTATTTTCTTTTACATTCAGTTTAAACATTTGATTTAAAAATAATAAAATATATGTGTATGCATAATATGACCCAGTATGATATATAGAGATTGCAACTTAGAATTCTAATATTTTAACTTATATTTTCAGTTTTTATATTACAAATTTATAACACTTGTAAATAAAAAAAAATGAATCAGATAAAAACTTCTTAATGGAAAAAGTGGATATGCTAAAAAAATAGGTTTATATATAAACTTATATGCATTATTCCCTTGAAAGTGAAATAAAGGTATTAGACCATTCTGTCCAATTTCCTGCCCATCTGTAAATTTTTCATATGCATCACAGTATCTCAAAACTTTTACTGTTTTTCTTCATGACAGTCTTGTCAGAGTATTAGTTTGCAATCATATATTGAGAACTTTACTATAACCAAGTAGGAGGGCCCTTTCCTCTTAGCTTCTCATATGCTTATATAAATGAAAAACATTACAATAGAATATTTTTCATATTTTGCATTTGCAAAAATTTTGAACTTAAACTGGGTGTCGTGACCCATGGGTCCTTTGTTTATATTCTGTATTCTCAACATCATTGTTTTGCTAAAACTGAATAAATACCAGACATGGTGCAAATACTTTGCAAATGTATATGAATATGAATATGTGCTCCATTATAAAATTTCTTGCATAAGAATGGGAATTCAGGTAAAAATGAAAGTATTTGAATACCAGTGCAAATACTTTCAAAATGTATTCATGAATGCATTCATGAATTTATTCTATAATATTATTTTAATAATCATTTCAGTTATATTTTATTTAAAAAATCATATGATTCTCTTATTATTTTTAATAGAAATTATATTTGGCACAATATTTGTTACTTAATTTTAATAAATAGTTAAACTCTTATCTTATATGTGCTGCTTATCAGTTATATGGCCAAGTCAAAATCTGTATGACAGTAACACTCCATTTGTTAATAAAACAAATGAAATCAGTCTCTTCCCTGTCTCCAAAGAAACTATCAAAATCATAAATAAGCTTAACACCAACAACTCATAATACAGCTTATATTTATTTCCACACAAAACCAGCATGTGCCTCATTTCAAAATCATATTTTTTATCATATATAACAGCTGAGAGCCGTGACCCATGGGTCCCTTGTTTTTTAGCTCAGCTGACTATAAGTCATCTGAGCTATAGTTGTGGTCCATTGTCCGTCGTCTGTCCGTCCGTCCGTCCGTAGATGTGGCACGTTTTGAAACCATAAGACCTAGGAATCAAAAATTCAGCATAATGTTAGATGTCCCCAAGATCTCCTACCAAGCCGAAAACTGGGTCTTTGCGACTTAATTCCTTTGAGAAATTAAGGAAAAACCTCAATTTTTTATTAAAAACCTATATTCACACTTCAGGACTGCCTAATATCAAAACCAATCATCTGTTTTTCCTCATATTTCCTATAAATAATCCTCTATATAATTCCTATGTACAAGCCAGAAATTAGGTCTGTATTATATAATTTAAAAAAGTTATGGGCCCAAACATAATGCATTTTGTAAATAATCAGGAAAGAAATTTTATCACTTTACACAAAACTTGTTAAAGCTAAGCACTTTTTTTCCAGTAATATTACTTTTATTAATCAAAATTAAATTGTATACCCAAAATTAGATCAAAATCTTTTAAATTTTTTAAAATTTTAGCAAAAATAAAAAATTGGTACCTTAAATTTTGCCCAACTTTGACCATGGCACGTTTTTTTGCTGTAACTGCTGTGGATTTAATTTTCACAGCATGTTTTTGTTAGCATTTCAACTGTTAACACAAAAAATTTGAAACCAGTTGATCAAAAACTGTAGATTTTATTCAAGTTTTCAAGCACCATGTCACATATTGCTAGTGTTATGCAGTTTGCTAGAGCTCAGCTCCCGAGCTTCAGCTCTAAGTTCCTTAAATTTGGCATACAGTTAGATTTCTCCAAAATCCCCTACCATGCCAAGAATTTGGTCACTAGGACTTAATTCCTTCGAGATATCAATGAAAAACTTCATTTTTCCATTAAAAACCCATTGTTACACTTTAAGACTGCCTAATATCAAAACCACTGATCTGACTTTAATCATAAATAATATACATATTTTTCTATACATTCGCTATGCACATGCCAGAATGATGTCAGTATTGCATAATTGTTTTAAGTTATGGGCCCAAACATAATGCACTTTGTAAAAAATCAAAAAGTATATTTACTCCCTTAACAAGGGCATTGCTGAAGCTAGAGATATTTTTGTCAGGGATGTAACATTATTTAATCAAGATTCAAATGAATACCCAAAATTAGTTCTGAATTTTTCATATTTTATAAGTTATTAGTATAAATATAAAATTAGTACCTTAAATTTTGCCCAACTGTAACCATGGCACGTTTGTTTCCCGTGAGCACTGTTGATATAATTTTCATATCATGCACACATAAGGATTTCAGCTTTTTAGTTTAGAAAGCTTAAAGAAATTGGCCAAATATTGTAGCTTTTATTAATGTTTTTTATGAGACCCTGTCAGACTTTGGCTCTCTCCAGCCCCTCTTGAGTCACCTGTATGTTGACCTTGTTGACCTTTCATCAAATTATGCACGCTTGAGGCGAGAATCCAGGCAGCTTATGGCCAGCCACAGTTGATCCAGGTGTCCAACCCAACTCATCTAGTAGTTTTAACCAACAACATAACAATAAACAATAAATTAATAAATTTTTATTGGTTTTTAATAACAAATTAAAGAAAAATAGAAAAGGAATTTGTTAGTTTATAATAACAGGAAATTAACTTGCAGTTACTGATGATATAAGAATCTTGTATCGATGGGTAGAATGTCACATATTCCAAATAACACCATGCAGTCACCAATGGCATTTTCAGTTCAATTTTAATGATAAAGAAGTAAATCATATTATTCATTACTAATCATTAGGGATTATATGAAGGAAATTAATGATAGACAAAGATGCAGTTGATAATATTAATCTAGATTCCTACTGTGTCTAGTGTGTACATTGATGTGAAATAAGTCCAGAATGAATTTTTTACAGTTATTTTTTAATATAAATAAAGGCCATAAAACCAGGTACTTATGATCATTATTTAAATGTGTGAATTTTGTATATTCTGGATTCTCAACATCATTGTTTGGTGAAAACTGAATAAATACCAGACATGTTGCGAATACTTTGTAATTGTATTTAAATACGAATATGATTATGTACTCCATTAAATTTCTTGCATAAAGAATGGGAATTCAGGTAAAAATGAAAGTATATGAATACTCGTGCAAATACTTTCAAAATGTATTCATGAATGCATTCATGAATATATTCTTTAATATTATTTTAATAATCATATCAGTTATATTTCATTTTAAAAAATCATACGATTCTCTTATTATTTTTAATAAAAATTATATTTGGGACAATATTTGTAATTTTTTTAATAAATAGTTAAACTCTTATATTATATGTTCTGCTTAAAAGTTATATGGCCAAGTCAAAATCTGTGTGACAGTAGTACTCCATTTGTTAATAAAATAAATGAAATCAATCCTCTTCCCTGTCTCCAAAGGTACTATCAAAATCATACATAAGCTAAACAACAACAACTCATAATACAGCTTATATTTATTACCACACAAAACCAGCATGTGCCTCATTTCTAAATAATATTTTTTTATCATATATAACAGCTGAGCGTCGTGACCCATAGGTCCCTTGTTTAGGGTTTTCATTTGTCCTCCTGGGTTGGACCCCCCCTTTTCCTTAATCCTGGATCTGCCCCTGCATTATTGTATCCCCAGACAAAGTCGGGGGATACTATGTTTTCATACCGGTCCCGCCGCCGCCGCATATAAATCTTGTTTGCGCGATAACCCTAAAAATATTTCATGGAACTTTACCAAACTTGGTATATGTATAGATATGTGTAAGAGGACGACGCCTATTTAAAATGAGGTCATGACCTTTACTAGGAGAGTGTCCTTGACCTTGAATAGGTCAAATTTTGGGGAAAATCGCACAAATTCTTTAATATCTCAAGAAATCTTGCATGGATTTATCCCAAAATCAAGTTGATGGAAGATCATGGATAGAGTTGTCATGTTCCAGAAATTGGTGGCGCCACCTATTATTCTTTACTTGTTTTCGTGCCGTTTAATACCCCCAAAATTGCCACCTTACAGTACTGTGAGCATTATAAGTCAAAAACTAATGGACAGATTTCTTTTATATTATGCATATACATAGGTATGGGTTATGGGATGATGTTTATTTAAATTAGGGTCATGACCTTTCCTATGATAGTGGCCTTGACCTTGAATATTTCCATATATGGTGAAAATCACACACCTCTTATCAGTCTTATGATATCTCCAGTGTTGATAGCCATATGGATTTCAAACATGACTTATGTATGGCCCACCACTAAACTAAGAACCCTATAGGTTCTAGGGTCATGAGGTCAAAGGTCCAGGTCACTGGACTGGCATTTTAAAATATACTGTGGATGCATTTTAAGCCAAACTTTCATCCCAGGTCTTCCATCTTGAATATATAGCTCACTTGCCAATAGTGGATGATCCATATAATTTTGGGGTCACAAGGTCAAAGGTCAAGGCCACAGGAGCTACCTGTCCAAAAATTAGTTTCTGGATGATAATTCCTGCTTTTATTGATGTATTGATTTCAAACTTGACTTACATATGTCCCATTGAAATAGCAAGACTCCAATTGATTTTGGGGTCATGGGGTCAAAGGTCAAGGTCACAGGACACATCTTTAAAAAGATATTGGATGCATTTTTAGCCAAACATTTCATCTCAGACCTTTCATCTAGCACATATAAGTCATCTGCCAATAGAGGAAGACCCCTATCAGTTTTGAGGTCACAAAGTCAAAGGTGAAGGTCACAGGCGCCATCTGTCCAAAAATTAGTTCCTGGATGATAATTCTTGCTTTTATTGATGTATGGATTTCAAACTTGACTTGTATATGTCCCATTGGAAAGCAAGACCCAAATTGATTTTGGGTCATGAGGTCAAAGGTCCAGGTCACTGGACTGGCATTTTAAAATATACTGTGGATGCATTTTAAGCCAAACTTTCATCCCAGGTCTTCCATCTTGAATATATAGCTCACTTGCCAATAGTGGATGATCCATATAATTTTGGGGTCACAAGGTCAAAGGTCAAGGCCACAGGAGCTACCTGTCCAAAAATTAGTTTCTGGATGATAATTCCTGCTTTTATTGATGTATTGATTTCAAACTTGACTTACATATGTCCCATTGAAATAGCAAGACTCCAATTGATTTTGGGGTCATGGGGTCAAAGGTCAAGGTCACAGGACACATCTTTAAAAAGATATTGGATGCATTTTTAGCCAAACATTTCATCTCAGACCTTTCATCTAGCACATATAAGTCATCTGCCAATAGAGGAAGACCCCTATCAGTTTTGAGGTCACAAAGTCAAAGGTGAAGGTCACAGGCGCCATCTGTCCAAAAATTAGTTCCTGGATGATAATTCTTGCTTTTATTGATGTATGGATTTCAAACTTGACTTGTATATGTCCCATTGGAAAGCAAGACCCAAATTGATTTTGGGTCATGAGGTCAAAGGTCAAGGTCACAGGACACATCTTTAAAAAGATTGTGGATGCATTTTCAGCCAAACATTTCATCTCAGATCTTTCATCTTGCACATATAGTTCACCTGCCAAGAGAGGAAGACCCCTATTAGTTTTGAGGTCACAAGGTCAAAGGTGAAGGTCACAGGAGCCATCTGTCCAAAAATTAGTTTCTGGATGATAACTCCTACTTTTATTGATGTATGGATTTAAAACTTGACTTGTATTTGACCTATTGGAAAAGCAAGACCCGAATTAATTTCTCGGTCATGAGGTCAAAGGTCAAGGTTAGATTGAAGAAACAATAAATATGCCAAGTGTCAGTATATGCTGCTAAAAAATGGGGTCTATTCTTAAAGGGGGGGCCTACTATGCCTGGGGATACTCTGGCACCTGCGGTGCCAAGAAATGTCTAGTTTGTTTATGAAATGTTACTTTTATATAACACCGTAGGCCCATTTTTTCCCTTGGTGCATCACTAAATGGTTTAGTTCATGTCCATTATTCTATAATATACAGAGTTTCATTTTAGCAAGGCCATTTTCTCATAGCTTTTCAAATGATTAAATACGTGAAAACCAAAAGATATAAAAATATTTTGCAGTTACTAATATTTTCCAAAACTCAGCTGAGCGATGTGACCCATGGTTCCCTTGTTTTATTCTGGATTCTCAAGAACTTTGTTTGGCTGAAACTGAATAAATACCAGACATGGAGCAGTACTTTGCAAATGTATTTGAATGCAAATATGAATATGTACTCCATAATTTCATGTATAAGGATAGGAATACAGGTAAAAATGAAAGTATTTGAATACAAATGCATTCATGAATATATTCTATAACATTATTTTAATAATCATTTATTAATAATTATTAATAATTGATAATATTATTAAAAAATCTTTGATAAAAAAAAAACCCAGATGATACTGATATTTTTAATTTAAATTATACTGGACACATATTTTGTTATTAATTTTTAATAAATAGTTTAACTTTCCAAATAATTCTGCTGCAATGTAGGTAAAGTGTTATGGACATGTCAAAATCTGTGTGATAATAGCACACCATTTCCAACTGTAATTAATATTAGTGACATCAATCCTCTTCCCTGTCTCCAAGGATATTATCAAAATCTTACATTACTTGAGTTGAACACCATCAACTCATAATAGAGCTTATATTACCTTAAAAAAACCAGCCTTTGCCTACCTCCTCTTCCAAATCATATTTTATGATCATATATAACAGCTGAGCGCCGTGACCCATGGGTCCCTTGTTTCTTTATTTTACAAATGTTTTTCTATTTTTTAGCAAACCTGTGAGCTTATGCGATGGCGCAGCGTTGTCTGTCCATCGTCAGCCGTCCGCCGTCCATGGCTGGCTTTCCGCCGTCCATGGCTGTAGTCAGAAACTGTCGGAGCTAGCAGCTCCAAATTACATGTAAGAATTCGTCACATATGAAACTTGGTGCCCTAGAGCTTATTATTGGGTATCTGCATTAATTTAGATTTTATAGAGAAAAAGCTTAAAAACCTTTAAAAATCTTCTTCTCTGAAACTGTCCAGCCAAATTGTCCAATATTTCACAGAAATGATCCCTAGAACAATCTCTCTCAAGATTGTTTGAATGGTTCCAGTTCGGAGATTTTTGGCGGAGATACAGGAGGTTGAACTTAGTCTGTCCAAAAAAGCACACTAAAATTAAAATCTCAGAAACGGCCAGAGCTATAATGACCAAATTTTATACCAATGTTTGTCACATATGTCATATCTGATTTTGAGGTATTGGTGGCGCCACCTACATTGATGTGTTTTTTACAAGCCAAAATGTAATTTTAAACTCCTCTAGCTTATACACTGATTTATGATGAAACTGTTCAGCTGATTGGTTTAAACTTTACAAGAATTATTCTATGGTAGGGTTCTGCCAGTTTTATAAGAATAGATTGGGTAAATACAGTTTTAAAAAAGCATTGTAGCCAATTGAAAAAGGCTGTCTGTATTTGAAAACAGATTTGACTTCATGCAGCCAAGTCAAGAGGTCACTCAGTACAAACAGGTGGGGTCCAGACATCACCATGGCAACTGACCTGGCTATGGGGGGGGGGTGTCTAGACGATGTGTCTAGACGTCTAGACACAGCATCTAGACGTCTGGGCACAATGTTTAGATGCAGAATTCCCAGATTATTGGAACTATATCTTTCAACTGTTTAAAAAAACTTGGTTTGCATTTTAAGCGAATCGGGTTTATCATCAGGTCACATGTGAACTGCTGCGCCTTCATTTTTGGTTGACCTCTGACCTTTCCTTGCTGCGCAGTGTCCATTTGTGCGTCTGTTTCCACACATAAACCCACATATCTCGGGGACCGTTTGACCGATCAGGCTAACAATTTTGCACAAATGAAGCCCTTTGATAGCTTTATAACATACACTATAAATGGTGGCGCCACCTGCAACCAATTTTGCACAGCGTCCATCTATTCATCTGCCTTTGGATAATATTACTCATATCTCAGCAGTGGTTTGACTTATCCACCTGAAATTTTGCAGGTTTATACATCCTGGACAGGTTTCTCGATTTTATGACAGGTGGCGCCACCTACATTCACATTTACTCTGTTGACATCCAAGCTCATATCTCAGGAACCGTTTGACCGATTAGGCCAAAATTTTGCATGTGTATAGATCTCACATAGCTCTTCATCATAGGCAAAACTGGTGGTGCCATCTGCAACCATTTATGCACAGCGTCCATCTGTTCATCTGCCTTAGGTTAAAATCACTCCTATCTCAGCAGTGGTTTGACTTTTCCACTTGAAATTTTGCAGGTATTTTACATCCTTGACAGCTTTCTCGATTTTATGACAGGTGGCGCCACCTACATTCACGTTTACTCTGCAGACATCCAAGCTCATATCTCGGGAACCATTTGACCGATTGGGCCAAAATTTTGCTTGTGTATAGATCTCACATAGCTCTTCATCATAGGCAAAACTGGTGGCGCCACCTGCAACCACTTATGCACAGCATCCATCTGTTCATCTGCCTTTGGATAATATCACTCATATCTCAGCAGTGGTTTGACTTATCCACCTGAAATTTTGCAGGTTTATACATCCTGGACAGCTTTCTCGATTTATGACAGGTGGCGCCACCTACATTCACATTTACTCTGCAGACATCCAAGCTCATATCTTGGGAACCATTTGACTGATTGGGCAAAATGTTTGTATGTGTATAGATCTCACATAGCTCTTCATCATAGGCATAACTGGTGGCGCCATCTGCAACCACTTATGCACAGCGTCCATCTGTTCATCTGCCTTGGGATAAAATAGTTCATATCTCAGCAGTGGTTTGACTTATCCACCTGAAATTTTGCAGGTTTATACATCATGGACAGGTTTCTCGATTTTATGACAGGTGGCACCACCTACATTCACATTTACTCTGCAGACATCCAAGCTCATATCTCGGGAACCTTTGACTGAATAGGCCAAAATTTTGCATGTGTATAGATCTCACATAGCTCTTCATCATAGGCAAAACTGGTGGTGCCATTTGCAACCATTTATGCATAGCATCCATCTGTTCATCTGCCTTAGGTTAAAATCACTCATATCTCAGCAGTGGTTTGACTTATCCACCTGAAATTTTGCAGGTATTTTACATCCTTGACAGCTTTCTCGATTTTATGACAGGTGTCGCCACCTACATTCACATTTACTCTGCAGACATCCAAGCTAATATCTTGGGAACCGTTTGATCGATTAGCGCCAAAATTTTGCATGTGTATAGATCTCACATAGCTCTTCATTATAGGCAAAACTGGTGGCGCCACCTGCAACCCCTTATGCACAGCACCCATCTGTTGATCTGCCTAGGGATAAAATCACTCATATCTCGGCAGTGGTTTGACTTATCCACCTGAAATTTTGCAGGTGTATACATCCTGGACAGGTTTCTTGATTTTATGACAGGTGGCACCACCTACATTTACGTTTAAGCTGCAGACATCCATGCTAATATGCAACACACCACGCTCTATTCCCCTTGCCACTTAATCCATGCCTCACTTCACCCGTCCCACTCTGATTTCTGCAGATACACATACTGGCTTGTCGACTACCCATATTCTGGTTTTAAAATGTCCTAGTCCAAAACTTGCAGGTCAGAAACGTCCATTTTGCTGAAATCATAATGACTAAGGTAAATATGCAGGTCCTAGGAGGATCAATATTAAATTTTAAAAATAAATCTCCATTCATACTCCTAAACTTTGCACAGGTTGGCATTAGGCCTGTAGGCCTTGTTCACTATAAAATGACAACAATCATGTCAGTTTCTCAGCTATGATTCCTTCTAGTGTCCCAAAACCTGGTGTGTTTATTGAACACAAGTGGATGCCCTATAGTAATCACCCTGTCTGTCTGTTTGTTCATCTGTCTGTCTGTCCAACAGTCCATCCAGACAAATTTGTTTCCAGATTATAACTCCAGGGTGGAATAACATATGGATTTCAGACATGACTTACACATGGTCAACCACTAAAGAAAGAACCTATATGATTTTAGGGTCATGTGGTCAAGGGTCAAGGTCACAAGACTCACTTATTTAAAAAGATTATGGCTGCATTTTAAGCCAAGCTTTTCATCCCCAAATTTCCAACTTGCACATTTAGCTGACTTGCCAATATAGGGAGAGCATAAATGAATTTGGGGTCACAAGGTCAAAGGTCACAAGGGCTGTCTGTTTACAAATTAGTTTCCAGATGATAACTCCAGTTTAGTCTTACATATTGGTTTCAAACTTAACTTTTCTATGGCTTACCACTAAAGTAAGAACCCTGTAGATTTTAGGGTCCAACAGTAAAGGCCACAGGACCCATTTCTTTAAAAGGAATGTGTATGCATTTCAAGCCAAACTTTTCATCAAAAACCTTCCATCTTCAGGATATTACTCACAAGCCAATAGGGGAAGATTCTTTTTTATTTTGGGTCAAAGGTCAAGGCAGAGGGCCCATCCATTCACAAAATGGTTTATGGATGATAATTATGCTTTGGCTAGACAGATTGGCTTCATACTTTATTAATTAATGACCACTTAATTTTTTTATTTTCAGGGTCCATAGGTCAGAGGGGAAGGTCACAGAAGTCATATCTTTATAATGATTGTGGAAGAACTGTAAATCACACTCTTCATCCCAAACATTCCATCTTTCACTCATGGCTCACTTGCCCAAAGTGGGAGAAATCTGTAGATTTTGAGGTTACCTGGTCAGAGGTCAAGGTCACTGGACCCGAATTTTTTAAAAGAATTTTACAATAATCTACATGCTGCATGTTCAGGGATAATAAGTTCTCAGAAGTTTTGGTCACAAGGTCATTGGTTAAGGTCACAGGACCGTCATTCATAAAAATTTCTTTAAAAAAATTCATATACAGAAATTCAGCTGAGCGTTGAGACCCTAGTTGTAAAAATCATATGAATACATCAGCTTAAAAAAAAAAGCATTTAGCCAGAGTCTTTCAGTATGTGCAAACAGGTTTACCAACAGGCCAAGATTGTGTCTTTATCTATAAATAGCTTGGCAGACTACCACTATTTCAGATTTGGCAACAGGCCAAAGGTCAATCTGGGTCTATTTATAGCTTTAGCAGACTGCCAACTGTAGCAGATTAGGCAACAGGTCAAGAGTTCACTCAGTGTAGTAGCTGCATTCTATTAATAGCTTTGGCATGGATCTATTTATAGCTTTGGCAGACTGGCAACTGTGTCAGATTATGCAAAAGGTCAAGATTTCACTCAGTGCAGCCAGGTACAGGTCAAAAATTCACTAGGTCTAGCCAGGTGCAGGTCAAGAGTTCACTCAATGCATTAGCTGCATTCTATTTATAGCTTTGGCAGACTGCCAACTGTGTCAGATTATGCAACAGGTAAAGAGTTCACTCAGTGCAGCCAGGTTCAGGTCAAAAGTTCACTCAGTGTAGCCAAGTGCGGGTCAAGAGTTCACTCAGTGCATTTGCTTGAGCCAGCAATTTTTCACAGTACACTGGGGGCAACTGCCTTTCTCATCTAAGCCTGGTCAGCCCAGTTCTTCCAACTCAATGGAACTTTGATGTATTGGTCTGATATTTTGACCTCTCTATGCTTCATTGATGGCTTTCACGTTCACAAGACAGGTGTCACCACCTGCAATGACTTTTGCACTGTGTATGTGCCTGCTTATTTGTGTGGAAGAATTTAATATATCAGCCTGAAATTTGGCATATTTATTCATAACAGATAGCTTTATATTTTAAAATTCATGGCCAGCAGATGGAAACAAATTACATTTAATCCTCTAAAAGGTACTTAGTAATGCCATCGAAGGTTGAAATATATATGAATGCCTGATGGGTATGTACCAATCTCAACTTGAATCGCAGTATATTTGTCAAAAAGTGATATATTACAAAAAAATAAAACTGTTGCTTCATTTCCTGATAATGGTTTTCATACAAATAGTCTCATAATCAATATCAGCTGAGTGCCATGACCCACAGGTCCCTAGTTACATACTGAACATTAATTATTTGTGTTTTTGTTTTTCAGGTCCAGGACAGTCTTATCATGAGAACTGGCCAGGGAAGGAATGATGACAGGATAAGGTCCCATGCACATATGATGAATTGCTTTTAAGGAATCTACCTGGAATCGACTATGGCAGCCTAAGATTTAACTGGGTGGTTCACCCTTGCCTGGAAGGGTTAGATTCCAGAGCCACAACCAGAGCAACACCTCCCAGGCATGAATACCCAGGCATAATTGTATTGCAGGGTATAGCTGAAATTATGGCTTTTTATACTGATGTAAACATAACCATCCCCTTGAAGACAACAATGGCAAGCTGCTAAATACCCAATAGGAGATAAGTTTCCCTGATGAAGTTCCCACTGGTCAGTATGCCAGTGAACGCCAGTCTCCCTCCCTCCCTCCAGACATGGCTGGGCCAGGAGCTTGAGATGCGGGGCATAGATGCGGTCATCTACACGCGCTACATTCTCAGCATCCTGCAGCAGGACCCATTTGACTGGGATGTGCTGGATGCTGATAATTACTCCTTCCCAGGAAGACTCCTCCCCAGGAAAGGCTACTTGAAGCGAGCCAGCAGGAAGAAGAGCTTTCCTGATGAGGAGGAACTGAAGAAGATGGCCGCAGTTCAATGTCTGCTCTCAGTCACAGATGAGGTACACATCTAGATAAGACACACTGATCAGACATTATCTCATATTACCTGAAGATAAAGCAATAAGATAATACAAGCTATTCATTGTTTAGCATGTGATCGAGATGCAGGTTTTATATTTGTCAGATTTAAATGGCAAATGTTTTAAATCCATTTCCACTGAGCATTGAGAGTCACTGGTCATTGCATCATTAATGAATATTTGAAATAACCAATAATGTAAAATGTCTTCTTTTTAAAGTTATTTCTCCTGTTAAATACATAACAGAAAGCTTTGTATGTTTAGGAATATTGTCAAGTAATTTGAATTATGCTATGATAGATGCACAGAGGTATGATGATTCTTTCTCACAAAGATGCTAACAAGGAATTATTTGAAATTGTTTGCACTTTTCTGGTTAATTTTTACAAATTAATGTTTTATTTAATACAATAAATTCAGGTATCATGGCCGGTATTATCTCTCAATTAGGATACAGGAATTAAGAAGTTAGTTGATGAGCTGTACTTGAAGCTGAAGGAACAAAGCACTTACACAGAAGGTAAGTTTCTTCTGTAGGTAGTTGACACATGGACCTATGGGGTCATCTTATGCCAATGTTTAGATATAAATATAAACTTTAATATGAAAAATTAATTGACACTTTGACTTATTTCCTATCTTCATAGTTCACAGACTGTGTAACACTAAGGCAGTAGGAAAGGAGGAAATTTTTGTGAGGATTTTGTTAAGTCCTGCTTGGTCCTGTTAGGGAAATGTTAGCTCAGCACGAGTCTGCTAAAGGTGTCCTTTTGACTGATTTCCTGACTGAGTTCTTGATTATTGTTTCTCTCAGATACACATCTGAACAAAGTAGGTACCTGGCACTATTGTTTCCAGCATCCTATTCATTGTCCACCGTTATGCATATTTTTGCTTTCTTGATATAGGGACAACTGGCATCAAAGTCATCAGCCAGAAAGTCACAGAGTAATGTTTAATCAGCAAACATAAATTGTGTGTTATAAAAATCATTTTCATTATGTCATGTACCATTGACAAAATGACTAAAAGAATTCTAGTTGTTAAATTCAAAATTATGTTAGTACTTGAAAGGTGACAAAAAGTCATGTGGGTTTTGTATTTTCTATGAACGATCATGACTCTTTGTATTGTGTATTGTATTTTGTTTTATGTAATTTTAAATTGTAGCTGATGAGCCAGTTAAGGCACATGAGAGTGAAAATGAAGGTGATTCACCCCCACCTGTTGCAGAGGAAGACAACACCAAGGACCCTGCTCAGAGGTGAGATTACTGAAAAACTCATGAATTTCAAAGTTTAGCTAGTCATGGTTCACAAGATGTAGACCTGAATATAATGAACTACTTGAAATTGTCAAATATTTTGACAGAGATATCAGTTGCTTTAAAAAGACATTAGCTTATACTGAAATTTATATAAAATAATGCTTTGTAAATGACATCCTTTGAATGTTTGTTTGGAATGTTCAGAATAACAGTTTCATTCACAGCTTCAATGATTGTCTTGTTCTCTTTGTGATTAAGTCTGTGTGATGTATTTAGGCTCATTTTTATTATTTTTACCGAAAATTCCTTTTTAACCCCATGAACAGGTACTACCAAGCCTTCCCCGCACTCTCTGGAGCTGGCGTTGATGAGCTAAACACAAGTGGTAACTCACAAGCTTCCAAATCTGAAGTGGTGTGGGCCGAGGTAGTGTCTAAATCCAGCTGTCACTCCGACAGTGAAGGAGAAAGGAAATCTGTAAAAGACGAGGCAGGACATGATGAAGGTAACTTTATGGATTGTTCTGATGAACAGCTCTTGACGACGTCTGGATGCAGGGAAGAAGATTGCACTTGTAAGGATGGAGAAAAGGGAAACAGAGCAGTGGTTCATAAGGAGGCCTGTTTTGGAACACAAGATGAGATTGACCTGGAGAAAGTATTATCAGCAGTTCTGGATACTCCTCCAAAACTCACCAGTGATTCAACATCTCGCCTCCTTGGCAGCATCATCAGAAGACCTGATGTAAGAGGCCATGCTGTTTTCAGGGGGAGCCGTGTTTATAGTTGGCCAGAATTAAATGCACCAAAGCCAACATTCATTGTGCCAAAACTAACCCTTGCTGAAGAGTTAGGTGAGAACTCCCAAATAACAGACCACAGCCCTTTTAATTTGGCAAAGAGTCCTTTGGAAGGCATCTATGAATATCACCATCCAACAATTTGGTCAGATGATTCAAGGTCATGTGAAGACTCGGATCTTGGGTTGGATGATTCCGAGGACAACACTAAAGAAGACCATGCATGGTACACAGAGCCTTTGGAGCGTTTATTTTGTGCTTCTCCTCGTCCCAGTAGAAGGCTTTACAGAAGGAGGAGTTTAAAGGAAAAGTTTGCCAATGTGGATCAGCTTGAGGATATGTTTCAGCGTCGTTTGAATCTTGAAGACGTGTTTTCTGAAGAAAACAGTTATTGTGATGATGCAGAGCCCAAGGAATGTAACAATAACCTGTTTGATATTAGCTTCCCAGAAGAAATCTTCATCAGCAGGTCTGCTTCAGAAGATCAGTTTGAGACATTTCCTGAAGCAAAACAGGAACAAGGTAGTGCTGAGTTACTGAGTCCACTGCCTGATCCACCATTAGAATCTGAACAGTCACCCTTTGTACCTGCTGAAGGATCAGATTGGTCCCAAGGAAATATTTTAAAGGGAAACTTTTACCTCAATACTCCAGATCTCTTCCACACGTCACGCCCAGGGTCAAGGGCTTTTGATCATATTGTGGAAGTCAATGAAAAAGAAGACTTAAAAGAATTGACGGATCATTTGGTTGGGTCCAGTCTGTTCTCTGAAGAAGTCTTCCCAGGTTTGGGCAAAGACTTTGATTCTCTTTGCAATAGAGACTCTGAGCATGCTCCCTGTGATACACATTCCAACTTCTACGAAAGTCAGTGGGGTTGGCCTGCCTTATCTATGCAAAATTCAGGGTATCTACCCCCTGCATCTGACTGGACGTATGTTTGGCAAAACAGCATAACAGCAGGGACAGACATGAGACCGCCCTCACAAGACAGCAACATGTTCAAAGTGGACTCGCCTCCACTTGAGAAACATGTTCTGCAGTTTCATTCTCCATCACCAGACAGCAGTATATTTCATGCTATCAGGTGTCATCTGTCCCCACATAAAGAAGACCATCTAACTTGTCATCTTTGGGATGTTAATCTTCATTGGAAATCAGACATATGTGAAAGGCCCAGCACCATTGAACAAATCCAGCATCATCTTGTTAGCTTGAGCATAACTCTTAACAACAGTGCAGTAAGAACAGGCAACAACTTCTCATTTCTCAAGGGAGGTGTATACGGAGGTGAGATGGCTTCAACTGCATTTGATGAAACATGGAAGCAAAAACTTGGATTGAAATCTTTTGACCAGCCTTCAGGAAATAATAACTGTTGGGTGTACACAGAAGATGGGTCTCCTCCGAGTAGTCCAGACATTGACTCTCTTTGTCTGGAGCCCTCTGCAAGTAGTCCAACCCAGGGGGTATCTCAAAATGCAACAGAGTTGTTGCAGTCGGAAAATTCAGCCTTCAGACCCTCAGTCCCATCAAACAATTTACCTCATGTCAGAAGTGATCCTTGTTTGTTACCTAGGTCAGTAGTTTCACCCCAAGACCCATTAAACCAGACCCGTAAGTTTGTGCAGGTGAAATATTTATATAAATCAGAGCCTCATATTCTCCAGCAACTGGGTTTGGCTGAAGACACAAAGGATCAGGGCTCAGATTTGGGGAATAT
Organism: Sipunculus nudus; assembly: GCA_026874595.1. Lineage (NCBI taxonomy): Eukaryota > Metazoa > Annelida > Sipuncula > Golfingiida > Sipunculidae > Sipunculus > Sipunculus nudus. The sequence continues at coordinate 8,040,874 of CM049306.1, read as the reverse complement.
TCTTGTGTCCTCTCACACACATTTCAAACCCATCTCCAAGGAGGATGAAGAAGAGGAGGTGGAAGAGGGAGACCATCTCTCCCAGATGCAGAAAAATGCAGCTGAAGCAAGCACTGCATCAATCCTTAGCCCCACATCAGCTCGGCAGTATCAGCCATACTGGAATCATAGTAAGGCTTTGAGTTCAGCAGCATTCATCCCAAAGTTCAAAGTGGAGAAAACTCGTGAGAAGTATGCTCAGACTGGAGATTCTTTGGAGTTAGATGACCAACCAGAGCGGGCTTGTTCTGAAGTTGAGATGGTGAAGGAGGTCTGTGTGCCAGAAATGGAGGACGTTGATGAATTAGCAATGATTGGCACTTGTTGGACTTGTTTTGATGAGGACGAAGGTGGAATGACACCCATCATTAGTGATGGTGACATTGACCCGGCGGTGGAGTGGCTGTTTGCAGACATAGATAAGGTCAGGAGAGAATCGGAGGAGGAGCCTTTGAATTACATAGACAAAGGTCAGGAGTCTAGTAGTGACTATGAGAGTTTTACAGGAGAGACAAACAGAGATGCTCTTAACTGGGGATGTTCCATGGATGGAACATCAAGAATTTGGAGTACAGGAGGTCAGTTTGATCCAATCTGGAGCTATTCAGGGGACAGGCTGGATAATTCTGGGGAAATTAATAATCTTTTCTCTTTCCCCACCCCTAAATCCAGTGGGCTAACCCACAGTTATTCCTGGTCTGACTTTGGCCAGGTTTATCCAGAGTGGAGCTCCCCTAATGAGGACAAAACTCCAGTGCCAGCAACTGATGAGGAGGAGGGTGGAAGAGTCCATCTTCCAAGACAGGAGGACTATAATGACGACTGTATCCCAGAGTGGATTATGGAACATGATGACGTGTTCACAGATGTTTGTCCCACAGACACAGGACAAGAAGAATGTTGTTGTCAAGTTCAGGTAGGTTTCTGCATACTTAATCATCCTATCCTGATTTCTGTCACATTCTGATGTTAAGCATTGTAAACTTTTCCTTTAATGTTGGAATATTTATAAATTTCATGAGAAACATTCTTAAAAATTTGCTTGTACATAAAAGTTACTTGCATAACAAATATATTTAAGTTGCATTACAACAGTGTCTATCTGATATTGGTCAGACTTGGTAGTAGACCTTTCATTTCGGTACAATTAATGCATTCTATATCATTTAAAATTTAAAAGAATAAACAGCTTTATTAATGAGAGTGAAAAAAGGCATAGAAATGTGTGCTCTATGCCAAGGCAGTATTGGATATTGCATCTGCCAGGAAGACTTGACCTTACCAGTTGCCAAAAATTATACTCTAAGTAATAAAGAGTCTGACATTAAGCAATTTTGAAAGTCATGATGTTAATATCCTGTTTTCCCTTTTGCCAAGATGTAGATAGTATGTAATCCTTTTCTTAGATCTACACTATATGGAGCAATTTAAAGGGCATATGCGTGCAGTGTAGTTGTTGCCGGTCAAATGACTGCTGGCGAGCACAAGCTGTGTAACGGAGGTACCTTAGTGGCCGATTGGCTTTTCTGGACTTGTCATGGTCCAGTGTGTTCAACCTGGAGCCATCTAGCGGAGGTTACATTTAATAGGTTCCCTGATTGGAAACTAAATTATACATGTACAGTCTTACATTGTAAAGCTTTCTGAGTTTGAAGGACTTATTTTTTTAAAGGAATATTATCACTATCATTCAATCTAATCTTTAATTTTGGAATTTTAACGTTTATCTATCTTTGTCCTGAAAGTTTATCTATCTTCAGTTAGAATATTAAAGTTTTGGATTCATGGGTGTGAGGATAGAAGGTTTTATATATATCTGATTTTTTTTCTGATTAAATATTTTGACTATTGCAGATATTTTAAGGCAGTTTGGTATGAGCAAATTTTTACAGGACCACATATCCTGTTCCTTAGAGCAATTTCTTGAGGGGACTCAATTGAAACCTGTAAATCTCTGTTCTCTGTCTTAAGGGACTGGCTTATACCCCTCCTCTTCTACAATATACCCCATTCTGTATACAGTAACCAGAGATCTGTATGAAAACATTTGTTAAAGTAGACCAGTATTTCAGTAAGAATAATTTATACTATCCCATCTAGTAAAGCATATTTTGCTTTCTTGTGACAGTTTTGTTCTCTCTGACACTTGTTTAATGTTTTCCTTTGATGATATCAGTAGAATTTATGCATATTCATAGAAATATATGTACATTGCTTTATTATCCTTTCACTTGTCACAGCTGAAGTTATTTATCTTACTTTTATATAATTTATCATATCAATGCAGAATATGTTACCGTTAGTTAATATGCATATATACCAGGCACGCATTACATCCATACAAAATGCTTTTGGCAGAATTCCAGTTGTTATATACTGTGACTAATGACAAGTAAACTTGCCATCATGTAATACATTCCTTCTTCCAACACTTATGAGTGGTCTCCATCTGGTTCGCTGTAACAGATTTTGACCAAATTGGAGTGGAAAAAGCACCGATTTGTGCTAGCTTTAGGGTACTTGGTTAAAAGTGTGTTAGTATGCCTTGGGCTTACTAGTCCAGTTCTAGCCACCGCTGTACATGTTATCATTAGCAGATTATGTAACATCCTGTACAGTTATGCTGATAAATACAAAGTTTATAAAGATACATGAGGTAGTTTTACTGGGGATGTCCCTTATTCTAATTGATAATCTTTAACATGTATAATAAATGGTATATCCTTTTGAAAAATAATTAAATAAGTGCTCAATAATATTAATTTTTCACATTATATACTTATTTCTAATGAAACACTGGAGGAACAATAATGAGATGAAATGTATGTATATAATAATGCTAGATTTTCACATCATTGTGAGTATAAATGCGTATACAGCAGGGTTAGATGTTGCATCAGTGCAGGCAGCAGGTTACCAAATGACCCCCTGCCTGCTGGTTAAATGTTTGTTATTGTGTCCAGGTTGACTAATTATGTATAATAGCTTTTCTTTGTGGTATATATTCTCCTTGTAGTGAACCATAATGTATGGACCGTAAGGAGAGCAGCTCAGGCCTGCTCAGGAGCCTTTTTACAAGGCCCAGTGCTAATTAGTTACTCTGTATGTCAGCTTACTATAGCAAAGTGAAAGTCATGTACTGGTTATTCAGAAAGTTGTGTTTATTGTATTTGTACTGTATTTCCAATGAATACTACCATACAATAAACCATAATTCATGGTCATAAATTTGAAATAGCAGTGTTATCAAGGCTTTCACATATATAAAAATGATAATCAGATTTCTGTTAATTTTCTTTTATTCAGTAAAAATGTGGTACTAGCTTCTGCTCAGCATTAGTAAATACATGCAGCCATATGCACCGGGGGGAAATATTTACCAAAAGGAGTAATTGTAGGCCCTCTTGGCAGAATTACAGTCGTATTTTCTTTTTATAGATAAGATAAGATATATTTATTATGCCAATAAAATGAACAGGAATGTGTGTGCTGTAAACAAGCCATTATCCAGTAAATGAATGACACAAAATGTTAAACTAAGACAATAAATCTCAAGTAAGCATAAAATAAGGTGATATACCAGACAAGATGGAAATCAAGGTTAAGATCAGTACAAGTTATACTAAAAGCCTGAGGGCTAGTGCAGTTACACATGGTACATAGGTGGTCATCAGGTGTAATTAGTCTTTAGAATATATACAGTTCTATCCAAAACATTTCATTATTTAGGTTATGCTTGCTTTGTGTACAGTTATATCCTGGTATGATAAATATTCTCAAATGTATAAATTGATTGGCAGATAAAAGAAATGAACGTGTGCAGAACTCTGGTGATCAAACATTTAATCAGCAGTGGGAGAGTGAACCAAACTAATAAATTAACATTTAGCATAAAAACTCGTCACAACACACTGTAGACTGTTACTGTTGAAGTACCAAATTCTTCAATATCTTGATAGAAAAACCACTGTGGGTTCATCTGACTTTGATTGAGCAGTTCATTTGGTGTTTGCATGAACCATTGCCAAACTATCCAAGAAATCATGATCATATTTTATCCAGTTTAACTTGTGAAATGACTGTCATAATTGGGCACTCTTTACATGTATCTTGTAGCATTATTAGCTTAGATCAGTAACAAGAATCTTATTCAAAAGGAACTGAATGGTCAAAGATCTGTCTTGACATGGCGACTTAGGTAACATGTAAAGGCAATCGGCTGAAGCGCCAAAGAGAATTTCATTTAATAATTTAAATTTTGGTATCAGAATCTTCTGTGAAGCTTAACCAGGATTTTTGTATCTCCAGAGTTAAGCATTAGTTCCAGTTTTCATTAAATTAATAAGTTGAACAGATTTCTGTTTATTTGATAAAAAGTCACACAAATTTTCAGTGATTTTATTCCTGAAAATTGTCAAATGTCATTATCCCTATTTGTCTAATGCATTGTTATGGTTGTCTGCTGAAATTATGATGACTCAGCAGGTGATACCGTCAAGTGCATCCAGGTCGCAGCACATGGCAGTAGTCAACTTGCAGATTTTTGTAGCAAATGGGCAGTTGTAAGGGGCAAAGCTCTAAACTTGCTGTCAAATTCTTGGGATTACAAATAAGATATTGAAGAATTAAACTTCTCAAATTTCCCATCCCTAGAATTTAGATTCTTTATTTATCATCAAGGTTCATACAAAACAAAAATTACATGTTTGTCTGGACAGTTATGGGTTAAATGCTGGGCTCTCTCTGCTTGCGACCCGGGTTTGACCCCCCAGCATGGTTATGAGAATGGGTTGTTGTTTCCTGTCCAAAGCTGGTGGCTTTTTTTGGTTCTCTGGTGTCCTCCACCTCTAGACACTACAGAGTGCCACCACCTGAGCCATGGAAAGTGCCTTGATTAGTTATAAATAACTATTTATACAATCTATTAAAGTTTTTTAGAAGTTTTACTAAATGTGTTTTTTTTTTTCAGCCATCTGAGGCTGACAACTTGGATGCACCCCGACTGCCGACGGACCAGGTCGTATACTCATCTGACCTAGAAGAGATCTGGCTCAACTCAGGCCCACCGTTTGAAATTCAAAAACCAAAGAGAAATCAACACATACGGTTGGGTAGGTTATTTCTATTACAGATATAGTATATTATTATAGGAAATCATATTCATATCACCATTGCAATTTCATTGCTACATCAGACATCTCTGGGTTTTCATAACAGGTCTTGTAAGGCTACCATCTGCAGATATTTTCTCTGTCCCCAAGTCCTTGTTGAGTTTTCCTCAGTTAACCACCCAGCAGGATATTGATTTGCCAGTTTTATTGGTTCTTTTGAATATATCATTGTATCCCCAGACAAAGTCGGGGGATACTATGTTTTCATACCGGTCCTGCCGCCGCCGCATATAAATCTTGTTTGCGCGATAACCCAAAAAATATTTCACGGAACTTTACCAAACTTGGTATATGTATAAATATGGGTTAGAGGACGACGCCTATTTAAAATGAGGTCATGACCTTTACTAGGAGAGTGTCCTTGACCTTGAATAGGTCCAATTTTGGGGAAAATCACACAAATTCTTTAATATCTCAAGAAATCTTGCATGGATTTATCCCAAAATCAAGTTGATGGAAGATCATGGATAGGGTTGTCATGTTCCAGAAACTGGTGGCGCCACCTATTATTCTTTACTTGTTTTTGTGCCGTTTAGGGCTTTAAACTCCAATAACGCCCGCCAGGGCGCGCGGTTTGTCACGGGCCTGGTGTTCAAAAACGCCCGCCCGGGCGCGCTAAAGCCCATTTTACATACCCGTAATTGGGGCAAGTTTTGGGGGTGAAATGTTTATTGTCATCCATCATATTTGTACTTAAATGAAAGAGAAAAACGTCAAGTGTTGTTCTAACATGTGACCAAGATCCAAACTGGCGCGAACGCAGACTTGTTGGAAAAAATATAAAAATGATTGACTTTCACTCACGTGGCCTTGTTACGTGGGCCCTGGTAACATGTCGGCTGCGAGAGTAAAATCAGACACCTACGCTAAATTCATCAGAAATCGGTAAATTACCAAATGTTGGCAATCAATCCTGGTGACAAAATCAAGTGCAGTGTGTTTACAGATTTAACTTCCGTTAAACATTTCCAAGATCATATATTATCCCCTTTTTTATTGGTTTAACTTGTGACCAATGATCGCCGTCCGACTGACTGACGCGTCTGACAGACACCACGCACGTGATCTGCGTGACCTCCTTACTGTGTCATGTACTGGCACTTGAAAACCATTTTTAACCGATATCATATAATAAAATGAGTATTTATTTTAAATATTAACATATTTTCTTAACTAAAAATCGAAGATACTGTCATATATCATGTCGTATATATATGTGATGTCTGATTGTTTACTAGTGATCATTTCTGTGCCAAACATTCTATGAACAATCGTAATCGGGCACAATCGGCCGTGCACAAGAACTGTCAATCATTCTAAGAGGCTTTTTGGATTGAAAATAAAATTAATACCGTCTTAAATTAGAAACAGCCAGATATTATATGGATATAGTTAATTTTCCAGTGTAAAATATAAAGATAACTTTATACTCCATGAAATATTGAAGTAATTATTTTACGACGTACGTGGATCGAACTGTACGCCTATACACCCAGATCCTTGAATATGTAAAACAAGACAGTAAGTGACTTATACGCTTGAACAAATATGTATTAATACGGTTTTAACACATACTGAACAGATTTTACAAATTTTTATATGTGTAGTACTTCCTGTATATGTATAGGCTACATGTGTACGTGCACGTGTGCGCGCTTTTGTGTGTGTGTGTATATATATAGGCCTATGTGCGTATTATAATTTTCATTAGTGATTGAAAAAAGCACCAGTAGTTGTCACTGCCAGTGAAACAGATTTTCGGCGGAGCTGCAAAACATCCTTAAATATATATGGCACATAGCAAACTAAATTTTAAAAATATAACCTATTATATTATGAATTGAAGTAAATAATTTTTTTTGTAATACGTTTGCCTATAACAGGCTATTCATTGTTGTAAGGAACAGTTATAAATGTGTGTACCTTTTAAACATAAAATCTGATCACTAATACCAGAACTTATAACTCCTTTTTATATTTCATCCATGAAAGTTTCTCAAATCGGGTTCATTCGCCGCCTATATTCATAAAAAATACATAACGTATACCGCAGACTGCATATATATCGCATATACCGTACGTGCACCCGGTATAAACGCCGCTTTATATTGATATCGCTCTCAAAACCCAGTCAACGCTTGCATGCATGGCCCAGGGATTAAATATGGAAAATGTGTCGTGGTCATGATAATCCTTTAAAGTCATACGGCGGAGTCAGTCTCAGTCATGATACATGCAAGAAAATGAATAAAATGCATTCGCCAATCTTAAATTAGAACATATATAGCGTATATATATATAGTGACGGTGACACAGTGAAAGTAAAATATTAAGACCAAAGATGCGGACTTTCGATATGCATGCGCATGGTGTATTCAAAATGACGATCGAGAAACCATGCAGGTGGACAAATTAGACTGAAATCTAATTGTACCTTTCCATTGCTGTAAAATAAGATTTAAAAGACGCAGGTATACAAATATATCTATATTGCAAAATGTTTGATGGCTTTGTCTCAAACTTGCCCCTTTCGAAGACCTAAAATACCACAGGGTGTCGGCTTCTATTTTTACCCACCGACCTTGTCATTTTCACGTGTGATTGACAGTTTTATTAGCACAAGGAAATTTTCCTATCACACAGAAGATTTTAGCGGAAAGACAGCACACAACATGTGGCCAACCAGACGGGGATTCGGAGTGAAAATTACTACTTTAAATTGGCATCTATAACATCAATCATCAAAGGATAATGACATCATTTACAATGTTCGGGAACCGAATGACATGTATAATTGCCAGGTGTAGGTCATGGTCCGCGTCTCTACAGCTGACGGGACTGGTGAATACAAAATAAATAAATAAACAAACACCCAAGAGATCATAACTTATTAGAAGTTTCTGGAACATTCCAGGTGCTTCTTAAGAATTATTGAATTGTTGCTGCATATTGTTTTATAATTAACTGGAACTCTGCCTCTCCGTGAAATCACCACCTTGCAGCCTGGGGAGACCGCATGCTTTCCTGCTGAAGCTGAAGTTTTATCAGCAGTGCATGATTTCTGACTATATGAGGGCTTAAATGTACAAAGTTGCATACGGAGGTTACCAGATTAGCTAAATGATTTGAAGTTAGGTCTCGTGTATACAGCTAGTTAACCAAGGAATTGCATGTGCATCTCAAAATTATTAAATAAATTTTCTACTTTTCTTCAAGTGAAGTTGAATTGAATAAATGTAATTTTATATTATATTTCCATTTTATATTAATTTCATATGACGTAATTATGCTTCATTTAAATGTCACTGAAATAAAGTGCAAATTGAAGACCTGGATAAGTAAGTGCATGAAGATATGTAGGCCTACGTGCAATTGTCCTCTAAGATACCAGAATGTACTGCTATGAAATCATAGTAACTAGGCATGATTTTAATAAGCATTGTTGGACTTACGTAGGCCTATATATTTGAATAACATAACCTACATTAAAATGTACTGTGAAAACATGTTTCTTTGGTGTTACTTCACAGTTTAGTATCGTTTTCCCACGTTTATAAACTTTGGTATTATGTGCATTATCCCCAATAGCACATTTTAAAAACACCTTTCCAACAATAAAAAATATTGATTTTCCGTTATTTTATATTCTTGTTAATAACGATTTGTTTACATTAATGTGCATAGGCCTATTTATTATATATGTAATAAATTATTGTTCCACTAGTACTACCAGTGTTCTCATTGTTTCTGATCCCTGCGGGAAAAAATCGATTCTAATGCATACATATTGCATGACGTGAGAGGATGTTTCCAGGTAACTCTTGCATGACGTGAGAGGATGTTTCCAGGTAACTCCCCCCCCCCCCCCCCCCCCCCCAACCACCACCCCCACAAAAAAAAAAAGAATAATTCGACCGGCAGTCGGCACAGCATCTTATGACGCTTCTTTAATAAACACGCCAGACGCAGTCACGTGAACCATGTCCATTTAAAAGACTTTACAAAATAAACACGCCAGACCCAGTCACGTGAACCTTGCCGATGTAAAAGTAGATACGATTGGGTGAGAAAAGTTTACAGCGTCAGTGCGTCACCGCTGGCTGAGGGATGACGCGGTAAAATTGGACCGTTCAGGAAAAAAAACCCAAACAGACGTGTCGTCTTGCATCTTAATTGTCCAGTAAATGTTTTATTTATTTTTATTTTTCCGTTATATTGACTAGATAGGATAATTCTGCAACTAAAGTCTGGAAAACCGCCTCGTTAATGTACCTTGTGTGCTACATATTGCTAAATTCACTCATTATCGCTCAATCACCGTCAGCCGCGGAGGGGCGGGTACTACAAAAGAAATTGCATGGATGCCCTCAATTAAGAAAATAAGAGTTTTCACAAGTGTAAGACATTTTGGTTTTGATTTTCTATTTCAAATTTTAGTACCATCGCACTGTTTCGAATGGGAAAGATTTGGATATATCAACGTTTATTTAGGCTAATCGTTGATCGAACCAAGTGCACACCTGTTTACCTGTCGCACCTGGATTTTTACCTGTGCAGATAAACGCGACAGACCAACTAAACAGCAATTTTATTATTGCATGAAATGTTAACAAATAGGGTAGACACATTTTTCCAGATTTTATTTTAAAATCAGTCGGCGATTTGTTTTTGCCTGCACATGTAAAAATATATTAATTTGACATAAAAAGGTATATTACAGGTAACCAGATAATTAGTGCATTTCACACCCATAAATTATATATTTTGCACATTGGAACAAAGTAAATAGTTTTTATTGCAATGTCCCTTATAACAAGTATAATATATAATTTAAATTAAAAAAATGAGAATTTACCTTTATTTACCTGATCTTACCTGTGCAGGTGAGTAAACTTTTACAGGTAGAAATTGGCAAAATTGAAATCCACAAGTCTTGTTGCTGTGCAGTTAATTAAAAGATAGCTTCTGCATATTGTTTTAACTCCTTCAAAATTTTCCTCTCCACTTTTAAAATGAAAAGTTGTCTTTATATTCTGTACTTACAAAGGTAATTAAATCTGTTTAAGATCAAAGGTATCATTTCAGGTAACCCAATAAATAGTGCAGTTAGTACCTATAATTCATAAATTTTACACATGGCACTCAAAATTAAGTTGTATGTTTTTTTTTCTCCCTTATTACATGTATAAAATATATACTTCATGAAAAAAATAATTTACCTGTATTTACCTGAACTCACCTGTACAGGTGAGTATGTTTTTATGTGTAACCGTAACCAAAATTATCAATTTATGTTTTACATGTCTGAAAAATCAAAATATAATGGTTTTACACAGTTGACACTTGTTTATCCATATTCTTCTCAGCCACTTTTCAGCATGATTTTGTCACTGCCACAGGTAATTAGATCAGTTGAAGAACAAAGGTACTATTCACATAGGTAACTTAATTACTGTATTAAAAGCACCTGTTCTTATATCAAAATGAATTATACAGTCCATAAATAGAGAAGGTATTAAGTTATAGTAACTATATTGATGAACAAGGTGTTTGCTAACATATTCAGAAAAAAAAATAATTTACCTTTACTTACCTGTACAGGTAAACATATGTGTTATATGTTAATAATCATAGAATGTGCTCTTTGGGTCAGCAAGCTTTTCAGGTGAAAAATATTTGATTTCCACAGAAAAATCCAATTTTACTTGCACATTCTGGTTCGTTGGTGGTTCCCTTTCCAGTATTAAACCAAATCATTTACCTTTTTCTTACCTTTAATTAATAATTACCTTAGAGTGAAAAAAAATCCTTAAATTTCCCTGTTTTTATCAAATGGTTAATGGGTTACCTGAACAGGATGAAAGGGGTCATTTTGGTGATATACCAGTGAGTGGAAATACAGTTAGTACAGATTTACCTGTTTTTACCTGTATATACCTTAGCTACATACATATCAAACCAGGTATGTAGAAAATAAATAAAATAACATGATGGATATATACCTGACAGTAAAAGCTGAAAATTTCAAAAAGATACCTTTAACGGTTACTGAGTTAATGTCTCATATAGATTCATGTCAAAATGTGGAAAAAATGCAAAATAAATCTGAACAGTAGGAGTGTGACAATCCACAGGCTAATCTGAACAGTAAAGGGTTAATACCCCCAATATTGCCACCTTACAGTACTGTGAGCATTATAAGTCCAAAACTAATGGACAGATTTCTTTTATATTATGCATATACATAGGTATGGGTTATGGGATGATGTTTTTTTAAATTGGGGTCATGACCTTTCCTATGAGAGTGACCTTGACCTTGAATATTGCCATATATGGTGAAAATCACACACCTCTTATGGTATCTCCAGTGTTGATAGCCATATGGATTTCAAACATGACTAATGTATGGCCCACCACTAAAGCAAGAACCCTATAGGTTCTAGAGTCATTAGTTCAAAGGTCCAGGTCACTGGACTGACATTTTAAAAGATACTGTGGATGCATTTTAAGCCAAACTTTCATCCCAGGTCTTCCATCTTGAATAAATAGCTCACTTGCCAATAGTGGATGATCCATATCAATTTTGGGGTCACAAGGTCAAAGGTCAAGGCCACAGGAGCTATCTGTCCAAAAATTAGTTTCTGGATGATAATTCCTGCTTTTATTGATGTATTGATTTCAAACTTGACTTATATATGTCCCATTGAAAAAGCAAGACTCCAGTTGATTTTGGGGTCATGAGGTCAAAGGTCCAGGTCACAGGACACATCCTTAAAAAGATTGTGGATGCATTTTCAGCCAAACGTTTCATCTCAGACCTTTCGTCTTGCACATATAGTTCATCTGCCAAGAGTGGAAGACCCCTATCAATTTTGAGGTCACAAGGTCAAAGGTGAAGGTCACTGGAGCCATCTGTCCAAAAATTAGTTCATGGATGATAATTCCTTCTTTTATTGATGTATGGATTTCAGACTTGACTTGTATTTGACTCATTGGAAAAGCAGGACCGGAATTGATTTTGGGGTCATGAGGTCAAAGGTCAAGTTCACAGGAAACATCTTTAAAAAGATTGTGGGTGCATTTTCAGCCAAACAATTCATCTCAGATCTTTCATCTTGCACATATAGTTCACCTGCCAAGAGTGGAAGACCCCTATCAATTTTGAGGTCACAAGGTCAAAGGTGAAGGTCACAGGAGCCATCTGTCCAAAAATTAGTTTCTGGATGATAATTCCTGCTTTTATTGTTGTATGGATTTCAAACTTGACTTGTATATGTCCCATCGGAAAAGCAAGACCCAAATTGATTTTGGGGTCATGAGGTCAAAGGTCAAGGTCACATCTTTAAAAAGATGTGGATGCATTTTCAGCCAAACATTTCATCTCAGATCTTTCATCTTGCACATATAGTTCACCTGCGAAGAGAGGAAGAACCCTATCAATTTCGAGGTCACAAGGTCAAAGGTGAAGGTCACAGGAGCGATCTGTCCAAAAAATTAGTTTCTGGATGATAATTCCTTCTTTTATTGATGTATGGATTTCAAACTTGACTTGTATATGTCCCATTGGAAAAGCAAGAACCAAATTGATTTTGGGGTCATGAGGTCAAAGGTCAAGGTCACAGGACACATCTTTAAAAAGATGTGGATGCATTTTCAGCCAAACATTTCATCTCAGATCTTTCATCTTACACATATATTTCACCTGCCAAGAGAGGAAGAACCCTATCAATTTTGAGGTCACAAGGTCAAAGATGAAGGTCACAGGAGCCATCTGTCCAAAAATTAGTTTCTGGATGATAATTCCTACTTAATTGATGTATAGATTTCAAACTTGACTTGCATATGTCCCATTGGAAAAGCAAGACCCGAATTGATTTTTGGGTCATGAGGTCAAAGGTCAAGGTCACAGGACCAACATCTTCAACAAGATTGTGGATTGTTAGATGGAAGAAACAATAAATATGCCAAGTGTCAGTATATGCTGCTAAAAATGGGGGCCTATTCTTAAAGGGGGGGGGGGCTACTATGTCTGGTGATACTCTGGCACCTGCGGTGCCAAGAAATGTCTAGTTACATATGAATTGATACAATAATTTATGTTTCAGTGCAGCATGCTTTCTTCAGGATACAGGTTACATCTGTGATCTATGGTGAATACTTTAATAATGCCAAAATGACAGTTGATTTTAAATCCTTTTCAGGCCCAAGCAGGAAACCATGCAGCTTTTTCTTGGAAGGAAACTGCAGGAGGAAGGACTGTAAATTTTCACACGATATCTCCAGTATCACCTGCAGGTTCTGGGAACAGGGAGAATGTTTTAAAGGTGTCACCTGTCCATTCCTGCATGGCTACCCAAGGTACGTGTCTTAAACAGGCTCTGGCAGCATTTGTCACCCTCTAAATCTTTGAGGTTTATTTGTGGAAAAGGTGTGACTTCACCCAGGTGAGGTTATAAACCCTACCCTTACTGAAGGTGATTAAAATATTCCCTTGCTTAACTGTAAGACTTGAATCATAAAAACATGCTCACCAATTAATGCATGTGGTGTTTCCTAGAGTTTTCCTGAAAATACTCTAAATGTAAATAAAACTTTCCTCTTTAAACTGAACGGATGCAAGTTGTTACACAGCTATTAAATATGTGCTAATTGAGAATTTGAAGACTAAGATGGCCTTCGATTTCATGTAACAGTAGTATAATACACTTAACATTAATGGTAAGTCAGGGTTCATGCATCTCTGTGTTATGTGGTATATGTCATTGGTACATACAGCCATATATTAAGTGAGACCATTAATATGCATAATAATTTGTCTTGGTAATATTTAGTCTTACTCTGTGTGGACAACTCATCTCCTTTGGTGTTGGGGAGTCTCTGCCACTGTGTAATGTGGGACTTAAAAACTGCTTGGGATTTTGGCATTCTGGTGGTGAGTGCCTCAGAGTTTGTGATATCCTTAAAAATGCTCTTTTTCCCATCATTTGTTAATCATTTATTTTGCAGTGAAACCTCTGATGTTGAAACTGGGGATACGAGGGACACCAAGGCGGACTTCAACTTGGACCATGATGAGTTCCCTCAGCTGGGGACCTCCTTGGTATGTACAGACGAAAGGTTGTCCTGTCAGTTGTGTCACAAACATTTCCCATCAGGCCGTGGTTCTACCCAAGGTTCCTAGCCTTCATGGAAGTCTGGGAAAACCTGGAAAATGAGTTGCCAGTCAGGGAACATTTAATATATTTAAAGGGACATAATCAGGCCCAATATTATGCCTTTTCTTTCACACTATCAATTCAGTTTTCCTTTATAGAAAAGTTAACCCACCAAAATCATCCCAGCACAGTCTCAGTACCTCACATACGGCTGTTTAACACCTTGTTGCGGCTCTGTGGGTTGGTAAACACAGTCCACGTGTGTCTGTTTACGATAACATGGCTGAGTGACCGGAGGTCTGAATTGAGCCGCAACACACCGTGTTTCAGCCAGCAAGAACATGTATTACAAATTTTGGGCCAATTCAGTCAGGGCATTTGCTGGTTGACACATGTTTTGGCTCCACAATGCACATGGCCCCACGTGCTGTATTATGTTGACACCCGTGATCGCGCCCAATTCACTGTTTTTAACACTCGTTTACAAAGAGTAAGCAAAAGTATTTAAGGCAATACTTTGGCAGGTACCGATTTATTTTAAAGGGAAGAAGGTATTTTTCGTGTTAATTCAACATGCTTTATAGGTGAATCGGCCCCTTTAAAAAAAATACCTCAGATCATGGGAAAATCTTAGAATTTGATTGGCCCTGAAATGAAAGTGGTTTGTCATGTTTTGTCTTATGTCCAATATAACATATTTAGGGGACAGTTAACCAATGTAATTTGTTACTCACACAAAAGGTCAAAATGAATTATGTCCCCAACTGTAGGAGGGAGGACAGCTAAAATGGTTGCGTCCGTCTGGCTATCTGTTCGTCTGTCTGTCACGCCCAATTCTTTTACCACATATCTCTAAGACCCTTGCTCCTTTCTTCACCAAATATTACTGACTTACTCAGCACATAATTGACATGTGATTATCCCCTGCAGGTAGTGCAACCTATGGGGCTGGCATTATTATACAATATATTAATATATCATTTGATTCGGGTGGTCCGATACAATTATTGATAACACAGCCCACAATCAGTCTCATAAAATGAACCTAATTTGTTGAAGAAATACCATGAATAGTTGAGTAACTTGTTTACTTTGTTGTGCTCGATTGAAATTATTTAAGATTATGGTAATTACTTTTAATGTAGGTATAAACCCAAATTAAATGCAGTAAAAAAACCAGGGGTTTCTGTGTTGCAGTCATTAAGGTGGGCCATGGCCATGGAGTAATATTGAAAGCTGCAAAATATAACAGACACTCTGAACCAAAGTCATGGTTGTTTATTTTATGACCAACAGGGGGCGCGCTATCCCGTGCTGCAAGTACAAAAGGGACCCGGGTGTTCATCTTCTTGCTGAATGGGAGGCTTGACCCAGGCTGGAGTTTCTCCAGGAACCACTTATTTTCAATAATTTTAGGTTTCCCATATATAACATGCTTTCTGCATTGCATGTTCACTGGATAAAAGTGAGACAAAGTAAAATGTCTAAACTTCTTCACAATGAAATAATTGGTGCATGGGTCTTATAAACTTTACTAAAAATCTTGCTGCATTAAAATTAATATTTATCGATAATTGATCGCCAAACCTAAGCTGATAACCGATATGAAAAAAACTGCCAATTGCCAGCTTTAGCCACCTCTGTTTAATGACTTTCTGCATTCCAAATTTTTTTTTCAGTAAATAAGAACACTTAAGCCTTCAAATCAAATGCAAGGATTCCTTTGAGCTAGGGAAATTCAATGAATACTATATTGAAAAGAATTATTAGTCCCCTGCTGTAAGAGGGAGGGCTACTGAAATGGTCGGCATACGTCTGTCCATCCCAGCCTTTCTTTTACTTGATAGCTCTAAAACCCTTGCTGATTTTTTAATCAAATTTTACACACATGTATATTAGTCACATGATGAACATGTCATGGTATCCTGCAGGTGGTGCCACCTGTGTTAGACCTACTTTTTCTACCCACAGTTGTATTCCCTTAAATTTGGATGATTCGGTAAATAAGAAACCTGATGCCTCAGAATCATATACACACCTTCCTTAGAGCAAATGGGATTAAATGAATACTAAATGGAATAGGATTCTTTTTAAAATGATGCTTTATTATGTCTTTGAATTTTCCTAATCAGTAAATTCTGTATTTTCATAATTCCATATTTTGTGCAAAAGATCATTACCATGTTTGGTGGACACAATTATCATGTGACTACTACTTGATATTTCACTGATAGATGGCACCAACTGTGGTCATGTTCTCTATGTGAGGTAAAATGGTATTTTCTAGCTATTCTTGAAGTAGTCTGGAAATGTCAACTAAATCATTCATATACCTTGGTCACATCAATCCTGGAGCAACAGAAATAAAATTCATGTGATTTAAATGTGCATTTAAACAGAAATAAAATTCATGTGAATGACTGAGAAGTCGGGGATACTATGGTTTTGATACAGTAACATCACTGCAGACAGATCTTCTGAGCCTTTTTAAAATGAGGTCATGATCTTTACCGTGAGAGTGACCTTCACTTTAAATAGGTCCTTTTTGGTCCATTTTTGCATACAATCACCTATATCTGAGGTGTGGTTCAACAGATTTGTTCCATATTTATTACTGTGAACAGCTTTTGGATAGTTCATCATGTACTGAACTCTGCTGGCACCTCCGGTAATTATTTTTCCATTATTGCCATCTGTAGGTCTGTTTAAGGTTGAATAGATCACATGAATGCTGTAAGCTTTTGTCCTAAAATTTTGCACAGTCATAGATTGTGGTTAGATTTATCGCATACACAAGACAGGTCGCGCCACTGATAATCATTTTGTAAGCCTTATCTTCTTGTTTAGTTGCATCCATTACACAAGACGCCTTTGGATCATGAATTTTCCTATTTCAGCCAATCCAGAGTTCAAGCATCTCAAAGAAAATACTCAAATTTGAGTTATGCATGCAGTTGGGAACTATTTGTGCCTCCTGGCCCTTGTTTTTCCTTGAATTTTAAAAGTTAACTATGGGAAAAATCAGGGAATTTGCTTGTGAATCCAGCAAGCCCTAAATCTGGACCTGCTATCCAAGTGAACACTCCCTATTTTGTGTGATGACATATGTGACCATGTGACAAGATTGGAAAGGGTCCTGCTTTCTTATATGTTTGTCAGATGAATATGAGTTGTATATACTGATTGGTCATTGTACATGCAAACTTTGGTTGTTGCAAATATTTCTGCAATTGATCCATAAAAGACTGTTCTTGTGGATGGACTTTTGGAATAAATATCAGTCTTTAGAATAAATTGTTTCAGCATTCTAGTAATGCTGAAAAGGTAGAGTGCATATAAATGTGTCTGAAAATGAAAACTAAAAATTACTTTCAGTGAACTCCTTCACCACAATGCTATATATATAATACAAAAAAATGATTCATGTAACAGATTTTGTTTGTCTCTTTACATTTAGCATATGAATCAATGACCAGGTCTGCCTGTATTGATGAACATTTGGTTGTGTGCGTTTACACCTCTGTGGAGTGAGAGAGAGAGATTTACATAATTAAATGATTGTAAATTTGTAGGATGAATCCAAGCCCACCAGTGCTGTAAAAGAAGGTCGTCCCAAGAAACTGTCAGTGCTGAAACAGGACAAGAACAGTCACAAGAGCAGGTCTCAAGAGTCTGCAAGCAACTACCGTCGCTACGCAAGACGGAATAAATCCCGGGCTCGGTCTCTCCCTACAGACATGAAGACCAGCTCGGGATGAGCGAGGCCCCGTGTATAAAACCCCCAAAACTTGGAACTCTTCAAGGAGGCTCAACACAAATCAACCTGGATATTGGTTAATACTTAGGCATTATCAGAGTTCTGCAGTGCTTTTTATTGTAAAACTGACAAAATGTCACAAAAAGAATTGGTTTATATGTAAGCAAGTGTTTGAAATTTTAATTCAGCTTTGTTTAACACTATTTTAGTCTAGTGCTAATTGCAGAGCTCTGCCAGACATCCAGGTGTGTCGGGTTGATCTGAATGACACAGGCTTGTCCCAAGTTTTATCTTGTCCCATTATTATTTATAAACATGCATTGTTTTATACTGATATTTGTGGAGAACCAAAGGTATACATAGGAGACTAAACACAGATGGTATAGCAGATGTTTATTGTGTGTTTATATATTCAGACTTGACTTAACTTGCCATGCTCTTTGTGAAACTTGTACATTTTATAATTAGCGGATAGATTGAATCATCTCATGGGACTTGGTCAAACCATGATAAAGAATGATTTTGCCTTTGAAAATAAGCTGAATGACTTTGTAATGGTTCATTATTAACAAGAATGTACTATGATGCACAGTATTTGATGCTTTATTAATTGGTACAGTACTATTTGACAGTGTATCAGGTCCAGGGACTGAGATTTGATTGGCAGGCTACAACTATGACAGGACTATGACTGCCACAGAGTTCTTCTTTTTTATAAAACTATATTTTTTAAATTTTGATCCCAGGCAGTTTATTTCATTAATATTAGTCAGTTCAGGCTCATATGTAAAGAACTTTCAAGACACGGTGGAAAATTACCCATTGACTAGAAATTATAAATACAGTTAACATTTAGTTAACTGTATGGTTCATCTGGAAAAGAAGATCTACAAGGTATTTAGGAGTGATCAAGATCATAATAAATTTAAAAAATGACTATAAACATCTGTACTGAACAGGTTAAATAGTTGGGTAAATGTAATGATAAAGTTCATAATATTGAAACTTTAACACCTGATATAATTATTTTAATGAATATTGCACCATGACCAGAGTTCAGTAAAGAACTGAAAATACAGTTCTTTCACTTGCAGCCACTGCCAGGGTTGTGATAAAAAATGAAATCATAAAATGCACCTCGGTCCATTTTAAGTTATGTAGCAAGTATTAAAACAAAGGAAAAAAGTCTGTATAACAGACCCCACTCAGGTACTGTGCTTCATTGTATATATTCTGATGTATATTTGACTTGTATATTCTTAAATTGTCACTTGATCCCTTTATTTGAGGTGGTCATCATCATCACAGAAGTGGTGCTGTTCACTTTACATTTTACAGGTAAATACCTACTTGTTAAGCGGGTTGGGAACTTGTGAGACAGACTCCCCTTGTTGCAGGAATTCCTGGAATTTCCTGGAACATTTGCTGTTGCAGGCAAAACAGCTGTTGGGGATACAAAGATGGATATTGGAGGAGGTACTTTTTTTACATGGGAAATAAAGGGAAGTGGGTATTTATTAAATATTTGTTTATTTCAGTTGTGTAGGAGAATTGACAGCTACAGACTGTGGATTATAGCTGTGTGTTATTATGACATTTTGATTCTTCAAATACACACGCACTTTCACACAATTTTAAATTCAAGAGTTGTAGGACTGGTTGTAGTTCAACAGATTTCTTATCAGAATTTAGCCTCAAACATGCATATATATATATATATATATATATATATATATATATATATATATATTATTTAGCCTCAAACATGCATATATAAATATATATATTATATATATTTATATATATATATATATATATATATATATATATATATATATATATATATATATATATATATATATATATATATATATATATATATATATATATATAAAACACCATAGTTACATCAGTTGCTTGGTTAAAAGTAGTTACACTCTTGCATTAATCTTTACTTTTAACCAGTCAATAGATTAATTCAAATTATATCAGTTTAGCGGGTTCAATCATTTAGAGTGAAAAATCTGTTGATCCACACAGTATCTAGCCACCAACCTAAATATTTTAGCTATTGTTCACATCGACATTTGAGTACACATGTGTGTAAAACAAAAAAAGTTGATTTGCTGTCATATTATCGTATATTTCACATGGCAATAATGAATACCTCATTAGAATGAGCGACCTTTTTCTTAACTGCTTAATCAGTGAGGTTGCTGTATATACATTGATATTCAATAGTTGAACCTCCATTTTGCAGTTTCTCCATTTTAGCTGTGTTAACTTTAGATCTAGTGTCTTCTTTTTATCATTTTCTTTTTTTTTTTTTCACATGGTAGTTCCAACTTTAATAATTTTCCTTTGGATATCAAGTTTCTTGTCGCACAAAAAGTATGCATTATAATTTTAGTAGATTAGCTTTTGTTGGTAGCCAGCTGTAATTTATTTATCATTATGTTCTTGTTGTGTTAGTCTATTTGACGTAGATATAATATGGGCCTGTTATAACTTTGCACCTTTTTTTTATTCACACCTGAAATTTGCACTGTTTTGATTGACACCTTAATTATATTTAGTTAATTAGAGCAGCTGCCACCACTTGGTGAGAACATTTTTATATTGGTGGCTTTTCTTATTTAGATAAGGAATCTATTTTAATCTTTGACAGCAGAAACTTGCTTAAACAAGTGGAGCAACATTTAATATATGTACATTGGAAGTGCATTTTGATTGTTTGACAGTTTCTGCTGTATTAATATTTTTACATCTGTGTTACAGTGAATGTTACAACACCTCATTGTTACTATGTATCTAGCCATCAGTTAGTTAGCAATGTGGCACGTGTTCTCATTGTAATATTCGTGGACAACATGTATTTTTTGCTAGTCAACTGTAGGATAGAGGTAAATCCTGCGAGTTCAGTTATTATTTTTTTTTTTCATCTATGTTTCAAGAGTTCTCCAGAGTTCTTTATACTGTCAAGGAAATCATCCTTGTATACAAAGTAAGCATGTTCTCTGCTCTCTTGTGTCGTTTTATTATGTTACTTAGGTAGGCAAACTGTGTTTCAGTTTTTCAGACTTTGTTTAGGTGTACATTGTAAATGCTTCAGTCTTAAATTTTAGTCTTGTGTATGTGATACATTTAAAGACTGGTTAAGACAAAAAGAATCCTTTATTGGAGTAGTATTTCTGTGGAGGAAAACAGAATATATAGAACTACTTTAAATATTTATCATGCTCAAGGAATCCTTGCAGAGACATAAAATTATCTCTCATTTGTGGTTTAAAGTCTGTTTAATCAGTTTGGATTTTATTATCAGGCTCAGATTTTTAAGGGAGCTTGAAATATTTGAGAGAACAAACTTTTTATCAAAAATGTTACATTCTGACATTTAGGCAATATCACACCTGATTAATTGATGTCACATAATGAGAGCAGCAACAAGCAGAGGGACGTATTAGCTGCTCTCAAGTATGAATTCAGTATTGATAGAAGATGCCTTTCTAAGTGAAGCTTTTTCAGGTATAGGAGTCAGTAAAATTCTAAAAACCTTGTCAGCAAGGAGACCTTAAAAGTGTTCTTCTGTAACTGTTACTCTTTATTTATATTATGGATCTGTCTACAGTATTGTTTCTGTTAAGCAGTGATGGTAATGACAGTCATTAAACAAAAAAAAAAGTCATTGTAGATAATTATTTTACAGACTGGAGGATCTGTTTTTGTTTACATTCTTTCATGAGGGGAGATGAAGGAATTTTGCATACCTTAGTCATATTTAATTCACATACAGGCATCTTCTGTCACTTTATAACTTGAAACCAGTTTTGTACACAAGTGTGTCTTGTAGGGGTCTGGGACAGATCCAGCCCAGATATACATGTTGACCTTGTTGTTGTGAAATAGCCTGAAAAAACAGGTCCTATGTTTGTTAACTTGTTCTTAAAAGTAATTATTTCTAAAAGAAAAAAAAATATATGTACCACAGTTGGTTCATGCCAGTGAAAGAGTAACACCTTTTTTTCGCACAGTGAGCCCCACGCTCAGTGCCAGAACTATGCAGCCCTTACATGTATAGTGGTAGTAAGGTGTAAGTTCACACACGTGTTAGCATTGTTTGTATGTTAATAATCAGAATCCCAAAAACCTAACACCTGCATTCCAGCAAGCAGGTCCGACGGTATCAGTGAGACATTTATGATTATAAACAACTCATCTCCATGTGCAAAAGTAATTTTAATAACATTTAATTTGAACAAAAACAGCAACAATGATCCTCCATTTTCTGGATGGGTATATTAAGAGAGTTTGCAAATATTTACAGATGCAGTGAAAAAAATTCATTTTTTAAAGGTTTTACTTTGGCAAGTCCTAAGTATATTAATGGGAGGATCAAAATCCTTTAGATTTCTTTTGCACTTTGGGATAGATTTTAACCTGTGTTTACATGAAACCAGATCTTTTAATGTTTATAACCCTAGTGGTTTTAAAGATACATGCTGCATTACCATTTGGTCACCATTTATTAAGATCAGTGGTGAACAGTGGTTTAGAGAAATCATGAGCGTGTTATAAAATAATGTCAGGTAGAAGTGATCGAATACTCGTCACATGACAAACAAATTGCAGCAAAAATCCACCATGCAACAGAAATGTTGTAAGACGGTAAATGCTCAGATTTCCATTCTGGAATTAAAAAAAAAAGTAAAATTCCCAATAAATTTGTATGCAATACCGTCACAGGTGCATATCAGGGAATTCTTGCGTGTGACTGTGATAACGGTGAAGTCATCCGGAACACAGCTCACTCGCATCACAGAATGTTTCACTCCTTGGATCATGTTGTTGTACCATCAATCTTCCTTCCAAGGAATAAAGATTCTGTCAGTGGATTCCAGTGTTCATTTTATGTGTCTGTGGATTCCAGTGATCATTTTATCGTTAAGTGTGTGTCAGTGGATTCCAGTGTTAATTTTATCTTGAAGTGTGCGATGGTTGATTCCAGTGTTAATTTTATCTTTAAATGTAAGTTAGTGGATTCCAAGTGTTCATTTAATCTGTAATGTGTGTGGCAGTGGATTCTGGTGATAATTTTATCTGTGTGTGGCAGTGGATTCCTGTGTTCATTTTATATGTGTTTCCATGGATTCCAGTGTTCATTTTATCTTTAAATGTAAGTTAGTGGATTCCAAGTGTTCATTGCTTGCCGGAATCAAAGATTTCGGCAAGCATATTGCTCAGTTGCGTATGTCTGTTTGTCTGTTTGTTTGTTTGTCTGCACTCTCCTGGCCACAATTTTGCCACAATCACCTTGAAACTTACAGGGATGATGAAAAACATAATTTCTAGGTGCCCTATTGTTTTTGGTTAAAATAGGTCAAAGGTCAAGGTCAAGGTCACGACAGGTATGGTTAACGGTTTTTGCCCTATAACTTCGCCATAAATAGGCTTATCCACTTCTGCAATAGCTCATTTTTTTCGTCATCACCTGGCCTTTCTTTTGACATGTAGCTTACTTAAATTTGCTGTTACCATGGTTACGCAATTTTGGGGAGAAATCATGGAATTTCCTGATATTTTTCAAATTTGCAGAAATCGTACTGATTCTGAGATATTTTATGTAACACAAGAATATCTCGAAATTGTTTTTTCAGATTTTGGAAATGGCCGCCAGGGGGCGTTGCAGATGAAAAAACATGAAAATTTGTTTTGGTGCTATACCTCCAGAACTATTAAACATTGGGCCATTTCCATCACAGCACCTTCAACTGGGGTCCATGGGCTTATTTTTGCGCATAGATGCCAAAGTGCGCTATTGCCAGATTTCTCTATTTTTGGGGTAAAACTTTTGAATTTTGAAAATATGCAGTTTTCAGCTTCTAACTCTGTCAGTTTTTATGCTGGAGAGGTCAATTTTTTTGCATCTTGTAGCCCTTGGTGAGCTCTCGGTGATCCAATCAAAAATCTTGCAAAATCTCGCACCGTTTCTCGTCAAACGAGAGTCTTTGAGATTTCATTAAATATGACCTACAGGTTGCATTTTTTTAACAATGGCTTTAAAATTGATATATTTTGTGTTATTTATAAATATCTCGAAATCAGTTTTTCATTTTTTGGAAATAGCCACCAGGGGCGTGGTACCTGAAACACTGTAACATATCATTTTTCTGCAATATCTAAAATAATTTTAAACATGGCACAATTTTTATCGTTGTATCTTAAACTAGGAACATTGGCTTATTCCTCCGCACATGTAGCTTTGTGCTGCCGTTACCATGGTTACCAAATTTGTGGGTTAAACTTGACGATCTGAAAATATGCAGTTTTTGGCTTCTATCTCGGTAATATTTATGTTTAAGGGTCTTGTTTTTTGCATAAGGCTGCTTCCCCTTGGTTCTAAGTCATTCAATTGCAAGTCTCGTCAAATTTCGCTCGGTTTATCGTCCAACGAGAAAAAACGAGATTTCACGGAAATGCTTATAACTCGGCGACTTTTACAGCTACACAGGTCTAGTTTTCGGCATTTCATAACATATGACCAGCTTGACACGCCAGAAAAGAAATCAGGCCAAATCTCGCACCATATCTCGTCAAGCAAGAAAAAAACGAGATATCATGGAAATGCTTATAACTAGGCGACTTTTACAGCTACTCAGGTCTAGTTTTTGGCATTTGGTAACATTTGGCCAACTTGACATAGTAAAACTGCGATACTTGGCGAAATCTCGCACTACATCTGGTCAAATGTGGAAAAACGAGATTTCACAGAAATGCATATAAGTCGGCGACTTTCACGGCTAGACAGGTCTAGTTTTTGGCATTCATTAACATTTGGACGGCTTGACATGACAAACCTGCAAGACTGGCCAAATCTCGCACCATATCTCGTCAAACGATAAAAAAGGAGATTTCACAGAAATGCTAATAACTCGGCAACTTTTACAGCTAGACAGATGTAGTTTTCGCCATTTCATAACATTTAGAGAGTTTGATATGACAAATCTACAAGACTGGCCAAATCCTGCACCATATCTCGTCAAACGAGAAAACACGAGAGTACACGGAAATGCTTATAACTCGGCGACTTTAACAGCTAGACGGATCTAGTTTTCGCCATTTCGTAACGTTTGGCCGTCTTTACATAATAAAACTGCTCGTCTTGCCAAATCTCGTACTATATCTCGTCAAGCGAGAAAAAAACATGATTTCACGTAAATGCTGATAACACGGCGACTTTTGCAGCTAGACAGGTCTAGTTTCCGGCATTTTGTAATATTTGACAAACCTGACATGACAAAACTGGAAATCTCGCCAAAGCTCGCACCATTTCCCGTCAAACGAGAAAACACGAGATTTCATGCAAATGCTTATAACTCGGCGGCTTTTATAGCTAGACAGGTCTAGTTTTCGGCATTTCATATCATTTGGCCAGCTTGACATGACAAACCTGAAAACGTCTCACTGCTTCTTGTCAAACGAGATTAACGGGATTTCATGAAAAAATTTTGAACTTGGTCCCTTTTACACTAGAAAGATATGCAGCTGTTAAAGGTCAGCATGCATAAATAAACATATTATCCGTTTCTGCTGCCCCCACAATGTTGCTCATTCATATGACTGTTTCTACATGCACTCTCTGTCTATCTGTCTGTATCATTTCCATTTCTGGCAAGCGCGTGACCTCTGGTCATCTTGTTTAATCTGTAATGTGTGTGGCAGTGGATTCTGGTGATAATTTTATCTGTAAGTGTGTGGCAGTGGATTCCTGTGTTCATTTTATATGTGTTTCCATGGATTCCAGTGTTCATTTTATCTTTTAAGTGTATGTCTGGATTCCAGTGTTCAATTATTTGTGTTAGTGGATTCCAGTCTAAATTTTGTGTGTATGAGTTGATTCGAGTTTCATTTTATCTTGAAGTGTGTGTGGGTTGATTCAAGTGTTCATTTTATCGGAGTGTGTCCATAGATTCTAGTGTTCATTTTATCTTTAAGTGTATGTCCCTGGATTCCATTGTTAATTTTATCTGTGTGTGTCCGTGGATTCCAGCGTTCATTTTAAGCGAACCTGTGAGTGTGGCGTCATCTGTACATTAACCCATACTATCTCTAAAACGGCAAAAAAGCTAGCATCACCAAATTTAATGCAAAAAAAATCAGTTGTCTAAAAAACTTGGAATTTCCTTATTTTTTTTGCTATCTGCATTTATTTTACAGGGAAAAAGCTTAAAAATCGTCTTCTTCGAAAAACTGCGCAGCCAAATTGTTCAATATTTCACAGTAATAATCCCTGAATCAATCTCAAGTTTGTTCAGATGGTTCCAGTTGGGCTGATTTTTCGCTGAGTTACAGGAAGCTGAACTTAGTAATTTCTTCAAAAATCCATACTATATTTCAGAAATGACTGGAGCAATCATCACCAAATGTAGGTCACATGAGTCCTGTGTGAAATTGAGGTATTGGTGGCGCCACCTGCATTGACCTTTTTTGTACGGGGGTCATAAGTCATCAGTACATTAACTCATAATTTCTCAGGAATAGCAAGAGCTAGCATCCCAATATTTTATGCAAAGATCTGTCGCATTTCAAATGTTGTGGGATTGAGCTTTTCTGGCGTCAACTCGCATTTTACAGGGAAAGGGCTTGACAACCTTTGAAAATCTTCTTCTCTTAAATCATTCAGCCAAATTGTTCTCCTCCAAAAACTGTCCAGCCAAATAGTTCAATATTTTACAGAAATGATCTCAGAGATCAGCTCTCTCAAGTTTGTTCAAATGCTTTGGGTTTTTAGCTCAGCTGACTATAAGTCATCTGAGCTATAGTCGTGGTCCATTGTCCGTCGTCCGTCCGTCCGTAGATGTGGCACGTTTTGAAACCGTAAGACCTAGGAATCCAAAATTCAGCATAATGTTAGATGTCCCCAAGATCTCCTACCAAGCCGAAAACTGGGTCTTTGCGACTTCGTTCCTATGAGAAATTAAGGAAAAACCTCAATTTTTTATTAAAATCCTATTTTCACACTTCAGGACTGCCTCATATCAAAACCACTCATCTGTTTTTCCTCATATTTACCATAAATATTCCTCTTTATAGTTCCTATGTACATACCAGAAATTAAGTCTGTAAAGTATAAATTCTTTAAGTTGTGGGCCCAAACATATTGGACTTTGTAAAATATCAGGAAAAATAATAACTCACTTAACATGAAAAATTTTGAAACTAGAGTCTATTTTTACAAGTATATAACTATGTTTAATTAAGATTCAATTGTTTACTTAAAATTAGATCTGAATTTTGTAAATTTTTAAAGTTATTAGCATAAAAAAAAAATCAGTACCTTAAATTTTGCCCAACTTTGACCATGGCACGTTTTTTTCCTGTAAGCACCATTGATTTAATTTTCACAGCATGTAAACATAAATATTTAGTCTAAATCTGAAATTTGGAAATAAAAGCTTGAAAATTAAGCTAGTTATTGATTTTTTTTTCTGTAGTCACTTGCTTTGATTACAGATGCAGGGTCCCACTCCAGGTCACTGGAAGTCAGCTATGCCAGGGTTTCTGATTTGTTACAGTCAATGGGGGAGATCCCCCGCTGTGACAGGTGTACAGTTATTCTCATTCAATAATATAAATAGATTCAATTGAACAAATGTGTAAACTACTGAAATGTCAACAGTTAATCGAAAAACCAACTAATGACCATGGTAATAGTACAGATCATTTGTTCACAAACTGCTCACATGCTTTAGTTTCAACATTAGGAAACACATGGTCAGGTCACAAAATATTTTTTGCAACCATTTCTTGCTCATCAATACAAACCAATCATATAAACCAACCATGGCCTTTATTACCTCTTCCTCTTACACTTTATCTCCATTAGATATTATTTTAGATTTTCACCTTCAAGGTGAACGTCAGCTGAGCACAGTGACCCATAGGTCCCTTGTTTGGTAGAGTTACAGGAATCCTAAAATAGTTATTTGGGCAAATTAGCATACTAAAATAACATTCTCAGAAACAACAGGCGCTAGCATCACCAAGTTTGATGCAAATGTTGGTCACATGACTCATTTTACATTGCGGTTTTTTTTGTGGCGCCACCTACTTTGACCTGTTTTTTTTTCACAGGCAAAAACCTTGTAATTTTAGCCTCTTTAAAAATGTTTTATGATGAAACTGTCAAGCTGAATGGTTAAATTTTTCACAAGAATTATCCTGTGGTAAATGTAAAATTAATTCTTTTAATTGTATAAGAGTAGATTGGGTCCACTGATTTTTGGTAGAGTCATATAAAGCTGAAGTTGGTCTTGTGGCAAGGCAAGCCTATATCAAACTGAGGGCTGCAAAACCGTTGTTTTAACTTGTTACATTGCACAAAAATGATTCTAAAGAGGCCTTTGATAAAATATACTTACAATGATTTTTGGCAGAATTATTAAAAGTAATGGAAAATGAAAGGACTGAGATACAAGTAAACAAACCTAAAACGTTTGATTAACTAGATGTGTCGGAACGACACGAATGCCCCCGCCTGGAGCAAATTAGAAACATTTGTTAAATTTTGAAAATTTTTTTAAGTTCAGGAGGTGTCATATGGTCAAAAGTAGGTCAACAAGGGCAAAATGCAAACTCGATCTGTTACGGGTCATTATCAAGCAACACACCAAAAATCAGGCCATGGCAGTATCTGCAGGCACTGTGAAAAAAGTCCATACATGTGCATTTTCCATAAAAATTTCTGTCTTTCATGAAATTTTCTATGTTAAGGAGCCGTAAAACAATTAAAAGTAGGTCAACCGGGATGAAACGCGAACTCGATCTGTAACTGTCATTATCTGCCCACACATAAAAAATCAGGGTGGTATCTGCAGGCATTGAGGAAAAAAAAGTCGGTCCATATGCATTTGTTATGAAAATTTCTATTTTTCATGAAACTTTCTATGTTCAGGAGCAGTCAAATGGTCAAAAGTAGGTCAACTGAGATAAAACAAGAACTTGCGAAAAAAAGTCCGTACAGGTGCACTTTTTTTATGAAATTTTCTATGTTAGAGCACCGTCAAACGGTCAAAAGTAGGACAACTGGGACAAAACATGAAGTCGATCTGTAACTGGTCATTATCCGCCCACACACCAAAAATCAGGCCAATATCTGCAGGTATTGCAAAAAAAAGTCAGTACATGTGTATTTGTCATGAAAATTTATATTTTTCATTAAATTTTCTATGTTCAGGAGCCGTAAAACGGTCAAAAGTAGGTCAACTGGGACGAAACGCGAACTCGATCTGTAACTGGTCAATATCTGCCCATACACCAAAAATTAGGCTAAGATCTGCAGGCATTGCGAAAAAAAAGTCCGTCCATGTATATTTGTCATGAAAATTTATATTTTTTTCATGAAATTTTCAAAGGAGCCGTAAAACGTACAAAAGTAGGTCAACTGGGAAGAAACGCGAACTGGATCTGTAACTGGTCATTATCTGCCCACACACCAAAAATCCGGCCAATATCTGCAGGCATTGCGAAAAAAAGTCCGTACAAATGTTTTATTTCGGAAGGACGGAATGACGACGCCTGTTTTGTGAACGAGAAAGCCATTCTTGTTTTTGGTGGTGTCAAATTCGCGATATTCGCGGTCGCTCTCTGACCGCGAAATTGAAACCACGCAGTTTTGAATGCATATATACCAGACCATGATCATTAATTTCAGAAGCTGCCGATAGTTTGCGACAGTTGATTTTTATCTTCAGCTACGTAATGATGTCCATCGAGCCTGGTGCATATACGTTAAATGATTCGGGGAGAATGACCGGGCTCATTCAAAATAATATCGGTTGGGTTAGGTGCCAAAACCGGGATCCTTCGCAGGTGCATGCTCACGCCGGCAGACGCGCCCGGCAGTTATTCCTTTACCCCAGCACATGACTGGAAAGTGTCCATGCCCGCTGGGCAGTAATATTTAACAAGGGACCTATGGGTCACGGCGCTCAGCTGTTATATATAATAAGAAAATATGATTTTGAAATGATTCACATGCTGGTTTTGTGTGGTAATAAATATAAGCTGTATTATGGGTTGTTTTTTGTTTAGCTTATATATGATTTTGATAGTATCTTTGGAGACAGGGAAGAGGATTGATTTAATTTATTTTGTTAACAAATGGAGTACTATTGTCACACAGATTTTGACTTGGCCATATAACTTATAAGCAGAACATATAATATAAGAGTTTAACTATTTATTAAAAAAATTACAAATATGTCCCAAATATAATTTTTATTAAAAACAATAAGAGAATCTTATGATTTTTTAAAATGAAATATAACTGAAATGATTATTAAAATAATATTACAGAATATATTCATGAATGCATTTATGAATACATTTTGAAAGTATTCGCACTGGTATTCATATACTTTCATTTTTACCTGAATTCCCATTCTTTATGCAAGAAATTTTATAATGGAGTACATATTCATATTCGTATTTAAATACAATTGCAAATTATTCGCACCATGTCTGGTATTTATTCAGTTTTCACCAAACAATGATGTTGAGAATCCAGAATATACAAAATTAACACATTTAAATAATGATCATAAGTAACTGGTTTTATGGCTTTTATTTATATTTTTTAAAAATAAATGTAATATATTCATTTTGGACTAATTTCACATCAATGTACACACTAGACACAGTAGGAATCTAGATTAATATTATCAACTGCATCTTTGTCTATCATTAATTTCCTTTATATGATCCCCAATCATTAGTAATGAATAATATGATTTACTTTTTTATCATTAAAATTGAACTGAAAAATACCATAGGTGACTGCATGGTGTTATTTGGAATACATGACATTCTATCCATCGATACAAGATTCTTATATCATCAGTAACTGCAAGTTAATTTTCTGTTATTATAAACTAACA
Organism: Sipunculus nudus; assembly: GCA_026874595.1. NCBI lineage: Eukaryota > Metazoa > Annelida > Sipuncula > Golfingiida > Sipunculidae > Sipunculus > Sipunculus nudus. Next base: position 8,009,817 of record CM049306.1, on the reverse strand, counting down.
TATTTCTTTTCTATTTTTTTTTAATTTGTTATTAAAAACCAATAAAAATTTATTAATTTATTGTTATGTTGTTGGTTAAAACTACTAAATGAGTCGAGTTGGACACCTGGATCAACTGTGGCTGGCCATAAGCTGCCTGGCTGCCCCAGTGTATGCTTCGCCCCAAGCATGCATAATTTGCTGAAAGTTCAACAAGGTCAACATACATGTGACTCAAGAGGGGCTGGAAAGGGCCAAGGTCTGAAATGGTCTCATAGAAACATTAACAAAAGCTACAATTTTTGGCCAATTTCTTTCAGCTATCTAAACTAAAAAGCTGAAATTCTTATGTGTGCATGACATGAAAATTATATCAACAGTGCTCACAGGTTACAAACGTGCAAAGGACAAAGTTGAGTGAAATTTTAGGTACTAATTTTATATTTATACTAATAACTTATAAAATTTGAAAAATTCAGAACTAATTTTGGGTATTCAATTGAATCTTGATTAAATAATGTTACATCCCTGACAAAAAAATCTCTAGCTTCAGCAATCCCCTTGTTAAGGGAGTAAATATATTTCTTGATTTTTTTACAAAGTGCATTATGTTTGGGCCCATAACTTAAAACAATTACGCAATACTGACATCATTTCTGGCATGTGCATAGAGAATGTACAGAAAAAATATGTATATCATATATGATTAAAGTCAGATCAGTGGTTTTGATATTAGGCAGTCTTGAAGTGTAACAATGGGTTTTTAATGGAAAGATGAAAGTTTTTCATTAATGTCTCGAAGGTATTAAGTCCTAGTGACCAAATTCTTGGCATGGTAGGAGATTTTGGTGACATCTAATTGTATGCCAAATTTTAGGAACTGAGAGCTGAAGGTGGGGAGCTGAGCTTTTGCAAACTGCATAACACTAGCTTGATGTAAACAATATGTTACATGGTGTTTGAAAACTTGAATAAAATCTACAGTTTTTTTATCAACTGGTTTCAAATTTTTGGTGTTAACAGACAAAATGCTAACAAAAACATGCTGTGAAAATTAAATCCACAGTACTTAAAGGAAAAAAACGTGCCATGGTCAAAGTTGGGCAAAATTTAAGGTACCAATTTTTTATTTTTGTTAATATTTTAAAAAATTTAAAAGATTTTGATTTAATTTTGGGTATACAATTTAATTTTGATTAATTAAAGTTATATTACTGGAAAAAAGTCCATAGCTTTAACATGTTTTGTGTTAAGTGATCAAATATCTTTCCTGATTTTTTACAAAATGCATTATGTTTGGGCCCATAACTTTTTTAAATTATATAATACAGACATAATTTCTAGCATGTACATAGGAAATATATAGAGGAATTTTTATGGTAACTATGAGGAAAAACAGATGAGTCGTTTTGATATTAGGCAGTCCTGAAGTGTGAAAATAGGTTTTTAATAAAAAATTGAGGTTTTTCCTTAATTTCTCATAGGAACGAAGTCGCAAAGACCCAGTTTTCGGCTTGGTAGGAGATCTTGGGGACATCTAACATTATGCTAACAACCTTGGGAGCAGAGATAGCTGCACTAAATGACCAACAGTGACCACAGTGGACTGCTTGACAATGTACGGGAATACAACGAGCTTTAAAAAAAAATTAATAACTAGCCTAATTTGCAGCTTTTATTTTCAAATTTCAGATTTTAACAGATTAAATCCTTATTTGTACATGCTGTGAAAATTAGATCCACAGTACTTACAGGAAAAAAACGTGCCCTGGTCAAAGTTGGGCAAAATTTAAGGTACCAATTTTTTATTTTTGTTAATATTTTAAAAAATTTAACAGATTTTGATCTAATTTTGGGTATACAATTTAATTTTGATAATTTAAAGATATATTACTGGAAAAAAGTCCATAGCTTTAACATGTTTTGTGTTAAGTGATCAAATATCTTTCCTGATTTTTTTACAAAATGCATTATGTTTGGGCCCATAACTTTTTTAAATTATATAATACAGGCATAATTTCTGGCATGTACATAGGAACTATGTAGAGGAATATTTATGGTAAATATGAGGAAAAACAGATGAGTGGTTTCGATATTAGGCAGTCCTGAAGTGTGAAAATAGGTTTTTAATAAAAAATTGAGGTTTTTCCTTAATTTCTCAAAGGAAAGAAGTCGCAAAGATATAGTTTTCGGCTTGGTAGGAGATCTTGGGGACATCTAACATTATGCTTAATTTTGGATTCCTAGGTCTTACGGTTTCAAAACGTGCCACATCTACGGACGGACGGACGGACAGATGGACGGACGGACGGCACGACAGACGGACGGACGACGGACAATGGACGACTATAGTTCAGATGAATTATAGTCAGCTGAGCTAAAAATTACGTGTATGTGTGCCAAGTTAGATGACATCCAGTGCCGCTTAAAAAAGAATATTGAGTAGAAGGTACTCTTTCACATTGTGCCGTATTTAGTCATGTTAATGAATAAAATTTGCCACTAAGGCCAAAATAAAAAAAAGGTATGGTTCTCAGGCACTTTTTTTAGAAATCAATGCGGGCGGTCGCTTTTTTTATTTCAAAATTTTTGGTACGTTTCGATAAAAATGTCAAATGATAAGGGAAAAGCATGAAAATAACAGTTTTATTTTGCTAAATAAGTAAAAGCACTACAAAACAAAGGAAATTGTATGGTTTAACTTCTTGAAAGAAATGTCGGAGCGGCAGCAGCTCAAAATCGGAATTTTTTTTATTGAAAATCAAAATAAAAATTTTTGATGCGGGAGTTTAAATTGATGCGGGCAGTGCCTGAGAACCATACCTTTATTTTTTTTTTGGCCTAAAGTAGTGAACATAGCCGCTAGGGTTGCGCCACCTTGTAACTGTATAAAAGACTATAATTCTGTGAAATCATGACGCGCCAAACGATGTATGATTGGTTAGTGCATGATGACGTGAATTTTGAATATATTTGAAAGGTCACAGTTAATTTTGGGGCCAAAGTGCCGTAAAACAGTAGAATATTATGTTTTTTCTTCAGATTTTAACTGTGAGAAACTGAATATGGTTCCTTCTTCCTCCTATATGGAAGTAATTAGCAACATAAACGGCACTCAAATTATTCTGGGCACATCCCTGCCTTTTATACTGAAACAAGGGGGCAACCTACAAGCGTCCCTTGTTGGTTGAGCAGGTGATTACGACTCGACTTTTAATTAACTGGAGAAAGATACCCTTATCAAGACAGTTTCCCTAAACAAACTTAATATACGGTTTAGTAGTTACAGGTTGGTTTCTCGACACACCTTAATAACATTTGAGCTGTTTTTAATGAGCCTCGGCCCTGAACTAATTACAGCCAGCGGGGTCAATCTATTCTGATAGGATTGAAAGAACCATGTCCTAGGATAATTCTTTTGATCAATTGAACAATTCAACTTGACAGTTTCATCATAAACATTTTTAGCTGAAAGAGGCTAAAATTATGAGGTTTTGGCCCATAAAACAGATCAATGTAGGTGGCACGACGAAATCTGCAACTTCAAATATGAGTCATGTGACCAACATTTGCACAATACTTGGTAATGCTAGCTTCTGTCATTTCTGAGATTACTATGTCAGTATGCTTACTTGGCCAAATGATTAAGTTCAAATTTGTGTAACTCCGCTAAAATTCTTCAAATGCAAACTATTTAGACAAACTTGAGAGGGCTTGCCTCTGGGATCATTTCTGTGAAATATTGAACAATTTGGCTGGATCGTTTACAAGAAGAAGACTTTTAAATGTTTGCAGCTTTTCCCCTGTAAAATCTAAGTAAATGCAGATAGCGAAAAAAAAAAAAACAAAAACAAGCTGAATCCCACAACATTTCATATGTGACACATTACTGCATAAAATCTGGGGATGGTAGCTCCTGCTATTCCTGAGAAATTATGGGTTAATGTACGGATGACCAATGACCCCTGTGCAAAAAGAGGTCAATGCAGGTGGCGCCACCAATACCTGAATTTCATATATGACTCATGTGACCAACACTGGCATAAAATTTGGTGATGATAGCTCCGGCTGTTTCTGAGATTGTCATTTTAGTATGCTTTTTTGGACATATGTCTAAGTTCAACTTCCTGTAACTCAGCCAAAATTCACCGTTTAAAGTTTTTTTTTTGGCTTTTTCTCTATAAAATCCATATATTAGCAAAAAAATAAGCAAAATCCGATAGTTTTTTAGTTGACTAATTTTTTTCATAAAATTTCGTGATGCTAACTCTTGCCGTTTTCAAGACGTACTGACGCCGGACGACAGACGACGCCACACTATCGCATAAGCTCACAGGTTCACTAAAAATGCTTAGAATAATAAAAGATGCCAAATAAAAGCAAAATCAGAATACAGATATATTGTTTTCATTGATTTATCTTACACATAAGGTGGATATGGAAACAAGTTATTTATGTTGTCTGTACAGCCCTGCTTGTTGAGCAATGTAACAGAATATGAAACAGCAGTTTTGCAGAAGAAGATTGTTGCAGCCCGCAGTTTTATATAAGCAAACCTGGCCACAAGACCAACTTCAATTTTCTATGATTCTACAAAAAATCAATGAACTCGATCTGTTCTTATTCAATTGAGAGAATACTACCCTGGGATATTTCTTGTGAAAAATTAAACCATTCAGTTTAATAGTTTCATCATGAAATATTTTAATGTAGAAGCTAAAAGCGGCTAAAGTTACGTGTTCCCCCCCCCCCCCCCATAAAAACAGGTGGATATAGGTGGCGCCAAAAAAAAAAAACTCAATTTCAAATATGAGTCGTGTGACCAACATTTGCACAAAATTTGGTCACATGACTCATGTCGTTTCTGAGATTATGTTAGTATGCTTACTTGGCAAAATGACTAAGTTCAAATTCCTGTAACTCAGCCAAAATTCATCGACCCAAAACCATTTGAACAAACTTGAGAGGGCTCATCCCTGGGATCGTTTCTGTGAAATATTGAACAATTTGGCTGAATGATTTCAATAAGAAGATTTTCAAAGTTTTTTGTGTAGCTATTTTCCCTTTGAATGTTAGATGAATCAAGTGGACACAACAAGCTCAATCAAACAACATTTGACATGCGAATGATTTTTGCATAATATTTGGTAATGCTAGTACCCGAGAAATAATGGGTTAATGTACTGATGACCGATGGGCCCCTGTACAAAAAAGGTTGATGCAAATGTGCCGTCACTACCTCAATTTCAAATATGACTCATGTGACCAACATTTGCATAAATTAAATGATGATAGCTCCTGCCGTTTCTGAGACTGTAATTTTAGTATCCTTTTTTGGCCAAATGAATAAGTTCAGCTTCCTGTAACTCGGCCGAAATTCACCAAACTGGAACCATTCGAACCGATTTGAAGAAGACTGTTAATGGGGTTATATCTGTGAAATATTGAACACTTTGGCAGGACAGTTTTGGAGAAGATTTTAAAAGTTTTTTTTTTTTAGCTTTTTCTGCATAAAATCTAAGTTAATGCAGATAGCAAAAAAAAAAAAAAAAAGCAAAATCTGAAAGATAATTATGATGCTGATTTTTGGCATAAAATTTGGTGATGCTAGCTCCTGCCGTGTTTGAGCTAGTATGGGTAAACGTACAGAAGACGGCCGCCACCACATCCGCAGAAGCTCACAGGTTCGCTAAAAATCCTCCTGTCACAACCTTTATAATTTAATCTCCATTTTCCATTAAAATCCCATTTTCTACACTTCAAGACTGCCTGATATAAAAAAACTGGTTTTGTTTTGCTCATAATTAGCATAACTATTTCGTTGTATGTTCCCTATGTACAAGCCTAAAATTAAATCTTTATCGCATAATTTATTGGAGTAATGGGCCCAAACATAAGGTTAAGATATCAGGAAAAATATTTACCCAACTTACATGGTAAATGTTGAGGCTGGAAGGCATTCTTCCAAATATGTAACTTAATATTGAGATTTGTTTACCAAAAAAAATAGGTCAAAATGTTTTGTTAGCAATTATTAGCATAAATGTAAAATCATTATATTTTAATTTTTCCTAGCTTTGACCATGACTCAGATAATGATGAAACAGTTCAAACGGTTTAATATGGTACCTTACAATAATGAATGAAAACTTCATGGTAGCATGTTATGAAAATTTATTTCAAAATCAGTCAGCAAGCTAGTATTTGTCATATGGAGTTTGCAAGATACAATTGGGCTGGTGAGATCATAACAAGATAAACCTCAGGATTGAATAATCTTTTAAAAATCTGCCTATTATAACTATTTTTTGTTTTTATAATTCCATAATTGTGCTGTCATTTAACCACTAATGCTCAGACATGAGTATTATTTATGCAAGAGTGATGTCAGATTTATTCTAAGACCGCACACTGAGAAATCAACTTTAAACATATGGGGATGAGGCAAGCAAGCTGGTGAATGTGCATGTACCAGGCAAAAAAAGTAACAGAAGACAATTATATCTTCCATCCCCTATAAGCCTGGCTTACTTGACTGTTTGTCGGTCTACTGCTTTTTCTGTTAAGGAATTGTACAGAGGAGGGATTAAACCAAACTGAAATTGTACATGCCATTCCGACTCTATTCAAGTATTTTCCCAAATAATCAAAATGATACAATACCTTCATTTATTAATGCTTTAGATTGACATGAGTTCTGGAGGACTATAATACGTTCTGGAATACCAGACAGGCATTAGGCCTACTAATTTTTTTAACAGAAATATAATGCGCAGTACAAGAGGGTTTCTTTATATTTACCCTAAGTCATAATACTGGTACTACAAGAAGAATAGATAACACACAATGACTATATAACATAGTTGTGATGACAGGCATCCAAGTACAATAAATTATAAAATTGTCAACACTTTATTTGGGTTTGTTGTTCCAACAGCAGATCTGATATTTCTATAATATTTTTATGTATATTTGAGCTATTGTAACCAATACGCTGAATCACATATTTGATATTTCTAAAAGGACAGCTGGGAGCCACTCCAAAAATATTCTAATTAGTCTTGCTATTCTGATACTTACTAAGGGTTCAAAAATAAGTGACCACAACCACAAACAAGGGACCTGTGGGTCAAGTCGCTCAGCTGAAATTGATTATGAGAATATTTTTATAAAACTTTACATAAGAAAATGTAGCAACAGTTACCCTACAATGATAACATATTTGTATTGGTATCTGAATTAAGCGACTGTAATATGCACGTCAATTAAAAAAGGAAGAAAGTGGAGATGAGTTTATCAAAGTATAATAAAACACATCAAATTTTTAACTTAAATAAGAAGGCATTAAAAAATAATCCAAATTTTCAATTATTTAAATCAGAATAATCCATTCGTCATTCTAAAATGGAGCTATCAATTGGAAACAAATATGTGGACAGATGGCCTCTGTGACCTTGTGACCCCAAATTCCAAATTTTTCTTTTGCTATTTGCAGGTGAGCAAAATGTGGAAGATGAAGGTTTGGGATGAAAAGTTTGCCTTAAAATGCATCCACTATCTTTTTAAAGAAGTGGATACTGTGACCTTGACCTCAAAATCAAAAGGGTTCATACCGGTACTAAAGTGATGGGCCATATATTAGTCAAGTTTGAAACAAATATTTCAATCAAACCTAGAGTTATCATCTGGAAACAAATATGTGGACAGATCACCCCTGTGACCTTGACCTCTTGACCCAAAAATCAATCAGGTTGATCTTCTATTTGCAGGTCACCTATATTTGCAAAATTGAAGGTTTTGAAATAAAAAGTTTGGCTTAAAATGCATCCACAATCTATCTAAATAAGTGGGTCCTCTGACCTTGACCTCTGACCCAAAAATCAACAGAGTTCTTGCTTTAGAGGTGGGTCATATATAATTCAAGTTTGAATTTGATATGTCAATCCAAACTGGTGTTATCATTGGGAAACTAATTTGACGGAAATACAGAAAGATGAACAGATGGACGGATATACAAGGTGATTACTAAAGGGCATCCACTTATTCAAGCGGGGCCCTAATATCACACAAGGTTTCAACACACTAAATGAAACAACAGTCGAGAAACTGACATAACTGCTGTCATTAAACGGTCTCAAAATCAGAAAAAAATTAAGGACCCATGGGTCTCGACGCTCAGCCCAATTTGTCTATATGGATGTTTATTCTAGAAAAGGATTTTTTCAAGAAATTATTAAGAATGATGGTCTTCAATGAGCTTGTGACCAAAAAAGTTTGGGATGAAAAGCTTGGCTTTAGATACAGCCATAATCTTTTTAAACAAGTGAGTCCTGTGACCTTGACCTCATGACCCAACAATCATACAGGTTCTTGCTTTAGTGGTGGGCCATATGCAAGTCAAGTTTAAAATCCATGTGTCAATCCAACCTGGAGTAATCATCTGAAACAATTTGTGTGGATGGACAGCTAGACAGACAGACAGACAGGGTATTTACTATGTTACACCCACTTGTGATCAATAAAAACACCAGGTTTTGGGACACTAGATGTAATAACAGGTGAGAAACTGACATGATTCTTGTCAATTTATAGTAAAAAAATAGAAAAATATTCGTTAAAATATGAACAAAGCCTACAGGCCTAATGCGAGCCTGTGCAATGAGATTACACCAGGTATAATGCTTCAATGCGGGACCGTTACTTTTCAAGAACATGTGTAACATGTATATAAACAATGCAAGTACTAAACACTTAGAACAAGAAACAATTAAACAAACATCACTGCTGAAATTCTGGCATGGGTGCACACAACACAAAAACAAGGGACCCATGGGTCACGGCGCTCAGTTGTTTTATATGATAAAAAAATATTAGGGAATGAGGCACATGCTGGTTTTGTGTGGTAATAAATATAAGCTGTATTATGAGTTGTTGGTGTTTAGCTTATGTATGAATTTGATAGTATCTTTGGAGACAGGGAAGAGGATTGATTTCATTTATTTTATTAACAAATGGAGTGCTATTGTCACACAGATTTTGACTTGGCCATAAAACTTATAAGCAGCACATATAATAAAAGAGTTTAACTTTTTATTAAAATTTATTAACAAATATTGTGCCAATATAATTTTTATGAAAAAAATAATAAGAAAATCATATTTTTTAAAAATAAAATATAACTGAAATGATTATAAAATAATATTTTAGAATATATTCATGAATGCATTCATGAATACATTTTGAAAGTATCTGCACTGGTATTCAAACACTTTCATTTTTACCTGAATTCCCATTCTTATGCAATAAAATTTGTTAATGCAGTACATGTTCATATTCGTATTTAAATACATTTGCAAAGCATTCGCACCAGGTCTTGTATTTATTCAGTTTTAGCCAAACAATGATGTTGAGAATCCAGAATAAACAAATTTCACAAATTTAAATAATGATCATAAGTACCTGGTTTTATGGCTTTTATTTATATATAAAAAATAAATGTAGTATATTCACTTTGGACTACTTTCACATCAATTTACACACTAGACACAGCAGGAATCTATATTAATATTATCAACTGCATCTTTTTTAATTTCCTTCATATGATCCCTAATGATTAGTAATGAATAATATGATTTATTTTTTATCATTAAAATTGAACTGAAAAATACCATAGGTGACTGCATGGTGTTATTTGGAATAACATTGACATTGACATTCTATCCATCCATACAAGATTTTTACATCATCAGTAACTGCAAGTTAATATCCTGTTACTTATCAACTAACAAATTCCTTCTCTATACATTTTCTTTAATTTTTTATTAAAAACCAAAAAAAAACTAGATGTGTCGGAACGACACGAATGCCCCCGCCTGGGGCAAATTAGAAACATTTGTTAAATTTTGTAAAATTTTTTAAGTTCAGGAAGTGTTGTATGGTCAAAAGTAGGTCAACAAGGGCAAAATGCAAACTCGATCTGTAAAGGGTCATTATCAAGCAGCACACCAAAAATCAGGCCAGTATCTGCAGGCATTGTGAAAAAAAAGTCCATATATGTGCATTTTTCATGAAAATTTCTGTCTTTCATGAAATTTTCTATGTTCAGGATCTGTCATATGGTGAAAAATAGGTTAACTGGGACGAAACGCGAACTCGATCTGTAAGTGGTCATTATCCATTAGGCCAGTATCCGTAAGCATTGTATTGCGAAACTAGAATATTAGCAAAAGTTGATAATCATTTATAAATTTAAATTGGAGAGGTATATACCATGTTTCATAACAATCCACCAAATGCTTCCTGAGAAATAAGCTCCAAAATTTTTTTTTATACTAAGCTCTGTGATATTAAAAAGTAGGTCAAGATCACCCATCTTTGAACTTGACCAAGATTTTGTAAATATAATGCAATAGCACTGAAGAAATGAAGTTCCTGTGTTGAATACCTTTAGAGATATCCTGCACAAAAGGCCAAAATTGAAAAAATCCGATAAAATTTCATTAAAAAATCAGATATTGCAGGTGGCGCCACCAAAATTGTGCAGCACATACAGACCATCAGTCCCAATGATCATAGTAAGTTTTGTGAAATTCCACACAATGGTTCCTGAGATATAAACTTCTGAGTGTTTTTCTATAATCAGCTCTAAAATGTAGAAAAATGGGTCAAGGTAACCCATCTTCGAACTTGACCGAGATTTTATCAATATACATCTTCACTGATGAAATAAAATTCCAACGGTGAATCCTTTTAGAGATATCCCGCTCACAAGGTAAAAGTTAACAGACGCGGAACGGACGGACGGATAGACAGACACCGGACAGACAGATGGACAGACGGACAGCTTGGGTGACGACAATAGCTCATCAGCCTATGAGCTGAGGGCTAAAAACGGCTGTACATGTGTATTTGTCACGAAAATTTCTATTTTTCATGAATTTTTCTAAGTTTAGGAGCCGTAAAACGGTCAAAAGTGGGTCAACTGGGACGAAACGCGAACTCGATCTGTAACTGGTCATTATCTGCCCACACACTAAAAATCAGGCCAATATCTGCAGGCATTGCAAAAAAAAAGTCCGTACATGTGTATTTGTCAATAAAATTTCTATTTTTCATGAAATTTTCTAAGTTTAGGAGCCGAAAAACGGTCAAAAGTAGGTCAACCGGGACGAAACGCGAACTCGATCTGTAACTGGTCATTATCTGCCCACACACCAAAAATCAGGCCAATATCTGCAGGCATTGCGAAAATAAGTCCGTACATGTGTATTTGTCATGAAAATTTCTATTTTTCATGAAATTTTCTAAGTTTAGGAGCCGTAAAACGGTCAAAAGTAGGTCAACCGGGACGAAACGCGAACTCAATCTGTAACTGGTCATTATCTGCCCACACACCAAAAATCAGGCCAATAACTGCAGGCATTGCGAAAAAAAGTCCGTACATGTGTATTTGTCATGAAAATTTCTATTTTTCATGAAATTTTCTAAGTATAGGAGCCGTAAAACGGTCAAAAGTAGGTCAACCGGGACGAAACGCGAACTCAATCTGTAACTGGTCATTATCTGCCCACACACCAAAAATCAGGCCAATATCTGCAGGCATTGCGAAAAAAAAGTCCGTACAACTGTTTGATTTCGGAATGACGGACATGGGTAAAACTATATGCCCCGGCCACTTTGTTGTGGGGGCATAATTAATTAATTTATTGTTTATTGTTATGTTGTTTTTCAAAACAACTACTAGATGAGTTGGGTTGGACATCTAGATCAACTGTGGCTGGGCATTAGCTGCCTGGCTGCCCCAGTGTATGCCTCGCCTCAAGTGTGCATAATTTGCTGAAAGGTCATTAAGGTCAACATACAGGTGACTCAAGAGGGGCTGGAGAGAGCCAAAGTCTGACAGGGTCTCATAAAAACATTAATAAAAGCTACATTTTTTGGCCAATTTCTTTCAGCTTTCTAAACTACAAAGATGAAATCCTTATGTGTGCATGATATGAAAATTATATCAACAATGCTCTCAGGAAACAAACCTGCCATGGTCAAAGTTGGGCAATATTTAAGGTTCTAATTTTATATTTATACTAATAACTTATAAAATGTGAAAAATTCAGAACTAATTTTTGGTATTCAATTGAATCTTGATTAAATAATGTTACATCCCTGACAAAAAATCTCTAGCTTCAGCAATCCCCTTGTTAAGGGGGTAAATATATTTCTTGATTTTTTACAAAGTGCATTATGTTTGGGCCCATAACTTAAAACAATTACGCAATACTGACATCATTCTGGCATGTGCATAGAGAATGAAAAATATGTATATTATTTATGATTAAAGTCAGATCAGTGGTTTTGATATTAGGCAGTCTTGAAGTGTAACAATGGGGTTTTAATGGAAAAATGAAGTTTTTCATTAATATCTTGAAGGTATTAAGTCCTAGTGACCAAATTCTTGGCATGGTAGGGGATTTTGGAGACATCTAACTGTATGCCGAATTTAAGGAACTATAAGAGCTGAAGCTGGGGAGCTGAGCTCTTGCAAACTGCATAACACTAGCTTGATGTAAACAATGTTACATGGTGATTGAAAACTTGAATAAAATCTACAGTTTTGATCAACTGGTTTCAAATTTTTGGTGTTAACAGTTGAAAAGCTAACAAAAACATGCTGTGAAAATTAAATCCACAGTACTTACAGGAAAGAAACGTGCCATGGTCAAAGTTGGGCAAAATTTAAGGTACCAATTTTTTATTTTTGCTAATATTTTAAAAAAATTTAAAAATTTTGATCTTATTTTGGGTTTACAATTTAATTTTGATTAATAAAAGTTATATTACTGGAAAAAAGTGCTAAGCTTTAACAAGTTTTGTGTTAAGTGATCAAATTTCTTTCCTGATTATTTACAAAATGCATTATTTTTGGGCCTATAACTTTTTAAAATTATATAATACAGACCTAATTTCTGGCATGTACATAGGAACTATATAGAGGATTATTTATGGTAAATATGAGGAAAAACAGATAAGTGGTTTTGATATTAGGCAGTCCTGAAGTGTGAAAATAGGTTTTTAATAAAAAAATTTGAGGTTTTTCCTTAATTTCTCAAAGGAACGAAGTCGCAAAGACCCAGTTTTCGGCTTGGTAGGAGATCTTGGGGACATCTAACATTATGCCAAATTTCTGATTACTAGGACTTACGGTTTCAAAATGTGCCACATCTACGGACGGACGGACGGACAGACGGACGGACGACGGACAATGGACCACGACTATAGCTCTGATGACTTATAGTCAGCTGAGGTGACTAGAATACGGGTAGTCAACAAGCGACTAAGTGTATCCGCCAAAATCAGAGTGGGACGGGTAAAGTGAGGCATGGTTAGTGGCAAGGGGAAATAGAGTGAGGTGTGTTGCATAATAGCCTGGATATCTGCAGCCGAAATGTGTATGTAGGTTGTGCCACCGACCACAAAATCCAGAAAGCTGTCCAAGTTGTATACATATGCAAAATTTTAGGCAGATAAGTCAAACCACTACTTGTATATGAGTGATTTTATCCCACAGCAGACAAACAGAAATATGCTGTGCGAAAATGGTGGCAGGTGGCGCCACCAATCTTTTGTATGTTTAAGAGCTATGTGAGATCTATACACATGCAAAATTTCAGGAGGATATGTCAAACCAGTCCTGAGATATAAGCTTGGATGTCTGCAGCTTAAACATAAATGTAGGAGGCACCACCTGCTACAAAATCCAGAAAGCTATCCAAGATGTATAAACCTGCAACATTTTAGGCAGATAAACCACTGCCGAGATATGAGTGATTTTATCCCACGGCAGACAAACAGATGGATGCTGTGCAAAAATGGTTGCAGGAGGCGCGACCAGTTTTGAGTTTGATAAAGTGCTATGTGAGATTTATACAAATGCAAAATTTGGCCCAATCGGTCAAACGGTTTCCGAGACATGAGCCTGAATGTCTGAAGCGTTAATGTGAATGTAGGTTGTGCCACCTGTCATAAAATCAAGAAAGCTGTCCATGATGTATACACATGCAAAATTTCAGGTGGATAAGTCCAACCAATGCAGAGATATGAGTGATTTTATCCTAAAGCCCAAAACACACTAACGCACGCGTCATGTGCGCGTCAAGCGTCACACGTCAAATCTGGAAAAATCGCTCCACTCTATTTATCAATGACAAAACAGACTAACGCGCGTGTCAGGCGCGCGTCAAGCGTCAAGCGTCAGCTTTCGCTCCTGAAGTGATTTTTGACGCGTGACGCACGCTAGCCGCGTGGGATTCCTGATAATGACATAACTAAATACAGGGTTTCCCTCCCCAGCACTCAAATTCTATATAAAACTCCGGGCTCCATATGCAGCCCTGAGGGGCATGACACCCATGAGGGGATCACATGATACTTATGAGGTGATCACATGCTACCCATGAGATGATCACATGCTGCCCATGAGGTGATCACATGCCTTGTGCTTGGCTGCACTGATTGAACTGTTGACCTATATTTGGCTGCACTGAATGAACCCTTGATCTGTTGCCAAATCTGAAACAGTTGGCAGTTTCTCAACCTATTTAAGAAACATATACAATCTTGGACTGTTATGTAACTCTGCTAAAATTTATCCAACACAAACCATTTGAACAAACTTGAGAAGGCTCCCCTCTGGGATCATTTCCGTAAAATATTGAACAATTTGGCTGGACTGTTTACAAGAAGAAGACTTTAAAGTTTTTTTCAGCTTTTTCCCTGTAAAATCTAAGTAAATGCAGATAGCAAAAATAAGCTGAATCCATCAACATTTGATATGTGACTGATAATTGCATAAAATTTGGGGATGGTAGCTTCTGCTATTCCTGAGAAATAATGAGTTAGTGTACAGATGATACGTAATATCATAAATCTACATTTTTTAAAAGCTTTTAAAAAACATTCTTGTCAATATTTTCCATAGATATTCAGAAATCTAAATGTCTAGAGGCATGATGTAATGGATGCTGATAAACTGGTGCTAGGCTAGATGTATCTGCTTCACACAGCTAACATATATGGTAAAATGACTCAATTCAATCTTTATAATTCAGCCAAAATTCATTTTTTGGAACCATAAAAGACAATTATTATTAGAATGATTCAGGAAATTATTCTTGCAAAATATTAAACAAACTGGCCTCAGTATCATCAGTCGAAAAACATTTTGTAGGTTTATAACTCATATGGGAAAATACAGCAAAATGGCAAAGTTCAGCTTCCCATAACTCAGCCAAAAATCATTGAACCAAAACCATTTGAACAAACTTGAATTATCATCTTCTAAGGATAATTATTGTGTGAGATTTAAGAATTTGGCCAAGTGGTTTTTGATAAGAAGATTTATGTAGCCACTTAGCTTACATGGGCTGTTATGGCATATGACTAAATTCAGCTTCCCATAACTCAGCCAAAAGTCACTGAACTGAGACCATTTGAACAAACTTTAATTATCAACATCTAAGGATAATTTATGTGTGAAATTTAAGAATTTTGCCCAGTGGTTTTTGAGAAGAAGATTTTTGTAGCCACTTAGCTAAAATGGGCTTTTGTGGCATATGACTAAATTCAGCTTCCCATAACTTAGCCAAAAGTCACTGAACTGAGACCATTTGAACAAACTTCAGAAAGCACTACCCTAGGATCATTTCTGTGCGTTATTAAACAATTTGGCCATTTCATTTCAGAGAAGAAGTTATTTGTAGCTGTCAGTATGATACGGGCATTGATGACCCCCGTACAAAAAAGGCCGATGCAGGTGGCGCCACCAATACCTCAATTTCAGATATGACTCATGTGACCAACATTGGCATAAAATTTGGTGATGATAGCTCAAGCCATTTCTGAGATTGTAATTTTAGTATGCTTTTTTGGACAGATGACTAAGTTCAACTTCCTGTAACTCGGACAAAAATCACCGAACTTAAACCATTCGAACAAACTTGAGAGAGATTGTTCCAGGAATCATTTTTGTAAAATATTGGACAATTCGGCTGAACAGATTTGGAGAAGAAGATTTTTTAAGCTTTTTAGCTTTTTCCCTATAAAATCTAAGAAAATGCAGTTAGCCAAAAAAAAGGAAAATCCGATAGAGTTTTTTAGATGACTAATTTTATGCATAAAATTTTGTGATGCTAATTTGTGCTGTTTTCAAGATAGTATGGGTTAACGTACAGACGACGGACAACGCCATACCATCGCATAAGCTCACAGGTTCGCTAAAAAATTCTGCCCAGTGGTTACGGAGTTCTTCTCCGGAAACCTTTGCAGCGGTGGCGGCGTCAGACTGAAAATATAGTATCCGCAAAACTCTGTTTTGGCGGATAGAATGATTGTAGCTGGCACCACCAGTCCTGTATACAATGAAGATATATATACATATGCCCAATGTCAGACTGATATGTCAAACCCTGCCTGTGAAATAAGCATGGACATGCACTGTGCAAAAATAATTGTAGGTGGCGCCACCAGTCTTGTACACTATAAAGCTACCCAGTATGTATAAACATGCCCAATTTTAGGCTGATGTATCAAATTCCTCTGTAGAAATAAGCAGGCGCATACACTGCAAAAGCCAATGTAGGTGGCAGGTCAAAATATCAGGCCAATACATCAAACTTCCCCAGAGTTTGATGCACTTGGCTGACAAGGCTTAGGTGAGTAAGGCAGTTGCACAAGAGTGAACTGTGACAAATTGCTGCCTCAAGCAACTGCACTGAGTGAACTCTTGACCTGCACCTGGCTAGACTGAGTGAACTTTTGACCTGTACTTGGCTGCACTGAGAGAACTCTTGACCTGTTGCATAACCTGACACAGTTGGCAGTCTGCCAAAGCTATAAATAGATCCAGGCTGAACTTTGGTGCCAAGTCTGATGCAGTGATCAGTCTGAAAAGCTATAAATAGAATGCAGCTACTGCACTGAGTGAACTCTTGACCTATACCTGGCTGCACTTCTTTGAATCCTGGCACCGTGCCAAAACTATTTATAGAGCTGACATCATCATGGCTAATGGCCAACATCAAGGCACTGGCAATCTGCCAATGGTAAACCAAGTGCTGTCATCTGTACACAAAAGTGGTCCCTACTTGAAATAACTTAGAAATTAATTTTCCCAATACAAAATACTTTTTAGCTGACTTTTTATAAAAAAGAAATCAGGAATATATATGTAAAATTATTACAAATGCATACTGAATGCAAAATTAAAATACAGATATATCTCACTGATGGCAAATTCTTGAATTAGGTTGAGAAGGGTTACCAATAATTTAAAATCCATGTACAGTTGTCTTTATATAGCCACAGAGAGCTGAATATCCATTATTGTAACATTGCCTAGTATGATGAATAACTTAAATCATGATCTAATTGTTTTAAAAGCTTTTAAAAAAACTTTCTTGTCAATATCAACCAAAGATAACTTGAAATCTAAATGTCTAGTGGCATGCTGTAATAGATGCTGATAAACTGGTGCCAGGCTAGATGTAACAGCATCACACAGCTAACATATATGGTAAAATGATTCAATTCAATCTCCATAATTCAGCCAAAAATCATTAATGAGGAACCATTAATGACAATTATTATAAGAATTATTGTAGGGATTATTCTTGTAAAATAATTAACAAACTGGCTTCAGTGGCATCAGTCGAAAAACGTTTCGCAGGTTTATAACTCCTATAGTAAGATACAGCAAACTGGCTAAATTCAGCTTCCCGTAACTCAGCCAAAAATCACTGAACCAGAACCATTTGAACAAACTTGAATAACCAACATCTGAGGATAATTAATGTGTGAGATTTAAGAAATTGGCCCAGTGGTTTTTAGAATAAGATTGTTGTAGCCACTGAGCTAAAATGGGCTGTTATGGCATATGACTAAATTCAGCTTCCCATAACTTAGCCAAAAGTCACTGAACAGAGACCATTTGAACAAACTTCAGAAAGCACTACCCTAGGATCATTTCTGTGCAATATTAAACATTTTGACCATATGCTTTCAGAGGAGAAGTTTTTGTAGCCCTACACTGATGACCCCGTACAAAAAAGGCCGATACAGGTGGCGCCACCAATACCTCAATTTTAGAAATGATCTATGTGACCAACATTGGCATTAAAATTTGGTGATGATAGCTCCAGCCGTTTCTGAGATTTATATTTTAATATGCTTTTTTGGATAGATGACAAAGTTCAACCTCGGCCAAAAATCTCCAAACTGGTTTCAGAGAAGAAGTTTTTTGTATTCCTCAGTGTGATACAGGCACTGATGACTCCGTACAAAAAAGGCCGATGCAGGTGGCGCCACCTATACCTCAATTTCAGATATGACCTATGTGACCAACATGCTCCATAATAGCTCCAGCCATTTCTGAGATTTAAATTTTAATATGATTTTGTGCACCGTTAACAAAGTTCAACCTCCTGTAACTCGGCCAAAAATCTCCAAACTGGAACCATTCAAACAAACTTGAGAGAGATTGTTCCAGGAATCATTTCTGTGAAATATTGGACAATTTGCTTGGACAGTTTCGGAGAAGAAGATTTTTAAAGCTTTTTTAGCTTTTCCCCTATAAAAAATCTGATATAGTTTTTTGGTTGACTGATTATTTGCAAAAATTTTGGTGATGCTAGCTCCTGCCATTTTTGAGATACCTATGGTTAACGTAGACGACGCACGAAGCCGCACCATCGCACAAGCTCACAGGTTCGCTAAAAAAATACAGGTGGTGCCATCACTTTTTCAGGAAGCGACAAAACAAGTCATGGTCAATATTCAAGGCAAGATTCATGACAATTCATGCATTAATTATCAAAATATTGCAGGTTTTGTATTAAATTTTTTTAATATTTCGGGGGGGGGGGGTGGTACTTTCAAGCCCCATAGCTCAGAGGATATAGGTCACAATGACCTAATTTTAGGTTTCCAAGGAGATTTTTAATCGGCCTTCCTTGATTTTCAGTTAGAAGTTTCTAGGACTAACAGTTACGATTTGTGCCCTGCTAACGGACGCCTGGACGGTCAGACACCCTGACGGACAAAGCACCCTTCCTATACCTCAATTGACTTACAGTCAGCCGAGCTAAAATCATAATAATGAGAAAGTTGTAAAACAATTTTCAGGAACTGACAAACCTTGTCATGGTCAATATTAAAGGCAAGATTAAGGGAATCCATGAATTAATTATCAAGATAACCCCATAGCTCGGAGGATACTAGTCACAGTGACCTAATTTCAAGTTTCCAAGGAGATTTTTAATGACCTCCCTGGATATTCAGTAGCAGATTTCTAGGTCTAAAGGTGCTAAAACCTGCCAGTCTAATAGACAGACAGACGACGTACGCTGACTGATCACTATAGCTCAGTTGACTTACAGTCAGCTGAGCTAAGAAAAAAAAAAAAAAAAACAAGTGTTCCACATGATTATTTTGCAAGTATAAACATGTTCAAATATCTGTTTGTTAATGTTCTCTTCTGCATTTACACAGAAAATCATGCATGTAATTGATTGAACACAGAGGTATTATTATATTATTTAATTTCTCCAAGAAAGAAAATGGTGACCATAATTGGTTAAGATTCAGGCCTTGGTGTAAAAGGCTCCAGCCCAGCCCAGTTTTGGTTGCCCTACCACCATTTTCTAGAACTATTACTTGGGCACAGTTATACCCTGGGCAAGTGGTTAACCATTAATGTCGAGCCCTGTTGTTGTGATAGCTTTATCTAAACATGTTTTGCCCATATACCCTGTGACTTCTGATATTATGAACACTGGTGCCACCTGGAGTTTGCCTGTAATAAAAAGGTGCCAAAACTTCAGGGCAATCCTGGGGTCACAGAACTATTTTTTTCTCGGAACAACCTTATCATGTCTTGAAAAGAGAGGTGTTCATAATGCAGAGGTGCCCATACCAAAAATTTTACTGTATATATATATATATATATATATATATATATATATATATATATATATATATATATATATATATATATATATATGTGCTGTTCTCTGATAATACCAACTGATTTTTGTCAGTGATTTGCAAAAATGGCTGAAGGATATATCCTTCCAAATGCTGGGCTTAATATTAAACGAAATTCTGTAAGACAATATAAAATTATAAGTTAATGGTTAGATGGTAAAAAAGAAGAAACAGGTGACTGAAGAGAACCTTGATTGAGGGCATCTAGGTTGACTCCTATGTACAACTCCGGCTCATTTTCTCCATGCAAAGGCAGCCCTGTTTCTGATAACATGCTACAAGTTGTAATCTTTTATTCCATATCAACAAAATCAGCTTACCCCCTTGAGAAACCATGGTACAGATGAGTGACTGGCTATGTTAATCAGGGTCGGTATTCATGAAGGCCTTAATGTCATTCAACAAACTCTAAAACTTTTCAGTTTTCGCATCTGTTGATCCTGCTATAAAACTAACAATGCATGTAACTGGTCCCTTAAAGCCTTCCTTTCCACAAGAGAAAACATCACTTTCCCCAAATTATCCTTGTCAGGTTCTATCAGTTAAATGTAACATTTTTGTCTTGGTAAACAAACAAAACATAGCCATACAATGTTTAATGTCATGTATGTGTGTGTTTATGTATATAGGAAAAAATGAACATTTTGCATTGTGTTTGCATTTACAAAATAAAAATCATTACTAAACATATATATACAAAAATAAATAATCTATAGCCAATTAGCCTATGGTAAGTCTTTCTTTTTATATGCCATACAGTAATATTCATCAGATATATAAAGATCATAGCTCACAGGTATTCATTCTGATATTTACAACAAAATATTCAATTAGCCAAAATTCTTAACCAATTTTAAAATTAAATGCAAGACTGCAGTCTTTTTAATAATAATATACATGGGTTCAACAAAACAATCTTTCACATACATACCTTGTGAAGATCATAAGCCATCATAAGATCATAAGATCTTTTGCTGTCAAAAATTTCTGCTGATTAGAAAGTATTTTTACCATTCTTGAAGAATAATAATTACAGCCATACACTGAACAATATAAATTGCCACACAATCATATCTAATGCTATAAATACTACAAAGATGTCTTTATTAATTATGGTGTCGCATACTCTGAAACTGAATAATTATTGGGACACCTCACCATAAATCTAACCATAAATTAGGCTGAACATCACCATAATCGGAACTTAACATGGAATGGTACAAGATGAAAGACCACAGTTCCCAAAATAAACAGTATCACATTCAGCCACAGGACTTTTCAGAGTACATTTACTGTAAATGTTAACCAGAATACAGTGTCAATGACATCACTGAACTTCTTCATTCATCATTTTACTTTTAGGCATTTAAATCTCTAAATCTATGACACCTTTAAAACAAAACTTTCTGCAAAGGTTTTAACTCATGAGCACATTTGTATTTTTGAGTGGTAAAAATTCAAAATAATTCCTCCTCAGTGGCAAAGTTGTATATACAATATACACAATATGTATATCTAATTTATGTCCAGATTTTGGAAAGGTATTGCTAGCATCATCTTATCGAAGGCCTACTTGTTAATTCATCCCTTGGGGCTATATATGCAAATTTATGCTGACACAGTTTTATCTACCCTTTGTGCATTTTAACACTCATTTCAAGGTTTACTCTGAAGTTACCCTTATCAAGCCCAGAACAATGAATCTATATTTTGTATTATATAAATATGTAAAAGTTGGTACAAAATATCATCATGTATAAATGCCAGGAAAATACAGGAATGGTATAAATAAAGCCATCGGGCAACTCATGACACTCTGTCTGGTGAAATTTGGCCTGGAAATACTGGCAAATTCATACCCCTTGCTGTTTCAACTGTCAGGCTGCTGCCCTTAAACTTTTTCACCGGTGGCTCAGAAAGCAAAGCTGTCAAGGTGGGGGATGCATGAAACTTTTTAACTTGAGGACTAGGAGATGTGAAATTTGGCTTTGTCTTGGTCTCATCTGATGAGGACACCAGTGGGGTCTGCTGCCTTGTTGCCTTTGAAGTAGGTGTTTTAGGAGACAATGATAACAAACTACTAATGTCTGTACCAGGTTGATCAGGTCCATGCTTTCCTGGCACAAATCTCTCAAGTAAAGAATTCAGTGTGCCATATTCATTTGTTTTTGGTTCGTTAATGGAGTTATATAATTCTGCGATTGCCAGTAGCACATCTGAAGCTCCATCTGCAGAGCGTTCTGCAAGGTTGCTTGGCTCAAAGTCAGGTTTTGGCAGTAATATCTCGGGGATCTTTTTATCACTGCCATAAGAAGAGTCTGAATAAAATTCTGAATCACTTCCTGACTCTGTTTCATACATCAACCATTTACTGGGCTTACTTGGCTTGTGTTTACGTAGGTTATACCTTTTTGGAGCCTCAGACCTGCTTGTGTCATATCCTTTGGTTGTCTGGTTTATGCTGCTTGTGGAAACTTGGTTTACTGGTGTACTAGTACCAGGGCTGATGAGCTGCTGCTCTGTGTTTCTAGAGAGTGTTCTTTCTTCAGTCTCTTTCAACTCAAGCAGTGTCCTCAGTTTTCCCATAAATGATGGCATGTTTCTTGCTTTGGAATAAAGGTCTGAGACTCTTTCATTCTCACTCCCTTTTGAATTTATTTTCTCTTCCTTACATGTGTTAAATGGTGTATCAAGGTCTTTGGGTTTGGCTTTTTCATTCTGTTTGATTTGTTCTGGGGTCCCACTTGTTAGCAAACTTCGGATGGACACTGCAGTTTCAAGCTTACGTGGGGCTTGATTTGTAACAAGCTTAGGTTTGTGAACAGTTGTTTCTGGTGCAATACCCACATCAACAATTTCCTGCTCTGGCTGTCTTTTTGGAGAAGATTTTCCAGCATACCTCTGATTAACATTCTGATACCTATTCACCTCTGATAAATTTTCTGCAGACATTGGAGGGGTCTGTAACAGTTTGAGGATTTCAGATGATCCTTGTGTAGACTGTTTGGTTTTTAACTCTGCTTCAGGAACCTGGATATTTTTTGGCTCCATAAGCAGGAACTTCAATGTCTGACTAAAACTGCAGTTAGTCTGGGCGGTTTGGGGAAAAGTGTCAACATCAGGAGACAGCTGATCTTCTCCTCCCTCCACCCTCTGAAACTGACCTTGACCTAGATTTCTATATAAACCTGTAGGCTGAATAACATATGGAGCACCTCTGTCCTGGTTATCTTGACCCCTTCCATCAGTATCAAACCAGTTGTAGGATTCATCACTTTGCTGTGATTGTGTTGCCTGCTCACCATTTGGCTCATATGTCAAGGTTGTTCTTTCTTTTTCATATTCATATGAATCCTGTGGCTCTGGTTTTACCTGGATATCTGGCATGGACCAAAGTGCAGTATCACCTTTTTCTGTTGGCACTGTGTCACTGCTTGAGTGTTGCTCTGGAAGGGCCTCCTTTTGATCAAAATAAGGGTCATATGGCTCTGGTTTGATATGAATAACTGAAGGCATTCCTTCATGCGAGACCTCAGGTGTCTGCTCTTGATCTGACCTGGTGCATACAGGGACACCTGGATTACTGTCACACAATTTAGCAGAATCAGCTTTAAAATCATCTGACATATCATGTACCCCTGTTGTCCACATGTAGGCTGGGGCATTCTGAGTAACTTCCTGTGTATCACCATTTCCAGAGTAACTGTAAACTTGGCCTACTTTGTCTTGATCAAACTGCCCTACCACACTAGCTATCTTTAAATGATATCCTTCTTGGTTCATTTTGGTATCCAGTTTATTTGTCTCTTCTGAGGAAGAACCAGGAGCATCAACTGGTTCTGTAAAATCAGGCTGATCCTGGACATCAGAACTAGCTTTCTGGTGCAATCCTTTCAGGAGGTCAGAGAGGGACCACTTGGGTTGTGATTTTGGTGTTTTGACTTGATCCTCAGTAACTGATAAGCTTTTGGACTGACTGAGTTGTTCAGTCACAGTGGAAGTCTGGCACTGATCCTCATTACTGTGTTTCTGTGGTGAGCTGTCTGGCTCCAGCTTAACTGTAACACGTTCATCTTCTAGAGTATTGAGTGAGGTGACTGAGCCATCTCCACCCTGCTCTGATGATGTTTCTGTGTTTGTTGGAACATCAGAATCCAGATACTTGTCATTGAGGGATCTGGTTCCTCCAGAACTCCCTCTTTTTCTGCCTTGCCCCCGGCCTTGACCCCGCCCCCTGCCTCTACCTCTACCTCTGCCCCTGCTTGTTTTTCTAGGTTTGCTGACAAATGTCGGTTCCTCTAATTCTGGACTCTGAAAGTGTAATATAAGGATATGTCATTAAAAAAGAAACACCTTACTTTCAGTTAAAGAATATAAAAGTATTTCATCAGAAGAAGATAAATACACATGAACATACTCTCAGCAATCATAAATACACTGGTCATAGGTTATACGTCTATAACACGATGCATACAGATGTTAAGGTACAACACAATATCCTTCATTATGAGACACAATCTTATCATAATGTGCACATATCCTGATTCAAATATTGTCTTTTGACAGAATTTGCAAATTGTAAAATCAACCTCTGGAATGCTTTTAGCATCATATCAACCCTCTGGCATTACGACTAGATTACTGGCGCCAGAGTTTCTTTACATCTAAGTCTGAGGAACACATAAGGCCTTATGAAGATGCAAATATTTTTGTCATATCTGACAATGCTTCATCGCCTACAGGTACACTGTCAGTCAACATAAACCATACCAATCATTAGATTTTTTGGTGTAATTTCTAATAATATATAACATGAGTGAGAAAAATTCTGTTTTAACCCAGCACATTGGTAAACCACTCGGCATGTTTGTTGAATTTGTGACTACATGAACACAAGCATGGATCACACTGGTTACAGGACCCAGGCAGCTTCCAGGCATCACAGGAAATGACCTGTGTCCATGGAGACAGTGTTTCAGTTTGGGTTGTGAGCTCATATGTATACTATTGTGTTGATTCGTCATTCTTAGCATAATATTGAGATTATGGGCTGTTTACCACCAAATGAATGCAAACTGATGCAAGACCATTGCGATACATTACTTGATATTACTTGTATCACGACTAGAGTAGGCTTACCAGCCCAATTATCCAACTGCCTACTGAGTCAGATTGTCACGGCTTGAATGCTTCATGTAGGCCTAATCTTTGAATTTTGACTGACCTCCTTTAGAACATCATCATAACACAGGTTTCAACTGAAACGCTGTCCATTGTTTTGCAGCATCCCTTGAAAAGGAGCATCATTTAAACTGGATGTATCAAACAGTGTAAAAATCAGGAGGGCAGTTCTGTGACCTTGACCTTGTGACCTAATATGTGAGCAATATATGAAAGATTAAAGGTTTGGGATGAAAACTTTGGCTTAAAATGTACCACAAGCTTTTCAAGAAGTGGTCCCTGTGGCCTTGATCTTTGACCTTGTGACCTCAAATCAATAGGAATCTTCCTTTGTTTGTGGATGAGCCATATGTGAAAGAGTGAAGGTTTGAAACGAAAACTATGGCTTCAAATGTGCCACCAGCTTTTTCCAAAGTAAGTCTTGTGGCCTTGACCTTTGACCTCAAAATCACTAGGGTTCTTGATCTGTGGGTGTGAACTATATCTGAAAGATGAAAGATTACGGTCAATTTCAGATGGACAGATGGATTGATGGACAGATGAAAAGACAGATGCACAAACAGCGGCGTTACTTTATCCCACCTGCAACTTCAGTGAGAGACAATAATAACGATGCTGTATCAAAATTATAAATATCTATGCACACTTAAGAAGTTTACCCTGCCTGTGCTGAATCATAGATGCATAAAGTTTTTCTGGGATGCCAGACATATCATAAGATCCCTGGTATATCACACAAGTACAGATATAGGATCCAAAATATATCACAAGATGACTGGTACATATCACAGTTATATGATCCCTTCTATATCTCAAGATCTTTATTATAAAAAGATTAAGGATCCCTTCTATATCAGTAGTATATAATGAGGTCCTTTGTATATCACACAGACATATGATCCCTGGTATACTACAAGATTCTTGGTATAACAGACACACTATCCTTGATATATCACCTTATGCCTGGTAAATCACAAAGATAGTACAATCCTTGATATATCATGAGTTCCTTTGTTTATCACAGATTTAGGATCCCCAGTATATCACATGAGATCCCTGATATCTCATAAGATCCTTTATCACAGTTAGAGGATTAATAGTTCATCATGAGATCCTCGCATATCATATAAGATCCCTGGTATATAATTTAAGATCCTTGGTTTATCACAGTTATATGATCCCTACCAGTAGTGCATCATTAGATCCTTGCTATATCACAGATATATGATCCCTGATAAATCATGAAATCTGTTGTATATCATAGTTAACGGATCAATGGTACATCACATGATATCCTTGAAACACCACACAGATATATGACTACACAGGATGGCTCACCTCTTCATGTGCTGGTTCTGACTCTTCATCAGTCTTGATGAAGATGGTCGGCAGGACATATTTGTTGTCAGGTCTCCTGGAACGTGAACACGGAGGATGTTCAAAGTGACAGCTACACAGGATGAGATCGCTCGGGTTCATCTTCTGCAGCCAGTGATGGTGGGCAGCACTGGAGTTGGCTCTTACAGCATCCAGCCATTTCTCCTGCCATGGACCCCCGTCTGGTAGCTTGAACACAGAGCACCCTGATCCAACCCGAGGGTGACTACAACCTTCTGCACAGCACAGACTTCTCACCTTCTGATCTGATAAGACCATTCAACATATTACATTATTAAAATAATTAAAATCAATATTCATAAAAATTATTATTACCTGACACATCAAAGAAATCACACACTCACTTGATATTGGTATCTAAATCAGTAAATGGAATTTGTAGACTTCTGGCCCTTGAACAGGAAAGTTTTACTTCACATGCATTGGTTTATTTAATTCCATTTGAAAACATACCCTAACTACTACATTATGAGTCCCCTATAATGAAATCCTGTGCAAATACATTTTACTTAATCAAATGGTAAAGCATTTTTAATTGTTTTACCATTACTTAATACATAAACAGGGGTTACAAAAGATGCAGAGGTTCACACTGAAGATAAAACAAATGAGAAAGTGTCACATTTAGAAGTTACAGGGAGCTAATTTCACAAATGAACTGTATTTTTTTTAATTATTCCAAAATCATACTCTTAACAGTTCTGGATATTTTGACAATGAAGAAACATCTTCTAAAGGACCAACCAATGACAGAACCGGGGTCAAGGTGCTAACATTCATTGTGAGTTGTTCAGCTCTATTATAAATTAAAACGTTATGCTGAATTGTGTTATAGCAGCAGGTTTATTCATCGAGAGATGGAACAACTGTAATCCAATCTGTCACAATCATCCCAAGGTAAAGGTGGAAAAGTCATGTGAAACTAATGCATGGTAAAGCAATGAGGAATCAATGTGAGAGTTACTCTAAGATTCCTTATTTACTGAATATGGATCTGGCATGCGTAATGAGGGTTAAAAATCAGCATTGACTAAGTAAATAAGGTGAGATCCCTTAAATGCATGGATCCAGCATGTAGAATGTGTATCCAGCAAAACAATACATAACATGGTATCCCATAGTGACGCATAGAAAATATGCATGTTGCCCTGCTGGTGCAGATGAAATATCTCAAAACACAATACACATGCAGCATTTTGGACATATAGAAGGATAAATAAACTTAAAGAGTTTAAATTTCTTGTTATTAATAGATCTATTTTTAACTTTAGGTTACCACATATACCACACTAATGTACAAGTGGAAAATCTGAAGTGGTTAGAGGTGGCCTGAAACTATTTTGTGGATTATCAGGAGGTAAAATAAATCAGACTTACAGTGTTTAAATTTGTCTGACTTTTGAGACAGACTCTGTTTCCATGCATGTGTAATTTTGTCCACATACATTTTCTGTGAATCATCAACCTCTGCCATGGCCATAGATTCCCCTGCAGACAACATTTCATTCATGATGACCCCCTCAGCTGTAATCTTTGGCCTGCACAACCATAACGACTGAAAAATATGGGACAAAGTGAAAATATGAGACAAAAATAATACTACAATAAAGTCAGACATTAAAGGCACAACACAGATGATAGATAAAGTATATACATTCAGACTGCTGCACATGATTACCAGAGGTTTACAAAGTCAATACTTTAACATCAGAAAAATTTTTCATTTGATTGAGTTTTCAACTCATTTAGTAGTTGAGGCTCATCTTGCATAAATTAACTGTGATATCTTACAAGATCAAATCACTACTTCCTTCATTTCAACTCTTAAACTAGAATATGGGTAGTCAACAAGCGACTACGTGTATCCGCCAAAATCAGAGTAGGACGGGTGAAGTGAGGCATGGATTGAGTGGCAAGGGGAAATAGAGTCAGATGTGTTACATATTAGCATGGATGTCTGCCACGTAAACATGATTGTAGGTGGCACCACCTGTTATTTGAACTAGAAACTATCCAAGATGTATACACATGCAAAATTTCAGGTGGAAAAGTCAAACCACTGCCCAGATATGAGTGATTTTATCCCACAGCAGACAAACAGAAGGACTCAAATGGTTGCAGGTGGCCCACCAGTTTCTTGTATGATAAAGAGCAATGTGAGATCCAAACATATGCATCACTTCAGGTAGGAACATCAAACCAGTCCGGAGATATAAGCATGGATATCTGCAGCATGGACATGAATATAGGTGGTGCCACCAGTCATAAAATCAAGAAAGCTATCCAGGATGTATATGCATGCCAAATTTCAGGTGAACAAGTCAAACCACTGCTGAGATATGAGTGATTTTTACCCAAGTCCAATGAACTGATGGATGCTGTGCAAAAATGGCTGCAGGTGGTGCCACCATTTTTATGAATGTTATAAAGCTATCCATGGGCTACATTTGTGTAATTTTTTTTCCTGACTGGTCAAACGATATGTGGGCTCTGCAAAAAGGGTTGCAGGTGGCGCCACAAGTTTCATGTATGTTAAAGAGCTATGTGAGATCTAAAGACATGCAAATTTTCAGGAAGATAAGTCTAACAAGTCTGGAGATATAAGCATGGATGTCTGTAGCGTGAACATGAATGTAAGTGGCACAACCTGTCATATCATAAAAAAAACTATCCAGGATGTATCCGCATGCCAAATTTCAGGTTAAAAAGTGAAACCATTGCTGAGATATGAGTGATTTTAACGCAAGAAAAAAGAACAGATGGACGCTTTGCAAAAATGGTGCAGGTGGGGCTACCAGTTTGTGTATAATAAATATGTGAGATCTAAACACATGCAAATTTTCAGGAAGATAAGTCAAAGCAGTCTGGAGATATAAGCATGGATGTCTGCAGTTTAATGTGAATGTAGGTGGTGCCACCTGTCATAAAATCAAGAAAGCTATCCAGGATGTATATACGCATGCCGAATTTCAGGTGAATTAGTCAAACCACTGCAGAGATATGAGTAATTTTTTAACCCAAGACAGACAAACAGATGGATGCTGTGCAAAAATGGCTGCAGGTGGTGCCACCATTTTTGTGTATGTTATAAAGCTGTCCATGGGCTACATTTGTGTAATTTTTTCTTCCTGACTGGTCAAACGATATGTGGGTTAATGTGTCAAAACAAACCCACAGATGGACACTGGAGAGAGGAAAGGTCAGAGGTCAATGCCCAATGGTTAGGCACCAGTTCACATGTGACCCAATAATTGGTTTAAGTTTCGGAAAATTTGGTCCAGTAGTCTCAGAGAAGTTCTCCAGAAATGAATATGGCGGTGGCGGCAGCAGATCCCGTTCATAAAACATAGTATCTGCTAAACTTTGTTTTGGCGGATACAATAATTTAATTATTCGAAAGAAGATTATTTCAAATGTCTGTTAAACAAGTGGTTAAATGAATTGCCTTAAAGCATGAGTCATGTGGACTCACCATGCTCTCATCCAGTAGAGACTGGGCTGCCTGCAACACATACTCCGGGTCCTGCCCCAGTGACAGAGTGGGGACAACATACTTCTCGCATGGAGATCGTGCTTTAGGGTTTGGTGGGGCTTTAAAATGGCAGCTGCACATGCCCAGAGTTCCTGAGCCCTCTGACACTGCCAGTTTATTCCAGTATTCATCATCGTAATCAGATGCTGCAGCCAACTTCCATATTGCCTTCCACGGCTGTTCTTCAGGGAATGTATAGATTGAGCAAGGACTCCATTGGCTACGAGAGTGGTTGCACCCTTTCACAGCGCAGCTTCTCGCAGTTGACATTTCTGAAACAGTAATGACACTGTAAGATAAGACACAGATGTAAATTTTACTTAACTGATAAAGTAACTGCAATCCATTACCTCATGAGTTGATACACAAACACATCAAGTCAAAAATTACAACACACACACATAAATATTATACCAGACAATGGGTGACCCAATGGGTCACCACTGCAGAGGAAGGGAGCACATTGTAATGTTACGAGAATCAGGAAAAATATTGTGAATGGTATTGGTGTAGAAATTGTAATTTTATGAAAAGTTAAAGACAAGTAGCTAGAAAAAAGTGGTTTATTTATTGAAGAATGTTTGTTATGACCACATTTTTGGTTGATTTGCCATCTGTTAAGAATACTCTAATTTAAGTTTTCATTGCTTTTTCCACAGCTTGAAGCAACATACAGCTGGCCATGTTGGAATAAAGGTTTTTCCAGGAAAATCAGCACATTTTGCATTGTTTGGCCTGGCGCTGTATGTATTGTCATAGCAAGCACCTCTGTATTGGGAACTGAGTCCTCAGAAGAGGGACATCTTAAGTCTCTGATAGACTGAACCTAATTCTTGGAGTCATGACAGTGTAATTTTTTAACACGTCAACGTTGATTTTTTCACTGATGACACTGTCATGGAGTTCTTGCATGATCATGTGTGTTCCATTGCAAAGCCTTGGAAGATCCAAGTTCCTCATTAAAATATTGGGAGATCCCTCTTCAGTTCCAGTCTGTAAGGCGGCAATCCAGAGAGTTCAGAAATCGAGGAGTTCTTTTTGAAGATGAGTGGCATTCGCTTCTTCACTTACAGCATTGAAGGTAGAGTACACTTTCATGATTCCAGGGAAGTGTCTAATGCATGTTGAATTAAGTTTTCTAATCATTTAATTGTAGGGAACAAGGATACAATAATAAGAGAACAGTTGTTCAGGATTGTTAAATGTCAGGAAGATGAAATCAATACATTTTTCCACTGTTGTTGCTTGGAGAACCATATCTTCTGGTTATTTGTTTTCATCATTTTCATTTTTCTGAATCTTGTCTTCTCCAATATTCAACTGAATCCCTGAATATGTTTCTTCTTCCTCACTCAATCGCATGTTTCTCTTCAGTTGAGATTTTGTGAAGGTCCTCCAAAAATAGGATTTTTTAATACAATAATTTTTCACATCGGCATCATTTTCTTTTTTCACAACAGGTAGAAGCTGACAGAATTATCCACAGCAAATAGTTTAAATTCTTTTGAAAGGCTGATTCTTGTCACATATATCACAAAAAGCCTGGTTCATGGATTTGAAGCTTCCGTCCTAATCATAAGGCACTCATCCTAGACAATAAGCTTTGATTATGTAACAATTGTGCAGTATTAGAGTTTTTATTGATGTTACAAAGGCTATTTCCATTTACTTTGAGCAGCATCTTGAATCTTGATTTGGCTGTTCCATCACCAGGCATAAATGTTGCTGCAATACTGGATGATGCAGCTGCAAAAACAACATTCAGATCTGCCCTAACTTTGGAGAGGATCAAGTTGGTGACAAATGTCTTGTTGATTCCCCCTTGTGCATCAATGAAAATCACTGAAGAAAGATTCCTGTTTAGGCAGTTACACACATGGTCATATACTGCTCTTTGCTCATTCAAAAGAGGCTCTTTCTGTAGAACAAATCTTTGCAGTTCATGTCTGTTATATTGCAGTTCATGCAGTAACTGCTGATTGCCAATGTCATGACTGATTGCAATATTCCATGGTGTTGGCAAGTTATTTTCAAGGGTTTTGCCCAGGCTGACAAGTTTGTCTTGGATATATACTTAAGAGATTGTTCATGATGCCTCTCATCTAATGTGACATTAGGGTTATTGGTAGTGGTCCTCCCTATATGGAGGAAATCTTCAGACATTTCATTCTTGAAACGCTCTTATCACTGCTTTGGATTGTTAATTTCAGCATGCATAACAAGATAAAAAACAAATCTCTCATTGCCCTGGGAATTCTTGTTCTTTTGGCATATTTCAAAGTCTGTTGCAAATGATTATCAGCTTCTAACAATTCTCTCTCTGCAGGCATCCTTGAATGATGGAAGAAGATGTCCATCAGATGTCCTCAAAGAGTCAAAAGATAAAGGCCTTTTTATGTGATGAAGAAGAAGTCTCAAAAAGTACATGTCACCACTCAGTACTGTTTACACCCGACCTAGAACATTTGCTTAAAAATAATGGGGTTCTCATTTACTCTTTTCCCCATCCTGTGCCATGTCTTATTCTTCCAGGTGTTAAATCTTGGAACATCTCCATAGTACAGGGTTTTGGCTAATAAACCTCTTGTGCAAATTCACAAGAATTCATTTATTGTGGTTCTTGCCATATAATCATTCAACTGAACTGTAGCATTATCTAAAAAGAAGACTTGCTGCTGCTGGGGAGAGATGCACAATAAGGCGTACATCAGGTGATTTTCTCTTGTGAACTGGAAATCCAAGTATCAATGCAACAGTTTCAGAGGGTCCTATATAAATTTTGGCCAAATCGGTCAAACGGTTCCTGAGATATCAGCTTGGATGTCTGCAGAGTAAACGTGAATGTAGGTGGTGCCACCTGTCATAAAATCGAGAAAGCTGTCCAGGATGTATAAACCTGCAAAATTTCAGGTGGATAAGTCAAACCACTGCTGAGATATGAGTGATTTTATCCCAAGGTAGATCAACAGATTGATGCTGTGCATAAGCGGTTGCAGGTGGCGCCACCAGTTTTGTCTATGATGAAGAGCTATGCGAGATCTATACACAAACAAAATTTCGGCCCAATCGGTCAAACAGTTCCTGTGATATGAGCTTGGATGTCTGCAGAGTAAACGTGAATGTAGGTGGCGCCACCTGTCATAAAATCGAGAAAGCTGTCTGACACAAATGTGCTACCCACCTAGTGTATGTCAAGTGGAATTTCATAAAATAATGAAATAAGTTAGGGAAAATATAATTGATGCGGTGCATTAGCAGGCCAGTTAATATTAAATTGGAGTATCAGATCATAAAGTGTAGTTGGAGAGACGGAGTTAATAATGTTTGGTGAGGTTGTCAGCTGTTGTTGTCATCCTGTTTGTTTACATCGGTGCCGACGATGCTGGTGGATTATCTCATAGTATATTGTATATTATGTAAGTAAATGGACTTACTGTACCATGATTTATTATAATTAGATGACAGAAGGTTATAGAGAATTCAGGTAATGTGTAATTTCCAAAAGGTAAATTCTAGAAAATCCCGTAAGTGCTAGTCTTGACAAGAAACGACTTGATTATTCTAGAGACTTCTAGAAGTTTCGGTTACCCAGGTATAAATAGGGCGGTGTCAAGGCCGGTCAGAGAGAAGAAGTGAATGAATTTGGAAGTTACCGTCAACTGGTGACAGGTCGTTTTATGTCAACGACGGATTAGTTGAACACCGAGCGGGGTGTGTTATAAATTCCGCGAGGACAGTATTAGTCCTGGAGAGAATATAGATAGTTGTAGCCGATCAGGGCATCAGAAGATATACGTGATTGGTATTTGTTGAAGACGTTATTGTGAGATTGGATCCAGTCAACGACGACGGTGGCCAATTGTTGGATGTTACCGGAATAAACCGTGTTCTTCAGTTCAGACAACGAGTGGTATTTTGGACTTTTCTGTGTGAAAGAACTTGGGAATATATGTCAGCTGCATGTGTGGTGTGACATATATAAGTGGGGGCTCGTCCGGTGACAGACAGCGGAAGAAATCAAGTGGAAATTCAACAGATCGAAGTGTGGATTGGGCGATAATCGGCAAGCTATGTAAAATCCAGAGGTACTACTGCCAGAAGTCGGTATAAATCCTATAGCAGTGAAATCGACTGTGCTGTAGCAACATGGCAACTACAGTCCAGCAGTTGATTAAAGTTGGCCAAGAGTTGGGATACGAAGGCCCTGCATTGCAAGAATTTGTGAAGGAACAGCAGGCCGCCGACAGGGAAGAAAGGCAAAGAGAGAGAGAAAGAGAGAGGGAGAGAGAGGAAGCCCAAAGACAGAGAGAAAGAGAGGAGGCTGAGAGACAGAGAGAGAGTGAACAAGCAGCAAGAGAAGAAAGAGAAAGAGAAACACAACATGAACTCCTCATGTTGGAAAGAAGACTCCATCTTCAAGAGAGGACTGCTCAGCCCCAGACTCCTGTAATGACAGCAGTTGTTCGCTGCCCTGAATTACCTAGATTCACCAAGAGAGATGACCTAGACAGCTACTTGATGAGGTTCGAAAGATTTGCTGAACAAGCCAAGTGGAAAAGAGATTCATGGTCAACTCGTCTATCAGCACTTCTGACAGGCAAGGCTTTGGACTGTTATAGTCGTTTATCCAATAGTCAATGTTTAGATTACGATGTTGTAAAGACAGCCTTGTTAAATAGAGATGGGTATACAGAAGATGGTTTCAGGGTTAAGTTTAGAGAGTGTAAGCCAGAGGACTCAGAGAGTCCAGGTCAATTTATTGTGAGACTACAGGGTTATTTAGATAGATGGGTAGAGTTGTCTCATACAAAGAGTACATTTGAGGAACTCTGTAACTTAGTAGTAAAAGAGCAGTTTATTAACTCTTGTCCCAGTGATTTAGCTGTACACCTACGTCAGGAAGCCCCAGCTACTTTGTCAGATTTGGCTGGTTTGGCAGAAAATTTCTTAGTTGCCAGGAACAGACAACTTGCATGTAAACAACAACCTGGTAGGTGGAATGTAAATCGTTACCCACAGTGGCCAGACAATGTCAAACAGGCCATTACATTGTAATGCAGTTAGGATTGTAGGTCAAGAAATATCTGACCGTAAAGTGAAGGATGAAGAGATCTGTTGTTACAAATGTGGGAAAATTGGTCATGTAGCATGGAGGTGTAGAAATTGTTTTAAATGTGGGAGGATTGGTCATATAGCACGGAATTGCAAGGGGTGTTATAATTGTGGAGTAATTGGTCATCTTGCATGAGATTGCAAGAAATTGTCTACACAGGAAAATGAGAGTGATGAAGATAAAGTGAGCCAGAGAAATACTCAGGCTGTGATTCACTCAAGTATTGCATGTATTAGTGTAGATGAGACTGCGGAGGTTCAGTCTGAAGGTCAAGTACCAGTAGCCCAGGGTAGAGTGGGTGATACTGATGTAAAGGTGATGAGAGACACCGGTTGTGATGGTGTTAGGACTGGTCTAGTAGGTAAAGACCAGCTATTAAATAAGAAGATATGTGTCATTGGTTTTAATCGGCGTGGGAGTGTACATCCTATGGCGAGGATAGACATAGACACACCATACTATGTAGGTAGCGTAGAAGCCGCTTGTGTCGATGATCCCATGTTTGATTTGATTATTGGAAATGTTGAGGGGGTTCGTGAAGATCCAGACCCTAAGTGGCATGTCAGTGATGTAGTGACAGGGCCAAAGATAAGACATAAAACCAAGAAGAAGAGATGATCATTTATTGATTGGTTAAATGTTACAGGAATTGATAAAATGTGGAAATCAATTCAAGGTAGTAAAAACAATGCAGCTGACTTCTTAAGTCGAGTTGTGTAGGTAGATCTGAAACAGATAGTATAATCTGTAAACAGAGGTTAAACATGTTACATTTTGTAAATATGATTCATGAGATAAATGTACATACAATAATGTCATATTTGATATGTGATGGTACTGTATCATGAGGTTACATTATAATTGTATGTATGTTTGATGTTGTTCAAATAGTAGGATGAGGGTGTAATGTTCTACATGTGATGACTGTTAAATAGTTACACATAGCCATTATTTGGGTACACACATGTGAGCAGTGTGATACTGCAAATACAAGGTCATCAATGTACTACATAAAAGCTTGTAATTTACATGATGATGCATTTGATGTGTAACAGTACACATTTGTGTTTTTGTTGGGTACTGGAAAAATATCTTTCAGAGATTTTTCTTAAGGGGGGGCATGTGACACAAATGTGCTACCCGCCTAGTG
This sequence comes from Sipunculus nudus, assembly GCA_026874595.1. Taxonomy (NCBI): domain Eukaryota; kingdom Metazoa; phylum Annelida; class Sipuncula; order Golfingiida; family Sipunculidae; genus Sipunculus; species Sipunculus nudus. The sequence continues at coordinate 7,973,430 of CM049306.1, read as the reverse complement.
TATGTCAAGTGGAATTTCATAAAATAATGAAATAAGTTAGGGAAAATATAATTGATGCGGTGCATTAGCAGGCCAGTTAATATTAAATTGGAGTATCAGATCATAAAGTGTAGTTGGAGAGACGGAGTTAATAATGTTTGGTGAGGTTGTCAGCTGTTGTTGTCATCCTGTTTGTTTACATCGGTGCCGACGATGCTGGTGGATTATCTCATAGTATATTGTATATTATGTAAGTAAATGGACTTACTGTACCATGATTTATTATAATTAGATGACAGAAGGTTCTAGAGAATTCAGGTAATGTGTAATTTCCAATAGGTAAATTCTAGAAAATCCCGTAAGTGCTAGTCTTGACAAGAAACGACTTGATTATTCTAGAGACTTCTAGAAGTTTCGGTTACCCAGGTATAAATAGGGCGGTGTCAAGGCCGGTCAGAGAGAAGAAGTGAATGAATTTGGAAGTTACCCTCAACTGGTGACAGGTCGTTTTATGTCAACGACGGATTAGTTGAACACCGAGTGGGGTGTGTTATAAATTCCGCGAGGACAGTATTAGTCCTGGAGAGAATATAGATAGTTGAAGCCGATCAGGGCGTCAGAAGATATACGTGATTGGTATTTGTTGAAGACGTTGTAATTGTGAGATTGGATCCAGTCAACGACGACGGTGGCCAATTGTTGGATGTTACCGGAATAAACCGTGTTCTTCAGTTCAGACAAAGAGTGGTATTTTGGACTTTTCTGTGTGAAAGAACTCAAGAACATATGTCCGCTGCGTGTGTGGTGTGACACTGTCCATGATGTATAAACCTGCAAAATTTCAGGTGGATAAGTCAAACCACTGCTGAGATATGAGTGATTTTATCCAAAGGCAGATGAACTGATGGACGCTGTGCATTAATGGTTGCAGCTGGCGCCACCAGTTTCGCCTATGATGAAGAGCTATGTAAGATTTATACATATCCAAAATTTTGGCCCAATCGGTCAAACGGTTCCCGAGATATGAGCTTGGATGTCTGCAGAGTAAATGCGAATGTAGGTGGCGCCACCTGATATAAATTGAGAAAGTTGTCCAGGATGTATAAACCTGCAAAATTTCAGGTGAGTAAGTTAAACCACTGCAGAGATATGAGTAATATTATCCAAAAGCAGATGAACAGATGGACGCTGTGCAAAAATGGTTCCAGGTGGCGCCACCATTTTTAGTGCATGTTATAAAGCTATCAAAGGGCTACATTTGTGCAAAATTTTTAGCCTGATCGGTCAAACGGTTCCCGAGATATGTGGGTTTATGTGTGGAAACAGAAGCACAAATGGACGCTGGGCAGCAAGGAATAATCAGAGGTCAACCAAAAATGAGGGTGCAGCAGTTCACATGTGACCTGATGATAAACTGATTCGCTTAAAATGCAAACCAAGTTTTTTCAAACAGTTGAAAGATACAGTTCCAATAATCTGGGAATTCTGCTTCTAAACAATGTGTCCAGACGTCTAGACGCTGTTTCTAGACGTCTAGACACATTGTCTAGACACCCCCCCCCAGCCAGGTCAGTTGCCATGGTGATGTCTGGACCCCACTTGTTTGTACTGAGTGACCTCTTACTTGGCTGCTGAAACTCAGTATGAAGTCAAATCTGTTTTCAAATACAGAAAGCCTTTTTCAATTAGCTACAATGCTTTTTTAAAACTGTATTTACCTAATCTATATATAAAACTGGCAGAACCCTACCATAGAATAATTCTTGTAAAGTTTAAACCAATCAGCTGAACAGTTTCATCATAAATCAGTGTATAAGCTAGAAGAGTTTAAAATTACGTTTTCGCTTGTAAAAAACACATCAATGTAGGTGGCGCCACCAATACCTCAAAATCAGATATGACTTATGTGACAAACATTGGTATAAAATTTGGTCATTATAGCTCCAGCCGTTTTTGAGATTTTAATTTTAGTGTGCTTTTTTGGACAGATGACTAAATTCAACCTCCTGTAACTTGGCCAAAAATCTCCGAACTGGAACCATTCGAACAAACTTGAGAGAGATTGTTTTAAGGATCATTTTTGTGAAATATTGGACAATTTGGCTGGACAGTTTCAGAGATGAAGATTTTTAAAGGTTTTTAAGCTTTTTCTCTATAAAATCTAAATTAATGCAGATACCCAATAATAAGCTCCAGGGCACCAAGTTTTACATGTGACGAATTTTTACATGTAATTTGGAGCTGCTAGCTCCGACAGTTTCTGACTTACAGCCATGGACAGCGGAAAGCCAGCCCTGGACGGCGGACGGACGACGTTGCGCCATCGCATAAGCTCACAGGTTCGCTAAAAAGAACATGTTGGGTGTGGCGGCTGTGAACCTGTCCATAACAACAAATGGAAGGCAAACTGTCACTGTATATGACGTGGTATAATTATTTGTCACAGTCCAGGGGAACCTCTTCAGATTGCCCCATAGTGTGTCCCCAGACCCGCAAGGTAATAGTGTCTGGTGCTCAATACAGAAACAATTATTTATGTCTTCATGGTAATTGGCCAAGGTGATGGTCAAAAGGGCCCGGGAATTTAATTTTGTGCAAGTGGAAGGCCCAAAATTGGTGTGCATTCTGGAAGTTACCGGTAGAGGATCTGACTGATGCTGATAGCAAAACAGGCCAACTGTTATTGGCCATTTCTGCCGGTTATCTGGGACAAACAAAATAACAGACAAGACAATTTTAGTAGAATACAGATAGATATCGGTGGTTTCTCCAGGGAAGTGGGAGGCAGAACAGTGAGGGCATACTTTTGTCAGAGCACCAACATCAGCATCAGCAGACATACTATGCTGTGTGAGTCTCCTTTCTTCTCTGATGATTCTGTGCCTGTCTTTATCTTGCTGGAGACGTACATTCCTCTCCTCATCTGTCTGCCTTTCACTTATGTTATTTGTCTGGACTCTTTGATCCTGGAGTCTGGCAGTCCTGGCTTCATCAGATTCTTGTGCTCTCCTCATCCTTTGGGCATTCCGACTATGTTTGGCATCATTTCTTGACCAGGTAGTCTGTCTCTTTCAACGTGGCATAATCTGCAAGAGGTAGTACGATATGGAGCACCAGGTGTCTCTGTCTGAGGAAAGGTAAGACATAGCGATGTAGAGAAAATGAACATGAAAGGCGTGGCAGCTGTGAACCTGTCCATTACATTAAAAGGTAGGCACATTTGCTGTATATGACATGGTATAATTATTTGTCATAGTCCAGGGGAACAGTTGCACCTCTTCAGATTGCCGTGTGGTGTGTCTCCAAACCCAAAAAGTAGTGACGTCTGGTGCTTGATACAGAAACAATTAGGTCTCTGTGATAATTCGCCAAGGTGAAGGTCAGCAATGCCAAGGTGGAGAGCGGTGTGATGTTGTGGGCACTCGATAAAACCTAAAATTTCTTTGAAATTTCTGAAAGATCTCTGAATAAAAGTTAATGCATTTCTTACACCGGAAGACCCATTTGGGAGGTTTAAAGAGGTTACCAAGTAATCAAGCAACTATCAATCAATTCTGCTTGTCTTTTCCTGGCAAAAAATCAATGCCCTATTTAGGTACAGAGAACAATTTATAAAATTGTTTTGAAACAATTTGGGTGACCACCATGTTTGCTAAAATTTTAGAGACTGGAGATTTCTTGGAGAACCTAGACCCAAGGTGACAGAAACCTGCCATTTAAAACCACATAATTATGGCTTTATATAGCTAAAAACTTGATTCTTAAGTGACTTGATTATTTAGTAAGCTTTTGATATTAATGTTATCTATGTACATCAACCATAAAATTATTGCTCTGGTATGGCATCTAGCCAACCATGACTACCTGATATAACAATTTATACTAAGTCAATTAAAACCTAACCTGTTAACCTGATGAGTTACAGGCCCAAGTGACTGCAGGCACATTAGGTTATACCTTGAAACAAAGGCAACTGTTTGGAAAGGGATCTGGGCCACAATATAATATAAAATTTGTTTTTACAAATAGTTAATACAGAAATCGAGATACAGCACGCACACACACACCAACATATATATATATATATATATATATATTTATATATATGTCGAGGGAAGAATGAGAATCTGGGAAGATCCGGAATCCTTCCGGATAAAATAAGAATTCTGATTTATCCGGGAAAATGAGAATTCTGATTTTTCCCGGGAATAATAGGAATTCCCATTCTTCCCGGGGAAAAATGAGAATCATTTCATACTATGATTTGATTCTCATTTTTTCCCAGGAAGAATGAGAATTCTGATTTTTCCCCGAGAAAAACCAGAATTCTTATTTTTCCAAGCCAGCTCCAATTTGTTAAATGATATCCTTTAATAATTACGGTTGGTTAAGTTTGCATATTTTACGACGGTATTATAACCAAACTTTAATGTTATTAACTGACCATTGCTAAAAGAACAGTAACACTTTGTATAACACATGTATAACACTTTTTCTCAGGTTCATATTTTATTCACATATTTCTATTTTGTGTGAGTGTACTATTTATTTCTTTTTTTTTAATACTTGAACAGGTCAGAATTAATGAGAAAAAAAGAAGGTAAAAGTTTCTTTCTTAAAAAGAGAAATAAGTATGAAAACAAGAGACCTATGGGTCACTGTGCTCAGCTGACCTTAACCTTGAAGGTAAAAATCTAAAATAATATCTAATGGAGATAAAGTGTAAGAGGAAGAGCTAATAAAAGCCATGGTTGGTTTATATGATTGGTTTGTATTGATGAGCAAGAAATTGTTGCAAAAAATATTTTGTGACCTGACCATGTGTTTCCTAATGTTGAAACTAAAGCATGTGAGCAGTTTGTGAACAAATGATCTGTACTATTACAATGATCATTAGTTGGTTTTTCGATTAACTGTTGACATTTCAGTAGTTTACACATTTGTTCAATTGCATCTATTTTTTTGTATAATATATATTATTAAATATATATGTATTTTTTTATGAAATGTATACAGTTGAAATATAGCTAATTAACAACATAAAACTGGGCAAACAAAGCCTGATCTCAAATTCTGCTGAGGCAGGAAAATAATGAACAAATGTTTGTATTAAATCCTGATTTTTTTATCACATCAATTATTTTCTAATTTAAGTTTATATTTCTATACATTTCCAATTTAACATATATATCTGAATATAAAAGTTGATTCATAATTCTCAATTGCATCATCATAAATCTCAATCTTGTCAGATAACACCACATCATGCATACAAATGATTATTTATTTTTTACCACAAAAATATATCTTTTAAATCTGCAAAACAATAAATATCTAAAAATAATACTTGATTTAGATTTCACAATTTTTAATTGTGTCTTTATTTATCCATAATGTGCTTCATATTTTATAATAATTTAAGCATACTGATGGGTTCATTTATACTTGTTAAAATCAGTTAAAAGAAAATTGATTTCTTTAAAAATGCTACATTACACAACATTGCATCTTCTGGATTACACCTTGAATTATTTTTTCAAGGAAAGTTTTTGCATATCGGAGTGGAAACAGCAAACAGCAGTGGGTTTGTGGGGGGGGGGGGGGGTGATTGGGGTGGTGATATGAGAATAACTGTACACCTGTCACAGCAGGGGATCTCCCCCAGTGACTGTAACAAATCAGAAACCCTGGCGTAGCTGACTTCCAGTGACCTGGAGCGGGACCCTGCATCTGTAATCAAACCAAGTGACTACAGAAAAAAAAATCAATAACTAGCTTAATTTTCAAGCTTTTATTTTCAAATTTCAGATTTAGACAAACTAAATATTTATGTTTACATGCTGTGAAAATTAAATCAATGGTACTTACAGGAAAAAAACGTGCCATGGTCAAAGTTGGGCAAAATTTAAGGTACTGATTTTTTTTTATGCTATTAACTTAAAAAATTTACAAAATTCAGATCTAATTTTGGGTAAACAATTGAATCTTAAATAAACATAGTTATATACTTGAGAAAATAGACTATAGTTTCAAAATTTTTCATGTTAAGTGAGTTATTATTTTTCCTGATTTTTTACAAAGTCCATTATGTTTAGGCCCATAACTTAAAGAATTTATACTTTACAGACTTAATTTCTGGCATGTACATAGGAACTATATAGAGGAATATTTATGGTAAATATGAGGAAAAACAGATGAGTGGTTTTGATATAAGGCAGTCCTGAAGTGTGAAAATAGGATTTTAATAAAAAATTGAGGTTTTTTCTAAATTTCTCAAAGGAACAAAGTCGCAAAGACCTAGTTTTCCGCTTGGTGGGAGATCTTGGATACATCTAACATTATGCTGAATTTGGGATTCCTAGGTCTTACGGTTTCAAAACGTGCCACATCTACGGACCGACGGACGGACGACGGACAATGGACCACGACTATAGCTCAGATGACTTATAGTCAGCTGAGCTAAAAATTAAGAGTTAAGTTGGCATCAATAATTCCCATTCTTCCAGGGAAGAATGAGAATTCTCATTTTTCCCAGGTTTGAATTTCAAAATTTAATTCCAATCTCTCCCGGGAAAAATGAGAATTCTCAATTTCCTGGGAAGAATGGGAATCCCTTCATACCATCTCTGGATCTCTTTTTTCCAGGGAAAAAATCAGAATTCTAATTTTTCCAAGGAGGATTCCGGATTTTCCCAGATTCTCATTCTTCCCTCGACATATATATATATATATATATATATATATATATATATACAATATATATATATATATATATATATACAATATTTCAATCTGTCACACTACTTCACCTTTTGCAGGTTGAATGAAGGATAATTGTGTTAATACACACACATATATATAAACCATATTAAAATATATAAATTATACATATATATGTCAAGGCCAAGATCCTGACCAAATCCTGTTTGAGGTTTAGGCTGGACTAAATCCTGATCGGGATCTGGTCTCGCTGATTGGTCCAGACCAGTTGCCGATCAGGATTTGGTCCGGCCTCAACCCTGATAATAAACTTTTTGGATAGAGAATGAGTTCCTATCTGAACTTATCAAGGTTCAGGTCTGCCCAGGCATAGATTCAGAGCATGCCTATATCCCTGACATCATGTTTTTGACCTCACCACCAGAGCCCTTATGCCCTGCTCTTTTGACCTAATTATTATAATAGCCCCCAAAATGCTCCTACACAAAAGGTCTTCCTTGAGACAGCTTTTAACAAGGCAATAATGACGTCACGAAGGTGGATGACGTAGACGTCACATTCACTGACGTCATCAGCTGGAATCGCTGATGAATATCTTGCAGTCATTGTGAACCGTCCTGCAATATTTTGGATTATTTGTCTCATACGAATTAAGTGCCATGCAGGTAATACATTATTATTCACGTGATAGTCGTAGGAATGGCCCATAGAACATTTTGTCTAGAACTTTTTATACTGTCTAATTTGTATAAAAAAATATCCAGGAAAACATGCCGACAAGGCTATTTGTACAGACTACACGTTCTGTTTGGGAGAGGTATCCCAAATTATGTAATGGTCAGGTGACTCACAATTTACAGTAATACCGATGACCTGACTGGCTGCATGGAACAGTTACTATCATGATTATTCATTTAATGAATATGCAATTAAGGTCACGTAAAGTTCATGGTGAGGTCAATTGTTCTACCTTAATAACTTAACTAATATTTAAGTTTGAATTAATTGACTGATTATATTTATTTGAATTAGTTTACATGTCCTTGTATTAATTTTCAACTTTTTTTTATTATTTCCAGTATTTTCATCAGATTGTTTATTCAAATTTGATATAACAATTGAACTAGTTTAAGCTGACTCACTGTGAAAATAAGTGTATATATTTGATGCATTTCATAGGCAGGGAGTTAAATTGTAAGATGGATGACATATATAAGAAGTTAAGCATCATATGAAGTTTGCAATCCCCAGTATTCAAATATGGATATTCTTAACTTGTAGCAACTCATGAACAGCTTACACTCAAGTGAAAATTCCTGATATCATGAAAACCAACAATTTATAACTTCTCTAATCAACATTTTCAATTATATATATGTATATATTCATATTTTAATTACATATATATTAATATATAAAATAAAATTGTTCATACATCTTGGTTTATTATTTTTATGTATTAACCTATTGGAATATTATGTTTACACCAACAGCCTGCTCTAGTCTTCCATGGAATGTCAATCAGGAACTGGTCCAGACCAGATCCCGATCAAGATTTGGTCCGGCCTAAATTGGGATCTGGTCTGGACAAGGGCCTATTGGTCCAGATAGGAATCTGGGCCTTGACATATATAAATATATATATATATATTACATAAATATCATTTTATTTATACATGTATACCAATTACCATATATAAAAATTATATAAATCATTATATTCTAATTATATATTTTAAAATTTTATACATAATGTAGTAATGGTGTTGAAAAGCAATAAACATATGGACATCTTTACACAATAATAAATTAATATAAGTTAGGAAATTTCTTATGAAAATTCAAGTACCAGTATAAAAACATTCCTTTTGATTCAAGTACTATAGCTAGCTAGTTATATACAGAATCAGAGTTTTATAATTGTTGGATTTTAAATTGGCCACTTCTGTCAGCGTATGACCATTGAATCGATGCTAAGGGCCCCCACAATTCACAGGCCCACTTTTGGTGATTAATGTGTAAAGTTTAATTAAAAAAGTAAACTGGCTCTCAATGCAGTATGTCACACCACATATAATTTTAAACATGCATGTTATTTTTCCTACTTTTGAACAATCAAATATTTATTGGTAAAAATAAAATTCATCATGAAAATTTCTGCTGGCAGTCTTGCAATCAATCATCTATATATATTATATTATAAAAATCTAAATATCAAGAAACTAATATGCAACACTAAATAGAATATCAAATAAAATGACCATTTAAAAGTTTCAAAGCTTATCAACAGCCATTTTTTGTTGTTGCTTATTTGCCAATTCTGAATGATTTTTCATAGTGTATTTTTAAATTAGGATAATTACGGCTTTATTTTTAAATGTTAAAAATTTTCCATTTCAAATGCAACATAATGTGCATAAAATTTAAAGAAATTATTATGCTAAATATAAACACTGATTTTTGAAAAGAACTATTCCATTTTTTAACTTTCCAAATCCATGCTGAAATAGTAAAATGCTTTTCTCCCATTATTGCTTTAGAACCTAATCTTACCGACCTGGTCTTTATATAAATATTGGGTATTGTGTGTTATCAGATTTACAGTTAATATAATGTCATATGTTGTTATTGCTACAATCCAGTACCACCAATGGTTCAATCAATTTTCTCACCTGTGGAGGTAAATGCGAAGGTCCCGACCCTCGAGATCCGCTTGTGATGGCCTTCACAGTATGTTTACACTGCACCTCCGCTTGTTCAGGTTGGCCGCTGAGTGCACCCTATGCTGCTCTCGACTTCAAGAACCTTATATTCACAGTGCTGACGGGACATTTTACTAGCATTTTGCTTCCTTTTCCACTTCAAAAGATATGGCGACGCGATTCGATGACCTTCACCTTCAATCTGTCCTTGACCTGCCCTCTACACGATTGGGGTCATGCACACAATAAATATGCTGTATGGATGATATAACACGATCAATTCCAAACGAACGTTTTTACAACTTACACTAGGGTTCCATTTATTTAAAAGCCCAGTATGCTATTTCATTAATTGTCTTTATTTTTGTTGACATTGCCAGGCGACCTCTGCCATGATTCATGGAAAATCGTTTACTCTTTCACCACGAGATGGCAGTAGCATACAGTGAAATGAACACCTGCTCGCCACGTTCACTATATTGAGAAGCACATTTAACCCATACATCACAAAATATTTTTATATGTCGCATAGATTTTTCTACAGAAAATTTTCTAAAACAGTTGTTCCGTCATTATCTCATATATATATATATATTATATATATACATATATATAATGTATCATATAGTTAGTTTGATTATATATAATATATATATATATATATATATATATATATATATATATATATATATATATATATATATATATATATATACCAATTTGATACAAACATGTTATGGAAATGTTTTTAAAACGTTTTCAGAATTATTTAAAAACATAGTAGTTTATATGTTTAAAATGTTTTAAAAAGCTTTTAAAAATGATCTTAGGAATATTTACAAAATTTTAATCCTGTTATCATTCGTCAGAACAAAAAAAAATTCTCATTACATTCTAACAAATATGTAGAAAAAATGTCTTTCATTATTTTGACATAGCTATAATTAAAAGCTTGAGGTATTGTTATAATTGATATAATGGTTTATCAACATCACTTTAAATTTTAAAGGTTTTTATTTAATATTCTGTTGAAACATCTGTGCAACATGTTGAAAACGTTTAAAAACGTTATTTGCTACGTGGGATATTTTATATATATATATATATATATATATATATATATATATACACATATATATATTCATATATATATATATATATACACATATATATATACATATATATATATATCCATATACCTGATCTATTCATATTATTCAGTTATCATCAAGTACCATTTAAACACAGATTAATTTTATGAATGATAAAATCTTGATTTAGTTGGAATCTGATAAATGGATTTTCGTGGTATTAAAGCTACATACTTAACTAATCAGATTAGAAAACAGGCCAAGAAGGGTACATTTTTAAATTAATAAACAAAGAGATCGAGCAATATATTTAACAAATATTCATGAAATTAAGGTATACTCGATCATTACCGCTGTTGGGAGGTTACAATATCAAATTCGTTAACTGGAAAAAAATGAAAATAAAGATATTCTTGCTTGTTGTTTTCACATTGTGACGTGGGGGCCCAACGTGCAGGCCGGTATATCATAGCGTACATCATGATTTTAGTCTTAGAATAGTCCAGTCGATTCAACTGATATGACGCATAGTGCATGCAGGTACTTCCATCTAGCGGCAAATGATATAACTAATTTGCCACTCTCTGACCGTCCCACTGTTCGCGACAAAAGCCTATACCGAGTTTACTGGATCACGTTTTATTTTTTATTTTTCACATTTTAGAAGCAAACATAAAAATTAACGTCCGATCAGGGCTATAGACAGTACCGGTTTGATTATATTGTGCCTAAAAGGCGCATGGCATGAAAACGTTATAAAACAATCTATATTACAATCTTTTCTTGGATGGCTTTATTCTGCATGGTGTCAGTTAATTCGGTTTACTTACCCGTATAATTTCCAAGAAATGGCTCAGCTGCCCATGGCCAGAAATCAAGCATAAAAAATGCTATATGGTTTTCATCATGCGGCCAAGGAGTTTACACGGAAAACGGCGCGTTAATTTATTCAAGGCAACAAAGTTTTTCTCTTCCAGTGATGCGTCATCTATCACAGCATGAATTGACGATGCATGCAGCATGAGTGACGTACCGCATTTATCCCAACATTGCTCCAGCCAAGGAGATTACAGACTGGAGTATTAACTGTCAGAAACCTCGAGTGTCAGTCGTGCGCTAATTACAATTAAGACCTGATGAGCCCATTGACTCTATGTTGCGCCTTTTGGGCCACGGTATCAGGCGCAGCGGCGACACGGCTTTTGATAAAGCGAGTCTGCTGGATGTTGCTTCCGCGGTCCGCTTTAGCTCGCTAAAGCTAGCCCGATTTAATCAGACTCAATATTATTAGGCCCTATCGGACTCAATATATGGCAGGGCCTTATAATATTGAGTCCGATTAAATCGGGCTCGCTAAAGCGGAGAGCGATATATCCAGTAACTGAGCGGTATATCACTGGAATAACATTGACCGGAATTATGAATGCGCAAATGGTTTGTTTTGTCAAGAATTATGCGTCACAAATATATCTAGAGAGGTCTTGTGTTGAGGAATCACTGGATCGATTTTGGGATAGATGCGGTCACTCTGCATCAACTTCTGCCGTGATTCATGACGGACGACTGGTGAAAGTAAACCTTACTTTCCAAAAAATAACTTCGGAATTATAAAAATATAGATCAGTTCCCACACTTCTGATATATATTTATGATTAGCCATGTATTATAGTATTCCGTCGATAACTAAATATTTTGACGCTTTTCACCGGATGACTTTCATTTTGATGGATAACAGTGAGCCATCGTCCGCTCAGTCGCTGACGGCGCGTTATTCTCGTATTATCGCCCATGTTTACCGCATCCGGGAATTTACGAGATGTTCCGAAGTCACACCAAAGGGGAGTCTCTCGCACTGTATCAATTAGCGCCGGGATTATAAGCGGCATCTCTGTGTGCCTTTGAGCAGCGAGTTTTTTTTTTACCTCCGTCAGCAACATTCGACACGGCCAGACTCTCACTTGATACTCCAGTCTGTAATCTCTTTGGTACAGCTATAGGTCACAGTAGGCATACTTATGCAAGGCACAAAATGTTACCGTATAACCATTTAATTGACACATGCACAAGTTGCACAGCTTCCTATCAAAAGTAAAAGTAGCTTGCCGAGAAATCATGGGAACTTAAATGGGCTCCTTGACCTGAATAGGAGCCAAAGTTATCATTCATCAGGAGAATTCAGATAGCAATTTGCTTTATTATATATTTATAATCGGGCGGAATATGCGTTTCCCTTCTATTGTAACCCGCACCAATGCAACCATAATCTGAAGACTGGTTTGTAACAATTAAGACCTCCACCCAATCCGGAGAACAACTGAAAAAAAGGGGAATGTAAGTAGCAGTGCACACGCAGGCATGAACGTGCATTTCTACTGGTATAGGCCTATCCAACTGGAATAGGCCTATGTTGATATGACCAATTTCTCACCTTAGTTGTTAATGATATAGATAAACCAAGATATTGGTAAATCAGACCAAAACTAGTCAACTGGGGGTATGATCTCGAAGCGTTCGTTAGGTTAACGAATTCGTTAAGGGGTTTTAACGATAAACTTGGGTATCTCGAACAAAATCGTTATTTTGCCTTTTTCGTTAACTCGGCGAAATCTTCGCTATTTTAACGAATGGTCTGGACTGGTTGTTAGGGTTTCGTTAAGGTGTCAGTGAAATGAGAAATGGACTTTAACGCTAAAATTTCAATTCATGTTTCATATTTCTGTTTTATTTATATTCTTATAATTGAACCAAAAAGTCTGTATTTATGATTGAGTAATTTATAAAAGTTGGACCTCCCGCCTATGACATGGCACCTAGTCGTAACCAAGTAAGGTTAATTTCATGGAACTGGAAGACTGTTCAGAAGTTTGCAGGCTATTGGAAAGAAAGGAAAGCGTCATTCTTTCCGTGTGAACCTCGGTATATCCTTAATCCTTAGCAAATGCGATTTGCGCGGACTGTAGGGCTGAGCATAAGACAGAGTTTGAGGTAATATATAAAGCATGCAAATAATCTGGAGCTTTAGTCTATTAACCATTTCATAAAATGTGGATAGTATAGCCAGGTCTATTCTTATTTTTAGACTTAAACATCATAGCTCTTTTAACTCAGGTCCAGTGCTGGTAGTCGAGGGCGCTCCAGTACATGTTAAAGCTCCTTTCCGTTGTATACTCTCCAGTGGATATGACTGTCTGACAGAACAATTGTTAAATATTAAATTACCTTACTGCAGTACTAGCCGTATCAATGATTTATACATACGATCTAATACTTTTTATAGAGAAATGGAATTTATAATATTACAATTTTTCCAAACTCTTACTGGTTTTCAATCATATTATGTTTATATGTTCCTACCAAGCAGGAAAGCGAATCAGTTAAGGTGAATCCCAAATAAGACATGAGATACCTCCGTTTCTGTGAAACTCATTTCACCTAGTTTATGTTTTATTTGCAATGTAGCCACATCATGAAATGGCGATTGAGAACTGTAACTGTAGTTACTTTGTGAAGCGAATTAACTAACTGTTAAAAAGTTCAACCTGATCGGCTTTGTCTACAATAATGTTCACATATATTGCTCCAAAGATGATAATGTAGGTTGGTGTTTTTTTTTTCCGGAAAGCCTAAGAAATTTTCCACCATGCACGACACTGAGTATATGGGTCTGTGAGTTTTATATTTATATTCTTTAAGTATAGCTTATAGCCCTTTCTACAATCAAGCACAATAGAGTTCCGAATTTTTAAGGTATAGAAAATCACGAAATTGTCGGAAGTCGTTGGGCTCAATTTTGACAACTGGGTGTGCTCGCAGTATCTGCCAGCATGTGCCTAGACTGAGTCGATATGTGCGTGCTTTTTATTGGCTAGTGATTCGTGCGGACAAGTTATTAATTCATGCGCACGAATGAGTAGCCAATAAGCATTGAGCCAGCAACATAAGAAAGCTATACTCATTGGCCACTAATTCGCGCGCATGAATTAGTAATTCGTGTGCATGAATTAATAAATATTTTTTTCCACCTTGAAAATATATTTTTCACACCTAGTAACTCGTGCGCACGAATTAGTAATTCGTGCGCACGAATAAATAAATATATTTTTTACTATGTCATCTCCAGGGCTCCGTAGAAACGTCATGGAGATATCAATAATTATAAATACGCACACATTTGTAATAAGATGAAATAATAACATAACTTTATTAACAGAGAAACATAATATACTGCGCATACATGCATTCTTTATACATGTGAATCCCAAAATCAAATATAATATTAATAATTACTTTGAATGACAAAAGAAACATATTATCATATGATATATTTAACTTAGAAGGCTTACAGAATTTAACAGAAACCTGACACTTTAAACTACCAATGGAATTTTTTAAATATTTTGTTCATGATATCTACAAGGCATACTTTGTAAAATCATGAAATTAAATCTGGGGGTCAATGTGTTTATTTTTGCAGTATATGAAGTTGAAATTCACATTGGAGTTGGTTTTTATTTGATATTATAACTAAGGGGGAACCAAAAATTGCATATTTTAGAAAACTGACCTATGTATTTTTCATAATATTCTAAATAATCTTGCAGAATTAAATATCAATCTTATTTATAGACAAAAATGTGTATTTCAATGGGTTAAATTTAAAAATAATAGGCCAATATATGAAAATTTTTGAGATTATTAGTTGAGAAACCCCTTAAAGGTGGCGCTGGTGGTTGTGAGACAGAGAGCAAGTCCACACATAAATGGCTCTGGCGTTTACATTTTAGGCAAAAAAAAAAAAAATTAATAAATAAAATAAAAGGTATTATTTCTTAGGCACTGCCAGCGTCAATTTTAACCCCCGCATCAAAAATTTTTATTTTGAATATATCTTTCATGAAGAATAATAATATAATTTATGTAGGCCTAGAGCATTTACCTGTTTAGCGAAAAAAAAAATGTTATTTTCATGCTTTTCCCTGATTATATGACATTTTAATTGAAACATACAAAAAAAAGGTCAAAAGTAAAATACCGCCCGCCCGCACTAATTTCTGAGAAAAAGTGCCTGAGAACCATACCTTTATTTTTATTTTTTTTTGCCTTATAGTCAGCTTTTAAAATGCCGTATGAAGCAGGATATTTGAAAAAAAAATTATAAAATTATTCTTAAAAATAAGTCATTCATATATAGACTTAAATGGACCAACTAACCATGTTAAATATTTTCTGGCTCCATATAATGTCGGTTAATTATTGAAGAAATGAAAGGATAAAGGCATTCATCCGAAAACTGCTCAATGCTTGGTTGCTTTTGTTCAGTTAATGTGTCAAAACGCTCATATCAGCCTTGCATGCGCATGAAATCATTGGCTTAGGCTGTCTCCTGACCACTTTCGGTAAGCAGATTTCTGTTTGGATTGAATGCTGGCTATTGTCAACATAATTTTGGGCGGATAAACGCGGAAACATTGGCTATGACTGGTTTCACCCTCTATCAAACCATTCAGAACAAACGCATTCTAAAATAAAGTTGACCGACTGATTAAAATTAGATGTAGCAACAATGTGCATGTATATAAGTATGAACATTTGCCATAGGTTCGTCCCAAAATAGCCCATGTTGTCGTTTTCTAGAGCCTCTCGGGACCTATCTTGAGAGGGAAACCAGTCTAAAGCAAACTTTCTAGTCACACCGGATGTTCCCAGAAGAGCTAACGAGACCCTTTTTGAAAGACTAACGATCCTTAGTTAACTAACGATAAATATGCATAAAGATGCCCTAACGAACACCTTCGAGATATCCTCGTTAGGGTTTCGTTAAGTCCCTTAAGTGACTTGTATTCAAACTGGCATGCTGTGTTTGACACAGTGTATATGCCTATAGGCCTATTTTATCTTAAATATCATCTGCCTATATATATAATTACATATAGGGGACCGGACCCCCTTTTTTTTTTAGCCAAAACAACCTTAGTTTAAGGGTTTCAAGCCAAATTTTTGGACCTGGTCCCCCTCCTTTCCGTATAAAGGACCTTTTAAATTTTTTTTTTTTCTGATTTTGTTTTAGGCCTAGTCATCCGGCCTGGGTTAATGGACCCTTGAACCTCTTTCCAAAATCCTTGATCCGCCCACAGGCGCTTGAATCCCTATTTATAATAAAGTCTTCATATCTCCAATTATTGGTTAGATTAACTGATTTTGTCGTATAGTCCGTTTCATCTCCTCATGTCCACCTGTTTTTTGCTATGAAATTTTTTATTAGGTAGGCTACATTTCAAGGGAAGCAATTATAGTGCAGAGGAGAGAATTACAGAACCTTAATTTTATTTTCAACAAGGTAACTAAATTCCTACCTATGCCTTATTTGAGTAACAGAATATTCTTAAAATATGAGAAATCAGTCTACATTTTACAACATATCAGACCCACTTTTGCCGGTCAAGGTCATTGGTCACATGCAAAATCAGTTTTAACTGACAGCTGCTGATTGGATGATCTCATGTAAACACTCCAAAAAATATAACCAGCTAAAACAAAGATGGCTATTTATGGAGGGACACACCATATCTGCCAGATCATGATAAAGAGACTAAAATGTTGTGAAATATAAACGGGGGATTTATTATAAAATTCTTAACTGCCATATATTAGGTTGTCACTTCCATATGTTGTTTACTTGTAAAATATTGAAAAATATAAACTTTTAAGTAAATCATCTACAAAAAACAGGTGAGAATTAGGCCTAAGGCTATTATAAATAGGGATTCAAGCGCCTGTGATCCGCCCCTGAAATATGTTACTTCAGTTTATTTTTCAAAATGATGTTCACAGTTCAATAAGGTTGCGCTATCATAAAGAACAAATAACAAAAACCTCCAATAAAAAATCATTGTATGCCTACTTGAAAGTTGTGCCTTTATGCAAATATGACTATCAATTTTTCCCGCCATCACTGTATGTTTATGTATGTGGGCCCCTTGCGGCGTACAAAATTATTCAGTCCATGTTAATAAGAAAATCAAGTGATAAATATGATTGATACAGAACCATGATCATAATGACAATAGCTGGTATAAAAACCAACGTATTCATTTCACGGCATCACCGAGTTTTATTCATACGTGCACCGATATGAATGCATGAGCGGCCAGCAACTTTACCGCCATCTTTACTATCGATGTAAATAGAGGCCCGCTTTGTTCCGAGGATCTTGTATTTTCGTCCACATTGCGTGAAATATCCCAATAGAAAGAATAATCTATGACGGTGCACGATGTATATAAAACAGGTGAGATAATGACGTGTAAAACATGCCACCTAATATTTAAATTCGTCAGCAATTTAACTGTCAATGTTGCCATGGTCAAGTGCTTGTTCTGTGCGAGTATGTCAGCCATCATATGCCCAGGCCCAGGGTTATTATTTCTCATGTTACACTCGCAG
Organism: Sipunculus nudus; assembly: GCA_026874595.1. Classification (NCBI taxonomy): domain Eukaryota; kingdom Metazoa; phylum Annelida; class Sipuncula; order Golfingiida; family Sipunculidae; genus Sipunculus; species Sipunculus nudus. Next base: position 7,955,495 of record CM049306.1, on the reverse strand, counting down.
AGCCGGCTGGCAGAATCGTTTGCACTCAGCACTGACGTCTGATTAACTCTCGGGACCTCTCATCAACGCTGTCTTTCTTTATTTAAAGCAGATTACGTAATGTCCATCTGAAACTTCAAGCAGAGGCCAGATGAAAGCCAGAAACTGAGATAGGGATTTAGAATTAAAGTCAAAGACTAAGATTCTTATCATATCATTATCGGTATGACATCACTTTTAAACTGAAAGTTAATTAGTTTTTTTTTTAGCCACAAATATTTTTGTAGTATTGCAGTTTAGAAGGTGTTGTTCGGGGCTGGATAAAATGCTGAAATAATTCAGATACAAATACTTGACGGTCAAGTGGTAAAATGCTGCAGTGTGTTAAACCTGGACCCCACAGACTCTGGACCCCAAAAAACACTTGATATATTTTCCTTTATTTATACCGATCAATAAAACCCTGTTACTGATATAACATCAGAGCAAAGTCCCAAAATGTTGCAGCTTTATAAATGACTGATTCAATGAAAGATATAAGTACACAAAATATTTTTGTGAAGACAGACCCCTGCTTGGATTTGATGATTTTTTATTTATGACTCAAAGAGAAGAGAATTAGCACTCATGTTACACATTAAATATGGATATTTGTTATTTATAGTGGAAATATAATACTAGTAATAGTGCGGTCATACTGAGGATGATCAAATTGAAATGTGCCACCGGTTATTGCAGTCTTGGAACTAGCTGACACTAATCAGAGCTCTAGAGCCACATAACACAGGCTTTGTGTTTTATTCATGAACAGCCATGCAATTTAAAGTTTGCAATAATATAAGTACCCTGGGGAATTATAAATTTCAAATAACAAATATAAAAATATTAATAAAAAGGAATGCAAAAATGTGAAAATACAAATACAAAAAACACAATTTAACTAAATCCCATGGGTGTTGTGCCAAAACGTGATGTTAAAAGATGTACTAAAGAAATGGCAAACCAAAGAGCATGAGTGGTTTGTGGGATCGGTGAAGTCCGTGCTTCAGGATCCGCACGTGTTAATTATTGAATTATTTTACATTTTACCCAAACATGATATAAAATACATCTATAGATACTTTTCGGATAAAATATCTCAACAAATTACCTTGTGATTTTAAAGAATTATTGATTTTTCTTGGGGTGTTTGTGTTTCGGGTTTTACACACTGCTGTAAAAATGCTTGGCTCTCTTGGCTGGTGACCCAGGTTTTGATCCCCGGTGTGGCCCTGAGAGTGGGTTATACTCCATTCTACCACCCCTGTCCACCTGATTTTTCGTGATAATTTTTATACAAAACACTATAGCATACCTTATTTACTTCAGAGCTAATCAGACAAATGTGGCGATTATCTTACAGCAAAATAATACTCTCCCATGCATGGATTCCATGATTAATTCAGAATGAATCTGTTCTGACTGAACAGATGTATGGTCTTGTGACATATCAGTGACAACTTAAGATGACGGACTAAAACTACATCCACTTGACAGTTCTTATTGATGACGTCACCATGGTATTTGTGCATCATATGTTTGTTATATCACACATACGACAATAAATCGCCAGGTTACTTCCTTTGATAAAAATTAATTTATACTAGCAAACCAAATATATTTGAAAGAAATATCATGAAAAATTAGGTGGATAGAGGGGTTAGAACAGAGTATACACTGAAATACACAGAAATACAATGGTTTTAAAAATCTTGCCATTCTAAATTTTATGAGATGCATTTAAGATTGGGAGTCAACCACATCTAACATATATGTTAAATAAACAAGAGTAAATAGTATTATATGAATGCCTGCAAGTCATATTCACAGCCAAGAGTTTCTCAGAACCTCTGGCTGGCACTCAAAGCTTTCTTCATAGTGATTATTGGTTTGGTTTTGGCGATCGATTGTCCCGTGCTCCGCGGATGCGGAGGACATAGTTTTGGGTTTGTCTGTCTGTCACTTTGTCTGTCTGTCTGTAAGGTTTTTGTTCCTGTGCGATAACTTTCCTAAATATTATCCAATTTCATTCAAATTTTGGTCAGTGATTGCTCTCATACTTACCTTGGTTGGGATTGGTTTTGGAGTGTCTGTCTTCTGTCTGTTGGTCTGTCTGTCACTTTCTCTGTCCATCCGTCAGGTTTTCGTTTCCATGCAGTTACTTTCCTAAATATTATCCGATTTCATTCAAATTTTGGGCAGTGATTGCTCTCATGCATACCTTGGTTGGGATTAGTTTGGAGTGTCTGGCTTCTGTCTGTCTGTCAGGTTTTCGTTTCCATGCAATAACTTTCCTAAATATTATCCGATTTCATTCAAATTTTGGTCAGTGATTGCTCTCATGCTTACCTTGGTTGGGATTTGTTTTGGAGTGTATGGCTTTTTTCTGTCTCTCTGCATGTCTGTCACTATGTCTGTCTATCTGTCAGGTTTTCATTTCTATGCGATAACTTTCCTATTTGGATCAGACCTATTTCATTCAAATTTTATTCGGTCATTGCTCTTATGCTTACCTTGGTTGGGATTGGTTTTGGAGTGTCTGGCTTCTGTCTGTCTGTCTGTCGCTCTGTCTGTCCGTATGTCAGGTTTTCATGTCTGTGCCATTACTTTCCTAAATATTATCCGATTTCATTCAAATTTTTTGTCAGTGATTGCTCTCATGCTTACTATGGTTGGGATTGGTTTTGGAGTGTCTGGCATCTGTCTGACTCTCTGTGACCTTGTTTGTCAGTCCTTCAGATTTTCATTTCCGTGTGATAACTTTCCTAAATATTATCTGATTTCATTCAAATTTTGGTTAGACATTGCTCACATGCATACCTTGGTTGGGATTAGTTTTGGAGTGTCTGGCTTTTCTCTGTCTGTCTGTCACTTTGTTTGTCCGCCTGTCAGGTTTTCGTTTCCCTGCTATAACTTTCCTAAATATTATCTGATGTCATTCAAATTTTGGTCAGTGATTGCTCTCATGCTTACCTTGGTTTAGATTTGTTTTGAAGTGTCTGGCTTATGTCCGTCGGTCTGTCACTCTGTCAGTTTGTCAGGTTTTCGTTTCTGTGGGATAACTTTCCTAAATATTATCTGATTTCATTCAGATTTTGGTCAGTGATTGCTCTCATGCATACCCTGGTTGGGATTTGTATTGGATTGTCTGGCTTCTGTCTGTCTGTCCTTTATCAAGCATGAAAAACAACAAGATCCCAAAGCATGGGACATTAATTCCACAAATTTGCTTGTTATCTGTAAATATCGATAAGACTTGGCACAAGATTTAGTAAATTTTAATTGACCTGTGCTTAAATTATTTTGTTGTAGTTTCTGTAGCAGGGTTGCCGTGGACAGGGAAAAATCATTTTTCAAGTTCAGGGAATAGTCTGAGAATTTAAAAAAAGCATATAGTACCATCAATTAATGATGGGCCAATTCATATTCTAAGCAGAAATACACAAATTATATATAGTACCAGTAAATTTTAAACGAGGGTAAATAAACCTGTAGTGATAACTCCAAAGGCTTTTCAAAGTTCAGTTACATGTGTCCATTTAAGCCATGTTATATTTCACCGTTTTCAATATCATTCCATAGCTATGGCTCTGTTTCATCAAGGCAGTGCAGAAAGGCCAGATGTTTCGCTACATTTATTTTGCACTTATACCAATATTGATAGTCATTACCATAGTCTTTAAACATTTTTAATCAAACACAAAAAGTAAACAGGAAAAATGGCCAATTAATGGCTTCCCTTAAAATCAGGTTCATTTCTTGAAATCATTTTTAGCAGTCTCATGGATTATCATATCTGACCACCTGTGTTGATTGATATATCTATTAATTGTGCCAGCCCATCAGGTAAAGCAGTAAAAATTTATGTATAGATATGGCAAGTAGATTCAGGAAAGCTCTGTAGGGATTACCTTTGTAAGTAGTAGGGTTTGTAGATCCCTCAAAACTGGACTGAAGTCCACTAAAATTAAAGAAAATTGAACAAGTAAGGCATAAAGCTCCTCCTAATGAAAAGTTCTGCATCTGGTTATTTTCTTTGTGTTTTGTTCAATGCTTTAATTCAGCGTATACACCACTTAGAATCACCAGTTGGTTCTTCATTATCCACTTTTATTTATTATTTTGATGTATACTCCAGTGTGTTGATATTTCAGGTGATTATACAGGGCTTTAGAAGCTACAGAGACCAGACGGTGATAGAACCTTTCAGCTCTAGGCATAATGTAATTGGTAAGGTTTTCTGAAACTCACCTCTTTGTACTTGTGTGTTTATTTGTGCAGATTAGATTTATTTTTCATCAGCTCATAAGGATTGTGAAAGGAATAATTTTGCTCTCTTTCTATGACATAACAGAATTAAGGATTATTATAGTGCATTATTGACCAGTGGATACTTTTAAAAAATCACAAGAAATCTATTTATTGTACTATGTTATATGTATTTAGTCTTTTAAATTCTTAGTTATTGAAGCCAGTATCACTCAGAAGAATCAGCAGCCTATACAGATAGTTGCAGTGTCTAAAAAATTCTTCTTAACCTTTGGTGGGGTCATGGTTTTTAGCTCAGCTGATAGTCGTGGTCCTTTGTCTGTCAGCTGTCTGTCCGTCTGTCCATCCGTTAAACTGGCATGTTTTGAAACCGTAAGACCTAGGAATCCAAAAATAGGCATAATGTTAGATGTCCCAAAGATCTCCTACCAAGCCGAAAACTGGGTCTTTGCGACTTTGATCCTTTGAGAAATTTAGGAAAATCCTCAATTTTTTATTAAAAACCTATTTTCACACTTCCGGACTGCCTAATATCAAAACCACTCATCTGTTTTCCTCATATTTACCATAAATATTCCTCTATATAGTTCCTATGTACATGCCAGAATTTAGGTCTGTATTATATAATTTAAAAAAGTTATGTGCCTAAACATAATGCATTTTGTAAAAAATCAGGAAAGATATTTGATCACTTAACACAAAACATATTAAAGCTAAGGACTTTTTTTCCAGTAATATAACTTAAATTAATAAAAATTAAATTGTATACCCAAAATTAGATCAAAATCTTTTAAATTTTTCAAAAATATTAGCAAAAATAAAAATTGGTACCTTAAATTTTGCCCAACTTTGACCATGGCACATTTTTTACCTGTAACTGCTGTGGATTTAATTATCACAGCATGTTTTTGTTAGCATTTCATCTGTTAACAACAAAAATTTGAAACTAATTGATCAAAAACTGTAGATTTTATTCAAGTATTCAAGTACCATGTCACATATTATTTACATCAAGCTAGGGTTATGCAGTTTGCTAGAGCTCAGCTCCCCAGCTTCAGCTGTCAGTTCCTAAAATTTGGCATACAGTTAGATGTCTCCAAAATACCCTACCATGCCAAGAATGTGGTCACAAGGACTTAATTCCTTTTAGATATTAATGAAAAACTTCATTTTTCCATTAAAACCCCACTGTTACAATTTAAGACTGCCTAATATCAAAACCACTGATCTGACTTTGATCATATATAATATACATATTTTTCTATGCATTCGCTATGCACATGCTAGAAATGATATCAGTATTGCGTATTGTTTTAAGTTATGGGCCCAAACATAATGCACTTTGTAAAAAATCAAGAAATATATTTACTCCCTTAACATGAGGATTGCTGAAGCTAGAGATTTTTTGTCTGGGATGTAACATTATTTAATCAAGATTCAATTGAATACCCAAAATTAGTTATGAATTTTTCAAATTTTATAAGTTATTAGTATAAATATAAAATTAGTACCTTAAATTTTGCCCCAATTTGACCATGCACATTTGTTTCTTGTGAACACTGTTGATATAATTTTCATATCATGCATACAATAGGATTTCAGCTTTTTAGTTTAGAAAGCTGAAAGAAAATGGCCAAAAATTGTAGCTTTTATTAATGTTTTTATGAGACCATGTCAAAACCAGGCTGTCCCAAGCCCCTCTTCAGTCACCTGTATGTTACCCTTATTGACCTTTCAGCAAATAATGCACGCTTGAGGGAGGCATGCACTGGGGCAGTCAGGCAGCTTATGGCCAGCCACAGTTGAAACAGGTGTTCAACCCAACTCATCTAGTAGTTGTTTTGACCAACAACGTAACAAGAAACTATAAATTAATCAATTTTTATTGGTTTTTAATAACAAATTAAAGAAAAATTAATAGAAAAGTAATTTGTTAGTTGATGAGTAACAGGAAATTAACTTGCAGTTACTGATGATGTAAGAATCTTGTATGGATGGATAGAATGTCAAATATTCCAAATAACACCATGCAGTCACCTATTGTATTTTTCAGTTCAGTTTTTTAATGATAACAAAAATAAATTATATTATTCATTACCAATCATTAGGGATCATATAAAGGAAATTAATGATAGACAAAGATGCAGTTGATAATATTAATCTAGATTCCTACTGTGTCTAGTGTGTAGATTTATGTGAAAGTAGTCCAAAGTGAATATATTACATTTATTTTTTTAAAAATAAATAAAAGTCATAAAACCAGGTACTTATGATCATTATTTAAATTTGTGAATTTTGTATATTCTGGATTCTCAACATCATTGATTGGCTAAAACTGAATAAATACCAGACATGGTGCAAATAATTTGCAAATGTATTTGAATACAAATATGAATCATTATAAAATTTCTCGCATAAGAATGGTAATTCAGGTAAAAATGGAAGTATTTGAATACCAGTGCAAATACTTTCAAAATGTATTCATGAATGCATTCATGAATATATTCTATAATATTATTTTAATAATCATATCAGTTATATTTTGTTTTTTAAAAAATCATGATTTTCTTATTATTTTCAATAAAAGTTATATTTGGCACAATATTTTGTTATTAAATTTTAATAATTAGTTTAACTCTTATATTATATTATAAGTTATATGGCCAAGTCAGAATCTGTGTGACAATAGCACTCCATTTGTCAATAAAATAAATGAAATCAATCCTCTTCCCTGTCTCCAAAGATACTATCAAAATCATACATAAGCTAAACACCAAAAACTCATAATAAAGCTTTTATTTATTACCACACAAAACCAGCATGTGCCTCATTTCCAAATCATATTTTTTTATCATATATAACAGCGGAGCGCCGTGACCCATGGGTCCCTTGTTTATGCATGTCATTGTCATTTCAGTGGGTCGAAATGGATCAGGAAAGAGTAATTTCTTCTATGGTGAGTAGAATTACCTATAATTTTGGCTCAGATAACTTACAGTCAATGGTCCTTTGTTCATAGAGTGGCTGTCTGGCCAGACGGCCTTTAACCGGGCACAAATGAAAACTGATACAGTTCAGTGCAAAAACTATAACCCTATATGAAACAAGGTCAGTGTGACCACATTCCTTTTAGAAATTAAGCAAAAACCTTCTGTTTTCCATTGAAAATCTATTATTACACTAATATAAAAAAAAACAACTTTTTAATATCCTTCAAAGTTGTCAAGGGTTTTTCTGTATGTTTTCTGTGTACATCCAGGGAATTAGGTTAATATTGCTTAATTTGTAGAACCTACAGACATGTTTTCAGAAGGACCTTGTCATATAAATAACTGCTGTTTACATCAGGCCTGGTTACTGCAGAGGTGGTGTTGGCACCTGGAGCTTATTATGTAATTTAACTGTGGGAACCACAGCCAGTAACGACAGAGAGCCCCCCCTCTGACTGCTTTGTTTGAAAATATCTTATAGCAGCCAAATATATGAAAGGTTTTGAAAGAAAGTACAGAAAATTGATACCCATTCTTGTTATTATTTTACGTCATTATGACATTCACTGATTTTCCTCTATTTTCCTCCAGCCATCCAGTTTGTGCTGTCCGATGAATTCTCTCATCTCAGAGAAGAACAGCGCCAGGCTCTGCTCCATGAAGGGACTGGACCCAGGGTCATCTCAGCTTTTGTTGAGATCATCTTTGACAATTCAGACAACAGAATACCTGTAAGTCATTTGAACATTTCTCTTGCAGTAATAAAAGTGAAAGAAGCTTGTCACACCACACATGCAGCAGACATATATTCCCGAGTTCTGTCACACTGAAAAGTCCAAAATACCACTCGTTGTCTGAATTGAAGAACACGGTTTATTCCGGTAACATCCAACAATTAGCCACCGTCATTGTTGACTGGCTCCAATCTCACAATAACAGCATCTTCAACAAATACAAGTCACATCAATCTTCTAACGCCCTGCTTGGCTGCAACTTATCTATACTCTCTCCTGGACTAATAATGTTCTCGCGGAATTTATAAAACACCCCGCTCGGTGTTCAACTTATCCGTCGTTGATACAAACAACCGTCACCAGTTGACACTAGCTTCCAAATTCATTCTCTAATTTTGACTAGCCACCAAGGGTGACTATAAAATGTTAGATATATCTGAGAGTACATTTTAACGGTGTCCCTTAACAGTGCAAGACATTTTGTCACTGCAGGCGGCTATCTTTTTACTGGCCTTGACACCGCCCTATATATACCTGGGTAACCGAAACTTCTAGAAGTCTCTAGAATAATCAAGTCATTTCTTATCAAGACTAGCACCTACGGGATTTTCTAGAATTTACCTATTGGAAATTACACATTACCTGAATTCACTAGAACCTTCTGTCATCTAATTATAATAAATCATGGTAAAGTAAGTCCATTTACTTGCATAATAAACAAAATACTATTGAATAATCCACCAGTGTCGTCAGCACGTATGTAAACAAACAGGATGACAGCTGACAACTTTACCAAATATTATTAACTTCGTCTCTCCAACTACCCTTTATGATCTGATATTCCAATTTAATATAAACTGACCTGTTAATGCACCGTATAAATTATGTTTTCCATAACTTACTTCATTGTATCCCCAGACAAAGTCAGATATGGGTGAGAGGACGACGCCTATTCAAAATGAGGTCATGACCTACATAAGGAGAGTGTCCTTGACATTGAATAGGTCCAGATTTGGGGAAAATCACACAAATTCTTAAATATCTCGAGATATCTTGCATGGATTGATCCCAAAATGAAGTTGATCGAAGATCATGGATAGGGTTGTCAAGTTCCAGAAACTGGTGGTGTCACCTATTATTCTTTACTTGTTTTCGTGCCTTTTAATACCCCCAAAATTGCCACTTGACAGTACTGTGAGCATTATAAGTCAAAAACTAATTGACAGATTTCTTTTATATTATGCATATACATAGACATGGGTTATGGGATGATGTTTATTTAAATTGGGGTCATGGCCTTTCTTATGAGAGTGGCCTTGACCTTGAATATTCCTATATTTGGTGAAATTCACACAAAATCTTTATTATCTCAGTAAGGGATACATGGAATGATCCAAAAATCAAATTGACTGAAGATCTTTTGCAGAAGACAGGTGGCGCCACCTTGTGTCGTTTTCTTGTTAAAATGGTGTTAACGCAATAACTTTGTAAAAATTTGAGGTACAGTCACCAAACCCATAGGTTTGATGCATCTTATCAACGGCTAGCTCAAGTTTGAACATGGATGACCTTGATGCATTCTTTCAAGGTCACAGCAGCTATTATGCTAATACAGGTGGCCCCACCTTGTGTCGATTTCTTGCTTTTGCGCCTGTTAATACCCCACCATTGCCACTTGACAGCACTGTTAGCATGATAAATTGAAAACTTAAGGACAGATTTCTTTCATTTCATGCATATATATATTTTTAAGTTAAAAAAAATTTTTAATTTTAATTAAAATTTTTTTTGGTAATCTTTGATTTTTTTTTCTCTTCTGCAGAATACAGGTGGCGCCACCTTGTGTCATTTTCTTGCTTTCGCACCTTGTAATACCCCACCATTGCCACTTCACTACACTGTGAGCATGATAAGTTGAAAACTAATGGACAGTTTTCTTTCATATCATGTATATAGATATGGGTTACGGAATGAGATATATTTCAATTTGGATCATGACCTCTCCTATGAGAGTGACCTTTACCTTAAATATGCCCATACTTATAAGTAAATGTCTGGGGATACTATGGCACTTGCGGTGCCAAAAAATATCTAGTTATTTTATGAAATTCCACTTGACATACACTAAGGCAGGTAGCACATTTGTGTCAAAGCTGATACCCAGAAAGTCATTAATTTAAGGCATTTTTATTTTAATCCTTCCAGATAGGCCAAAATCCAATTTCTTGTACAACTCATAGTTACTGAACTGTTCACGCAGATTTACTGAAATGGTATCATACCATAGGTAACCGTTATTTATCTAAAGTGACTGTAGCTTGTGACAATATGATGTATACTCTTGTCTTAGCTATTTATGCACTTAGTTTGTAAAGAATTCAATAAGTTTCAACCTGAATTACTGCTACTTCAACATTCCTCTGCTTCTTATTCTGTTGTTTTACCAGTACTTTACCCTTTGTTCACCAGTACTTTACCATTTGTTCAAAATGTAACAGTCATTGTATTCACCAAAACAAAATTTTGCGGATACTTTGTTTTTGACTGGGTTCCGCCGCCGCCGCCGTGTTCGTTTCCAGAGAACTCCTCTGAGACTACTGGACTGATTTTTCCGAAACTTACACCAATTATCGGGTCACATGTGAACTGGTGCCTAACCAATTCGCGTTGACCTCTGACCTTTCCTTCCTTACCCAGTGTCCATTGGTGTGTCTGTTTCCAATCATACACCCACATATCTCGGGAACTGTTTGACCGATCAGGAAAAAAATTTTGTACAAATGTAGCCCTTGGATAGCTTTTTAACATAAACAAAAATGGTGGCGCCACCTGCAACCATGTTTGCACAGTGTCCATCTGTTTGTCTGCCTTGGGTTAAAATCATTCATATCTTTGCAGTGGATTGACATATCTGCCTAAAATTTTGCAGGTTTATACATCCTGGACAGCTTTCTTGTTTTTATGACAGGTGGCACCACCTGCATTCTGTTTACGCTGCATATATCCAAACTCATATCTCTGGAACCGTTTGACTGATTGGGCTGAAATTTTGCATGTGTATAGATCTCACGTAGGTCTTAATCATACGCAAAACTGGTAGCGCTATCTGCAACCATTTTTGCACAGCTTCCATCTGTTTGTCTGCTGTTGGATAAAATCACTCATATCTCTGCAGTGGTTTGACATATCTGCCTAAAATTTTGCAGGTTTATACATCCTGGACAGCTTTCTTGATTTTATGACAGGTTGCGCCACCTACACTCTAGTTTACGCTGCAGACATTAAAGCTCATATCTCGGAAACCGTTTGACTGATTTGGCCAAAATTTTGCATATGTATAGATCTCACATAGCTCTTCATCGTACACAAGATTGGTGGTACTACCTGCAACAATTTTTTGCACAGCATCCTTCCGATTGTCTGCTGTGGGTAAAATCACTCATATACAAGTAGTGGTTCGACTTATCTGCCTTAAATTTTGCATATGTATACAACTTGGACAGCTTTCTGGATTTTGTGGTAGGTGGCACAACCTACATATACATTTCGGCTGCAGACATCCATGCTAATATGCAGCACACCTCACTCTATTTCCCCTTTCCACTCAATCCATGCCTTACTTCACCTGTTCCACTCTGATTTTGGTGGATACACGTAGTCGCTTGTTGACTACCCGTATTCTTGTTTTTACTAAGGAAACATAGAGTAAAAAAATAACAAAATGATTTCTCCAGGCCAGCAGTGAAAATGTTTATCATAATCCCCCTGATCACCTATGCTTTAACTTGGGTAGTGTTGTTATAAGGAAATCTTTGCAGTCTCTACATCACATGGACATGAAGAATGAATTCCTGACTTTACTTCTGTTTAGATTGACAAAGAAGAGGTGACCCTCCGAAGAGTGATTGGTTCCAAGAAGGATCAGTACTTCCTGGACAAAAAGATGGTGACGTAAGTGCAGTGACATATCTGTGTTACCAGTCCTACATATTTTGTCACACCAATAGTGTTACATGCAGGGTTAACTGTGTTACCAGTCCTACATATTTTGTCACACCAATAGTGTTACATGCAGGGTTAACTATGTTCCAGTTTACATATTTTGTCACCCCAATATTGTTACATGCATGGTTAATTTTCTCCAGAATTAAAAAGTATAATTAAGTCATATGATTCTTTTTAAAGAGACCCGTCTGCTTACTATGAAGGAGCAATATAATGTCATTTCAGATAACAGAAAAAATATGATTGTCACTGTGTTAGTCTGCTGTTACTTATAAAGCAGGGTATATATTCCAGATTAATATTTAAGTACAGGGGTAACATTAATTCAAGCAATACATTCATGTTTGTAGTTAGATCTGTGAAACCAGTTTTGAATTCTAGGGCCTATCTCATTTCCTTTTCCTATGACAGGTACATGTATAAGATGTCATAAAGATATAAGCCACTGCTTTACTATCTAAACACTTACCGGAGTGTATTCATCAGGTTAAGACAAGGTGTTAGTACAGTATACATCAGTTCTCTGTGTAAAGGCACAGCTTTCTGTCCTATTTCTGTCAGACCGTCTTTGTATTACTTGATTGTATAGTGCATTAGACTTAATTCAGCAGTTCATTTTTACTTTACAGGAAGACTGATGTGATGAACTTGCTGGAGAGCGCCGGCTTCTCACGCAGTAACCCATACTACATCGTCAAACAGGGCAAAGTAAGAATCTGATTTCTTGGAAAACTGATCGTCTTGAATAACTGTGGATACATACCATATAGATCAAATGAATCACAAAATTATGGAAACTCTACCATATTTGAACTAGATAGAGAATCTTTGTTTGTGTCATACTTCTTACAGGTTGGAAATATGCTGCTGTTTATGGTATTTTTTAACATTTTACTATTTGTGTTATGAATTTTGCTGGTCTTTATACAGCAGTCTTTATCTGTAACATTAGAACACCTGAATGTTTTCTCACAGGTTACCATACCAGGATTTTTAGCGAACCTGTGAGCTTATGCGATGGTGCAGCGTTGTCCGTCGTGCGTCGTCTGTACGTTAACCTATACTATCTTGAAAATGGCAAGATTTAGCATCCTGAAATTTTATGCAAAAAATTAGTCTTCAAAAAAACTCTATCGGATTTTGCTTATTTTTTGGCTAATTGCAATTTCTTAGATTTTATAGGGAAAAAGCTAAAAAAGCTTTAAAAATCTTCTTCTCCAAAACTGTTCAGCCAAATTGTCCAATATTCCACAGAAAGGATTCCTGGAACAATCTCTCTTAAGTTTGTTTGAATGGTTTAAGTTCGTTGATTTTTGGCCAAGTTACAGGAAGTTGAACTTAGTCATCTGTCCAAAAAAGCATACTAAAATTACAATCTCAGAAATGGCTCGAGCTATCATCACCAAATTTTATGCCAATGTTGGTCACATGAGTCATATCTGATATTGAGGTATTGGTGGCGCCACCTGCATCGGCCTTTTTTGTACGGGGGTCATCAGTGCCCGTATCATACTGACTGCTACAAAAAACTTCTTCTCTGAAACCATATGGCCAATTTGTTTAATATCGCACAGAAATGATCCTAGGGTAGTGCTTTCTGAAGTTTGTTTAAATGGTGTCAGTTCAGTGACTTTTGGCTGAGTTATGGGAAGCTGAATTTAGTCATATGCCATAACAGCCCATTTTAGCTCAGTGGCTACAAAGAACTTCTTCTCAAAAACCACTGGGCCAAATTCTTAAATCTCACACATAAATTATCCTTAGATGTTGATAATTCAAGTTTATTCAAATGGTTTTGGTTCAGTAAATTTTGGCTGAGTTATGGGAAGCTTAACTTAGCCATTTTGCTGTATTTTCCCATATGTGTTATAAACCTGCAAAACTTTTTTCGACTGACACCACTGAAGCCAGTTTGTTCAATATTTTACAGGAATGATCCCCTGAATAATTCTTATAATAATTGTCTTTTATGGTTCCAAAGAATGAATTTTGGCTGAATTATAAAGATTGAATTGAGTCATTTTACCATATACGTTAGCTGTGTGAAGCAGATACAACTAGCCTGGCACCAGTTTATCAGCATCATTACATAATGCCTCTAGACATTTAGATTTCAGGTTATCTATGGTTAATATTGACAAGAATGTTTTTTAAAAGCTTTTAAAAAATGTAGATTTATGCTAAATAAATGCTGTGTTTACAATCAAAGGTATACAGCTCTCTGTGGGTGTATAAAGATGGCTGTACATGGATTATAAATAATTGGTATCCATACTCAACTTTATTCAAGATTTTGCCATCAGTGAGATGTATCTGTATTATAATTTTGCATTCGATATGCATCTGTTTAAATTTTTAGCGAACCTGTGAGCTAATGCGATGGTTTGGCATCGTCTGTCGTCGTTGTTAACCCATACTACCAGTATTTCTAAAACAACTATTGCTAGTATCATGAAATTTAATGCAAAAAATTAGCCATCTGAAAAACTCTGCATTTTCTTAGATTTTATGGAGAAAAAGCTAAAAAACCTTTTAAAATCTTCTCCGACGAAACAGTCAAGCCAAATTGTTCAATATTTCACAGAAATTATCTTTTATACCATCCTTCTCAAGTGGTTCAAGTTTGGTGAATTTTGGCTGAGTTACAGGAAGTTAAACTTAGCTAACTGTCTAAAAAAGCATACTAAAATGGCAATCTCAGAAACGGCTGGAGCTATCATCACCAAATTTTATGCCAGTGTTGGTCACATGAGTCATATATAAAATTCAGGTATTGGTGGCGCCACCTGCACTGACCTTTTTTTGTATGGGGGTCATTGATCATCTGTACATTAACCCATAATTTCTCAGGAATAGCAGGAGCTACCATCCCTAGATTTAATGCAATAATCTGTCACATATCAAATGTTGTGGGATTCAGCTTATTTTTTTTATCTGCATTTACTTAGATTTTATAGGGAAAAAGCTGAAAAACCTTTAAAAGTCTTCTTCTTGTAAACGGTCCAGCCAAATTGTTCAGTATTTTACAAAAAAAAAGATCCCAGAGGCAAGCCCTTTCGAGTTTGTTCAAATGGTTTGCATTTGATGAATTTAAGTGGTGTTACACAAATTTGAATAGTCATTTGGCCAATTAAGCATACTGACATAGTAATCTCAGAAATGACAGCATTACCAAGTATTGTGCAAATGTTGGTCACATGACTCATATTTGAAGTTGCAGATTTTGTGGTGTCATCTACATTGAACTGTATTTTATTAGCAAAAACCTCGTAATTTTAGCCTCTTTCAGCGTAAAAATGTTTATGATGAAACTGTCAGGTTGAATCATTCAATTTTTCAAAAGAATTATCCTAGGACATGGTTCTTTCAATCATATCAGAAAAGCTTGAGTTGGTCTTATGGCCATTATTATGTCTATTTCAAACTGAGGACTGCAAAACTGTTCTTCTACAAAATTATTGTTTCAATTATAACTTCCTTTAACATTGCACAAAAATTATTCTTAGGTGGCCTTTGTTCAAGTTTACTTGAATGATTTTTGGCAGAGTTATTGGACCTTTAACAATGAAAGAACTGCATCTTTTGTTATTTTAGATATTTTGATAATAAGTTTATGAATATGTCAGCTTGAAAAAAAAGCATTTTAGCCAAAGTCTTTCAGTATGTTTAAACAGATTGACCAACAGACCAAGAATGTGTTTGTATCTTTAAATAGGTTGAGAAACTGCTAACTGTTTCAGATTTGGCAACAGATCAAGAGTTCATTCAGTGCAGCCAGATATAGGTCAAGAGTTCAGTCAGTGCAGCCAAGCACAAAGCATGTGATCACCTAATGGGTGACATGTGAACACCTCATGGCCACCATGTGATCACCTCATGGGTGTCGTGCCCCTCAGGGGTGCATGTGTACTACAAAATATGTCAGATTATGCAACAGGTCAAGAGTTCACTCAGTGCAGCCAGGTACAGGTCGAAAGTTCACTCAGTCTAGCCAGGTGCAGGTCATGAGTTCACATAGTGCAGTAGCCTGAGCCAGTTAACAAATTTGTCATAGTTCACTCGGTGCAACTGCCTTTCTCACCTAAGCCTGGTCAGCCCCATGCATCAAACTCAAGGTAAGTTTGATGTATTGGCCTGATATTTTGACCAGTCTATGTGTCTTTGATGGCTTTCTTGTTCACAAGACAGGTGTTGCCACCTACAATGACTTTTGCACAGTGTATGTGCCTGCTTTTTTCTACAGAGGAATTTGATATATCAGCCTGAAATTGGGCATATGTATATATCTCTGATAGCTTTGTTGTATACAAGACTGGTGGTGCCAGCTACAATCATTTTTGTGTTGTGTGCACCCATGCCAGAATTTCAGCAGTGATGCTTGTGTAATTGTTTCTTATTCAAAATGTTTAGTACATGCATTGTTCATGTACATGAGAAGTAATGGTCCAGCATTGAAGCATTATACCTGGTGTATTTCCTAATGCACAGGTTCGCACTAGGCCTGTAGGCCTTGTTACCTCATTACAAGGCTTGTCATGTATAATAATCAAATGAAAACGTAGAACTTGCTGTAAAAGGTAATTCTGCCAGATCACACTTTCCTTATTTAGCTAAGCCCATTCACTGGTAAGGAGATTTTTACCAGGGTATTACGCCTATATTTGCTGTCCCTGTTTAGTAACAGCAGAGAAGCAGTTCTTTCTGAGTTTTCCTGTCCTATTCAAACCAGTCCTCATTGTTGAGTAGAAATTTGGTTTCAGGTAATATTAAATCATAACAATGAGACTTGTTTACCTGTTTTATATTCTTCCAGATTAATCAAATGGCTACTGCTCCAGACTCTCAGCGCCTGAAATTACTGAGAGAAGTTGCAGGAACTCGTGTGTATGATGAAAGGAAGGAGGAATCCCAAGGAATTCTCAAAGAAACAGGTGATGCCACTTTATTTCATGTTTTCTTAAAACACCATTTAGTTTTCTCTCTGAAACATTTATTAACAATAAATTCTCCGTGGATTGATCTTGCATAAGTCAAATTGCTTGTGTCATAGTGATGAACTAGAATTATAATTACTTTTTAAAATCAGTGCACTCAGAGACAAGTGGGGTTTACTGTGTTTTATCTTAATGACACCAGTTTTCAGAACTCAATTAATTTGTTTTGTATCCGCCAAAACAAAGTTTTGCGGATACTATGTTTTTTGACCGGGTTCCGCCACCGCCGCCGTGTTCGTTTCCGGAATAGAACTTTGGAGACCACTGGACAGATTTTTTCAGAAACTTTGCACGATTATCAGGTCACATGTGAACTGGTGCCAGAATATTTTGCTGTGACCTTTGACCTTTCCTCTCTCCAGTGCGTCCATCTGTTCGTCTGTTTTGACACATTAACCCACATATCTTCAGACTCGTTTGACCAATCAGGAAAAAAATTTTGCACAAATGTAGCACTTGGATAGCTTTATAACATACATAGAAAATGGTGGCGCCACCTGCAACCATTTTTGCACAGGGTCCATCTGTTCATCTGCCTTGGGATAAAATCACTCATATCTCGGCAGTGGTTTGACTTATCTGCCTAAAATTTTGCATGAATATACATCTTGGATAGCTTTCTCAAATTTGTGGTAGGTGGCGCCACCTACCTTCACATTCAGGCTGTAGACATCCAGGCTTATATCTCAGGACTCGTTTGACTTATCCTCCTGAAATTTTGCATGTGTATAGATCTCACATAGCTCTTTATCATACGCAAAACTGATGGAACCACCTGCAACCATTTTTGCACAGAGTCTGTCTGTTTGTCTGCCGTGGGATAAAATCACTCATATCTCGGCAGTGGTTTGACTTATCTGCCTAAAATTTTGCATGTATATACATCTTGGATAGCTTTCTTGATTTTGTGGCAAGTGGCGCCACCTACTTTAACGATCAGGCTGCAGACATCCAGGCTTTTATCTCAGGAATGGTTTGACTTATCTGTTTAAAATTTTACAATTGTATACAACTTGGATAACTTTCTGGATTTTGTGGCAGGTGGTGCCACCTACATACACATTTCGGCTGCAGATATCCATGCTTATATGCAACACACCTCTCTCTATTTCCCTTTGCCACTGAATCCATGCCTCACTTCACCCGTCCCACTCTTGTTTTCAGCGGATACACGTAGTCGCTTATCAACTACCTGTGTTCTAGTTTATTTATATATTATGAAGTATATTTCGCTGGGCCCATAGTAGCTCTGAGTGTTTTATTTGTTTTAAGCTTTAATGTTTTATGTTTTTGATCACCTTTGCTGTTGCACTGTTAGGTAGGGAGTAATTGTACTTAATGAGAAAGTGTAAGTGTAAAAAGCCTGGTAATAGGATTGAACTTTAATAGTGATGGATTTATTATTCAGTACATCCTGTACGTACTCTATATGCATAATGTATTTACAGTAAACTTTGAAATACCAACAAGACCTCCATAAAGTGATCCCATTTTCAAGGTTTTACATTAAGAGCAAAAATTAATCGGGACTGTGAACAAATGGTAGTTATTTTGAGGTGGTCGCTAAACCTGGGTGGTCATTAGATGAGGTTTTACTGTATATATATATATATATATATATATATATATATATATATATATATATATATATAAATACAGATGAAGGAAAACATATCCTTAAGCTTTAACATGAATATTGTTTCAGTCAAGTGTTTGTATCCTCTGTGTAATGTGAAGAGCATGGAATATTTCCTTTACTTTTCTTTTTATGTACTTGTTCAGCTTACAGATGACCAAGTCATTTTAATCAGTTTTAAAGATGATATAATCCATATAAAGCAGGCTCATATTCAATTTTTCATTGCTAATATACAGAGGGGAAAAGAGAAAAGATTGAGGAACTTCTCAAATACATTGATGAGCGACTGAACACCCTGGAAGATGAAAAAGAGGAACTCAAAGAATATCAGAAATGGGACAAAATGAGGCGGTCCCTGGAGTACACCATCCACGATCATGAGCTGAGGGACACACGCAGAAAACTGGAAGGGGTCAGTACTTGAATAGATTAGAATGTGCACACTGATATAACAACAACAAAATGTTTATCAAGCAATGGCTACAGCAAATAAATGCATGATGATTACTTGCTATAAATTACTTTATGTTACTTATTATAAATTGTGAACAAATTTATGTAAAATAATGATATGTTAAATTTCACACTTTTGTAATAATATTATTGAATATAATTTCCTGTTAACAAAATACAACTAGTTATTTAATATCTGTGCAAAGCATGAATGAAGCAAAATGTTAAAATGTTTACTCCAGCTCCAAGAGAAGAGAGAGTCCAGTGGAATGCACAGCCAAAAGCTGAGAGACCAGGCGCAGACTGCTAATGATAAAATTAAGGTAGGAATTTAGGGCAGCTTTTTTATTTAAAAAAATGCTTTTTAGGTTTTAATAATTTAATTGATAGTATATGTATTTTATTACTTAATACTGATATACTGAATTCAAGTTGAACTTAATTTCAGTTGTTAATGTATCAATACAGATTCAGTGAAGGTTAAGTAACTTCAGAAATAATGAAAAAATTGAATTGTGTAATTCATCTATGTTTATAGCAAGTGACAAAAGAGCTGCGATCACTAAAAGGAAAACAGCAGACGTTTATTGATGAGAAGGAGTCCATGATGTCTGAGCACCAGGATCTTCAAAAGCGCAAGGCTAAGTTGGAGCTGGACATCAAAGACATGTCAGAACAAGCCGAGGGGGACAGCAGCAGTAGGGTGAGTTTATCAGATCCTGACTGATGTTAATGAAGGCTAGTATGATCAGTACGTGCTGAAAAAAAGGCCAGAACAGGTTAAGACTGTTACACTTGTGCTGATCCATGTAAAAATGATATGTGACACAGCACATGAGAGTAATTGTATTTTTACTGCTAATTGTGCTTGCATAATCTCATTTGCTGAAACCCTTGCTAAAACATGATCAATAGGTCTTATATGTCAATGTTAAAGCAGTCATAAGATTTCATAACATGAATATTGTTAGGTTTTGTGTATGGTTAAGTGCTGATCATCTAAATTTTTCTGGTTCTAGAAAAGAGCTGAAGCTGAGCTGAAGAAATTGGAAGAAAAAATCAATACCACTAAAGAGAAGCTGGAAGGGATTGCTCCACAATATGAAGTACAGAGGAACCGTGAAGAGAAGTCAGCTCAGCAGTAAGTAGACTTCACCAGTCTTTAATTAATGACTTAACCGGTGTGATTGTCCTGGTTAACGCCAAGATAGTAGGGAGTCATTTGAAATATATAGTTCCTTCATCTGGAAGGTTAGCTGAGAGGTTGAGAAGCTTATGTTACTAGAATAAAATGCAAAATATTGAAGAGCAGGGAAGTTAAGGATATATTTGAATTTGAGATCATAATAATGTTGTCTACTCAGCATATTAATGTACACGAAAATAACAATAATCAGGTATTATTGTGCAAGAATAAAATTACATGATCTCTCCTAAACCTGTTGTGTTGTCTCTATGGATAATTGCTTCAAAGTAAAAATTTGAGTTCTTCTCATATATCTCTGCCGTGTTCTGTTTATGCCGCGCCTTGGCGATATAATGGTGCACTAAAGTCTGCCTCGATGCGCCCTGGAGGTGCGCCAATTTTTTTGTGCAACTGATATTTACCTGATGTATGCTTGTTTTAACCAAGCTTACCGTGTGTGCCACCATTTTAACCTGGTTGAAACTTCATTTCAAACAACATTCAATATCCAATATATAAATTATTTATAAATGTTTCAGGTTATCTGGTCATCCTTAAAAAATTGTGGTGGGGCTAACCCAGCCGATCGAGAATTTCAGCTGCAGCTGGAAAATGTTTTTGGACTAGTCTGTAAATAATTTTTGTTCGTATGATCTGCCGCACACACACATTGGCCGGTAAAAATTGGCCTTAAAGTGCTTCAAAAACAGCCTTTATGTTACATCCCGAGATGCTTTTAATTTCTGTAATGAAAGGCATTTCCCGATGGTGCTGATCGTTTAATCTGAGGTCTGATTGTACCTATATATGCGTGGAAGGATCAGTACACTCTTGCACGCGAGGAGCAAAAATTCCATGAAAAAAAAAACTATCCATGTTCGTTACTCGAGCTAAATTGCGGGCAAAACTGCCTGCAAAAATATTGAACAATAAGAAAAGGTACTGTTTTGACTACAAATAAAGTGGAAGCTCTTCCCTGTTGTGTTTGATGAAAGTTTTCTTGACTTTCAAACTGTCACCTGCCAATGTGGGCCTTTAAACCATGTGACATGTTGATTTGCTTAAACACATGCCTTGGCAGGCTGGCCCACACAAACGATCTTGTGATTGGCAGAGCTGTCACGTGCTATAAGCAGAGGGCCAATAAGAGGTTCATAGTAAAAATTCACCCCATGTGATTTCATTCATGGCTATTTTGGCGGGAAAATGTTCACTGACACCGTGTCAATATGCTGATTATAATTTTCAGCTATGGTGACGGTTGCACTGTATGTAAAACAAATGATGTGGGCCCATTTACTGGAACCTGTAACTGACGATGTCTAACGCACGATCTGTTTGGTATTGCAAAAATTGTGTTATTTCATCAGTTCTGTGGTGACCATGACAGGGTTTTGCGACCAGGCCGGTTTCTAAGAAATTGTTCCTACTGGCTACAGCTGATCATAAAATTTTAGCAACCGTCTGTTTTTTAGGTTGTGTCTTTTTGACTCCCTTTGTAAATTTTATTTTAGTAATAGTCTTTGTAATTAACTGATATTACCTGACTGTACGGTGCTTATTGTTTAGATGTAGACCTGTTAGAGATCAACATTGCTTGCTAGGCCATTAATTTATTAAAAAAAAGATGGAGTAAGTGACAATAGACTTAAAAATATTTTTAGAAATAAGCCTTAATTAATGTCCATGCATAATATTACAGATATTAGTATGGTCTGCAGTTTCACACAACTGCATGTATATATATGTTTCAGTGATTCAGACACTGCTGAGGGGTGAAAGTGTTTGCCATAGCTGAAGTGGCCATCTGACACATCAAAGTTGTTTTGGAAATACACTTATGTTTACTTTGTTTTATACCAGCTTTACTGTTGGAGAGTGGAGCTATGTTGCAAGTAACAGCAGAGCTTCAAAACGGTGCTAGTATCACTAATATTTTTAGCTCAGCTGACTATAAGTCATCTGAGCTATAGTCGTGGTCCTTTGTCCGTCGTCCGTCCGTCCGGCCGTCCGTCCGTTAACAGGGCACGTTTTAAAACCATTGGACCTACAAATCCAAAATTCTGCATACCATTAGATGTTTCCAAAATCTCCCTCCATACCAAAAATTTGGTCATTAGGACTTGGTTCCTTCCAGATATTAAGGAAGAACCTCCATTTTCCATAAAAAAGCCATTGTTACACTTCAAGGCTGCCTAATATCAAAACCACTGATCTGTTTTTGATCATATTTAGTATTCATATTCTTCCATACATTTTCTGTGCACATACCAAAAATTAGGTCAGTATTGGGTATTATTTTGAAGTTATGGGCCCAAATATAATGCAATTTTTTAAAAATCAGGAAATATATGTGCTCAATTAACATGAGAATTGCTGAAGCTGGAGACTTTTTTTCAGGAATATAACTTTATTTATTCAAGATTCAATTGTTTACCCAAAATTAGATCTGAATTTTGCAAATTTTTCAAGTTATTAGCATGAATAAAAAATCAATACCTTAAATTTTGTCCAACTTTGGCAATGGCACATTTTTTCCTTGTTAGCACTGTTGATTTAATTTTCACAGCATATATACATAAGGATTTAATCTTTTAAAATCTAAAATTTCAAAGGAATTGATTGAAAAGAGTAGCTTTTATTCAAGTTTTCATACACCTTGTCAAGTGTTGTTTACATCTAGCCCACCTAGTAGTACAGCCTTCACTGGCATTATGTAACCCACCCCAGGCAGCTTGCCTTGGCTCAGCTGGGCCACTACTAGCAGGCTTCCCCTCTGCCCTGCACTCCCCCCCCCCCCCAGCTGGTGCATAAACTAGATGAATGTTATAATTTTCTGTATTTTATTTTATTCTAGGCTATGCTACATTTTAGATTTAGTATTGTACCACCAGGGTTACAATGATTAAAGTGCACATTTAATTGTGTCCACAAAGTGATGTATTGCTATGAAAATGTGGATGTTCATCAGATAAGTAATGCTTTACTTCAGAAGAGTCAAACTTCACCAGGTGTGAAATTGACTATTAATTCCAGTAATAAATTATAGCTGAGATTGTAATTAGCATAATGATATTGTTTGTCCCTCATTCAACCAACAGTGTGTATACTTTATTTGCAAAGATGTTTTTATTTTATCAAATTTACTAAATATTTTATTTTATTTTGGTGATAGGTCCTTCGTTTATATTTTGGATTCTCAACATCATTCTTTGGCTAAAACTGAATAATACCAGACATAGTGCGAATACTTTGCAAATGTATTTGAATATGAATATGAATATGTACTCCATTATAAAATTTCTTGCATAAGAATGGGAATTCAGATAAAAATGAAAGTATTTGAATACCAGTGCAAATACTTTTAAAATGTATTCATGAATGCATTCATGAATATATTCTATAATATTAATTTAATAATCATTTCAGTTATATGAGTCATATGATTCTCTTATTATTTTTAATAAAAATTATATTTGGCACAATATTTGTTATTAAATTTTAATAAATAGTTAAACTCTTATCTTATATGGGCTGCCTATCAGTTATATGGCCAAGTCAAAATCTGTATGACAATAGCACTCCATTTGTTAATAAAATAAATGAAATCAGTCTCTTCCCTTTCTCCAAAGAAACTATCAAAATCATACATAAGCTAAACAACAACAACTCATAATACAGCTTATATTTATTACCACACAAAACCAGCATGTGCCTCATTTCAAAATCATATTTTTTATCATATATAACAGCTGAGCGCCGTGACCCATGGGTCCCTTGTTAAAATATTTAAATACCATTTTTCTGTAGATCATTGTCGTGTTCTTGATGCAATTAAAGTATTACATAAAATGCTACATACTAGAAAAATACTGCTTTAAACCAAAAAATACCACCAAAAAAGGGGGCTAGTGCAAATTGGTGCAGGCCAGTGCAAGATTACAGCCAATAGCCCGATGGGCTAGTGCAAAAAATTCTTAAGATCAAACCCTGGGAGCATTATTATTATATGCATGCTGGTTCCTGGGGGCATATGTGGCCCAGGAATAATAAAGAGTTATTTGTAGGATTAGTAAGACACAGTGAAAACCTCAATAGCTATGATTGAATAACATTAATACAAATCGTTCCCACACATCCAAAATTGCGGATCACAATAGACTTCAAGCACGCTGCATTTTGGGTTTTTCTTTCCTGGGTAAGTGTACAAATAGGATAAGGGCCCAATCGTCTGGCGAAAAGGCCCACTAATTACAGCTGAGTGGGCCTTTAAGGCCCACAAAATCAGAATCATAAACAGAACACTGTTCTGTAAAGTGGGATTATTTTGCACCCTTGGTAACTTTACTGCTAGCTGTATGTTTTAAAGTTTTGTATCAAAGTTGTTTTAAATCAGATATAGCCAATATAAAATGATATTCATAAGTTAAATTATTGTCTGATGAACTAAAATATATTTCCCACTCTACCAGGTTAAATCTTGCGGAGCAGAGAAGAAAGGAGCTGTATGCCAAACAGGGCAGAGGAAACCAGTTTACATCTCGTGAGGACCGTGACAAGTGGATCTCAAAGGAACTAAAGTCTCTTAACAAAGCGATCCGTGACAAAGACGAGCAGATTCGGAGGCTGAGGGAGGACCTGGTGACGGACCAGAAGAAGGCGGAGCAGCTGGATATCCAAATTGGGGTAAGTAAGACCTTGTACACACTTGTTTAGACTTGACATACTGACATAATTTTAAGTGCAGGTTGAAATATCTGAACAGAATGCAGATAGTGAATTTTTAATTTGTGTAATTGAATTATAATAATATGACAACATGACCATTTCGCAGGGGAATGACCTATCCAGTGAAAAGGATCAGTTTCTGATATCTTAATATCATCATCTCAGTTGAGAAAATGGTGAAAAGATCTTTTAGATAAGGCAGTTTCATTTGTTATCTTTGAAGTCGTGAACTACATGAATAACATTCGGCCCAGTAAAGCTGTCTCTCTAACTTGTAGTGACCTGTGAATATTCAGGTTAAATATTATATGATCTCTGGACATTATTAATTTGCTATGGAATGGATCTTGTAACATGACAGTTAAAATAGTAGATGACAGCAGACCCAGTGTCTTGGATCACTGAAAAATAAAAAATACTAACAGGCAGCTGTCCCAGGGTCAGATGCCCAGTTCTTAGTAAACAAACTCTTTTTCAGTGGTGTAATGGTGGAGTGTGACACCATATTATATTTGTTCTCTACTTGCATCAGGAAATTACTCAGAAGATGGAAAAGCACAAGGAAATAATTGACCAAAACAACAAGAGTTTCTATGAGATGAAGAAACAGAAAGATACGTATCAAAATGAGAGAAAGTAAGTTGTCAATCAGTACCATTATTAAATGACTATCTGTAAAGAAAGATGTATTGCTTATTCTTTGTAAATATGTTAATTTTGGTGGTCACATTTACTATAATCAGCGAGTCCCTGTCTGGATGTAAAGTCACCAAATGCAGCATCATTCTCTTCATGGGAATGCTTAATTATCTCCTGAGAATGGTTGGTCAGTTTTGTGTGTCACTTCCTCTACTAATTTGAGTTCATCAGTTTTGAGTTCATCAGTTTTGTGTTCATCAGTTTTGAGTTCATAAGTGTAGTTATCTAAACGTTACTCTGTAATGTGTCTTTCATTACTAGCTTAAGACGGTATTCTTTTATTCATACATAAAGCACCTGTTTTCAGCCTGTATTCTTTTATTTATTTATAAAGCACCTGTTTTAAGCTTGTATTCTTTTATTCCTTTATAAAGCACCTGTTTTCAGCCTTTATTCTTTTATTCCTTTATAAAGCACCTGTTTTCAGCCTTTATTCTTTTATTCCTTTACAAAGCACCTGTTTTCAGCCTGTATTCTTTTATTCCTTTATAAAGCACCTGTTTTCAGCCTGTATTCTTTTATTCCTTTATAAAGCACCTGTTTTCAGCCTGTATTCTTTTATTCCTTTATAAAGCACCTGTTTTCAGCCTGTATTCTTTTATTCCTTTACAAAGCACCTGTTTTCAGCCTGTATTCTTTTATTCCTTTATAAAGCACCTGTTTTCAGCCTGTATTCTTTTATTCCTTTATAAAGCACCTGTTTTCAGCCTGTATTCTTTTATTCCTTTATAAAGCACCTGTTTTCAGCCTGTATTCTTTTATTCCTTTATAAAGCACCTGTTTTCAGCCTGTATTCTTTTATTCCTTTATAAAGCACCTGTTTTCAGCCTGTATTCTTTTATTCCTTTATAAAGCACCTGTTTTCAGTCTGTATTCTTTTATTCCTTTATAAAGCACCTGTTTCAGCCTGTATTCTTTTATTCCTTTATAAAGCACCTGTTTTCAGCTTGTTTCTGATGGTAGTTTTCATTTATAAAGCACCGGTTTTCAGCCTGTTTCTGATGGTAGTTTTCATTTATAAAGCACCGGTTTTCAGCCTGTATCTGATGGTAGTTTTATATATTCAGCACCTGTTTTCAGCCTGTATCTGATGGTAGTTTTATATATTGAGCACCTGTTTTCAGCCTGTATCTGATGGTAGTTTTATATATTCAGCACCTGTTTTCAACCTGTATCTGATGGTAGTTTTATATATTCAGCATCCTCTGGAGACAAGAGAATGCCATGCAGCAACAGATAGCATCTGTCAGAGAGGAGCTGAACAAAAAAGAACAGGCACTCCGCTCAATGACAGGCAAGGTATGAAATTCAGTGCATTTTAAACATGTTACTGCTTGAATAAGCTTTGTGTGTCAGGTCAGTTAATTTACTTCTAGTGAATATGTAAATTTTGTGATGGATGAAGCAAGTCCATTTATTTATAAATATTACTGAACATCATTCATGGCACATACCATATGTACACATCCATGTTTAGTTACTTAGTAATTCTGATGATTTCTTGAAGATTAGATTTAATGTTCAGTTTCTTATCAATAATGAAACTACTTTGTATAGTAGCATACATTTGCTCATGGAAAAACAATATGGATTTTCTCATAACCAGCTTCATTAGACTGGTAATTCATTCATGTTTGATTATTCTGAACATAACCTCTGTGTCACAGAAAACTGTATGTCAAAGGACAGCTGAGTTTCTCATTATTAAGTGATGAAGATATTTAATCATGTATAGTGGAATTACTAATTAAATTTTATGTATCTGCCTTTTGCAGGCTGTCCTGAATGGTATAGACAGTATTCAGAAGGTGCTGCAGTACTTCCGTGACCAGAGGAAGTACCCAGATATCATTGATGGATATTATGGGACGTTGATTGAAAACTTTGAATGTGACAAGACGTTCTTCACATCAGTGGAGGTCACTGCTGGGAACAGGTGTGTGGGTTATGTTCTGTTTGTGATAAGACTTCAGATATGTACTGAGGGTGCATTACTTGGCAATTACTTCATTAATGAAACAATAATAGTTGGTTTGTATTCCTAAATATTAAAAAAAAATAACTTTGCACCAGAGAAACCGGTGCTTTGATTCAGCCTCTATTCATAGTTAAAGCCACTTTAAATTTCATGGTACTTTCACTGCTTATGTTGTCTCAAACCCTGTATCTCAAAACAAAGCATAAAAAGACATTTATATGGTATTTTAGAATGATATGTGATGATGAATTTTAGTCTGTTGAATCTAAGCAGTATTCTGGATGCTAATCTTGTTTGGATTGTTGTTTGCAGGTTATTCCATCACATCTGTGTCATGCCTAATCTTGTTTGGATTGATGTTTGCAGGTTATTTCATCACATCGTGGACACAGACCGTACCGGCACTAAGATTCTGACAGAGATGAACCGGCTGAGACTGCCTGGTGAGGTCACCTTCATGCCTCTGAACCGCCTCGATGTCAGAGACACAAATTACCCTGAAACCAACGTAAGAGCTGCTCATATTTTACAGATTATTTCCATCATTTAGGCTGGTCCCTTAAATCTGGGTTTCTTAATTTTAAAGTTATTAGTAAAGCAAACTTTTCTTTTTAATATAAAACAAAGGAATACTACAAAAGCATATCAATCAGGGTACAAGCTGTCTCAAGTCCTTTAAAAACCCCTTTTATTCAGTGATTATACATGTTGTATACAAAAATAATTAAATATAGACCATCTTTTATGGGAGGATGAAATATGTATGAAGACGTTCAAGTGTACACATTTTTCCCTTATAGTAATTTTCATATGAATAATGTATGCCTCATAACCTTTGATATTACGAATTTGACTTTACAAAAGTTTTTGTCCATTCTAGAGAGGGAAGCACTCAGCTTACTGACTTTTATATGGTCAAAGAGAATAAGGATTTGAAATGATAGAGAATAATTATTTAAAGTCTGTACTTCAAAAATGGTATTTGCATCATATAAGGGTGAGATTCTCATTTAAATAAACAGCATGTTCTGGAAAATTTAAATGGTTTTCATTAGTTGCAGTTGTTTTTATTTTTCAGGATGCCATTCCCATGATCCACAAGTTGACCTACAACGATCGTTATGACAAGTCCATGAAACATGTGTTTGGCAAGACCTTGATATGCCGTAGCATGGAGGTGGCTACCCAGATAGCTCGTACTCAGAACTTGGATTGTATTACTCTTGATGGTGAGTGTTCATACATGCCAAGATAAACATTTTCAGAGCTTTGTCCTTATTACTTGTACAGCAAGGGTTTGTACACTGATATGTATAAAAATAATGCTGCAAGACATAGACATCAGAGTAAGTTTTTGGACATTCTTTAAACATTTTGAAATCAGAATATACAAAAAAATAAGGCACTTAGGGTTTTATATTACAGTACAGAAAATGCTGCTACAGAATTCATAGGAATAAAACTGCAAGGGTTTAAAGATCAAGTTACATCAGAATTATTTTTATGCCCCCACCACAAAGTGGCCGGGGCATATAGTTTTACCCATGTCCGTCATTCCGTCCTTCCGTCATTCCGAAATCAAACAGTTGTACGGACTTTTTTTGGCAATGCCTGCAGATATTGGCCTGATTTTTGGTGTGTGGGCATATATAGACCAGTTACAGATCGAGTTCGCGTTTCGTCCCGGTTGACCTACTTTTGACCGTTTTACGGCTCCTAAACTTAGAAAATTTCATGAAAAATAGAAATATTCATGACAGATACACATGTACAGACTTTTTTTCGCAATGCCTGCAGATATTGGCCTGATTTTTGGTGTGTGAGCAGATATAGACCAGTTACAGATCGAGTTCGTGTTTCGTCCCGGTTGACCTACTTTTGACCATTTTACGGCTCCTAAACTTAGAAAATTTCATGAAAAATAGAAATATTCATGACAGATACACATGTACAGACTTTTTTTCGCAATGCCTGCAGATGTTGGCCTGATTTTTGGTTTGTGGGCAGATATAGACCAGTTACAGGTCGAGTTCACGTTTCGTCCCGGTTGACCTACTTTTGACCGTTTTACCGCCCCTAAACTTAGAAAATTTCATGAAAAATATGAAATTTCATGACAAATACACATGTACGGACTTTTTTCGCAATGCCTGCAGATATTGGCCTGATTTTTGGTGTATTGGCAGATATTGACCAGTTACAGATGGAGTTCGCATTTCTTCCCGGTTGACCTACTTTTGACTGTTTTACGGCTCCTGAACATAGAAAATTTCATGTAAAATATATATTTTCATGACAAATACACTTGTACAGACTTTTCTTCACAATACCTGCAGATATTGGCCTGATATTTGGTGTGTGGGCAGATAATGACCAGTTACAGAATAAGTTCACATTTTGTCCCAGTTGACCTATTTTTGACCGTTTGACGGTGCTCTAACATAGAAAATTTCATTAAAAGGTGCACATGTATGGACTTTTTTTCGCAGTGCCTGCAGATACGGGCCTGATTTTTGGTGTGTAGGCAGATATAACCCGGTTACAGATCGAGTTCTTGTTTTGTCTCAGTTGACCTTCTTTTGACCATTTGACTGCTCCTGAACATAGAAAGTTTCATGAAAAATATAAATTTTCATAACAAATGCATATGTACTGACTTTTTTTCCTCAATGCCTGCAGATACCACCCTGATTTTTTTGTGTGGGCAGATAATAACAGTTACAGATCGAGTTTGCGTTTCATCCCGGTTGACCTACTTTTGATTGTTTTACGGCTCCTAAACATAGAAAATTTCATGAAAGACAGAAATTTGTATGGAAAATGCACATGTTTGGACTTTTTTTCACAATGCCTGCATATACTGGCATGATTTTTGGTGTGTTGCTTGATAATGACTCGTTACAGATCGAGTTTGCATTTTGCCCTTGTTGACCTACTTTTGACCATACGATACCTCCTGAACTTAAAAAATTCTCCAAATTTTACAAATGTTTCTAATTTGCCCAAGGCGGGGGCATTCGTGTCATTCCGACACATCTAGTTTGTATCTGATTTCTTTAAATTTGTACTGTTCTGTGTTAGCATGATGGCAGCCTACCTCAAGGCTTGATTTTAATAGGTCACTCCCCCTGTTGTCATTCTCTAAATTTTACTGTAAGCTTTGATATTTTTCAATTTCAGGTGATCAGGTGAGTCGCCGTGGTGCTTTGACCGGTGGTTACTATGACACCCGTAAATCACGCCTAGATTTACAGAAAGGTAAGATGGAAGCACAGCAGCAGCTGCAACAGCTGGAGGGAGAGTACTCGGGGCACAAGACCAAGCTGCAAGGCCTGGAAGGTCAGATCAACCAGCTGGTGTCTGAGATGCAACGAACAGAGACAAAGAACAGCAAGAACAAAGACATCTACGACAAAATGAGGGCCGACCTGCGCCTGATGAAGGAGGAGGCACAGCGTATAGACTCATCCCGTCAGCCCAAGGAACGCAGCCTGGCCAGTTTACAGTCCGGTCTGGAGTCTATGAAGACGACAGCACAGTCACTACAAGAGGAGATGGGGACTGACCTGCTGTCTCAGCTGTCTGTAGAGGACCAGCGTGAGGTGGACAAGCTGAACGACATGATCCAGCAGCTGACACAGGAAAACAACTCAGCACTCAAAGAGAGAGTCAAGGTGAATGTCAGCACCTCTCACACTTGTATCAGCATTTGTAATGTCACCATTCTTAGTTACTCTGTGGACTTCAGCTATGGTGCAGCATCTGCTGTCCAGAGTCTAATGCCAGACATCTCATAGTCTCATGCAGCTAACATCACTTATTTTGCAGATGTGTGGAACATGGGGTTAAGATGCCAAATAAGGTTTGATGATGCCACCTATGTTGACCTACTTTCTGTGAGCAAAAAAATGTTTTCAGCAGTTTCCAAGATTTGTTATAAATTAACCTTTCAGCTTTCATATCATGGTTAAAAACCCTTGATGCAAGGGGATTTGAAAAGTATGATATGAATCAAATAACATTAAAAAAAAAACACCTTTCTTTTATGTGTTGCATTCATTAAAACTCAGGAATAGCTGATTTGTATTTTACGTTGTGTCATGGTTTGCAGCTGGAGGGAGAGAAGATTAAGCTGGAGAATCTGCTGAACAACAACCTTAACAGGAAGAAGGAGAGGATTCTGGGAGACCTCCAGGAGATGACTGAGGAGGATATAAAAACGAGGCTGGACATGAACCGCTCCGAGCTTGAGTCCATCAACGCCAGAATGGGTGATAACAACACAAGGTTCAAAGGTAAAGTAGCACAGAGTTGTTGTCATATCCAGACGGAAAGATCTCTCCATCACAAACTTTATATTAAGATGAGTGCTTTGTTGTTCAGCTGAGTTGCAGTCCATGAGGGCCACTTAATAATTGTTATTTGTGTACCAATTGATTTGATATAAGAAAAGAAAAACTTTTATATCAGGCTAAATATTTAAATTTCCAAAATTTAATTACACATTTATAGTTACATGCATAATCCCAAAGTAATGGATGTTGAATAATATCTATAAGGTTATGACTAAAAACATAAAACTCAGTTTTCTCCAGTTTATCAGATAATAGCTGATTTAATCCAACACTGCACAAGACTTTAAAAACTGGTGTAGTTGTTGAAGTAGAAGCATTTATCTGATCTCTCTAGTTCAACATTATTCTTCAGTTTGTTAACCTTACTATTACCAGAGCTGGACAAGCAGATTGACGAGATGAGCGGTCAGCTGAAGAAGCTGCAGGCAGAACTGGAGTACGCTAAAGGGGAGGAGCGAGACCAGCAGGACAGAATCAACGAGGATGCCAAGGAGCTGGAGAAGATGACAAATAAACAGTCACTGTTGCTGAAAAAGGTCAGGGCACCTGCTGAATGTGTCTGCATAATCCATCATATTAATTTAAAGACCACAGACTAAAAGTCAAGCCTACCACTCATACACTAAGTTTATCATTGAGTGTCACTCAGTACTGGCCTCATAAGATCTGTAACCTTATAATTTATGGATGAAAACCTAATTAAAGATTATATTTTTTATGTCATTTATTTGAACTGCAGATTTGTTGATTACAGTGTGCAGTTGTCATAATTTTACATAAGTTTCCATTTAGGATTTATTGATAAATTTTTAACTTTTACATGCACATTTGCACTTGCATGTGCATCATTCCTACGCATTATTATAGGATTACTCCAATCATTTGTAGGAACTCCTCATACAGTCATCATAACCTGTGTCAGATAGTTGTGTCATAGTCATCAAGATATTAATATTTTTATATTGCCAATATGAGTGCAACCAGCAGGCAGTGCCTTTTATGGGCCATTGCTCAGGTTCTTAAATGAAGGAATGAAAATATAAATCTGTCATCTGTTTTATAAATTTTTACAGAAAGAGGATTGCATGCGTAAGATCCGTGAGTTGGGATCGCTGCCGAGCGATGCTTTTGAGAAGTATCAGAACCTTAGCATGAAGCAGCTGTTCAAGAAGTTGGAGCAGTGTAACCAGGAGCTGAAGAAGTACAGCCACGTCAACAAGAAGGCCCTGGACCAGTTTGTCAACTTCTCTGATCAGAAGGAGAAGCTAATCAAGAGGAAGGAGGAGTTAGACAGAGCTCATCAGGTACAAACTCAGCCTTCTGGGTAGAACCTTGATTTTCAGCACATACCAAAGAAAGAGCACTTCTCAGCTACAAGCATTCAAGTTAAACTGTATCTCTTATTGTTAAATGTTCGTTTTCTCTCAGATTCTGCATAGCTGACAGTGATGCACGAGGTGTTCTGATGAATTTCATGGTTGTAACATGTCACTCGTTTAAGTTCCTCCAGCATCATATGTTTAAGTTTTCCCAGCCAGGACTTATTTGAGACTTTATCTTGTAAAAAGGTATTTCAGGATACTGAAATCACACAGGCAAAGCAGTTACATCAAGCCAGGTTTCCATGATTTAATATCTGTTTGTAAAAGATAAAAAAAACTTTCAATACCCCCTCTTTGTGTATTCTGCCAGGATATTTCAGTTAATAAAAATTTTTATCTTTTCTATTCAGTCTATCCTGGATTTGATGTTTCATTTAGACCAAAGGAAGTTTGAAGCCATTCAGCTGACCTTCAAACAGGTGAGAAAATGTTGTAATTCACCATCAGCTTCATCACCAAGAGCTGTCAATCACAGCTTTTAAAGTTGTTTGCCTAAAATGAGAACTTTTAATATTCATGTCTTTGAAAAGTCACAAAACTACACAAAATACCAAGGATTGATTGCAAAAAATTTAATCCTTTCAAAATATAAAGTCAATCTCTGTATTTCTTTAAAAATTGTATACACTTCATTAAATCTATAATTAATTGGTTACAGCTAATAAGGCTCTCAAAGAGGTTGAATAAAACAGTATGAACGACACAAATGTTGACATACAAATACTTCCATTTCAGGTGTCTCGGTACTTCACAGAGATATTTAAAAAGCTGGCACCACAGGGACATGCTGTGCTAGTGATGAAGAAAGGAGATGGCACGGAGGTAGGTCTCACTAATGCAGCATCAATTATGACACCTATCTTCGAAATCATATCCTGCTACCATAGCATGCCTGGATTCAATGTGAAGTGACCCTTTTCCAGTATGTAATAGTATTAGTGTAATGCACATATATTCAGGTAAGGCCTTTCATGTCTATTTACTCTTAAAATTATATATTTTTATAATCTGTATGACATATATAATTATATATATATAATCTGAAGGATATTTGTGTTTCTTATTTCATAATACATATTAAGAGATAATGAATCTGCAGTGTTCCTTCGCTGTAACAACTGTTCGAGAAAATAGTTGTTCTTAAATTTAGCCTTTACAATTAAACATTGATAATAAATATGATATGAAGGACCAGTTATATGACTGAACAGTATTCTCAGCAGGCTATGACTTTGTCATGTTTATCAGTTGCCTGTATCAGATGATATTATTCAGGCTGGACTTATTGCTGATATCTGGCATGTAATGTAGTGTTTTATTGTTAAAGGATGATGAGGGAGGGAGCCACGGATCCCAGGGCGAGGCTTCTAAGGCTCACATTGTTGAACAGTTCACTGGTGTTGGCATCAAAGTGAGTTCTAGTGTAATAAAATACTCTTTAACATATGCACACATTACTGCGTATGAACTTACAACTAAGCCTTCAAATGTACATCAACTACTTATTAAAAAAAAATTAATTTAGTGTTTTAATAAAATTTATAAAAACGCCATATGTGCCAGTTGATTAGCTGTGCCTCAGTTGTTAACCTTCTATATAGTTAAATTCAATATAAGAAGTATTTAAGAGCACAGAACAAAGACATTTTGTAAGCCATCCACACCAAACCACATGAATTAAAAAATATCAGAACTACAAATTCTTCCAAGTTTTCTGCTGTTCACTTCCTTTATGCAGATTTCACATAAATTATCATTTTCTAGGTATCATTCTCTGGAAACAAGGCTGAGATGAGAGACATGCAGCAGCTGTCAGGAGGACAGAAGTCCATGGTGGCCTTGACCCTCATATTTGCTATTCAGAAGTGTGACCCGGCCCCATTCTACCTATTTGATGAAATTGATCAGGCCCTGGACTCACAGCACAGGAAGGCTGTAGCAGGTGAGGCTTGTAATGAAACATGCACCAGAAATTAAATACGTACTAGTTAATTAGGTAGCTCCTTCAGGGCTGAAACATTATCCAGATAGCCTTCCATATCAAATCAACTATTTTCTAATTTCAAGATTCATGTATATATTGTGTATCCATATAGCCTCCCATTTTAATCAATTTAAGTTAAAGATTCATGTATTTGTTGAACTAAAATCCTGTTTTCAGAGCCAGTATCAGGTAGGCTGAACATACAGTTCAGCATGTGGGTTATTGTTTTAATAAGGAACTGAAGACTACTTGTATGATTTTCAGGTATTTAGCTCAGCTGACTATAAGTCTTCTGAGCTATAGTCGTGGTCCTTTGTCCGTTGTCCAGCCGTCTGGCAGTATGTCAGGGCAACATTTGAAACTGTTGGACCTATGAATCCAAAATTTTGCATACCGGTAGATGTCTCCAAAATCTCCTACTATACCGAAAATTGGGACACTAGGACTTTGTTCCTTCGAAATATTAAGGAAAAACCTCTGTTTTACATAAAAAAGCCATCATTACACTTCAAGGCTGCCTAATATCAAAACCACCCATCTGTTTTTGATCATATTTAGTATTCATATTCTTCCATACATTTTCTGTGAACATTCCAAAAATTAAGTCAGTACTGCATATTGTTTTGAAGTTATGGGCCCAAATATAATGCAATTTTTTAAAAGTCAGGAAATATATTTATTCACTTAACATCGAGAATTGCTGAAACTGGAGACTTTTTTTTAGGGATATAACTTTATTTAATGAAGATTCAATTGTTTACCCAAAATTAGATCTGAATTTTGCAAATTTTTTAAGTTATTAGTATAAATAAAAAATCAGTACTTAAAATTTTGTCCAACTTTGGCTACGGCACATTTTTTTCCTGTAAGCACAGTTGATTTATTTTTCACAGCATACAAACATAAGGATTTAATCTTTTCAAATATGAAATTTCAAAGGAGAAGCTTTTATTCAAGTTTTCATACACCCTGTCAAGTGTTGTTTACATCAAACCCACCTAGTAGTACAGCCTTCACTTGTTAGCAAACCTGTGAGCTTATGCGATGGTGCGGCATCGTCAGTCGTGCGTCGTCTGTCATGCGTTGTGCGTCGTCTGTACGTTAACCATAGCTATCTCAAAAACGGCAGGAGCTAGCATCACCAAATTTTTGCAAATAATCAAGTCATCCAAAAAACTATATCGGATTTTGTTTATTTTTTTTCTAACTGCATTTTCTTAGATTTTATAGGGAAAACTAAAAAAACTTTAAAAATCTTCTTCTCCGAAACTGTCCAGCCAAATTGTCCAATATTTCACAGAAATGAGCCCTGGAACAATCTTTCTCAAGTTTGTTCGAATGGTTCCAGGTAGGAGATTTTTGGCTGAGATACAGGAGGTTGAACTTTGTTAACTGTGCAAAAAAGCCTATTAAAATTAAAATCTCAGAAACGGCTGTAGCTATCATCACCAAATTTTATGCCAATGTTGGTCACATAGGTCATAACTGAAATTGAGGTATTGGTGGCGCCACCTGCATCGGCCTTTTTATGTACAGGGTCATCAGTGTGCCTGTATCACACTGAGGGCTACAAAAAACTTCTTCTCTGAAACCATATGGCCAAAATGTTTAATATCACACAGAAATGATCCTAGGGTAGTGCTTTCTGAATTTTGTTCAAATGGTCTCTTTTCAGTGACTTTTGGCAAAGTTATTGGAAGCTGAATTTAGTCATATGCCTTAACAGCCCATTTTAGCTCAGTGGCTACAAAGATCTTCTTCTCAAAAACCACTGGGCCAAATTCTTAAATCTCACATATTAATTATCCTCAGATGTTGATAATTCAAGTTTGTTCAAATGGTTTTGGTTCAGTGCTTTTTGGCTGAGTTACAAGAAGCTGAACTTAGCCAGTTTGCTGTATCATCCTATATGAGTTATAAACCTGAGAAACATTTTTCGACTGATGCCACTGAAGCCAGTTTGTTAATTTACAAGAATAATTCCTACAATAACTCTTATAATAATTGTCATTAATGGTTCCACATGAATGATTTTTGGCTGAATTATGGAGATTGAATTGAGTCATTTTACCATATATGTTAGCTGTGTGATGCTGTTACATCTAGCCTGGCACCAGTTTATGAGCATCTATTACATCATGCCACTAGACATTTAGATTTCAGGTTATCTTTGGTTAATATTGACGAGAAAGTTTTTTTAAAAGCTTTTAAAAAATTTAGATATATGATTCAAGTTATTCATCTTACCAGGCAATGTTACAATCATTTATATTAAGCTCTCTGTGGCTATATAAGGACAACTGTACATGGATTATAAATTATTGGTATCCCTACTCAACTTAATTCAAGAATTTGCCATCAGTGAGATATAATTGTATTTTAATTATGCATTCAGTATGCATCTGTAATAATTTTACATATATTCCTGATTTCTTTTTTATAAAAAGTCAGCTGAAAAGCATTTTGTATTGGAAAAAATAAATTTCAAAGTTATTTCAAGTAGGGACCATTTTCGTGTTCAGATGGCAGCACTTGGTTAACCATTGGCAGATTGCCAGTGCCTTGATGTTGGCCATTAGCCAAGATGATGTCAGCTCTATAAATAGTTTTGGCACAGTGCCAGGATTAGAAGAAGTGCAGCCAGGTATAGGTTAAGAGTTCACTCAGTGCAGTAGCTGCATTCTATTTATAGCTTTGGCAGACTGCCCACTGCATCATATTTGGCACCAAAGTTCAGCCTGAATCTATTTATAGCTTTGGCAGACTGCCAACTGTGTCAGATTATGCAACAGGTAAAGAGTTCACTCAGTGCAGCCAGGTACAGGTCAAATGTTCACTCAGTCTAGCCAGGTGCAGGTCATGAGTTGACACAGTGCAGTAGCCTTAGCAAGCAATTTGTCAAAGGTCACTCGGGGGCAACTGCCTTACTCACCTAAGCCTTGTCAGCCCAGTGCATCAAACTCTAAGGTAAGTTTGATGTATTGGCATAATATTTTGACCTGTCTATGCGTCTTTGATGGCTTTCTCGCTCACAAGACAGGTGTCGCCACCTATCATGAATTTTGCACAGTGTGTGTCCCTGCGTTTTTCTCAGGAGGGGTTTGATATATCAGTCTGAAATTGGGCATATGTATATATCTGTGATAGCTTCGTTGTATACAAGACTGGTGGTGCCAGCTACAATCTTTTTAGTGCTGTGTGCACCCATGCCAGAATTTCAGCAGTGATGTTTGTGTAATTGTTTATTATTCAAAATGTTTAGTACTTGCATTGTTCATAAACATGAAAAGTAATGGTCCAGTATTGAAGCATTATACCTGGTGTATTTCCCAATGCACAGGTTCACATTAGACCTGTAGGCCTTGTGTTATGTAACCAACTCCAGGCAGCTTGCCTAAGCTCAGCTTGGCCACTTCTAGCAGGCTTCCCCTCTGCCCTGTACTCCCCCCCCCCCCTTCCCTTTATGCTGGTGCATAAAATAGATGATTGTTATCAATTTCTTTATTTGGTTCATTCTTATTCTAGGCTATGCTACATTTTAGATTTTGTATTGTACCACCAGGGTTAGAATTATTAAAGTTCACATTTAATTGTGTCCACAAAGTGGTGTATTGCTATGAAAGTGTGGATGTTCATCAGATAAGTAATTCCTTACTTCAGAAGATTAAAAACTTCACCAGGTGTGAAATGCACTATTAATATCAGTAATAAACTAGAATGCGGGCAGTCGACAAGCGACTATGTGTATCAGCCTAAATCAGAGTGGAACGGGTGAAGTGAGGCATGGATTGAGTGGCAAGGGGAAATAGAGTGAAGTGTTGCATATTAGCATGGATGTCTGCAGCCAAATTGTGTACCTAGGTTGCGCCACCTACCACAAAAACCAGAAAGCCGTCCAAGTTGTATACATATGCAGAATTTAAGGCAGATAGGTCAAACCACTACATGTATATGAGTGATTTTAGCCCACGACAGACAAACAGATGGACGCTGTGCAAAAATGGTTGCAGGTGGCGCCACCAGTTTTGCGTATGATAAAGAGCTTTGTGAGAACCATACACATGCAAAACTTTGGCCCAATCGGTCAAACGGTTCCCAAGATATGAGCTTAGATGTCTGCTGCATAAACTAGAATGTAGGTGGCGCCACCTGTCATAAAATCGAATAAGCTATCCAGGATGTATAAACCTGCAAAATTTTTAGTAGATATGTCAAACCACTGCCGAGATATGAGTGATTTTATCCCATGGCAGACAAACAGACGGACGCTGTGCAAAAGTGGTTGCAGGTGGTGCCATTTTTAGTGCATTTTATAAAGCTATCCAAGGGCTACATTTGTATAAAATTTTTAGCCTGATCGGTCAAACGGTTCCCAAGATATGAGCTTGGATGTCTGCAGCGTAAACATGAATGTAGGTGGCGCCACCTGTCATAAAATCAGAAAAGCTATCCAGGATGTATACGCATGCCGAATTTCAGGTGAATAAGACCAACAAATGCAGAGATATGACTGATTTTATCCCAAGGCAGACGAACAGATTGACACTGTTCAAAAATGGTTGCAGGTGGCGCCACCATTTTTTGTGTATGTTATAAAGCTATCCAAGGGCTACATTTGTGTAAAATTTTTAGCCTGATCGGTCAAACGGTTCCCGAGATATGAGCTTGGATGTCTGCAGCGTAAACATGAATGTAGGTGGCGCCACCTGTCATAAAATCAGAAAAGCTATCCAGGATGTATACGCATGCCGAATTTCAGGTGAATAAGTCCAACCAATGCAGAGATATGACTGATTTTATCCCAAGGCAGATAAACAGATGGACACTGTTCAAAAATGGTTGCAGGTAGCGCCACCATTTTTAGCTCACCTGACTATAAGTCATCTGAGCTATAGTCGTGGTCCATTGTCCGTCGTCCGTCCTTCTGTCCGTCCGTCCGTCTTGCCGTCCGTCCGTCCGTCTGTAGATGTGGCACGTTTTGAAACCGTATGACCTAGGAATCCAAAATTCAGCATAATGTTAGATGCCCCCAAGATCTCCTACCAAGCTGAAAACTGGGTCTTTTTGACTTCAAAACCTCAATTTTTATTAAAATCCTATTTTCACACTTCAGGACTGCCTAATATCAAAACCACTCATCTGTTTTTCTTCATATTTACCATAAATATTCCTCTATATAGTTCCTATGTACATGCCAGAAATTAAGTCTGTAAAGTATAAATTCTTTAAGTTATGGGCCCAAACATAATGGACTTTGTAAAAAATCAGGAAAAATAATAACTCACTTAACATGAA
Source organism: Sipunculus nudus (assembly GCA_026874595.1). NCBI lineage: Eukaryota > Metazoa > Annelida > Sipuncula > Golfingiida > Sipunculidae > Sipunculus > Sipunculus nudus. The sequence continues at coordinate 7,914,786 of CM049306.1, read as the reverse complement.
AAATTTTGAAACTAGAGTCTATTTTCTCAAGTATATAACTATGTTTAATTAAGATTCAATTGTTTACCCAAAATTAGATCTGAATTTTGTAAATTTTTTAAGTTATTAGCAAAAAAAAAAAAAACCAGTACCTTAAATTTTGCCCAACTTTGACCATGGAACGTTTTTTTTCCTGTAAGCACCATTGATTTAATTTTCACAGCATGTAAACATAAATATTTAGTTTGTCTAAATCTGAAATTTGAAAATAAAAGCTTGAAAATTAAGCTAGTTATTGAGTTTTTTTTCTGCAGTCACTTGCTTTGATTACAGATGCAGGGTCCCACTCCAGGTCACTGGAAGTCAGCTATGCCAGGGTTTCTGATTTGTTACAGTCACTGGGGGGAGATCCCCTGCTGTGACAGGTGTCCAGTTATTCTCATATCACCACCCCAATCATCACTCCCCCCCCCCCCCCCCCCCCCCCCCCCCCCACAAACCCAACCCACCAAGTGTTATGCAGTAATTGTTATTGTTTTCACTGTCCACTCCGATATGCAAAAACTTTCCTTGAAAAAATAATTCAAGGTGTAATCCAGAAGATGCAATGCTGTGTAATGTAGGATTTTTTTACAGAAATCAGTTTTCTATTAAATGATTTTAACAAATATAAATGAACCCATCAGTATGCTTAAATTATTATAAAATATGAAGCACATTATGGATAAATAAAGACACAATTAAAAATTGTGAAATCTAAATCAAGTGTTATTTTTAGATATTTATTGTTTTGCAGATTTAAAAGATATATTTTTGTGGTAAAAAATAAATAAACATTTGTATGCATGATGTGGTGTTATCTGACAAGATTGAGATTTATGATGATGCAATTGAGAATTATGAATCAAGTTTTATATTCAGATATATATGTTAAATTGGAAATGTATAGAAATATAAACTTAAATTAGAAAATAATTGATGTGATAAAAAAATCAGGATTTAATACAAACATTTGTTCATTATTTTCCTGCCTCAGCAGAATTTGAGATCAGGCTTTGTTTGCCCTGTTTTATGTTGTTAATTAGCTATATTTCAACTATATACATTTCATAAAAAAATACATATATATTTAATAATATATATTATACAAAAAAAATAGATTCAATTGAACAAATGTGTAAACTACTGAAATGTCAACAGTTAATCGAAAAACCAATTTAATGATCATGGTAATAGTACAGATCATTTGTTCACAAACTGCTCACATGCTTTAGTTTCAACATTAGGAAACACATGGTCAGGTCACAAAATATTTTTTGCAACAATTTCTTGCTCATCAATACAAACCAATCATATAAACCAACCATGGCCTTTATTACCTCTTCCTCTTACACTTTATCTCCATTAGATATTATTTTAGATTTTCACCTTCAAGGTTAACGTCAGCTGGGCACAGTGACCCATAGGTCCCTTGTTTGTGTATGTTATAAAGCTATCCAAGGGCTACATTTGTGTAAAATTTTTAGCCTGATCGGTCAAACGGTTCCCGAGATATGTGGGTTTATGTGTGGAAACAGACGCACAAACGGACGCAGAGCGCAGAGGAAAGGTCAGAGGTCAAAACAAAATCGGGGCGCAGCAGTTCACATGTGACTCGAACATAATCCTGGGTTTCGTAAAATTCCACCCAGCGGTTATGGAGGAGTTCTCCGGACACCAACGCGGCGGCGGCGGCCAGCTGAAAACATAGTATCCGCAAAACTCTGTTTTGGCGGATACAATTATAGCTGAGATAGTAATTAGCACAATGATGTTGTTTATCCCTCATTAAACCATCAGTGTGTATACTTTATTTGAAAAGATGTTTTTATTTCATCAAATTTACAGAATCTTTCATTTTGATGAATAAAATTAAGCGTGTACTGAAAACTCCAATATAAAAAACTTTTTAATAGTGATTCAAGGAATAATCTTGAAGATGCCATGTTGTGGCACTATTTTCTGTTAAATTCAGTTTAAACATTTGTTATTTAAAAATAATAACATGTATGTGTATGCATAATATGACCCTTTATGAGCTACACTCTGGATAAATTATGATTGCAACTTAGAATTCTGATATTTTAACTTATATTTTCAGATTTTTTTATTTCAAATTTATAAAACTTGTAAATAAAAAAATGAATCTGATAAAAATTATTAATGGAAAAAGTGGATATATAAAAAAATAGGCTTTAATATAAACTTAAATGCATTATTCCGGTGAAAGTGAAATAAAGTCTATTCTGTTCACTTGCCTGCATGTCCATCTGTAAATTTTACATATGCATCACAATATCTCAAAACTTTCACTGTTTTCTTCATGACAGTCTTGTCAGAGTATTAGTTTTGCAATCATGTATTTAGAACTTTACTATAACCAAGTAGGAGGGCCCCTTTCCTCATAGCTTCTCATATGCTTATATATGTATGAAAAACATTACAATAGAATATATTGCATATTTTGCATTTGCAAAAATTTTAAACTTCAGCTGAGCGCCGTGACCCATGGGTTCCTTGTTTTTCCTTAAAGAGAGCATTAAAACCAACTGTATCTACACTTCTAACCCTTAAGTGTCTTGTAAATTAATATGTAAGATGTTTGGGAACCAGTGCATAATGAATTTCTAATGTGTTTTCAAGTGTTTGGACTAACTGTTATGACAATAATTATATTTTTTTCAGACATGATCCGTGATCTGGCCAATGATGCCCAGTTCATCACTACAACATTCCGACCAGAATTGCTGGACAGTGCTGACAAATTCTATGGTGTCAAGTTTAGGAACAAGGTATATAATGTTATATAGATGATTCATAGTAAGCTGTATTTTAGTCTTCTATGTCTGCAGCTTTAGTCTGCAGCTTGGAAATTCGTGTAACACTTGACCAATTTTCTCAATGGACTCTGTACTTCTGCTAGAACATTTTAATTTACTTCTCATTACTCACCAAGTCAGTCGGTCAAATGCATTGCACCATTGGAGCAGTCATTTGAAAGATTTGAGTCCCAGTTGGGAGCCCACAATTTTTTCTCTGCAATATTTTCTCCTTTGTGTAAAGTTTAAAGATGGCACTTTTTTATGTCCCGTCAACATGTATAGTAAGTTACATTCTCTTAATTAAGAATTCTAGGGTATGATTAATAGAGAATATGTTTGCTTCAGGTGAGCCATATTGAGTGTGTATCAAAGGAAGAAGCTCAAGACTTTGTGGAAGATGACACAACTCACGGATGAGATGCTTTTACATCATGTCTTGTATCAGCAGCAGCCCGTGTTCCTCTCAGTACACATCTACATCCCATACATTCATACTCACCACAAACATGTCCCAGAGCATAATGACAAAATCAAAAGTAAACAACATGGACTACATGTAACATGCTGAAATCAACATCTGCAACAAGGTAGCAGCCAGTCACAAGCAGCTGAATATTTCCTGAAATTAATCATGTTTCAAGGATTTTGTTGTACTTATTTGCTGCAAGCAGGGAATCTAATTCCCATCTGACCGTATAGCATAGGTAGACTGCAGCACACACAAGCAAATTGCAGAACAAGTTAATGGCCAGCCTGTTATAGTATCTATGTCACTGCATAGCAGCTTTCTTATCCTACAGTGCAGTATTTCAGATCAGATCATTGCCGCCTAAAAACACGGCTTGTAATGTTTGGAACAGAGGAAAGCCAAACCAGCGTGTGACCAGTTAACCTGGGGAGGTATTTTTATCATGGGCCTGTATATACATTTAATTATGCCTTTAACTGCCGTTGAACTTCTATTTGTATATTAACTGATCTGTTTCCACATTGAATAATGGTCAGTATTGCTTGTAATGTTCACTGAAATCGCTGTAAGAGGAATGTACACTTGATTCTTTTTGTCAGAAAATAGTGTTCAGATGATTGGTTATAATCTCTACTACTCGTGGAATAAATACTGTTAGTTTTCATAAAAAACTAGATCGGTTTTACTGACGTTGGTAACATTTCTAAAAGCACAGATTTGATGATACCCATCTTCAATTCCAATGCACAAAGATATAAAGCTAAGAACCTGTATTATTTATTGTCCCAGTCATGCTAAGTATTTAAATATGTGCAACTGTTTAAGGTGTTTGTATTAATCCTTTTTATATCAAATTTATCAAATGGAGATATTGATTGACATGATAGGGTTTCTGTAAAGTCGTTCAAAGTGAATATTGTGTAAGTCACTCTGTCATATCTTGTTGACAAGTTGAAGTGTGCGAGACATTCAGAATTTATTTCAAGTATGCTAATGAGTATATTAATTGTTTTGGTACAGGTCATGTTGTGTTGTACCAGTGTTGATTCTAAGAAAATCCTGCCAAAGTGGTGTAAGGTCATGTTCTTTGATATTGTCAGTAATAAACTGTTTTATAGAAACATGGTTTCATCTTTACTTTTCTGTTCTCAGCTGGCTCAGTGTCCACCCCCTTCTTTCCCATCGTCTCTTCATCTGTGTTCGACTGATGCTTTTAGACTGATAAATTCAATGTATTGCATAAGTATCATTATGGCTTTGTGATCTAAGTGCTTGTGATACTTGTTGTAACATTTCATTTCATATTTTATACCTTCAGAGTTCAAGAAGTCGTATCTGGTACAATGAGTACCTTTATCCCATGGAAAACATTTAATAATTTAAACCCCTTCTAATTAGGAACTGCAGAATGATTGAAGACATTTTGTGTTTGAGCTGTAGGCTGAAACAGGTAGATGTGACCATGACAGCATGTTACCATGTGGTATTTCAAATGAGAAAAATTTATACAGAGAGGGTTTGTGATAGTTTTACTTGTAGAAGAGATTCCCATGATCTGATCTACACGAATCTATAACAAGCAAATGCAGGAAAGAAAAGGGTGATAAGAGGGCATGAAAGTGATAACAGACATGGTGGCGTAATGGTTAAGGGCGCTGGACTCGTGACTGACCGTCGTCAGCACTAAGACTCCTTGGGGGAAAGTCTTTAGCATAAGGGTGTGCTCTCTCGACAAAGAATACTGAAAGGATACTGGTCATGGGAGGAAAGCAAATGTAGAATGAATAACCTAGCACCTGATATGGCTGCTTGAGCTGTATGCTCCCAAGGCAGCTGAGAAAAACTAAAAGAATGAACAAGCCCTAAACACCAGAAAGGCAAAGTGTAAAGTGGGATGAGACGGACATCGTTGGTGATATCAGACTATAAACCCTAACCTTTACTTTTTTATTTACTTAAACTATTAACTGCAGATTTGTACCCCTACTGAATAATTAAACTAATGACTGGTACAATAAAATATTGCGCTCTTAGATTCCACTAGAAATGATCCCAGAGATGAGTTGCCCAAGTTTGTTCACATGGTTTGGGTTTGATAAATTTTGGCCAAGTTACAGGACTTTGAACTTAGTCATTTGGCCAAGTAAGCATACTCACATAGCAATCTTAAAAATTACAGGAGCTAGCATCACCAAGTTTTGTGCAAATGTTGGTCACATGATTTATATTTGAAATTGCAGTGTTTGATTATAGCCTCTGTCATTTTGAAAATGTTTTATGATGAAACTGTCAAGCTGAATCGTGTATTTTTCACAAGAATTATCCTAGGGTAGGGTTCTTTCAATTCTATAAGAATAGATTGGGTTCGTTTAATTTGGGTAGAGTCATAGAAAGCTGAAGTTGGTCTTGTGGCCATAAGTAAGCCTATTTCAAGCTGAGGACTGCAGTAGTCTTTTTCTGCAAAACTGTTCCTGTAAGTTTCTTGTAGGAGGCCTTTAAGTTTACTTAAATGATTGTTGGCAGAATTATTGGACCTTTAACAATGAAAGGAATACATCTTTTATTAATCTAAACATTTTGATAAAAAATTTTATGGCTTTTATGTCAACTTGAAAATAAGCATTGTAGCAAAAATCTATCAGTATGTGTAAACAAATTTGGCCTGATATTTTGACCTGTCCATGGATCTTTGATGGTTTTCTCATACACAAGACTGGTGTCGCCACGTACAATCACTTTTACACAATGTATGTGCTTGCTTATTTCTCAAGAGGGATTTCATATATCAGCCTGAAAATTTGCATATTTATACATATTGGATGGTTTCATCATGTACAAGACTGGTGGTGCCACTTACAGTAATTTTGCACAGTGTATGTCCCTGCTTGTTTTTTAGGAGGGTTTTGATATATAAGTCTGAAATTGGGCATATGTGTACATCTCGGATAGTTTTGTGGTATGCAAATCAGGTGGCGCCACATACAATAATTTTTGCAATGAATGCTCTTGCTTGTTCCTCAGGAGTGATTTGACATATCAGCCTGAAATGATACATGTGGATACATTTCAGATAGTTTTGTTGTATACAAGACTTTTGGCTCTACCTACAATTGTTTCATGCATCTGTGCACATAGCGAAAGAGTAGTTTGAAGTATCTGCCTGACATTTTGCATTCCCATACATCTTTGTTGGCTCTCTTGTAGACAAGACTGGTGGTGTCCCCTACAATCATTTGTTGTAATTAGTGCATGTACTCAGGTTCAAAATGTTCAGTGCTTCTATAGTACATATAAATGTCGCACATGTACTTGAAAAGTATAGGTTGAGCATAGAAGCATCATACCAGATATCCCATTGCACAGGTTCACATTAGGCCTTGTTCTTTCTTTCATTACAGCTGCATGAGGTAAAGTTTATCAACAGGAGCCTATGGATTAACCCAAGATTGTTTGGCGGCTTGTATGCTCCCCCAGTCTGGGGTTCTTGCATGGTTAATCCTGTTGATTACTTAAACTTCAAATTTAACTTAAAGCCCACATGGGCCCCCCAAAATGTATTCAGGAAATTCCATCTCAATCTAACTTTTGAATCAACATCTCTTTAATTCCCCATTAAAATATAATAACAATATGAGTAATATTAAACAATCTCAGCTAATACAGCTTTGTTCCCTTGTGCAGCAACTGTTCCTCTGAGAAAAGTCCTTGTAAATTCACCCCCTGGTACACCTGGATACCAACAACTATTGTGCAATAACAATATGCGCATTTGCTCCCTAATCTATGGACTGTGACTTTCCAGACCGCAGCATTATTCTCAGAACCTTGTTTAATCCACCTAATGGTTGCATGCACTTTGTACTTAGGCTTTAAATAATAATAAACAGCAAATGTACCGGATGACCTATAACCATTATATAACCAAGGATTGCCCACACAACATAAAACTTTCCAAATGTGTATCGATATGAACCCTACCATTTTAATTAGACAGTCTTATCTGATGAGTGCAGCAACATGTTGCACGAAACTACGTAGTAGTAACAATGTCTGACCTAATTTGATTCCTTTATATTGATATTATTATATATATATATTACTATGCATATTTGAATTGGATTCTTATTCATTTAGGCTGTTCACCAGTGCAAAGGGCTAAAACATTTTGCTTTAACACTTTGTTTGACCTACGGAAGGAAAACAATCACAAGAATTATTTACTCTCACTGAGTCTCAGACAAAAGAAAACAATAAAGCCTGATATAAAGAAATATTATTTATTAAAAATCCTGTACAGATTGCATTTTCAGGTCATTCAAACATCATTGGTTAATCCTTGCATGACCTGGCTGATGTTTATTGTGTGAATATAGTATATACAGTAGATAAGTATATCATTGTAAAACTATGTAAAAATTAACTATGTACAAAGAATTGTATTAAAACACTGGTCCCATGTTTATGTATTTGCACTTGTTTTCTGTTTTGATTGGGAATGATTTTTGTTATGAACAAATCAAACATGTAACCATATCATATCTTGTTATAATCATAGTGAAATGGAATGAATTTAAGTTTATGCAGATAAAGAATAAAACAGGGGATGAATGCCTGCAATATATACTAACTTTCTTAAAATCTGTACTTACATTGAGATAAACATTTATAGCTACGCTAGATTAATTTTTTCTATGATTTATAAAGAAATAAAGTAAGGGTATGTATAAAGCTTGAAATAAAAAGCATTAACACTATATGATCCTTGGCTGTAATCTTCTACTTGATACACACATCTCTATGGAACATTATAGTCTGCATAGTATAATTGTCGTCTGAAAAATAAATATTTACATATCATCCAGATGTAAAACTTTTTTGGAACATTATAGCTAAATGTTTCAGATGTTACTATCTGACAGTGACATAGACAAATATGGTGACTATGATGCCCGTGAGCAGCCCCAGTGGCTGGGATCTGCTCGAAGAGCTTGTGATGCAATCAATGACACTCATACGCTTCATGGCACGCAGGAAGGCGGGTCCCAGGTACTGCTGATAAGTCTGCTCCTCAGGGGGCACAGCAATAAGGCGCACGGTGGAATCTTGGAAAATCAGGTCTTTGTAGTTCAACATGGACGAGAACATGTGGAAGTCGGGGTTGCTGGAATAAACAGACAAAGTATAATCAGCTCTCCTCTGATAGGTAATTATAGGAAACAGGGAAACGTCTTGTGAGACCACCCATAGGGCTGGCCAAAAGTGGTCTTAATTCACAGGTGGTCTTATAAGCCAGATCAGTTATAACCAATGTGAATGCTTTTGTTTCACCAGAAAGTGGTCTTATTAGACAGGTGGTCTTTCAGACAGGTTCCATTGTACATGAATCATCAACTGGTAACATTATTTGTGTTTTGAGTCAGCTGATACACTATTTTTCCTGTGATCATCTTTATTTGGTAGTATAATGTACACAAAATAGGATGTTTTCATAAAGCAGACTGACATCATTACCTCAAATAATACTGAGATAGAATTTCTTACATGTCAAGACAGAACTAATTTTCCTCTGTGCTGATCAGCTGTTATAATTCATTAGGTAGTATAATGTACACAAAATAGGATGTTTTCATAAAGCAGACTGACACCACTACCTCAAATAATACTGAGATAGAATTTCTTACATGTCAAGACAGAACTAATTTTCCTCTGGGCTGATCAGCTGTTATATTATAATTCATTACAATCACTTGTCAATATCCTTGATTAATGACTCAGATGATGAGGTTAGCCAAAGACTGGGTTCTGTAAGTACTGGAACCAGTGACACTAATTAGACAATTCTTTCACATTTTTATATCTGGATCATTCAATATATCAAGCCTGAAACATCTTCTGTCACTCACCTGTCTGAGGCAAAGAACTGCTGTGCATAGTTGAGGAGTGTCCAGTAAATTTCACGTTCTCGCGGACTCTTAAAATCTGAAATCAAAACAATATTGTACACAATACTTCTTAACTTGAACACATCATTTTGATTTGTCATACAGGATTAATTGTTGGGGATAATACTGCAATATTTAAAATTTCCATGAGCTGTATTCATTAGAACATAATGTTATTGACTGATCAAGTGTAGAAGTATTAACAGATTGTCAGAGGCACATCGTTGTTATTGGCGTGGACTGATCTGTAGAACAACAACATGTATGCTTTTGCAAAAAAAAAAAGAAGCTTTACAGATAAAGATGATTTAAACCAAGGGGAAAAAATTCATAAACAATCATGCATCTTTAGGCAAAATTAACATGTAAATTGAACTGTTGTCAACTAAAATCCTTGAATAGAGTATATGACACAGTACTCATTCGGTCCGTCGATTTACCCAAAACACTGGTGTTTTGGGTAACTAGGACGAAACACTACGAAACACCTATTAAGCCTCAATATTTAACAAATTTAACAACACACGTCGTTAGAATATAACATTATTCACTTACAGGCGTCGTTTCAAAGTAAAATGTTGGATAATAAAGTAAATTTTGAGTGTTTAGTTTGACATCGTTTACGCCGGCCACAGGAGCCCGACCCTTTCCATTACACCCCTTGATCGGTAGTGCTGCCACCTCCTGGAGGATATGAAAACAACAGTGCTCCGGGTTGGTCAGGCAAAACATCATGACTCCCGTCCACCTCGTTCCAGAACGGGCTACATGTTTATGGTAAATTTATAGGGCTGATTATGTGATTTGGAATGTTATTATTATATAATGGATATTATTACTGTTGAGGTTACTGTGGGCCAGATGGACGAATGAATGAAATAATCGATTGATTCATGTATGTGAATTATGTCCATGTGAATAATATCATTATTAATTTTACTATTATTATTATAACTGTTATTGCAATGGGTCAGGTGTATAAATAAATGAAGGGAAGAGTGGACGGATGAAAGAAAAAAAATGAATTCTTTAGTCCAACTCTTTTTTTTTTTTTTTTGTTAATTCGCTTTTAAATAACAAAAGACACAAATTAATGTTAATATAGTACATTATACTGTCTTTCCTACAGGCCTATGTGCATTTTAAAGCTGAATTAGAATACAGAGCTAACAAGAGGTTCGTAGTTAAATTCATTTCGTGTTACTCCATACATGAACATGGAAAATGATCACTGACATCGCGTCGGGCCACAACTTTTTATTTAAAACTAAGCCCACGGCAATACAAGTGCATATTATAAGATTTGAGATATATATACTTACATTTATTGTTTTCATTACTAAAGGTAGCAATTCCAACATAGCTATACGCTCTCTCCAATTTTGATGTATCTTAATTTGTCAAGACCGCTTATGTATTTATGTATATTTTCATAATCCATCTGTCATGACGCCGATGCTTTACAAGTTTGAAATAATATATATCACAATAGGTCTTTCTATTTTAACTTTTGTAGCTACCTGAATTAACTAGACAAGAGCTTGTAGTCTAAGGAATAATAATAATAATAATAATAACCCTCTTAACAATGATTAACAGTATGGATAGAAGTATAGGTCTTCCCTTTAACAATAATGAATCAATCGATTATTTCATTCATTCGTCCATCTGGCCCACAGTAACCTCAACAGTAATAATATCCATTATATAATAATAACATTCCAAATCACATAATCAGCCCTATAAATTTACCATAAACATGTAGCCCGTTCTGGAACAAGGTGGACGAGAGTCACGATGTTTTGCCTGACCAACCCGGAGCACTGTTGTTTTCATATCCTCCAGGAGGTGGCAGCACTACCGATCAAGGGGTGTAATGGAAAGGGTTGGGCTCCTGTGGCCGGCGTAAACGATGTCAAACTAAACACTCAAAATTTACTTTATTATCCAACATTTTACTTTGAAACGACGCCTGTAAGTGAATAATGTTATATTCTAACGACGTGTGTTGTTAAATTTGTTAAATATTGAGGCTTAATAGGTGTTTCGTAGTGTTTCGTCCTAGTTACCCAAAACACCGGTGTTTTGGGTAAATCGACGGACCCGTACTCATTTCCTCAATTAAGTTAATTACAGGAGATACCCCTGTTACAGGAGAAACTCCAACTGTTTGTTGGTTCTGCTACATAATGTACACATACCTGCAGTTACAATGGCGTTGGCTGGAATTTCTCCCATGTTGCACTGCTGCCAGTCATCAATGTCACGACGTGTGCCATCATTACACAACAGTTCGTAATCATCAGACCGCCTGTTCCTAGCCCACTCTGCTATGTTCCTTCCATCAGTGTTCTCTCTGACTGTTGTGTGCTTGGCAAACGCCACATCTCCTCCCCCTGGCAGATAAATAGAAAAATCCAGTCACAAGATTCGACATATCCAGTCACATGATAGGACAAATCCAGTCACATGATAGGACAAATCCAGTCACATGATATACAAAGCCAAAAATGATGTTCAAAATTAAATTTATGACTGCAGGTTTGCCCATCACAGAAAAATACATCAGATATAGATCTGTTTTCATGATAGGTTATTATGCAAACATAATTTATGCAGTGATTATCCAGTTAACTGAAATGAGGTTTAGTTATTGTGTACTATATAAAGTAAATTGTTATTTGATGAGGTTACCTGCATGGCTTCACTGGGCTTCTCAGTGTGTCACTTTTGCTGTAACGCATGCAGCTTTATAACTTTTATTGTTAGTACAGGCATACTATCAGATTACCATGCTTCTTTACCAAGATACACAAGTGCATCAATCACCATTGTCATAATATTTACATGTCAGTATTAACTTGTCGCCTTGATACTGATATTTCTTAAATCACATACTTTCCACAAGACATCGGAAAGCTCCACTGTTGCCGTAATACAACTCATCTGGCGTCCTCTTACACCTGTCTGAGCCCCCAGAGGAGCACGCCTCACACAGGTTGATGGGGTTAGTGCCTTTGGTGTTGTAGTGTTGTTGCAGGACACCTGGTACACAACTCTTACTGAAGAACTGACCTGAAGTAAAATCAAAAGATATAAACCCCATCTAGCACAAGGTCAGTACAAATACAAGTATTACATCATCCAACAAAAGAGTATGCTACATTAGCAAAATATATAAATTTTGAGGTGATTAAGGAGCATGGTGGCAGTGGTCAAGATGCTGGACCTGTGATGACAAGGCTGCAGATTTGCATCCCATTTGATCTCTCAGCTGCAGGAAGACCCCTGCCATAGCTCTTTAACACACTGGTCCAGCCTCTCCAACCCACAGTGTACTGGGAAGGCAAAGTGTAAGGCAGATGGCCTACAGCACAGTGTTATAAGAATATAAGCCCAATCTTTACCTTTTTTACCTTTCATATGTAAATGGTGGAATTGTAAACTGCTGACCTTTTCCTATGCAATGTTATATCTCATCTAATTAATTATCCAAACTTTGATATACAATTAAGGGATAAGCAGCAGCATACACAAGTATAGATAAACAGTTTGTAATGAAATAGAATCACATTCACTTACCAACATAAAAGTAGATGTTACAGTCCCTGACACGGATCTGTTCAGAGTCGATCAGTTTGTCGACTGGGATGATCCAGCCTGCTGCTGACATCACTGCTGAGTGACAAGTACGACGGCCTGGAACGGCAAATAATCAACTGGTATGAAGTGATGATATAACATGTGACAAATGCCTTGTGGGGGTAATGCTTCCATAAATTTTAAACTTCTAAGCTGCTAAAAAGACAAGCTGAATCATTTTGTTTTAATATGAATCACTGATAACACTGGTCCAGCATTAATAAAAATATAACACAAGTGGCCCAGGCTGCTCAGTTTAGAAAAATTTTAACTAACAAGGGACCCATGGGTCACGGCGCTCAGCTGATCGTGATTGGACTATAAATGTTTCTCCACTGTGATATTATATCGAGTCGATAAAGCTTATGAATATCATGTACATGTTGGGCTATTATAAAGGAATGTAATGTAATATGTGAGTAAATGATAAATGAAATTACCTGACTGATGGATTAATAGAGTCAAATAAAGTGGTTTATTTTTTATTTATTTAGGAGGGGTTGAAAATTGTGATATATTTGAGCAAATATTAATGCAATGACAGCAGTAATAAGCAGTAGTAGAATGATGATAAGGCTATTTGTTGAAGGATCTAAAGTGTATGGTAGTCTGCAAGCGTTCAATTTGACAGATATGATGTTATGATTAACTATGCTGATGAAGTGATTTATGAATATGTGACTGTATGACACAATATCTCTTTAGTCTTGACAAGGTACATTATTGTGATGCCCACTATGTCTACATATTACACAATATTGACATAACTTCTGGCATGTACATAGGTACCTATGGACGAATAGTTATACAAAATATTAAAGTATGAATATGTCTGATTCGTCTTGTTCTTGCTTACTGAGGCTGACTTTGGGATGGGGTTCGGAGAAGGGAAAAGTGAGGGCAGCACGAAGGTGGATGTAGAAATATTCTATTGTAATGTTTTTCATTTATATAAGAATATGAAAAGCTAAGAGGAAAGGGGCCCTCCTACTTGGTTATAGTAAAGTTCTAAATATATGATTACAAACTAATACTCTGACAAGACTGTCATGAAGAAAAACAGTAAAAGTTTTGAGATACTGTGTTGCATACGAAAATTTACAGATGGACAGGCAAGGGGACAGAATGGACTAATACCTTTATTTCACTTTCAAAAGAATAATGCATTTAAGTTTATATATAATCCTATTTTTTTAAGCAGATCCACTTTTTCCATTAAGAAGTTTTTATCTGAATCATTTTTTTTATTTACAGGTTTATAAATTTTTAATAAAAAAACCTGAAAATATAAGTTAAAATATTAGAATTGTTGCAAAAGTTGCAATCATTATATATACAGAGTAGAAAACATTGGGTCATATTATGCATACACATATATTTTTTTATTTTTAAATCATAAATGTTTAAACTGATTTTAAAAGAAAATAATGCCACAACATGGCATCTTCAAGAATATTCCTTGAATCACTATTAAAAAGTTTTGCACATTGGAGTTTTCAGGACATGCTTAATTTTATTCACCATAATAAAATAAAAGTAAATTTGATAAAATAAAACATCTTTTCAAATAAAGTATACACACTGTTGGTTGAATGAGGGACAAACAATATCATTGTGCTAATTACTATCCCAGTTTTAATTAATTACTGGAATTAATAGTCAATTTCACACCTGGTGAAGTTTTTACTCTTCCGAAGTAAGGAATTACTCATCTCATGAACATCCACACTTTCACAGCAATACACCACTTTGTGGACACAATTAAATGTACACTTTAATCATTATAACCCTGGTTGTTCAATACAAAATCTAAAATGTAGCATGTCCAAGAATAAAATAAAATACAGAAAAATTATAACATTCATCTAGTTTATGCACCAGCTGGAGGGGGGATGAGTGCAGGGCAGAGGGGAAGCCTGCTAGTAGTGGCCAAGCTGGGCCAAGGTAAGCTGCCTGGGGTGGGTTACATAATGCAAGTGAAGGCTGTACTACTAGGTGGGCTAGATGTAAACAACACTTGACATGGTGTATGAAAACATGAATAAAAGCTATTCAATCCTATCAATTTCTTTTGAAAGTTCAGATTTTAAAAGATTAAATCCTTATGCATATATGCTGGGAAAATTAAATCAACAGTGCCAAAGTTGGACAAAATTTAAAGTATTGATTTTTTATTTATGCTAATAACTTGAAAAATTTGCAAAATTCAGATCTAATTTTGGGTAAACAATTGAATCTTGATTAAATAAAGTTATATTCCTGAAAAAAGTCTCTAGGTTCAGCAATTCTCATGTTAGGTGAGTAAATATATTTCCTGATTTTTTAAAAAATTGCATTATGTTTGGCCCATAACTTCAAAATAATACCCAATACTGACCTAATTTTTGTTATGTTCATAGAAAATGTATAAAAGAATGTGAATACTAAATATGATCAAAAACAGATCAGTGGTTTTTGATATTAGGCAGCCTTGAAGTGTAACAATGGCTTTTTTATGGAAAACAGAGTTTTTTTTCCTTAATATCTCGAAGGAACAAAGTCCTAATGACCCAATTTTCGGTATGGTAGGAGATTTTGGGGACATCTAAAATTATGTCAACAGCCTGGGGAGCATAGAGATGTGCACTGAATGACCTACAGTCATCAAAGTGGACTGCTTGACAATGTAAGGGAATACAACAAAAGCCTCCAAAAAAATTCAATAACTAGCCTAATTTTGCAGCTTTTATTTTCAAATTTCAGATTTTAACAGATTAAATCCTTATGTATACATGGTGTGAAAATTAAATCCTCAGTACTTACAGGAAAAAAACGTGCCATGGCCAAAGTTGGGCAAAATTTAAGGTACCAATTTTATATTTTTGCCAATGTTTAAAAAAATTTAACAAATTTTGATCTAATTTTTGGTATACAATTAAATTTTGATGAATTAAGGTTGTATTACTGGAAAATAGTCCCTACCTTTAACACTTTTGGTCTTAAGTGACCAAAAATCTTCCTGATTTTTTTACAAAGTCCATTATGTTTGGGCCCATAACTTTTTTAAATTATATAATACTGACTTAATATCTGGCACGTACATATGAACTATATAGAGGAATATTTATGGTAAATATGAAGAAAACCGGATGAGTGGTTTTGATATTAGGCAGTCCTGAAGTGTGAAAATAGATTTCTAATAAAAAATTGAGGTTTTTCCTTAATATCTCAAAGGAACGAAGTCCTATTGACCCAATTTTTGGCATGGTAGGAGATTATGGGGACATCTAACTGTATGCCGAAATTCAGATTCGTAGGTCCAACGGTGTCGAAACGTGCCAGTCTTACGGACGGACATCCAGACGGACAGACAGACAGACGGACGGACGGACAGACAGACGGACGGACGACGGACAATGGACCATGACTATAGCTCAGATGACTTATAGTCAGCTGAGCTAAAAACATGTCATGAAGCATTGTAGGCTTTGGGAATATGAGGGATTATGGGGTTAAACAGGAAGAAATGTATGACACTTTATTTGATATCAGTGACCATGTGTATGATGTATGGCAAAATACCATCCAATAATATTTGAGTTTCATGAGCTAACAATCATGGTGAATAAGTAAGTTTAAACTCACTTTTCAAGTTGAAGATTGTAAGTCTTGAATCTGTCCTCCTGGCTATGGCTACAGCATAGTTCTTCCTATCATTGTTACCGCTGTAATCCTCAGCCGCTATAGGCACCAAGCCATACAACCTGAAACAACAGAAACTAATACAACACAGGCACCAACCATACAACCTACAACAACAGGTACTGGTACAACACAGGCACCAAGCCATACATTACCTGAAACAACAGGTACTGATACAACACAGGCACCAAGCCATACAACCTACAACAACAGATACTGGTACAACACAGGCACCAAGCCATACAACCTACAACAACAGATACTGGTACAACACAGGCACCAAGCCATACAACCTACAACAACAGATACTGGTACAACACAGGCACCAAGCCATACAACCTACAACAACAGATACTGGTACAACACAGGCACCAAGCCATACAACCTACAACAACAGATACTGGTACAACACAGGCACCAAGCCATACAACCTACAACAACAGATACTGGTACAACACAGGCACCAAGCAATACAACCTACAACAACAGATACTGGTACAACACAGGCACCAAGCCATACAACCTACAACAACAGATACTGGTACAACACAGGCACCAAGCCATACAACCTACAACAACAGATACTGATACAACACAGGCACCAAGCCATACAACAACAGATACTGGTACAACACAGGCACCAAGCCATACAAGCTACAACAACAGACACTGGTACAACACAGGCACCAAGCCATACAACCTACAACAACAGATACTGGTACAACACAGGCACCAAGCCATACAACCTACAACAACAGATACTGGTACAACACAGGCACCAAGCCATACAACCTACAACAAAAGATACTGGTACAACACAGGCACCAAGCCATACAACCTACAACAACAGACACTGGTAAAACACAGGCACCAAGCCATACAACCTACAACAACAGATACTGGTACAACACAGGCACCAAGCCATACAACCTACAACCACAGATACTGATACAACATAGGCACCAAGCCATACAACAACATATACTGGTACAACACAGGCACCAAGCCATACAAGCTACAACAACAGACACTGGTAAAACACAGGCACCAAGCCATACAACCTACAACAACAGATACTGGTACAACACAGGCACCAAGCCATACAACCTACAACAACAGATACTGATACAACACAGGCACCAAGCCATACTACAACAGATACTGGTACAACACAGGCACAAAGCCATACAAGCTACAACAACAGACACTGGTAAAACACAGGCACCAAGCCATACAACCTACAACAACAGATACTGGTACCTCACAGGCACCAAGCCATACAACCTACAACAACAGACACTGGTAAAACACAGGCACCAAGCCATACAACCTACAACAACAGATACTGGTACAACACAGGCACCAAGCCATACAACCTACAACAACAGATACTGGCACAACACAGGCACCAAGCCATACAACCTACAACAACAGACACTGATAATACTGTATACAGTATACAACAAAACTACCAGGTACAATCTAAAAACACAAAGTTAAGTCAGAATGAAGCATAGTTGTACCAAAGTAACTTTTATCTTCTATGTACACAGAGTATACAAAATTTAATTATGCTGATTAACAGTATTAAATGTATTGTTCTTCTGAAGGATTTTTTCAGATTTCTTTACTTTTTTTCAGATTGAGTATCTTTTCACAATATCCCCTAATTCTACTTCAAGATGATTTTTTAACTTTGTATATGTTCACACTGATGTATTTCTCATCTCAAGACTTGGATATATGCATGAAACAGAACTCAAACTAATATGCAGTTGAATATTGAGAGAACTACTGAAGAGTTATCCCAATTTTTTTTAGCTTATCTTATTATATTTTCCAAGTCTGCTTCCTTTATTTACCTCAAATATTTAGAATCAGCTGATAATATAGCTTTAGTCTTAAGATTCACAGTGAAAGCGTTAGATAAATGCTGTTTTGGTTACGTACTTGCCAGCAGCGTACAGGTCAGCAGCATCGAGAGACTTGAGATCAGCGTCGCCATTTTGTATCTTTTCCATGCAGTCTCTGGTACTGGTACCGAGGATACAGTTCAGTGTGGGCTTCAGGTTCTTGGCTCTGAATGCCATGATCATCCTCTCACACTTCTTCATCTCCTGCATCGAGATGACACACCATCGAGCCTCCATGATTGGACAGTCGTTAAGAGACGCAATCCTCTGGATGAATTCAGGTCCTGTGAAAACATCACTTTATTAGTTATCCTCCAGAAAAAGCATATATTCCTGCTCAATAGGTTAAAGTCAGATTTATATATATTTGCTCTTTGTGCACCATTCTTATTTGACTCATTTGACAGTGCATGTTTTCAGTATGCGATCAGAAAAATCCCTCCTTTTTTAAGAAAACACTGTGCACATCTGGTTTCAAAAAAGTTCTCATACATATTTAAACTCCATTTAAAGTGATAATGCGTTAAAATATTTTACGATGTATTTTTGAGGAAAGCTCAATAGTTTATGGTTTAAACTATTTTTGAAACTTGATTTAATACCTTGCTCTAGGGAATGTAGTACATACTCTGTGTGTACGTGTAAATGTGTATACTCACCCACCCACTGGTGTATATCATCCTGTGACCCCACTGTCACCAGTTCCTGTGTGTCATCTGTGAACAGCAAGTTCAGCTTGCCGTATCTGTAGGAACTAAACACCTCAAAGATGTGCTTGAATGCTCCGTTAACCCCAAAATCCTCACTGATCTGCATCAGGAGATCCATGAACTCTGACCGGGTCAGGGGGTCACGCGATGCTGATGTCATGACAACATGAGATTTGATTGTTCCTAGGTTGCATTTATCTGCAGCATCAAAGGGAGCTCTGGTTCCATCAAGACACAGAAGCTCAAAGTCCTACAAGGAAAAATGTTCTGAATATCACAGAAATCAGAAGTGTCCTAAATTCCATATTTTTTAAAAAAACTTTATATTTAGCCTTAATAATAACATTTCCCTATCCCTTAATACTTATTGCAAGGTTAATTTGAAGTATTATATATAAGTTTTTTATTACATTATAATATATAACCTACAATCTTCCAATTTTAAAATAACTTGCCATTAATCTACAATCATAGTAACAACCTTATACATTGATTGTTCACAAAATCACAGGAATGCTCTATTAGTTCATCTGGCAAATCTTTTAATTAAAATAAAAACAATTTCATTGCAAAGAGAGAGTATGAAATTCAATTAATCTTAGTAATACTGACATAATGTGACTACATTAGACAATAGTGAAGGTTTTCACGTTTGGTTACATGACCCTATATATTCATGAGATGGAATACCTGTATGTTTTCTTGTTGATAAACATCTCATCTGGCTCCATTCCCTATGGTAGTAAGACTAAAGGCTGTACAAACATGCACATCCAGGACAAAGACCAGGAATATATATATACTTTATACTCTACATACTATACATACACCATTATTTAGGGGTTGATGGGTTTACTTTTTTCTGTCCGCCCTGTATGATCCAAATCTTAAATTTGCCTGGTTTTTTTAGACTGAACTTAAGTCAGGGTCACAGACAGTGGTGACATATTTGAACCTGATATATTTTTTACCTTGACTTAATTTTCTAGTCGATGAATGGGGGGGGGGGGGGGGACCTTCACTTGCAATTCCCAAGCAACTGTCTATTTCTAGTTTTATTATTCCAATTATCTCGTGATAAACACCCTATAAATTAGTTCACATTTTTTTTTGCTAAACAGGTAAAAGCACTACATAAATTGTACTTTTTTATTTTCTTGAAAGATAAAAATCAAAATAAAAAACTTTTGATGCGGGGAAATAAAACTGACACAGGTGGTGCCTGAGAACCATACCTTTCATTTTTTTGGCCTACACATTAATGTTATATCTGATAAATCATTAGAGATTTGACTCATTACCTGAGGTGTGTATCCTGCAGCAGCACTTAGGTTTGTCTGAGTCACTTGCATGATTGTGGTGTCCTTGACAAAAGCCACATCACCGTTGCCACTGGCCATACAGTGGAAGGCCCCCTCGTAGTCAGCGTACGGGTCATTACCTGTACAGTAGTCAGGTGACTGACCTGCACAGATACTGCATACAGTCTGTGGGTTGTTACCTGAAGACAAATACAATGTAATATTAAATACTACACACAGTCTGCAAATTGTTTCATGAAAACAAATACAATGTTATATATTTCACATAGTTTGTTGATTATCACCTGAAAAATGTGCATTTTGAGAAAAATTGTGGATAGTCCCATTATCTTAAAAATATCAACAATTACTGTTCAGTAACCTAAAAGAAGATTCAAAATTAATGTGTAACCCATAATATGTTTACTTCTAATTGGTTAGTAAGTTCATATTTTGTTGCAAATTAAATTGCAAATAAAAAATCTATTCAAAATTTTCAATACACAATAAAAATAACCCCAATATTACAACATTTGGGCAAATATCTTTTTTTACAATACAGTTTCATTTGAACTTTGCTCTGTTATTTTTATAAATACATATATCCCTATGATTACAAGCTGAAAACACAGATAAAAACAAGGGACCCATGGGTCACGGCGCTCAGCTGTTATATATGATAAAAAATATGATTTTAAAATGAGGCATATGCTGGTTTTGTGTGGTAATAAATATAAGCTGTATTATGAGTTGTTGGTGTTTAGCTTATGTATGATTTTGATTGGTTCTGTGGAGACAGGGAAGAGATTGAATGCATTTATTTTATTAACAAATGGAGTGCTATTGTCATACAGATTTTGACTTAGCCATATAACTGTAAGCAGCAAATATAAGATAAGAGTTTAAATTTTTTTTTAAATTTAATAACAAATATTGTGTCAAATATAATTTTGATTAAAAATAATAAGAGAATCATGTGATTTTTTTAAATAAAATATAAATGAAATAATTATCAAAATAATATTATAGAATATATTCTTGAATGCATTCATGAATACATTTTGAAAGTATTTGCACTGGTATTCAAATACTTTAATTTTTACCTAAATTCCCATTCTTATGCAAGAAATTTTATAATGGAGTAAATATTCATATTCGTATTCAAATACATTTGCAAAGTATTACCACCATGTCTGGCCCAGCTTAAGTTTGAAATTTTTGCACATGCAAAATATGAAAAATATTCTATTGTAATGTTTTCATTTATATAAGCATATGAGAAGCTAAGAGAAAAAGGGGCCCTCCAACTTGGTTATAGTAAAGTTCTAAATATATGATTGCAAACTAATACTCTGACAAGACTGTCATGAAGAAAAACAGTAAATATTTTGAGATACTGTGATGCATATGAAATATTTACAGATGGACAGGCAAGTGGACAGAATGGACTAATACCTTTATTTCACTTTCATGGGAATAATGCATTTAAGTTTATATATAAGCCTATTTTTTAGCATATCCACTTTTTCCATTAATAGTTTTGATCTGATTCATTTTTTTATTAACAAGTTTTATAAATTTGTAATAAAAAAACTGAAAATATAAGTTAAAATATTAGAATTCTAAGTTGCAATCTTTATATATCCATAGTGTAGCTCAAATTTGGTCATATTATGCATACATATATATTTTATTATTTTTAAATCAAATGTTTAAACTGAATTTAAAAGAAAATAATGCCACAACATGGCATATACAAGATTATTCCTTGAATCCCTATTAAAAAGTTTTGCACATTGGAGTTTTCAGTACATGCTTAATTTTATTCACCAAAATAAAATAAGAGATTCAGTAAATTTGATAAAATAAAAACATCTTTTCAAATAAAGTAAACACACTGTTGGTTCAATGAGGGACAAACAATATCATTATACTAATTACAATCTCAGCTATAATTTATTACTGGAATTAATAGTCAATTTCACAACTGGTGAAGTTTTACCCTTTTGAAGTAAAGCATTACTTATCTGATGAACATCCACACTTCCATCGCATTATACACCACTTTGTGGACACAATTAAATGTGCACTTTAATCATTGTAACCCTGGTGGTACAATACAAAATCTAAAATGTAGCATAGCCAAGAATAAAATAAAATAGGAAATTAATAGCATTCATCTAGTTAATGCACAATCTGGGGGGGGGGGAGTGCAGGGCAGAGGGGAATTGAAGCCTGCTAGTAGTGGCCAAGCTGAGACAAGGCTAGCTGCCTGAGGTGGGTTACATAATGCAAGTGAAGGCTGTACTACTAGGACTGTTGCTAAAACAATGAAATACATGTCCCCCCTGGCTGAAACACCACGTGTTGCCTCTCTTAATCAGATTCCGGTCACGCGGCCTTATTATCGTAAACAGACTGTATTAACCAACACGCAGGGCTATAACAAGGTGTTAAACAGTCGTATGCGAGGAAATTAGTGCTGGAATGGTTTTGCTGAGAAACTTTTGTATAAAGCAAAACTGAACTGATGGTGTTAAAGAATAAGAAAAATATTGCTCCTGATTATGTCCCTTTAAATTACAAGGCTTGGAAGTCTCTTGTTCAATGAATATGTAGATACCATCAGGCACTGTGGAGGGTGGTTATACAACTTCCTAACCTCAAGCAATAAATGTTTGCAAGGGCCCAATTAGGGGGGGGGATGCTGGGGGCATGTGCCCCCCCCCCCCTTTTCGACCAAACCAAAAAAATCTGGGAAAAACTCATAGTACACCATTACGCTTCCATTTCCAAAGAATGTCTTGCTTTATAAGCATTTAAGCTACCCCAGATTGCAAATTCACCACCTAAATTTTCAAAAAATTTCTACACCGGGGGGGTCCCATCTTTACCCTCCCTGTGGCCTCACAATGTGGCCCCCCCCAATCTAAATTCCTGTATCCAACCCTGGTTTGTACCTCTGACCTATTAACAAAACTTACCAAATGGATTATAATATCTGGCCAGGCCATTAGGGGCACACATTCCGCTAAAGAATGAGGCGGCGGACTTGACAGGGACGTTACATTCTGTGATGGGCATGATCTTCCTTGTAATGAGGGTGGAAATTGGAACCACCCACCCTGAAGCCCTACCAACACCTGTAAAAACAAAACATCCATGCTAGAATTATCATAGATGCAATTTAACAAAATCCTGGTACCAACATTCTTTTCATAAGTTAATCAGATCTATAAATATATAGTTACATTGATAATATTGATAAACTGAAAATATGCTTAAATCTAGCGTTACTTACTGAACATTATACAGAAACCATTGATTAACAAATACTAATAATCAAATAAAGTAAATGTTTTAACTCTTTATGAATAGAATTAAATAGAAAATTGCAAAAATACAAATCATAATATTTAGAGAAAATATGAATACATTTAAGCAAGATCATTTTTCTCTTTATATGCTGGTAAAGATATTGCCAACTGAAGTCCTTAATATACCAATTTTGACTCTCAGGTATCAACCACTAAAATATATGAATAATCACTCCTACAAAATTTCAAGTTATTTTAGAACAAATTCAATTAAAATGACATAAAGATAAAGAACTTTTACTCACCTGTGTGGCAGGACTTTTTACCCTTCAGATTATTGAAGTCTATGTCTCTATTGTCTTTGCGTACAACAGCTACAGCATTGTAAGTCAACCCATCCTGACCTGAATAAAAGAAAGAGAATACTGGACCCCAATAATGATTCATATAAAGTAATGTATAAACAGAAGAAGCTCTTAATACATAAGACAGTTATAAAAGAAAGTTATGGTTTTCATCAATGCATATCCTGATCATGAATAAGAAAAAAATTGGCTAACATTTTTCAAAATACTTAGAGTGTATACTTAAGAGAGTTCAGATGATGTCCTAAATGAAGGCTATACCTGCTACAACCTGGTTAACCTTACCTCCAAGGTACTTCTCTGCCATCATTGGGACCATGGTGAAGTAATCCCCAGCAGTGTATCCCATGCCGGGGTCGAGCGTCATGAAGTCGGCATCTCTGTCAGAGATCTTCCTCATGCAGTCAAACCTGTCTGTCCCCTGGACACACTGCAACAGGGGCAGCTTGTTGTATGGCCGCTTCGGAGGCTGGCCACCCTCAGCCACACGCTGTCTGATGGCATCCACCAGGTCAGTACACTTCAACATCTCCTCCTCATTAACCACACACCAGAAGGCATCTGAAATCAAAGCATCAGTCCATATTCATACTGATAAACATGTTTTATACTTGAACTTTATGGTTCACATAGTCTCTTATATACATATATATATATATATATATATATATATATATATATATATATATATATATATATATATTTATATATATATATATACTCCTGATAACAGACATATACTGATTCTAACAATGGAGAGTAAATGGATGTGTACATGTCGCTTGAATAATTTTTTTCAGGATATAAAGAACTGCAAGTGTTAGATACTAGATTTAGATATATCTACCAAACAATTTATAAAAGAGGTCATCAGATGTAGCATTTATTGTTAACTTTCAGTATCATCCTCATTGTATTTTTCCCCTTTGACTGTCAGTTTTAAGGACTCTGTCACTGATTTGGATATATATTTCATCAAGTAAAAAAATCAGACATAGTCCCTACACAGATGGTACTACACAAATTCACTGCCTCTTGCCTTTTTTTGACAACATATTTCTTATCTTTCAATCAGCATCATTTGACATTCCTGTAATCATCATTATACTTACCTACATTGCTATAACAGAATAGGCAGCATTTGCTAAAACAAAGGCACCTAGTATCCTACATTAATTGTAACCAATTTCAGCTCACTGGCTGTGCTCAAGTCAAATCAAACTATAACCAATGTCCATCTCATTGTCAAATATCATTTATTTGTACATATTATAAATTATCTGTTTCATGACAATGCATGCAGATACAAAACAATACTACTCAGAATATTTTTAAGATCAGCCAACAACTTTCAAATGGAAAATAAAAGGCAACCAAGATGCAGTGCAACATGTACATTCAGGTAGTAAAGAATGACTATTATATTTTATATTTTATATATCTCACAAGTTAATACAAATTGTGTACATGCAAACCATGGATGTATTAAGAATATGCTGGGTAGGGAAGGTCTGTGTGCATGTTTTCTACAAATAATACTGGTGGGACATGGTTATAAAAAAAATAAACAACCATGCACCACAACTGATCACAACTAGTTAACTCCTGATTCTCACCTTTAATTCCAACTGATTCTGCAGGTGACAATCATAAGTGAATCACAAATCAAACAAAACTATTTTCTATGTAATGTAAACATAAATCATATTTCATTGGTCTTTGATCAAATATATAAGATTGTGTGTGTATGCAGCTAAATATTCATTAAACTGCAATCAATGATTCAATTTACAATATATATATAGAAATTACAACCATATCAAAACAATGCTTATATTACAACTTTTACTAATGTTGAATCAATCTAGTTTGACAGGATGTCATATTCATTACACTATTATAACAACATATGTATTTATAAATTATTAGTATTATTTTCTAAACAGAACTCTATATAATAGTAATAACCTTATATATAAATAAGTCTTCAGACTGTCAGATTAATCACTGTATTACTGGCAAGAACCAAAAAAAACACAGGGATTTCCGGGGTCTGATTGTCTTTAGAATGTTTTAAGATAGGTCTTCACTTCAGCACCTTGAAATTAAACTAGATCGACATTTGAACTATAATTTAGGCATTAATTTGTGAATGATACACACTACAGATTAGACATAAAAGGCATATTCCATTGTTATTGCAGTAGAGAGAGAAATGAAGCCATTCGCTTAACGTGACCTATATCTTAGGTTCGTACCTGTAAGTTACCTGTACAGGTGATTTAATTAAAGATCAAAGTATACTAACCTCTCCGTAGCTGACTGAGGGCTGGGACCACCAGAGAAAGCAGACAAATCCCTAACAGGCACAAGGCCTTCATTTTTATTAAGTTATGAGGATAATTCAACCATATACTTTGAGGTCTTCTATTATCACTCAGGTAGATATCAGTACTGCCCGGAGCCTCACCACCACGAAACCCGGGACAAACTGCTCAGAAATATAGTTCTAGTTTTATTGATTTTTATTCAAGTCAAAACATCTTAATTCATTCAACTATAAGAGCAGACCCAATGCGACATGTGTTTCACTAATTACTACTTGAGTTGAACCTAAAACTAAAGATCTCTTAAGTTTTTTAAATAATCCCTAATTAGGACAAACGGCGGAGGTATTGCAGGTAACCTGTTTTGAATATTTACACTACTAGGGCGCCATCTGGCGAGTGTATGATACAGCTGGACTATATTGAGTTAATTATATCATGCGTCACTAGTGATTCATGCGCGACCTAAATACCTGTGTGTAATCTGAGATCGTAAATGATTAACATATAGAAATGAGATATATGGTCAAACGCTTTTTACAGGAGCCCGAGTATGAATGTAAAAGCTGAATAAAATTACTTTATCAATATATCGATATATGTATGGCAGCTGGCTTTATATTCGAGGGGGGGGGGGGGGTGTTCAAATTAGCTATATGTTCCCAACCAGGTAAGTTAAAAAGGAATGGTGTCAGAGTTAAGTCATATTCATTAATAAATTTCATGTAAACTAATTCTCTTAGTATATATTTTGTATGAATATGAAAGAGCACTGCGCAAAAACACTGAACAATGAAATATCGCGAAATTTCAACCCCGTCAATATGGAAATAAGTACACAAACTAAGACGCTATATATTTATCAATAAAAAATGAACAGTATCAAAATATATCTTTATTGGAATAAAAAAAGAGAAAAGTTTACTTTTCAAAAACAATTATACCTTAAACTCCTTTATAAGGATGTATACAATAGATAAATTACTTAAGGCGTTATCATTTATTACTCTCCTCTCGAAGCGATTTGATCTGCTTTCAAAATTCCAGCGTGGGGACCCGTCCAGAATTAATGAAGGGTACATGTTGCCTTCTTTTTGGTGGCGTACCTAGTGGGGGGTGGGTGGGGGGGGGGTGGGGGGGAGGGGATGTCTCTCTTACACATGGTGTAAAAAATGTTATGACAAATTCTGTTTGCTATTTCCTTGGAACGTATGAAGAATTTCCACTCTTGAATTCATCAAAATACCATAATATTTAAAAAGCCCAAAACAACACAAAATACCCTTTTTCATGATTCTCCATATTCTTACAACAGTCTCGTTTAAATACAAACGTTTACAATATCCTGAGTATATTGAGTACTACATAAATTCCCATTGTGTCTTTCGGTTTACCACTGGTTATAGAATTTGATGTAAATATGACCTGATCTTTTATGTAACGTGAATAATAGCAACCCGACACTTCCATGTAGCATTTATTTTATCTTTATGATTGCAGATGTATATGCATTTCAAATATAAATTCATTATAAATGACAGGGGATGAAGCCCACTGACCGCTATGCCACACGTTCAATACACACACACACACACACACACACACACCCTCACACACATACACACATATATATATATAATTATATATATATATATAGATATATATATCCAGTATCCGTTTTACATCCAGAGTTAAAAACTGAAATATAGATGTAATTGCCTGTAAATACTGAGATTAAACGTCTTACTGCACTATCCACTACCTACAGACAATTGACTGTTGGTTGTATTTTGTGTCAAATAATTTTAAGTAAATTGCTCAATATATGATATATAATACATGTATATATTTCAATGATATAAATATTGAAATTAAAAGTATGACTAATTCTTAAATAAAATTGAATTAGCCATGAAATAAAGCATGTTTCTTTTTATTTTAGGGTCTTTTAATTAAACAAAAAACTCAGTTTATTTAAATTTTTTTTTTATCTTAAAACCTTAAACATACCCTACACATATCTATATAACTCATGAAATGATCTTCCTCGTGCAGCACCATGCCTATTACAGCTCTCTATTAGGTATAGCTGCTATATGATACGCGATAACAAGAGATTGAATAATATAAGTGACAAGGTATATGTATGCTGTGAGAAGTTAAAAAAACCCTCACCAAAGTTTTACCATGTTGAGTTGAAGTTAATCTAAAATCATGAACAATTAAGTTTCCACATAATCTGTGTATCCTGCAGTGTAATTTTTCTATCAAATTACAATTTTTTTTCTTTTTCGTGAACTTCATAATGAAAAGATACGTGTTTGAAATCAAAGCGATTTTTGGTTTAGCAAAGGGGTGACTTACAATTTATTCTTTTTCGTGAACTTCATAATGAAAAAATACGTGTTTGAAATCAAAGCGAATTTTGGGTTAGCAAAGGGGTGACTTACAATTTATTCTTTTTAATGAACTTTATAATGAAAAAATACGTGTTTGAAATCAAAGCGATTTTTGGTTTAGCAAAGGGGTGATTAACAATTTATTCTTTTTCTTGAACTTCATAATGAAAAAATACGTGTCGAAATCAAAGCGATTTTTGGTTTACGTTATAGCAAATAGGTGACTTAGAAAAGAGGCAAAAAATTGTTGTTAATGAATTCATTGATATAATTGCGTTGTTGCCAACTATAAAAAAGGCTATATCAGAAGGATATTTGACGTAATATGTTTCCATACATTTTTTTGCATGGTTACAGATCTTTCCTGATCGATAATCTCTCTTTTTTTGGGGGTGGGGTGGGGGGTGGGGGGGGGGGGAACATATCGAATATCAGATATCTGTTCAATATTTTTAATATGCCTACGAATTGTTACTATAATTAAGGCATGCGAATGCACGACAGCTAAACGTAACAAAAATCATTCTCTTTGGTTCGAATTTGAATAATTTGTGTGAACATTGCATTTACATGTCGGCTATTTGTGCGATGTTCCCGGAGGAGGTGAAAGAGCCCTTTTCTTTATTATTTTCCCATTTAAGGATAACAAGATTGAAGTCAGTACATTTTTAAACAGCAACATTTATCAATTTATTTTTATCTTTTGAAATGGAATCGCTGGTGCAACAAAGGTCTGTAGAGAATGTGTCCACCTCGTCGTAAGATGTCGCCATAATCGTCGTGTCAAACAATTTAACACACAAAGGAGTATGGCTTCTTGCCTTTCACACTTATTATTTACATTATAGTGAAATACAAGTGTACTATGAATGGTTGCACGGACACATAAATTGCTTTGTTCCGCCACACACACACACACAAACAAACACACAAACACATTTCCAGAGTTTCCGTTTAACGTCTTTTTCATTAAATAAAAAGAAAATAAACACTGGGAAAACATTATTGCCAATTGTTCATCACAACGTTTGTTACTCATTTTACGTGTATATAACAAACAGGTGAAAGAAAATCAGAAATCAGGGTTCCAAAGTAATAATTCATTATTCCTTTACCCCCACCACCAATAGTAAAGCAAGGGAGTTTACTTACTGTGTATAGTTATCCAAGTGTTGCTGTAGTATACTAATAATGGTAATTAAATTATGAGAAGTCAAGTCTTGGTGGGGATTTTTGTTTATGGAACATCCTCTACAGCCTTATTTTAAAGATATCCATTAAATATACGATTAACAGGCCTCTCATAGGATCGATATCAGTAACAAGGAGTATATCTAGACAATACTGGATTACTGGGGTGACGGATTACTGGAGTATCTATACAGTGCCGCATTACTGGAGTATCTAGAGAGTA
Organism: Sipunculus nudus; assembly: GCA_026874595.1. Taxonomy (NCBI): domain Eukaryota; kingdom Metazoa; phylum Annelida; class Sipuncula; order Golfingiida; family Sipunculidae; genus Sipunculus; species Sipunculus nudus. The sequence continues at coordinate 7,884,466 of CM049306.1, read as the reverse complement.
CCGGATAAATGGAGTATTTGATTACTGGAATATCCAGACAGTACTGAAGTACTTGAGTATCCAGACAGTGCGGGATTACAGGAATATTACTGGAGCATACGGACAGTACTGGATTACTGGAGTATCCAGACAGTGCCGGATTACTAGAGTATCGAGACAGCACTGGATTACTGGAGTATCGAGACAGCACTGGATTACTGGAGTATCCAGACAGTACGGGATTACTGGAGTATCCAGACATTACCGAATTACTGGAGTTTACAGGCAGTGCCAGATTACTGGAGTATCCAGGGAGTACCAGAATACTGGAGTATCCAGACAGTGCCAGATTACTGGAGTATACAGACAGTGCCAGATTACTTGAGTACACAGACAGTACTGGATTACTGGAGTATCCAGACAGTGCGCGTTTACGGGAGTGGCTAATTACTAGAGTATCCAGACAGTACTGGATAACTGTAGTATACAGACAGTACTCGAATACTGGAGTATCAAAACAGTATCCAGAAAGTGCCGGAATAATTGAGTATTCAGACAGCACTGGATTACTGTAGTATACAGACAGTAGTCGAATACTGGAGTATCAAAACAGTATCCAGAAAGTGCCGGATTAATTGAGTATCCAGACAGTACTGGATTACTGTAGTATACAGACAGTAGTCGAATACTGGAGTATCAAAACAGTATCCAGAAAGTGCCGGATTAATTGAGTATCCAGACAGTACTGGATTACTGGCCGGAGTATCCAGATAGTAATGGATTACTGGCCGGAGTATCCAGACAGTGCTAGTTTACTGGAGGCCGAGAAGAAGTGACAATCAGAAGTCAAACATATGTAATAACCACTGGTCATGAGAAACATGATTACTACTAATTATGCAAACATTCCTCAAAGTTTTTCCCATCTCTGGAGGCATGTGTCATAATCATCAGAAACAATTTTTGGTATACAGGTATATGTATGTAATGGAACAAGCAATAAGGCCATGACATTGTCATTATGAATATTACAGCCACTGCAAAGATAACCTTATTTTCATTATCACATCAGTGGGGTTCTTTCATTAGTGTTGTCGTGCTAAATAATTTGGAAATTGTTCCCGTTATGGTTCATGTGTCCAAGTGTGCGAGGGTCAAAGAGGGCAAAATTGTTTCTTCGTAACAATATATGCAAACCTGTTACCTGTCACACGCATTATGAAATACTTGACAGGTAGTATAGAAAATAGATAAAATAAGTTATTATTGCAAGCTACTTGAGCGAGACAAATACATGCATCATCAAAGATAAGCCTTGAACATTTTACATATGGCAATGTCACATTTCCATGTTAAACAACATGGAATTTAAATATACATTGTAACTGGCAGAATCTGGACGGAATTCATGAAAAAGGTTGATTTCAATTACATGTGCTCTTTTTTTCAGCCAGTTTCAATTTTCCACGACTACTGTGACTGTAATGTCATTATATGTATCCATGGTTAATCGTAAGAAACAGAATTAACGACATTAAAGTGTGCATGTTGTTGTTGTAACCTTTATTTTCTCAACTCAGCAGAGAATCAAAAAATTTCACAATATTATAACACGGGAGGACAATTCAATACGTTATCAAAAAAAATACTAGTTTCAGTATATTCAGTACATATTCCATGTAAACGAAAGTGAAATATATATACATGCACGGCATATATAAAGATACATGTACAACCTTTACTGATAAATGCACCCTGTTACATATTTTCTTACTCACAATTTCTAATGAACCTCTTGATTAATAGAAACTATTTTGTTTGAAACAAGTGTGTGTCATGTGTTGTAGACACTTATGTCCTTGGCCTTGAAAATGAGTTTAACAGGTTCATACAAAATAAAATGTTTTTTTCATACGCAGGTTCACATACAGGTCTTCCTATCACATTTAAGAACATATCATGATCCGTGATGTTGTTGAAATAAGCACGTTTGGGATATGGCAGTATCATATTTCATTCACAAAACAACATGGAATTCAAACATACATTTTAAATGCAGAATCTGTGTTCAAGTTTCAATTTCTATTTTATTTATTTTCAGCCATTTTCAATTTTTCGCGGCTACTATGACTGTCAAGTAAATATTTTATGAGTCAAAGGCAATTCTGAAGAAAAAAAACTGATCTAGTTGAATCATGCTACACAAGATGCCAGCGTAGGTCTTTCATTCTTTCTTTTTTTATTTAGTATATCTTTCTTTCTTTTTTTATTTAGTATACCAGATTAACACAGTGTGTTTTCCATGCATACAACCTTTCAAAAGTACTTTACATAATACATTTTTATGAAACAATGTACATGTATAGTTATTATAAAATATTAAAAATCACTACCTGCAAGCATTGCACAAGAAAAACATGAAATATATTATAAAAATGCTGTGACCCCCCTCCTCCCTCTCAAGCAAAGACCTTTTTTAGACAATTTTCATGCATGACACCCGTTGACCCCTCCCTCCAAAAAATCCTGGATCTGCGCCTGTTAAGATTCATACATCAGAAAAGATTAAGACCTTTACAGATGTGATGGATAGAGAAGTTAACAGTTTGATCAGACCTGTGTAATACAACAGTGATAGGACTGAGAAAACCAGCAACCTGAGGACTCTTTTTCAGAGTGCATTTCCTTGACAGAATACAAGAACGCTATATATGGTGACTTAAGGAATGTCATGCGATATCACTTATGTTAATATGTTTAAATTTTTCAAGGCTAGTTTTAGTTTTATCCAGTTTAATCTGTATAGAACTGTATTAAACCCGCATAAACCAAGTTTTATCCATTGTTTTGGATTAAAAAGGTTTTAACCGGACAAAACCCAACCCATGTCCACGAGAGAATGGGATGGAGTGAGAAATCTAAACCAAGGGTTATAATGATAAAACCTAACCACAGGCACTTCTGGTAAGTATTTCATACATCAAATGTGTGTTCCAGTCATGATTGTTCTATACACAATTATAATATAAGGATCACACACACACACACACATATATATATATATAAGTTCTCTTAATTGTTTCATGATATGAACTAATGTCTTCTATCTTTGTTCTCAGTTTCAATATTAGTTTCTTGTTTTCTTTCTCTTGTCTCTCAATTTTTCTTCTGCGTCCACCATCAGTTTTCTGATCTCCATGCTGGATCGTCCATCTTCTGTACCATGCTTTCCTCACACTCTGTTTAAAAAATAACCTTTCTGCATTATAATTTCAGCCTTGAGTACTTAACCTCTAACTATAATCCATTTTAGTATTAATCATATAAAACAGAAAATTTGGCTCAAGAACTCAGGGTGTCATTATGTTTCCAGCGCTATTTTGCGATTCCTTTAAAAGACCTTTTCTTTATTATTAAGTTATTCGCTTCCTGGAAACTGGGCATACAATGATAATTTCCAGTGATTTTTTTGTAAATGCAGTCAGCTTGGCGATGGTATATATTGCCTTTTCCTGTAATTACAGCATTTAGGGATTAGGCGGTATTGCAAACCTAAAGCGAAAATATCTCCTAGAAATACAGATCCCTTAACCAAATACTTCATAAGCCAGTAGCAGTGGAATTTATCCTGATGTGAACCATTTCTATAAATACAAGAAATACTTATATCTTATTGGTAATTATATAAAAAATGTATATATTTATAATTTTTATGAGTAGTAGTTGTTAAACCCAGAATGCTTTGAAAATCTTCAGTCTATAAAGATATATCAAAGATCTTCAGTCTATAAAGATATATCAAAGATGATAACATATATACTCCTACCATATTCCTGGAGTTTGAGACTGGCCATTCTCACCACTATTTCCTTCATCATCTCGCCAGGTTCAACATATTTACAGCCTGCGTACCCTCCTCCTTTCTTACAATACTCTATAAACCTGTAAACAAGACATTTATAAAAGTAAGGGCCATGACCTGGCAGCACCATTTGAATTGTAACGAAGATAACTAGATCATAGTTCATGACGCATTTGTAAGCATGCATATATCAGTCATTTGTATATCCATCTCTTGGTATAATAAATTAAAAAAATCATTTTTATATTCAATTGTGATCATATGATTTCACGGATTTTTTTGCTTAGATTCAGTTCCAAATTTTTGCGACCTTAAGCAACGTTTCCGTAAGACCGTACGCGAAAGCAAACGTGATAAAGTCTATTTCTTGAGATTTCTGAGCGTTTTCATACACGAACGCGAATCAGAGTATAGATTGAGGCGCCTATCGGGCCCGAAAACTGCCTTTAAATAAGTCACGAAAGGTGGACATCCCTTTGTAGGGCCAACACGCCGAAAGTGAAGGAGCTGTTCAGTGATGTGAGAGATTGTCGAATTTATAAAGCAGCGCCAAGATAATCTCCTTTATCACAAGGAAGATAAGTTACCCTAAATACTTATAGAGACCTATAATTTGTTTTCAAGCAGTTGCAGATTTGACCATGACTTCAGGTTTAGAATACTTACTTTGGTAAATCTTAGAAATTCACTTAATAAAATCAACAGAAAAGACATGCGAAGTCTATATGAAAGATCTTCGGGTGTCATGTTTGCATTCGCTAATGGGTTGACGAAACTTAGCTTTAGCCCTATTTCAATGCAAAATTTCCCCCAGTAGCACGCGTTTGTAGGTCTCACTGGACTTTTGGCGTCATCTATAGATGCTGCTCGATACAAAGGTTAATCTAAATTAAACCTTTTCATCGCACTTCGAGACGCGGTATGTTTAGTGATAGCATTGTTCTGAAAACAGCTGTTCTTAAGAGAATCAGTAATATTCTATATATAACATTTGAAGTTAGATGGGTGGAAAATCATTCAAGAATATCTCTAATTTCGTTCACTATGTAGGCCTGCTTGTTTGCTTTAAGCAGTCTTAAAAAGTGGTCGATGGTTTAAAAAAAATGACACGGGTGTATAAGAAGACACGGAAAGGTGGATGAAATCTAGGAATGGTATGTATATGGACGAATTATGACAACCTATAAGAAGCTCACTGGCGGTAATATCTGAATATTAATCTTTAAAGGAGATGAGCCCGGAGGCCGAGTTCTGACTAATTACAGGTGGCTGACATCGTGCTTGATATAGTCTGATTTACCTCTTCCAGTGAGGATCACGTGCCAAAAGGTTCGGGTTTCCAATGATGATCAGCAAAGCCTTGGCACGTGTAATGGCCACATTGAACCTCTGAAAGGGCATATATGTATAATGAATGAAATATGAAAACGTTTTCTTGTTGACAATATAGAAAGGGATTAATGCAATTTCTTACATTTTTAAACATATGATTTTCCGGATACTAGTATTTTACGGGTGATGTTGTAATGAAACCATTGAAGACTGAAATCATATATATTTTTACATCTGTCAGTCATAACAGTTTGACATCACCTTTGGGTTTGCGAGAAATCCTAGCTTGTATTCGTGATCCATGGCCAGATAGTCGGTGTTACTGCGGACTGTGGAGATGATGATGACTCGTCTCTCTTGGCCCTGGAACTCCTCCACTGATCCCACCTTAATGTCATCCCATCTTCTCTTCTTCATCACCTGACGGATCTTCAATACCTACCAGCAAACATAATATATAGTTAAAGGTGAAAGGAGTAGTAATCGTATCAATTTTGCAGCCATAACAGTAGTTGTAACAGTATGCACGTCAACTGAGTTAGTGTCTTGTTGGTGCGCTAGAATCTTGCTTTCGTACAGTCGCTGGCTAGTCTATAGTAGGATAACGAAAGGAGGACAGAATGCGCAAGTCTCTCCTGCCAGGACATGGCTTCCAGAAAAGCTTCTCTGTGGCTGAGCACAGAAACTGGCTGCCTTGAGACCACATTGTAAGTATTTAGGCGATCCTTGAGCGGACGACCATTGATGAGGGAACCAATCCAGGAATAGACAACTCTGTCCCCATGCCCCCTTGGAAGCCTTGGAAGAAAAAATATTACATCCAAGTATTCAATACACATACATCTACTGAACATTAATCAATGGAAATATGTCATATCGCACAGTTGTTTATAGAGATAACAGCAGGAACAGTCTATGAACTCCACATTGCGTCAGTTACTAAACAAGGGACCCATGGGTCACGGCGCTCAGCTGTTATATATGATAAAAAAAATATGATTTGGGAATGAGGCACATGCTGGTTTTGTGTGGTAATAAATATAAGCTTTATTATGAGTGGTTGGTGTTTAGCTTATGTATGATTTTGATAGTATCTTTGGAGACGGGGAAGAGGATTGATTTCATTTATTTTCTTAACAAATGGAGTGCTATTGTCATACAGATTTTGACCTGGCCATATAACATATAAGCAGCACATATAATAGAAGAGTGTAACTATTTATTAAAATTTTATAACAAATATTGTGTCAATATAATTTTTATTAAAACAAATAAGAAAATCATATGATTTTTTAAAATAATATATAACTGAAATGATTATTAAAATAATATTATAGAATATATTCAGGAATGCATTCATGAATACATTTTGAAAGTATCTGCACTGGTATTCAAATACTTTCATTTTTACCTGAATTCCCATTCTTATGCAATAAAATTTTTTTAATGCAGTACATATTCATATTCGTATTCAAATACATTTGCAAAGCATTCGCACCATGTCTAATATTTATTCAGTTATTTATAATAATGATGTTGAGAATCCAGAATATACAAAATTCACAAATCTAAATAAGGATCATAAGTACCTGGTTTTATGGCTTTTATTTATATTAAAAAAATAAATGTAATATATTCACTTTGGACTACTTTCACATCAATCCACACACTAGACACAATAGGAATCTAGATTAATATTATCAACTGCATCTTTGTCTATCATTAATTTCCTTCATATGATCCCTGATGATTAGTAATAAATAATATGATTTATTTTTTTTTATCATTAAAATTGAACTGAAAATACCATAGGTGACTGCATGGTGTTATTTGGAATAACATTGACATTGACATTCTATCCATCCATACAAGATTCTTACCTCATCAGTAAGTGCAAGTTAATTTCCTGTTACTCATCAACTAACAAATTCCTTTTCCATTAATTTTTCTTTAATTTGTTATTAAAAACCAATAAAAATTTATTAAATTATTGTTTATTGTTATGTTGTTTTTCAAAACAACTACTAGATGAGTTGGGTTGGACACCTGGATCAACTGTGGCTGGGCATTAGCTGCCTGGCTGCCCCAGTGTATGCCTCGCCTAAAGCGTGCATAATTTGCTGAAAGGTCAACAACGTCAACATACAGGTGACTGAGGAGGGGCTTGGTAGAGCCTCGGTCTGACATGGTCTCATAAAAACATTAATAAAAGCTACAATTTTTGGCCAATTTCTTTCAGCTTTCTAAACTACAAAGCTGAAATACTTATGTGTGCATGATATGAAAATTATATCAACAGTGCTCTCAGGAAACGAACGCGCCATGGTCAAATTTGGGCAAAATTTAAGGTACTAATTTTATATTTATACTAATAACTTATAAATTTGAAAAATTCAGAACTAATTTTGTGTATTCAATTGAATCTTGATTAAATAATGTTACATCCCTGACAAAAAATCCCTAGCTCCAGCAATCCTCTTGTTAAGGGAGTAAATATATTTCTTGATTTTTTTAAAAAAAGTGCATTATGTTTGGGCCCATAACTTAAAACAATTATGCAATACTGACATCATTTCCGGCATGTGCATAGCGAATGTATAGAAAAAATATATATTATATATGATCAAAGTCAGATCAGTGGTTTTGATATTAGGCAGTCTTAAAGTGTAACAATGGGGTTTTAATGGAAAATGAAATTTTTCATTAATATCTCGAAGGAATTAAGTCCTAGTGACCAAATTCTTGGCATGGTAGGGGATTTTGGAGACATCGAACTGTATGCCAAATTTAAGGAACTTAGAGCTGAAGCTGGGGAGCTGAGCTCTAGCAAACTGCACAACACTAGCTTGATGTAAACCATATGTGACATGGTGCTTGAAAACTTGAATAAAATCTGCAGTTTTTGATCAACTTGTTTCAAATTTTTGGTGTTAACAGTTGAAATGCTAACAAAAACATGCTTTGAAAATTTAATCCACAGCATTTAAAGGGGAAAAAAACGTGCCATGGTCAAAGTTGGGCAAAATTTAAGGTACCATTTTTTTATATTAGCATTAAAATGCTAACAAAAACATGTTTTGAAAATTTAATCCACAGCATTTTTAGGAAAAAAAAACGTGCCACGGTCAAAGTTGGGGCAATATTTAAGATAACAATTTTTTATTTTTGCTAATATTTTAAAAATTTTAAAAGATTTTGATCTAATTTTGGGTATACATTTAATTTCGATTAATAAAAGTTATATTACTGGAAAAAAAGTGCTAAGCTTTAAGTTTTGTGTTAAGTGATCAAATTTCTTTCCTGATTATTTACAAAATGCGTTATGTTTGGGCCCATAACTTTTTTTCAAATTATATAATACAAACCTAATTTCTGGCATGTACATAGGAACTATATAGAGCATTATTTATGGTAAATATGAGGAAAAACAAATGACTGGTTTTGATATTAGACAGTCCTGAAGTGTAAATATGTAAAATTTATTTTAATAAAAAATGAGGTTTTTCCTTAATTTCTCAAAGGAACGAAGTCGCAAAGATCCAGTTTTCTGCTTGCTAGGAGATCTTTGGGACATCTAACATTATGCCAAATTTTGGATTCCTAGGTCTTACGGTTTTAAAACGTGCCACATCTACGGGCAGACGGACGGACGGACGGACGACGGCCAATGGACCACGACTATAGCTCAGATGACTTATAGTCAGCTGAGCTAAAAAGTAATTTAGGAGTCCATTCTTAAGGGATAATTTCATGCTTGTTTAGCCAAGTGAAAAAAAAGGGGTCGGTTCTGCACAAACCGCACACTACCTTTGTCAATTGGATGATAGATGGACCAAAATTATTTTTTTCTAAAATTTTTAACATAAAAGGCCATTCCAACAAATCAAATGTCAAAAGCTTACAGTATCTCTGGTATTTTTTTTCTTCCATATAAGGTATAAGAGAACATTTAAAAATCTTGTAACAACTGATATATGCCTTCCGTTAACAAACCAGCTTGGTCGGAATTAATCAATTTTGGTAACAAATTAATATCTTTATTTGACAGCGCTTTAGATATTATCTTGTTATCAGTATATAGGCCGCAAGTTTTCCAGTAGTGATCTATCCTTCCCTTTATCTAATAATGGAACTAATGCTTGCCTTTGGGTCACTGACATTTGCCCACTTTCTTTTGAATGTTTATTGAAATCCACCATATAATGTTCGAAAATATTCCATGTCTTTTTATAGAAATCTACCGGTTTACCATCGCTTCCTCGACTTTTATTTTATGTCATTTTTAATAATGCTACTTTACATTCAACAAATGTAAGTGACACCTCACAAAACCTCTGACCATCAGCTGAAAGTTTTCGTATATCTAAATCTTGTAGATATTTTTTGATATCATCACTTGTATATCTAAAAACTAAAGTATACAAGTTTTAATTAAATTTTTTCTGCAAATCTAATATTTCTGTTTGATCCGTTGTATATGCTCCGTTAGATTTTTCTTCATTTCATTTTTCTAGGTTTAGGAAATATTTATTTTCGCCATGTTTGTACCACCTGACCCTGGATATAACCAGTATTATCATATATTAATTATTACGTTTCTTTTGTTATAAATTTTACACTAACATAGTTATCCTTACTCCATCATCATGAAACAGCTGTTTTATTGTAGCATCCAACTAATTACGAATTAAAATGGCAACTACTCGACTATGGCTACGAATAGATAAATTTGGCTTCTCATTCATTCCTCCATATATTTTCCACCTGTTCTGAACTATAGGTCTCTTGTAAAAAAGTTAAATCGATAGCACTGTTATGCAGAATTCTAAAGAGACTTCCCCTTTTGTTTTAATATTTAAGTCTCTAATGTTTACGGATTTCATTTTTTAATGCTGTTTTTTTTTTGTTATATACAACGTTATATACAAACAGTTTAAAATTATGAAATGAACCGCTGAATTACAGTATACAAGTTGAAAGCAATACATTTGTACCATACAAAGACATATTGTCTTTGCTCAAACCAAAATTTGAAGTAGACATATTGACACATTACATAACATGTAAGAGGCTTACCAGTATTGGTGTCCTCTGAGACCAGGGTGGCCACGTGGCAAAAAAAGCTCCCCAGTCTGATTATTTTTAATTCGGTCAAGCATTTTATTGACCCTTGGGTGTGGTGTTCCTCATGTCAATCCAGGCGAGATTATTCGCCACAGCACATATTGGTACATTTGTACTTTTAAGGGCTAATGCACTTAAAATTATAGTAAAATCATGGTGCAACTTCACACTCAATATTTTGACTATTAAAAAAAAACTACTGCTGATGCATTTAAACTAGTACAATTATCAAATAAATTTATGTGGCTTAGTACACAGAAGTTTGATTTTCAAAGTCTCTGGAGATAATTGATGCTTTTTACATGCACTATATCTTCATCGTATGTTTTGATTGTTTCCTGTTCATTTGCTGTCCATGCCATTTGTACTTTCTCGTGCTTTTTTGCTATCTGTAGAAGTTTCAAATATCTTTCTGTAAGTCCTCCGCCAGAGATGTACCGGTTCGCTTGAGATGCCTCCTTGTTAAGACCCTCTTGTCTATATGAGTAGCTAATAAATTTCACAATAACAGAACGCGTTCCTTTGCTTGGCTTACCTAGTCTGTGCTGTTTATCTATCATCCATGTCCAATGTGAGCCCCTTTTTTCTTGAACAGATCTGATGTTTTTTTCTTCCAAATTTCCATTCTTGTTCTCTATCAGGCCAATAATTCTAATGTTATTTCTTCTGTTATAATGTTCCAGTCCATCACAGTATTCTCCGACCTTCTCCAAATCTCTTTCTTATGATAAATTTACATCTTTTATTCTTTCTATTTCTGTTTTGTAATTTTTCTCTAACTTTTCAAGTTTTTCAACAAATGTCCCTTCAAGATGACAGATAGAGATATTTTCCTGTATTTCAAAGTTATCTGCAAATCTGTTTCAATTCTCCCTTTGTTTCCCGTGTCACATACAACGATTCAATCTTCAAGGATTCCATTTTCAGATCCAATTTGGCTTAGTTTCTGCCAATTTTTCGTCCAGGTGTTTCAATATGTTATGCTCCGTTGCTTTGAGCATTCTATCCGATTCTAAAGCATCCATTTTCTCAAATATTAATGCCTGGATCTCTATGGATTGAGACCTATAGCCAAATACACACCTGGCCATGTTCCTCCCAGTAGTCTGTTTTCCAGTACATATATGATACGTGTATGTAATTTATTCTCCATCACAGGTAGCCGGTACATGTTAAAGGTCAAAGTTGAGCCACATGACGTTGGACGTTTCGTCAGTCCTCTGGTGTTCGTGTTCTCACGACCAACTGTTGACAAGCCGTTCCATATTGTACGTGAGCTGTGTACAGACTGTACCAACACAACAGTGGCGGAGCTGCAACCCACCTGCCCGTACACAGCGCCATCTCGTGCCGCGATCAATAAAACACCTTCCGATTTCATACCTGGGCAGAAACCATTCTCGTAAGTTATCGAGTGATTTTTATTCAATACATATTTAACCGAATAACCTTCCAAAGGACAGGAGACGGGTAAACATTGATACGCATGATTACAGAATACATATTCATAATAATGTAATAAGAAAATATCGTTATATAACAAACACACATTTCGAGTCTGGATAAAATGTGCCCTTGAATATGATCAGTGTTATTAACTTTCAGAGGGAGCAGCAGTGAGTTAGAGAAAGTAGTTCGTCTTGAGGAGAGTTTTATCCCGGGATCCCTACGCCGGGTGGTTAATCACGGACTGAAGGCTTGGAGAGGAATGAGCGGGGAGGACCACAAGACTCTACAGGACACCAAGTACGGGCATACAACATCAATAAATTCAAAATAGTCGATTAAACTAATAGTCTAGTGATAATAAGCGAGTCAACCTTTAACCTCTGTTGCCTCCGCGAGAAGGGTATGCGTTGATCCCCGTTCGTGTGTTTTTGTGTGTTCGTTCACAATTAATATAACTCGCACAATCATAAATGGAATCTCGTAGCTTAATTGTAGGTAAAAAGTTAAACCCATTCTTTTTAAAAGTCCTAAACAAAGATCGTATTATAATGAAACTTATTATTCCAGTTTTTCCATATAAACTATCATTATGTGACCCTAGGTGAAGATGTTCTTTATGTGCTCTAACCTTCTCGACTTTAATTTTTCAGTTTTAGTCCCTTGAAGATAGATTTGATTTTTTTTCAGTGAGATATTGTCAAGCCCGCTGACCATGTCACAGTACGGTGAGCGCTTTTCCACGCTGCTTCATGTTGAAGAACTACAGATGGAGGTTGACATCCTCCGATATGATCTCAAGGGCGTCCCAATGACGAAGTGTAAAGAAAACGGACGCTGGCTCCTGTTACAGGTAATGCGACGTGTTAAGACGGCTAGTAAGTTAAAAATAAAATACAGATGATATCAAATATTGAAATAGACCAAATGGCTACATTCTTAATTAACTTCCGTTAATTCAATATCCCTGATATGTTCATGTGATTGGACTATATCAGAAACAGGTCCCTGGACTAGCAGAAAATCGGCCCTCTGTTTTGAAAGGGGACAAATTGTACGCTACACCAGTCGATCAACCCTGGGAGACTTACGAAGGGTTCGTTCATGAGGTCCGCCTGGAACAAGTCTGTCTGGGGTTCAATCAGCGGTAATTAATGTGTCGAAGGATAATTATATAGTTTAATGCCAAGTATACCACAACCCGAACATAACATTTAACTGTCGATTATGTATTGATCGAAAGGGCCGATAACACTTACCGGTTGAAAGATTGTTAGAACATATATAATGTTATATGAAAGTACAAACGAAAAAGTTTGCATATTATGTTGGGTACTCAACTCACCAAACGAGGGAATATGCAACATCCGAAAAGACCTTTATACCAAGGTTTAAACATTTGTGTTTTGTAAAACAAATACAATTCAACTGTCACTCTCAGGGGCGGATCCAGGATTTGGGAAAAGGGGGGGTCCAACCCAGAAGGACTAATGAAACCCTAAAAAAAGGTCCTCAGGTCTGGAAAAGGGGGGGTCCAGGCCGCAAAATTTTGTCTGAAGCCCTTAAAAAAACGTTGTTTCTGATGAATAAGGGGGGGGGGGGTCCGGACCCCCTGGACCCCCCCCCCCTGGATCCGCTTCTGACTCTAGATCTGATCTTCGCAACATGATATCTTTACTTTTATTTTCAGTCTTCTCAACAAATTTGTGGACAATATGAAATTCAATGTACGATTTACGTTCAACCGCTTACCCCAAAAACTTGGGCACCGGGCGGTGAAAATGGCGAAGGAAGGCGGCTTGAAACACGTGCTTCTTCCCAGTCAATCATCCGTTGCCGTGAGACACCTACGGTTGAAGAGGGGATCCGACTCAGGTAAAGTGCGTGATACACTATACTTTAGACTGTTACCATTGGATGTTATAAGCATGTATTTCATGTTCTGCTCTATCTGCGCTCATAGTCATAGACTGATCTCCTCCAATATATATATATATATATATATATATATATATATATATATATATATATATATATATATATATATATATATACCCATGGGCAAAGTTAACTGGCATAATTTCTTATGGATAGCGTTGTTATAGACCTTGGAAAAATAATGTTAGTTTCGCAGGATGTATAGGAAATATATGGAAAGAAACTCCCTTAAGGCACACTTGGCATCTTTCCAGACAATTCAAAACCATGAACAGACAATTCTTAGGCTTGGCCACAGAGGAGTTTTGTGACAGATTTTTAGTGCCACCACCGTCATTTATGATATAATTATAATATAGATAATCACTGACAGAATGTGCTTTATTATAAATCATTCCTTTGTTAATAATTTGATATAAAATTTATTTAGAAATGTAAATTTGTTATGTCTCGGATCAAACCTAGCTGTACCGAAGAGTTTTAATAGTAAAATTAAATTCCTGCATAACCATGAGGGAGATACAACATCAGAAACATAGGTATCATGTCCGTCGTAAACGGTTAAACCCCGCCTTGCATCCAACAATTGCGACCACCCCACAATTACGACCACGTTCTTTTTTTGTCCCGAATATATTATCCAGGTAACTTAGAATTGTACAAATAGACCACCCCCAAATTGCGACCACTTTGGATATAGTCCCCATTCAAGGTGGTCGTAATTGTTTGGTTCAAATTACAATACAAAACTTACATTGATGTCAAGGATTTCCAGGCTTGGTCTTTTTTTTTTTTTTGCATTTATGACTGGACACACATTTATTGACCCTGCCCATTAGCAGCAAACACTGATATTCAGTTACTCAGTCAAGTGAAAATAAAGGGCGTCTCCGCTCAGACAAACCCATGAGCGAAGACATTTGGTATTTGAATCTCATTCATTGTGACTCATGACTCGTATATCTGTGAAATAAAGTTTAATTGACAGGGGTTTCTATTTTTATAATATTCTTAAGGTTTGTTGTGCACCTGCCAACAGCGCGGCCGACCTGATCCGTGTTTCGTTTTTCCTGTGAAAAATGTATAATTCCTCAGGTGTTAGAGCACATTCCGTCAGCCAACGTGTTGGCCTGTGCATCTTCCAAAAACGCGGCCGACCTGATCATAGTTTTTTTTTTCCTGCCATATATATAAATCGTTTAATAAGGTGTTGGGGCGCATTCCGTCAGCTCATGTGTTGGCCTCTGTACCTTCAAACAGCGCGGCCGACCTGATCATAGTTTTATTTCTCCTTCTATATTTATAATTCTTTTAGGCGTTGGAGTACATTCCGTCAGCTCAAGTGTTGGCATGTGCACCTTCCCACATGCAGCGCGGCCGATCTGATTATAGTTTTGTTTTTCATGCTATATATATAATTTGTTTAGGTGTTGGAGCACATTCCGTCAGCTCACGTGTTGGCCTGTGCACCTTCCAACAGCGCGGCCGACTTGATCCTTCAGCGCCTGAGTCCCCATGTAGACAAACGACTGATGGTCCGACTGAATGCCTTGTCCAGACAATGGAGGAGCGTGCCCGACGATATTCAGGTAACGAGTATTTTATTAAAATGATTCATTATGATTTGCGTTCATGCAAATTAAACGTACAAAGATGAGTCGTCTATCAATGGATCAGACTTTCCGCTTTTTCTGTGATTTAATGATTTATGCACACTGCCCTTTGAAATCTACGGAATATATTAAATATATCAACCTGTGGGACACATATTCATCGTATTACATTCATTGCCTGGTTCCTGATTTTACGTGTTTTCCCAAGCACGACTTTTTAATCGTACTAGAAAAGAGTTATATCCTATGGGAAAGTGCTGATAACTTGTAATTCAAAGACATACACTTCACAAATATATGTTAAATATGAACGTTTTCCTGATAATTCATATTTGTGAATATATCAAGGTGACCGCACTATATTAGAGCACGCAACTGCATACGAAAGATCAGAGTTGTAGAGACCATTGAAATGTCCATTGAAAATAAAGCCTGCCATATTTAAGTTTATTGCTGTGCACATTTTTTTTGTAATATATATATAACAGGATATGTGTAAATATGAAGACGGCAAATTCTCGTTCCCATGTAAAGGGGTTCTACAGGGATACAGTGTCGTTGTGTGCACGTTGGTCACCGCGGGGCGGTAAGAACAGTTAAATTGCTTTAAAAAAAGATTCTTTTTAATAGGACAATTTTCGGACTTCTCAAACAGACTAAACTTGTAACTCACTTACTTTAAACAATAGTTCTATTCGACAGGTCCGTTTAGCGCACTGCATGACATGATCGATAATTTTGTATTTATTTATTTATTTATTTATTTATTTATTTATTTATAATACATATTTAACCAGGATAGCCTATTCAGCAAAAGCTGTTTTTCAATAGGGTCCTGGTCTAGATGATATAGATAAGTAAACAGATAAAAAAGCAAATATGAAAGAACTGAAATATTGAAGCATAAACATTTTAATATACACCGAGGATTGTCATTACTATATTACCTTTTCCATAGAGAGTTGGACAGTGCAGTTAACAAAATTTGGTGATAGTACCGTTTTCCTAATGGCACTAAAATCTGATGATTTCATCATCTATGGCTGTTTAGCTTTGAGACTGGTGTACAAATATAACTAGAGACCCAACCTTATGTTCAATCTGTACGTGATACTAGTGTGCATAATAGTGGGTAGTCATAAAATAAAACAGTAAAATTGAACATACCGTTTCAGCACTAGTCAAATATAGGTGGCGTCATCTATAGATAACATCTGCCTACTAGTCGCACCATTAATAGTTGCAGCCATTCCTGAGATATTGCTGACAGTCATTAAAATACATGTACTTACAAAATAACAGGAAATTGTAAAATTTAAATTTCCATGAGGACAGAATTTGGAAATATTTAAACAATTCTTACTCTTTCAATTTTGGTTGCTCTAAAGAATTGTTTAACATAATATGGAAGCAAACGTTAATCTTTAAACTATTCAGGAAAAAATTGAGTTGGAATATCTTTTCAAACATGGTCCGACCTGTAGAATCCTACAGGAGCCGCATAATCATATATCCTTGTGTAATTTGGTGCTGAGAGCTACAAGCGTTCTTGAGATATTTTATAATTTATTTGATTATTTTGATTATTTGCCACGTCTAAAATATGGTTAACTGTAAAATCAAAGCTGAAGTGTTACTTTTGTCAGGCGTATCAACAGAAAAGTGAAAAATAACATTCAAGCTTGAGGAAAGGTGGTCAATACATATGTAATTACGCCATCTGCAACTCAAAATGACACAGCAGCCACTTGATTAATATTCCTTTGAACTTTGTTATTCATGGCTGCTATTGTTCCTGGAATATTTTGTAACAGACACCCACTCATGTATGCAAACACATCATATGCGATATTTTGCTATTGACCATCTTGAGAAGTTCCCTATAAACGCCAATTTGAAAAAGAAATTGGCTCAATTCACAGTCATTTTCTTCCTCTTCCTCTAAGGAATTGTTAACTTAGTTGTTAAAGCATAAATATTAATACCGTTTTATTTATCTTGGGAAAAAAGAAAAGATCAGCAGAAACAAGGTCAACACAAGTTCGGCCACCAAACTTATTTGTTTATTTTTGCATAATTATCTATGATTAATAATTTGCAATGTTTCGTGACGACAGCTGCAACTGCTGTTAAGAAATTTGGTTACAAAACCGAGGACGGTAGATAGATTAGTGGACGCTGCACATTCGCATAAGTTCACAGGGATAATTTAAATGTTCGTGGGTCAACATCTTCCATGGATAAACGCAACATTTCGAGATAAACATTTTGGAAAACATTATCTCAGTAACAAGTCTGTTATCTGAGATAATAACCCCCATTTTTTTCATTGTCCAGCTTGGCCTCCGCCCGTTTTCCCGCCGGCCATTTCACTCACGTGATAATCGACGAAGCGGGGCACGCTGTGGAACCGGAAGCAGTCATTGCCCTCGCCGGAGTTGTTGATTTGACCTGTGGAAGTAAAGTGGTACTGGCAGGAGATCCGGAACAACTCGGACCTGTTATTAGGTCGCCAATAGCCAAACAACACGGGTTAGGTATGCTTCGTTACTTTTTTTTGGCGGTATCATTTCTAATCTATATCACACCTGTTGTCTGCGAAATGATATTTGGTAACCAGAATACGTTTTAAAGTTAACATATATGTATATTTTGTCCTAAAGGATTTTTCATACACGTTTCTTTCTAAAAGTTATACCTCTTTAAATCCAAAAGGAAAAGCTTTCACTTTTATACAAATGAAATATAGTTATGACTGTAGTACTGACAAACATAACAGAATAAGAATATTAGGTCGTTGATTGTTTCACTAGTTCACGTCTTACTTATATGACATATTACTGAGTATTTCTTTAAATAATTTTTCCGACAACATTGGAGCAGTCCCCAATTTACATATTTTAGATGTGTCAATAATTGAGCGACTGATGAAGACGGACGGCGGTATCCACTCGCGTCAACCAAAGAAAGACCCATATGACAGCCGTGTGGTGACCAAACTTCTCATCAACTACAGGTCCCACCCCAGTATCCTCAAAATACCAAACGACATGTTCTATAACGGGGAGCTCACAGCTCATAATGACCTCAATGTCAGTACTCTGTGTCGATGGGAAGAACTGCCCAAACAGGGATTTCCTATCATATTCCACGGCATCGTTGGCGAGGACCTTCGTGAAGGAAACAGCCCGTCTTTCTTTAATCCCAAAGAAGCCGCCCAGGTGGAGAAGTACATAGAGAAGTGACTACAAGCGCGGGGAAAGGGCATCAATAAAGTGAAGGAAAGTGAGATTGGTGTCATTACCCCCTACAGAAAGCAGGTCAGTGGTATCAGAAATAGAAGGAACTCTATTTAGAGAACAAATTCTGTCCTACAAAGAGAACAAGCAGAAGTGCGTCCTGTTGGTTTGGTTAATTTTTCATGCGTTACATCGATAAACGGCATGGACTGTAAAGCACAAGTTACTTTACTTATTCACGAGTTAGTGTAAATTTTTGCATTACATCATACATTAAAACAGATAAACGGGATAAAAAAGATAATGAAGATAATTTACCATGTATCTAACGAAAGTAAATGACCACAATATCGGTATTTCGATCGCTCTTAAATAAATACCGTATCCAAAAAATACTATGAAGCATACTTTACCGGTATTCCACGTAACAACAGATGCAGGCATGGATGGATAAATAAATTAATGTGGATTTGTTGAACTTGCCTTGTCTGTATTACGTCCGTGCGAAATACACTCCATTATAGGTGAAACAAGAACTACGGGTACTTTTAATAGCATGACTGTTATTATCATGGGCCTCGTTTCGGAGGGGGGGGGGGGAAGCATATGTCCCTCTCAGTGGTAATGGACAGAGTATTTTTTGCCTCCTTCAGTTTAAAGGGGGTAAAACGCATAATTTTGCATAATTTTGCGATTTCGGGATTATATATCCGTCTTCCACTTTTTTTTAGTTTCTTCAATTTAGCTTAATATTCTTTTAATTACGCATCTCATCATAAGAAAATTTAGCCTGTGATTTCAATGGCCTTATTGAATCATCATAAATGTTAGCCCATTGAATAATCTAATTATGATTAAAAGAATTGTTGAAAATTAAGCAAATAAATACGTTCATTACCACAATATATATGTATATATATATATATATATATATATATATATATATATATATATATAATGCGCGGAGCCATGTTATTTTCTCAGTGTATAGATAACAGGATGAAGACGCCTTAGTGTTGACTAACTGTTAATTTCATTCACAAGCTTTCGAAGCTTAGAGCTCCTTCATCAGGTGTCAGGACCCCTTAACTTCCCATCCCCCTGGATCCGCGACTGATAATATATGTATATATAGCCTTTGTGTTGGGGAAGAAGATATGGAAAAAAGTTATAGTCTGTGTGGGGTTACTGTTCTTATTTCGCGGTGCTTTTGCCCTGGATTTGCCTTGGTCGGGCTTCTTCTGTTCGTTCTCCGGTGGATTGTTCTCTTACATTTTCATAACTAGTTCTGCTTCTTCTGATACTTCTATTACTAATAGTCCATGTTTTGACGGTAGGTCCTGAAGATCCGTCAGGTGATGAAGAAGAGAAGATGGGATGACATTAAGGTGGGGTCGGTGGAGGAGTTTCAGGGTCAGGAGAGACGGGTCATCATCATCTCCACAGTCCGCAGTAACCCTGACTACCTTCTCATGGATGAGGAATACAAACTAGGATTTCTCTCAAATCCAAAGGTAGAATTCCTGTTACTTCTTGGCAACAATAAAATTAATATACATGAGTGAACCATGCTTTTTGAAAATGAAACCTGCTTCTTTCTTATACAACTATCTGCTAGTTTCTCATTGGTTCAATTCAGATTCAATTCTCTCTCTCAGTTCATGCCAAACACTTAAATGACATGGAAGCAAATTTAATAAATGATCGATCAACTTTATATAATGACATATATCCATTCTAAAACAAATACGTGTAGAAAGAGAAAAAGTTACTTGTTCTGTTTGTTAATGGTGAAGCACTCTTTATTTTTAACGTGATGCTTACAACTTTTTGCAGAGGTTCAATGTGGCCGTAACCAGAGCCAAAGCGCTACTGATCACCGTGGGGAACCCAAACTTGTTGTGGAGGGATCCTAACTGGAAGAGGTAATAAACTCATACAAATATAAAACGACCCATTAATCACAGGCCTTCCAACACCCCCCCCCCCCCCACACACACACGCATAATATTGCCTGTAAGCGCTCAGCAAAATAATAACGTTGAGAGCCAACTAGTCTGGTCCGACAAACATTTAGGGCAATATTTCAAAAGGTTTTCGAGAAAGAACACGATAGATGGTCAGTCGGACGCACAATAACCTGATTATTTCCAGGCACCTGCCTAAAGGCGGTGCAAGTGTGACCCTGCAGTCCGACAACCCACAGCCGTCGGACCGATGGCGTGTTCAATCTCGGGGTTCATAATCAGCCAGTTTCAAAGTCTAAAATCGCCAATGTAAGGATAATGATAAAATTACACACCTGATCAGGCGCGGATCCAAAGGTCTTTTTAAGGGTCGAAATCCCCCCCCCCCCCCCCCCCCCCCCCCCCGCCCTCGGTTGATTTTGCTTGTCAATTTCAACGCACGTGCCAGTTCGAATGCAGCTCGCTTCATAGTCCTGGGGCCAATTTAAGCTGCACTGCTCGTCATTGTTAGGTTTGATGCCATTTTCTGTTGCAGTGATTCATGGAGATCATATTTCAAAACATTACCCCTCTGGAAATGTGACCTAAAGGCTTGAAATCAGCAATTTTATTAACTTCTTGAAAATTTTTGGGTTAATGTCAAGGGTTCACTTTTCGAAATTGTAATGTGGAGATATTTTTCCTACTAAATTCAATCAGAGCTACAGTCGTAACTAATTGTGATGTGCTAAATCAATTTAAATTAATTTCAAAACTCTTTTTTGAATTTTTAACCTTCAAATTTTAAAATTAAAGTTTAAATTATAAAAAGGCATATAATTTTAAAACGTTCCTGTTACTTGGGATATAAAGAGGTATGATTAGTTCTTATCATAAATTTGATGAGCCAAATGGATTAAAAAAGTAACTTTTGTCATTCAGTGTATTTTAAGCCTTAAAGTTTACATTTTTAAGCTTCTTAAAGTAATTAAATGTGATTTTTGTTTATAATAATGGTATACATCAGCTTTTGGGGCAGAGTAAAACTTTGATGTGTACACTCCATGTAAACGACAAGGGGCAGTTAGTTGTGTTCTCTTTAATTCGACTGAAATGAAGGTACAAAAGTAAATTTGAAGTTTTCACATGAACTTTTAAATTGAAAAGAAATAAAAAGTCACTAAATTTAAAGTCTTAATGGCATTTGCAAAAAAATCACTGCAGATGCAGTTAAAATATTAATTTGATAAACATATCCGGAGATATAATTGCTTTCAACACATTCTGCTTTGCACTTAAACGTATAGCATATGCATACATTAAGGATGTATATATCTATTTTTAATTGACACTATAACTTTTCTGATACAGGCATTACTTGAGAAAAATAGCATTAACTTTAATGATATTAGGTGGCGCGTCAAAAGTTATCGCTTCAATAATATGCCCCTTAAGTTTGAAAAAAAAAACAATAAAAAAGACAACCAAACTGGGGATACCCTTCTTAGGCTGAAACCCCTGCGAGGCGACGTAATTTTTAGTTTCATAAAATTTAACTAGATTTTATTTTCGCCAGGAAGACTGGCATTTTTAGCTTAATCAATCACTGTTTGTTTATATTTGATTGAAACCTCTGATTGAAACCTCTGATTGAAACAACCAAGAGTTTCTATATTTATACGGAGTATTCCGCGAGTCTTGGGCAGAATACATTTGGTTATATTTTCCATTCCTTTCACATTTTGGAATAAAATAAATTGTTTACATTTAATTTCAACAATTAATTTTTAAAAGTCCAGAGAATCAGAATACCAGCCCAAAACCTGATTCGGACTGTGAGCATACAAAATAACAAAGAATGAATAGGCAGGCCATTCATTTGATTAATAAAAACAATACGACTGTTCAACTCTTAGACAAAACCATTAGCTGGGCCAGGGGGTCTGGATGGCTGTAAACTTGATTTAACAGCAGAGGTAGTCATTGTTATCAGGAAATCGGGACTTTGGCTGACATGATTGGGAACTGGTCAAAGTATCCAAAGAAACTGAAACAGAAAACACCTAATAAACTCCCTAAAAGTAAAGTCTCTTGTTATCAAATTAGTTTTGATCTCCTGTTCAGTATCATATTGAGCCGTGGTGGTATTGTCAGAAATTTCAAGACATGATGATTTTTTTATTATTTTTGTAGGCCAAGTTTGCATGACGGTTCTAAAGTACTAGTCAGTATGAATGTCGATTGATTGAGACGGATGCAGATGAACGAAATCCTGTTGTATTTCCAATTTAATGACAAATTCACTTTACTGGATATTTGAGAGAGAATGCCTGTTTACTGATATATTATATACCTTGGTCATTTTCGCAACTGTTCGACAGGGGCATCCTAGACCATTGCTTTTTCTAAAATCGCACACCATATATGTTACACTGAACCTATGATGATCCTTTTATGTCTTCGGGTTTTCACATATATCTTTTAATTATAACTGCGTTAATTCCGCAAAACGATAACTGTCAATAATATACTGCTGATAGTAGACGTTTGACCTGGAGCAGGTGGGTTTGTATTGTTGTCAATCTTTGTACACTGCCAGCTATACTGCCCCCCTCCCTCCATCAGGGGAAATTATATATAGCAGATAATTAAAGGAGAATCCAGAATATAAAGAACATTTGACCTCAAGGTTATACATGACAGATAAGACTTTGTGGTTTATGTGGTTCGTTACTCTTTCTTTTATATTGCTTATCCTTTGGTTTGCCAACAAAGACTATTTATTATGCCCCCCCCCCCCCCTCTTTTTATTGTAAAACAATAAAACTCCATCATCTTGGGTATCTGCCTAGGATATCTGAGAACTTGCGACATATTATAAAAGGACCAGCCACGAAACTAAGTCCGAGTCCGAGTCATCGGAGCTAAAAGAAATAAAACCAGTTTATATGAAAGAATCATTCACTCCCTATTACCTTTCAGTTAACGTATCTTTTTTTACTCTTAATTATAATATTACCTGAGACGCTTCATGGAACAGATGACATTTGGTAATGTAAATTAACAGAAGAAAGAACAGTTGTATAACATTTGTCCATATTATAATTTTTTATAATTGTTTTTGGTGGAGATAACCGCCTCCATTTTTTATGCTTTCTTATCTAATAAGTATGTACATCTGCAGAGTTCCATTTCGGTTTGGGACTACGTGACAGGGCGGTAGCACTCGCTTCTTATCAGATTATTTTTGTATCCTGGTGTCACCCAGGCCCGGGGTCTACCGTAGCTGCGGGTCTTGGATGCGTAATCATCCCCAAGCTTGGTCATAACACCGAGGAACCCCCAAAGACGCACTCGACTGTGACTGATACACAGTTGTCGGTCACAGCCTTCCCATTAAGCCTGCAGAGCACTCAACCTGCGTGAGGCCGACCGTGAAAATCACCACTTTGGCTGAGATTTGAACTCACGACCTCCCAGCATTGAGTCCTGTGCTCTACCCCTGAGCCACAGAAGCCGGTTTAATCCATATTATTATATAATTATCTCCCTCTTCAATTACTCTTAGCCTTTTATCTTATATAAAAAGTGATTTTAATGCCAGCTATCCAGTCTGTGAGTGTCTAACTCCGAAGTTTGCGGAACTTATGATCCCAACTGTAAATAAAGGTCAGTAAACAGGTCCATAAGTAATCAGGTCACCTGGGTACCATGACTTAAGACTTTTACACAAATTACTGTGAAATCCGTTTGAACATTTAAAATTAGGCATTAACGGTTTAAAATTAACGTTAAGATAAACTTTGCTCTCCTCTGGGTTCGGCGGTTTTTTTCACACAAAGCCTATGGCCTGAAATTTGTCCAAAATAAGGTTCTCTTCTGAATGCTAAGATACACCTTTATTTATAGATTGGAAATTTGAGATTTTAAATTTGATTAACTAAATCTAACGGACGTTAAACATACGAATATGAAGTTTTGCTGTCTTGTCAGACATAATACAAAATTAACACAAAATGCTAACGCATACATTCATACATTAAATATAAACATATTTTTATAACATTTCAAGAACAATTTGGAGAATAAAATGATGTAACGGTTTAACTTAAAACAGACATTTAACAAGAATTTCATTGAAAGGGGAGTTTAAAAAACTAAAACTAGAAAGATAAGCTATATATTTATTTTCAAAATAAATAAAAATGCCCTTGCTGTCCTGCCGGCTTTAATAAAGCATTGTACATCCAACATGTGCGTATTTTAAGTTTAAATGGACTATGTTGTAAGTTATAGATCCGAAATTTTTTGACACCATTTCATTGGTTTCTGTCCATCGGATTTTATAATAATTTTATTAATTTTGTCCGTGCCGCTTGTGTGGATACGTATTGCTATACTGTCGGCTTCAATAATGGAGCTAATATATCTACATGTAGTAAAAGTTTTTAAATTAAGGTCTAATGATCGTCAAACAACCTTGGTTTAATTTAGCTTTAGAATTCATATTAAAATAAATTTTAGCCACAATGATATATACATATTTGGAATCCTTAGAATATCTACTGTTGGATGAGATGTAAATGAACATTGTCTCAGATTTTCCTTTGAAGATTTTAAACTTTAAATTATTTATTTTATATTTTTTTAACGCGATATATCCCACATTTTGCAAAGAGTATGTATGTAAAAATAGTATCACATGGACGAACATACAAATATCTCCAGGAGTTTTTTCGATTGTGTGTTTATAATCTTTTTTCCTATTGAATTTTCAATTTTTAAAAAAATTATGATACAAACTATGCATATTTTTTTAAATGGTGTATAACTGCTAAAATAAAACAGATATCGAAAAAAGAAAAAAAAAGAATTTTAGATTACATGTCAACTTACCTATATGCAACATTTGAAAACTCTGCTTTTAGTGGTTTTTTAGAAATATCGCGCCGAAGACCGAGCAGTCTGTTGAAATGTGGTTTTGAGAAAATGGCCAAAAACTGTTTGGGAAGAGAAATCGCGTATTCAACGGAAAATAGGAATATCAGTGACAGTCGTGTATTTTCATTATATATTCTGATCTGAATTGGTTTCGATAAACAAAATTGAAAATTAAATAGTTTGTCATGGTGAAAAATACGAAATTTTAACATGAAATGACATCACAAGAACTGCCAATCAGAAGTAGGCGGAGCTTAGTGCAAAATGTCATGACAACTGTAAATTTTCATACTAAATTTACATTTTTTATTTTTCTAATTAAAATTCTAAAATTCAGGGTTTTAGTAAAAAATTTAAATGAATCTAGATTTTAAACAAATTTAGAAATATAAAAATGAATTGTCCATGCCGTATCAGTGGGATAGACCCACCATAATTCTGACGTGCTTAATACTAAAAAAATAAACGTTATTTGATATTTATTTAATCAAATAAACTATCTTAAATTTGTGAATATTAAATTCAAAACGATACATGAGACTGAACTGATTAAATTATTCGATCACAATTATGATTAGAACTAATTATGCCTGTTTTATTCAAATATAGTATAGTTTTAAAAATATATGCCTTTGATATATATATTTATGTTTATATTTATACTCATTTTAAATTCAAATTAAAAGTAAAATTCATTTGTAACTTCATTTCAGTCGAATCAAAGATAACACAAACATAATGCCCCATGCCGTTCATCATACATAAAAGTTTTACTTGCCTGCAGAAGATCATGTATACCCTTATTATAAACAAATAATCACTTATTTAATTACTTTAAATTGTATAAAATTGTAAACTATTGGGCTTGAAATACGCTGAATAAAAAAAATTAACATTTTTATTCCATTTGGCTAATCATATTGATGATAAGGACTAATCACGTAGTCGTGACGAGCCTAAATGTTTTTATAGAGATAAAAAAATCAGATTCTGTAACACTAGGCAGCTTGAAATGTCTAGGGGAATGAATAAAGAAGTCGGTGTTTTTTTGTTAACAAATAACTATAATTTATTTTTAAAACAACCCTAACATTACAATACACTAATTTAATACAATTACACTGTACAACAACAGTATAACAGCAAATCAATACAATCACACAGCATAATAAACAAAGTGCACAGTACCTGGATACCACCACTGTCACAGCGACAAGTCCTTTAAAATGTATAAGCCGGATGAACAGTTCAAACAAATCTTCTCAGAGAAAAACAGTCCAATGTAATCACAAAATCAATCTACTGTTATCCAAAAGTGAAATCCTGGCAGTAATCCGAAAGGCAAACTGAAGACTATATAAAATCCGTCATAAATTCCGAAGAAGACTTATAACTGCTGCATGTATCGGAAAAGGTCCCACAAACTGACACACACTCTCCCGTACCCGCTGGAATATTTCTCTCCTCTCTTTTAATGCTAGTTCATGTTGCATTTCCAGCTTTTTTAATTCTAATTGCATATCAAGGCTGTCATTTTTTTATGTTTCCAACTTCACCCTCTTCAATTAAACCTTTGCTAACCAGATCTTGCATGATTTTAGCAATGATATCAGGCTTTCTCAAAGCTTTATTCACACTTTGCCCAAAGTTTGTCCCAAACGCAACAACAGTTCCTTTGTCAACTGTTCAAGTTGATCAGGGTCGGGATCGTAACAAATAGGGGCTCGTCCAACGTGACGGTAAAATTTGTTGCCCAGGGTATAAGCTTACCAAAGTGTGACTCCTGGGATAATTAGTTTTGTTCTGATAGCAGAACGCTCTTAGGAGGGGATTGTTTCGGGGTGACATAAAAGCGAAGCGTACTGTCTCGCTAGAGTAGCTTGCTTTTCTAGCGAAGCGGATTGGACGCCAGACATGTGCGCCACCGTGATGGGTTCGAATCCCGGATCGGACCAGTATTTTCCCCTGAGCAATTTGTCTTCGTAACAAATGGGGGCTCGTCCGGGATCGGACCAGTATTTTCCCTTGAGCAATTTGTCTTCGTAACAAATGGGGGCTCGTCCGGGATCGGCCCAGAATTTTCACCTGAAAAAATTGTTTTCGTAACAATATTCCAAATAACAGTAAGGTTTTTTTTATATTCAATTTTTTAAATTTACAATTTGAAGTTTAAAGTTTGAAATAGAGTTTCAAAATCGATTTTAATGGATTTAGCACATCAACATTAGGTCAAGTGGTAGCCCTGATTGAATTTAGCAGTAAATATTTCTCCACATAACAGTTCGTAAAGTGAACTCTTGACATTAACCCATATATTTAAAAAGAATATGTTCAGGGGTTGGATAATAAAATTGCCGATTTCAAGCCTTTTGGACACTTTTCCAGAGGTGTAATATTTTTAAATGTGATCTCCATGGATCACTTTAACATAAAATGACATCAAACCTAATAATGACGGGGGGTGCAGCAAACTCGAAATTTAGGGCCTGTTTGGGAATTGGCCCCAGTAGTACATCAGCCAGAGGGTTCATCGGTACCAAACAGGTGACAATTGCTATCATTTTTTTAAAGGTGTATGTGTGTAGATAATAAAAATGCCTGATAGCAGTATGAAAGTGGTAGCTTTCTTTAAATATCAGCCTGTTTTGAAATGTACTTGCACCGATATTGCAATTTTGTGAGACACAGTGATATATTAATATCACTTAGTTATAACATCTTATATAATGCCTATTTTAAAACAAGTTTAATGTCAGTTGATAGTAGACATTATAGCTTTCATCTGGTGTGTCATTCATGTATATAGCTTTCCAAATTCTAAAGATATGATTAATTTTCCTCACCCTGTATCATAGCAATTTGTAAAAATTTTAGCTAAATTATTAAAAAAACACAAGGTGTTTTTCTGATAAGCCCATCCGTGACCAGTTGGTTTTATTAAGTTTTTAATAAAGTCTGAAGTTCTTTAGCTGAAGAAAAAACGTGTCTGGCACCCAACTACAATTTTTGGATTTGGGCGTGGTCACAGAAAGGTGTTATTCCATTCTTCAGTTAGCCGATACGTCCCAATTTGATCAATTGTACACAGAAACAATTAATGCCTGGTTGATGTTTTTGAGTACTTTTGTGTCGCATACCCACGCATTTATTGAATCCCGATTGGTTAATCCTCCCAATTATTCCACGTGGCTGCTATCGGGGGCCGATATATAGACTAGAACTCAGATGTCGCAAGCCGAATGTCACACACGACAAGAATGCAGGCACTGGTACTCGGCTTGTTGTTTGAATATATGTTTTTTGCATGTCTCTGGTTGAAAAAAAGAATGTTAAGTCATTTTAAACAGTATATTTTATTTGTATGTTTTTGTTATATTGGTGCCTAAGTCACTTGTGATGTGATACAAACTAGGCTGCCGTGTCTGCACTTCTGGCCAAATTCGCTTTCTTACACGAAATATTAAAGAGCATTCGATTGAGAGAGGGCTAGGTTGTCTGCTGAAATATTTCCATGTAAATATTTCCAACAAAATTAACATATAAAACAAGGCAAGAGCAGTAAATGTACCTACAACATGTTGCTTGGGTGGCACCATAAATAAATGAAAGATATTGCAGTTTGCCTTCGTGTCAGAACTAATTGTGAAGCAGAGCTTTAAATTATTCATTCTGAGTTGCCTATGTTTTATACTATTAACATTTCTGACAGGAGAGAGATTTCTAAATAAATCTTATTTTCTATAATGGAAACCAGATGTTTATTTGAATCGTGGGGCAAACAGTATTTTAACGAGAATATATACCAGTTTGCTATATGTCCAGTAAGTGCAATAACTCATCATGTTCCGGTTTTATGTTAATATGTTAAAGCCAAGGAAATGCTAGTGATAAGCCAAAATTAATAAAATCAGTTGTTTAAGTTGAACAAATGTTATATAATTCTAACCTGCTTTGACTCAGGAGTTCACTGATTATGTTTCAAACAAAACCCTAGCAGTCCAGTGTCAACCAATTTTACCCGATTGAATAACATACATTGTTCGCCTTGGGCTATGTATGTACTTGCACCAGAGAGTGCCATTTTGTTTTAATCTTTAAAATGCAAATTTCACTTAACGGTCAAAGCAACATGTGTCCCTGTCATTCCAAAGGTTTGAGGGAGATCATGTTAATCACTGACTGCTGTACTGGCCGAACAAATATAATATCAATGGGGTTTATGGTTTTCCCCTTAAGAGAATATCATTTCTCGCTTAGTAGGATATAATTGTAACTGTTAGATCACAAAATGTGGATACATATTCTAAAACAGTTTAGTTTTCATAATATTTTCTTTTAGTAAAACATTTCAGTAGATACACACATGATAATAAACCTGAAAGTAACTGATTTGTCATTCTCCTGGTGATTTCTATTTCAGTTCCTTGCAAGTGCTAACTTTCTTATGACTTGATTTGGCAAGGTAGCCAGGCTTGAAATAACTGTAAGATATAATAGACTTATAAAATCCCCGGTGATAATGCAAAATAAATATGACGAAATATATACAGCGAACATTCACGCTGAACAGTGAAACTTTACATAAGTAAACATCCTTTATCTTAAATACATTATAACCCGTTACCTCTTCTGTTGGTTTTAAATGTTAAACTTTACTAAGTGTCCCGCTGGCCATTATGCTCAGCTGAGTCTATATTGGTCAGTGATCTAATTCTTATCGACTAAGGAGAGTTTAAGAGAACCTGTATACACAACGTCTGAACATCCCAGGTCTAGTGATTTGTACCTTGTTATATATCACACTGATAATTGCAGTATGTCATTCATAAAAAGAAAAAAAATCTTCCTTTTTGCATTGTCCATAATCGCGAATAATGATGGAACAATAGAGAGTGAAACTAAGAAATACCATTTCAGCTCTAGTCCATTATAATCGGTAAGCAACATATGATTAAAATTTCTTACCATTCAGAAAAAAACCCTGGAAATGTACCAGTTTTACTCGAAGAAGATAGGTAAACATAAATGGTGCTATCTGTGGTTTATATACTCGTAAAAGTCATATGATCAATGTTTGGTAAAGCACATTACAACTCGTAGGTAAAATCATATATGAAATACAACAATAAGCTAATGTAAGTCTACGCCAAGGTAACGCTAGCCCTCACATAAATCTTTTTTTATTTCCTGATGTGAGTAGGAAAAACTGAAAAAGATCATTTTGACTCAAGTCAACATAAGTGGCGATACTTGAAACTAACACTGACATACCAGTCATGGTATCAATATGCTGGGTATTGGTCATTACATTTTAAAGACAAACACTTGTGATCAACAAAGTAAAAATATAGAGTAGAGACAAATCTTATAATAATCCAGCAAACTTCACACTTATTTAGTCATCTCCACTGAATAAGCCATGGAATGAAATGATTTATATTTTTTGGCTTGCACAAGTTAGGAAAACCTATATCTTACAAACAAAATACCAGTCCAGTGATCAATATTACCACAGAACTTGGAGAGTTGCACAGTTGCGGCAGTTCCTGCTGTATTCCGTTAGCGACATAACGTTATATCTGTTGACGTATTCTATATATGGAGTATTTTGCTTAAGTGTGAGGCCTCCCTTTTTTCGGACCTGGGGACCTTTTTTACAACATTGCCAGTGTGGACCCCTCCATTTTAAATCCCGTATCTGCCCCTGTGAGGGTATAAGCAAGTTTAACTGAAGGTAAACACTTATTTATCAATAATGGCACATCTCTGAAAAGATCATTTTGCTTGATATAAGTTTGGCATATAAAGTTGTATGAAGTAAATTGATATAACCACTCCTTTGTCGTCTTTCCTAGGGGTGGGTGTAAATATAAGAATGGATTACATAAGCAGTATACACCCAGTGGCCATAAATAACATGTCACACTGAAGCGTATGGTTCAAGCTATCATTTGAGACCAAATTTGACTGGATACGTTTTACATATTTAGTAGTATGGGGCTTATAACCACTCTGCAGTCGGTGTCCTTAAGATGAAAAAAAATATATACGTCATCCGACATAAAAGATCCATTTATTCAATGAAAGCTACCACTTTCATACTGCTATCAGGCATTTTTATTACCTGCACATCTATACCTATCAAGCACACATGGTGAAAATTTGTCACTTAAATGGTACCGATGATCCAAATTTTGGGGTCTGGCTGAAGTACTATCAAGAACGGTCTTTATCTCAAGACTGTCATGAGATGTATAATGAAACCCACCCCAGACTATTGAATCTTATGCTGGTAGGAAACTTGGTGTTTGCGTTTATAGAATATCTGCTGTTCGAGTAACATAAGAAATTACCTCAATTTTGTAACCAAAATTGCCATGCCTGGATTTGTGGTTACGAGACCCACTGACCATATCGTACAATTCATACATTTTGTCCTGACTTTCTATGACAGTCTACCTTCTTGCTTGGTCAAAATGTAACACTTTTATAAATTAAGCTTATAATATATATATATATATACAATCATATTATTTTCAATCATAAAATGATACAAATTTCTTCATAACCAGCGTAATAATTTTGATGGTCTGGGATTTCATTTTTATTTGACCTTGTTTCATTTTAGCTAAACTTTGCCTAAAACGATAATTGATGAATGAACCAACTATATAAATTATATGTGTGTACATTTACAATATACGTCTATATCTGTTTAATACTCTTAAAATATTTTCAATTTCTCTATTATTATTTTGGCAGGTTCATCCAGTATTGTCAAGAAAATGGTGGCTACACTGGTTGTAGATTTACAGAGCCGGTTGAGTTGATGAGAGATGTCCAGAGAAAGCTCATCCAGCTCAAGCTTTCTGAAGATGGTAGGTACAAACTTACAACAGTCGGTAGTGTTCCTGTAGAGAGCGTCGGTAGTCTCCGGTAATACCCGAAGTCTCTAGTATCGACGTAGAAGTTTTCAGTAGTAACCGTCGGTAGTTTCCAGTAGTAACCGTCCGTAGTCTCCAGTAGTAACCGTCGGTAGTCTCGAGTAGTAAACGTCGGTAGTCTCAAGAATTAACCGTCGATACTTTCCCAGAAGTAACCGTCGGTAGTCTCCAGTAGTAAACGTCGGTAGTCTCAAGAATTAACCGTCGATATTTCCCAGAAGTAACCGTCAGTAGTCTCCAGTTGTAACCGTTGGTAGTCTCCAGTAGAAACTGTCGGTAGTCTATAGTCTAAACCGTTGGTAGTCTCAAGAAGTAACCGTCGGTAGTTTCCAGTAGTAACCGTCGGTAGTTTCCAGTAGTAACTGTCGGTAGTCTATAGTTTTAACCGTCAGTAGTCTCCAGTAGTAAACGTCGGAAGTCTCCAGAAGTAACTGTCGGTTGTTTCCAGTAGTAATCGTCGGTAGTTTTTAATAGTAACCCTCGGTTGTTTCCTGTAGTAACCATCGGTTTAGTGTACAGTGGTGAGCGTCGGTAGTTTAAAGTAGTAACTGTCGGTAGTCTATTGTCTTAACCGTCGGTAGTCTCCGGTAGTAACCGTCCGAAGTCTCCAGATGTAACCGTCGGTTGTTTCCAGTAGTTACCTACGGTAGTGTCCAATAGTAACCGTCGGTTGTTTCCTGTAGTAACTATCGGTACAGTGTACAGTGGTGAGCGTCGGTGGTTGTAACCGTCTGTGATTTCCAATGGTAACCGTCGGTAGTTTCCAAAAGT
Source organism: Sipunculus nudus (assembly GCA_026874595.1). Lineage (NCBI taxonomy): Eukaryota > Metazoa > Annelida > Sipuncula > Golfingiida > Sipunculidae > Sipunculus > Sipunculus nudus. The sequence goes on along the minus strand of CM049306.1, from coordinate 7,851,331 downwards.
GACGATCTGTTGTTTCCTGTAGAAACCACCGGTATAGCGTGCAGTGATGAGCGTCGGTAGTTTAAATTAGTGACCGTCGGTTGTGTTCCCGTTTCAATTGATGGTCTTTGTTGTTAGTAATGACCATAGATGTTGACGCACATAAACCCGACTGAACCCACGGAATAGTTTTAATATTCGTGGCTGGTGCGACTAATATAAGAACCCTGATCTGGAAACATAAAATATCGTAGTTTTACTCTTGTCCATATCAATAGCCACAAAATTCTCTGTTTGTTCTCTTTACCATGGCAATATCTAGTCCAAAAAAATCTAATTCTGGAATATACCAGAGGTTCGTGTACCACGGGTTACATTGCTTATTTCAGCTGAGGTTAATGAAGAGGCCTTAGATTAATAGTTTTGAGTTTATTGACGAAACGTCATTATGCCACATGCACCACAGTCATCTTTAAATGAATATTAAAATAAAACAATAAACATATAACTATACGGATTACCAAGACAGAGAACTGATTTAGTTTTGTTTTATTTACAGACATGGAAATTGGAGAAAGCATGGTACAGAAGATGGACGGCCCTGAGTGGAAGGCAGATTATTAGTCTAACAACATCATGATCTCACACAAAGTACGCCCCACAGATGTTTGCAATTAGAAGCGTGCGTTGCTAAAAAACTACATTTGAGGAAAGAAATGAGAAATGAGGCATTAATTCCTTCATGTTTTACATTAAATAAAATTATAACCAGGGGTTTGTTTTGCATTTATTTTTATAAATTTTGCAGTTTGCTTGAGAAAAAAGATCAACTATTTACACAGGGTGCTCTCTCTCTCTCTCTCTCTCTCTCTCTCTCTCTCTCAATGATTTTAAACACCTGTATTAACATTTTGCGTGATTTATTGATACAAACCTACATAAAGCTTAATCAGCACACAAATGCTGCAGTAACGACATAAACCCCTTTTATTTGTTAACTTTACAGGTATTGGCTATGAAGCTATTTTTCTGAAAAACAAAGCTGCTACCCATAAAGCCCTAGCCTGCAAAGTAATGTTGTCCCCTTTCACTTTTGAAAATGACATGAATTTTTATGTATACAGCTGATATGTGAGGCTTTAAGACTGTCACAGGCATTAGGTATTCAATGTGCATCATGCCCATGTTATAAGATTAGTCATCATACGGGTACAAAGATTAAAGACAAACTAGAAAACGACTAGTCGACAAGTGACAACCTGTATCCGCCGAAATCACAGTGGTACGGGGGAAGTGAGGCATGGAATGAAGTCCACTAAAATTCTTAGAAAAGACATTAATTTTTTCAACGAAAACAGGGATGTAGGTGGCGCCACCTGTCCGGTTTACGAAAACAAGTGACTCATGGGTCATGACGCCCAGCCGACTGACATGTAGACAATATGTCCTTGCACAGGCAAACTAATTAAGATAATGAAGGTTGCATCATCGTTCATGCATATAAGCTTAAGTTCATCAAGACCCATAAGCACACCAAATTTGATAATAATTCAACCAGCCTTTCTTGAGGAATCTGGCAATTTGTGTGTATTTGCATTATTTCTGGGGTGCCCAAACATACCCCGAAACTCTTAGAATATGGGTCACAGTGACCATATTTCAGGTTTCTGGGGAGAACTTTTTAGGAACTCTCAGGATGTCAAGTTAGAAGATTCTTGGTTCAATTGATTTGTGCCCTACATTTGTAACAAATTTTCAATTATTTTGGGGGTGACTATAAGCCCATAGATCGGAGAATATGGGTAACAGAGACCTAATTTCACAAGTCCAAGGAGACTGTTTATGGACCTCCCTGGATTTTAAGTTAGAAGATTCTAGGTCCAACGGTTACGATTTGTGCCCTGTTTACAGACGATTGCATCTTTAAAGGTCTCAAAAATAGAGCGAAAAAATGTGTTAAAATTCGAAAAAATCCAAGTGGCCCCACCAGTCTGCTGGAAAGGACGAAACTCTCCTTGATCAATATGCATGCAAAGAATCATGGTGATCAATGTATTGGTTGTTCAGATACTGGACCTTTTGTATCAAACGTTTAATTATTCTGGTGTACTTCTGAACCGAAAGGCTCAGAGAATATGGGTAACAGAGAACTAATTAAATGTTTCCAAGGAGATTTTTTATGGACCTCCCGGCATGTCAAATAAGAAGATTCCAGGTCCAATAGTTACGATTTGTGCGCTGTTAACAGACGACCACATCTTTGAAGGTCTAAAAAATAAACAGAAAATGCGTAAAAAATTCGAAAAAGTCGAGGTGGCGCCACCAGTCTGCAGGAACTGATGAAACAGTCCCTGATGAATATGCATGGAAAGAATCATGGCGATCAATGCAGTAGTTGTTCAGAAACTAAAGCTTTTGTATCAAATTTTTAGTTATTGGGGGGGGGGGGGGGACACGTCTGAGCCCAATAACCCGGGAGATATGGGTAACGGAGACCTAATTTCAGGTTTCCAAGGAGATTTTTCATTAACATCCCAGCATGTCAAGTTAGAAGATTCCAGGTCCAGCGGTTACGATTTGTTCCTGGTTAATGGACAGACGGACGGACGGACGCCGGGCAAAGAGTGATCGCTTTAGCTCAGATGACCTTCAGTCATCCAAGATGGATGGACATGCCAAATTTTAGACCAACACATTGAACCACTCCTGAGATATGAGCAATTTTGGCCACAAGCAAACGTACGGAGGGACGTCAAGGGAAAACGATTGCAGATGGTGCCACCAGTCTTGTTTACGAGTTGGAGGAGTCCAACTATGGACTCAAAACAAGTATCCATTCTCATACTATTGGATTTATTTGCTGCCTTTGATGTAGTGGATCATCAGCTCTTATTACAACGGTTGTCCACCAGGCTTGGAATAACTGGAGATGCCTTGCAATGGATCAGGTCATACCAGTGCAATCGAAGTCAGTGTATTAGTGTTGAGGTCATAAGTCTTCTCCAACTGAGATCACCTACGGTGTTCCACAAGGTTCTGTGCTGGGGCTTCTGTTTTGTACAATTTACACATTACCACTTGGTGAATTAGTACGACAGCATGGAATTGATTATCATTTTTATGTTGATGACAGTCAAATTTATGTATCATTTAAACCAGAATCAAAGGTTCCTATTTCTACCATTGAAATATGCTTGCATGACATAGGTGTTTGGATGTGTCAGAATCTGCTTAAACTCAGTGCTGATAAAACTGAGGTTCTGATTATCGATACAAACAAGCAAAGGTAAAAAATTCTGTTGAAAACTCTTAACATATTTCACTCTGTAGTATGCCAACAAACAGTGCTAGAAACCTGGGGGTAGTGTTTGACCAAGGGCTTTGCCTTGAAAAGCATGTAAATAATATTTGTAATTTAGCTTTTTACCTCCTACGTAATATAGCTAGGATAAAGGGTTTCCTAACTCAAGATTCACTAATAACATTAATTCATGCGTTCATCAGTTCAAGGATTGACTGTTCCAACTCTTTGCTATGTGGTCTTCCTAGCAAGTTAACGGACCGGCTACAGAGAGTGCAGTATGCAGCTGCTAGGCTTGTAACTGGTGCCAAGAAGCACGACCACATTACACCAAAGAATTCCATTGGCCCCCGGTGCGACAGCGCATTGATTTTTAAATTTTATTATTAGTATACGAAGCCATAAATGGTCAATCGCCTATTTACATTAGGAACCTCTTAACTTTTTATGTTCCAGTCAGGCAGCTTAGATCAACTGACCAAGGGCTTTTATTGATTCCTAAAGCACGAAGTGAGATGTGTCGTTCGAGAGCTTTCTCAGCTGTTGCACCAAGGTTGTGGAATGAACTTCCGCACTCAATCAGATCTTCACCATCTTTAGCTTCTTTTAAAAGAAATCTTAAAACTTACCTTTTTATATTAGCTTTTGGTAGTTCTTAGAAATAATGGTTTTCTTTTAGGAATCATTGCTTTAGTAGGAATCTAAATTTTATGTTTTAGTAAAACTAATTTATTCTACAAAAACGGGAAGGTAGGTGGCGTCATCTGTCTTGTAAACGAAAAACTCGCCAAGATGGATGGACATGCCAAATTTCAGACCAATACCTTGAACAACCCTTGAGAAATGAGCAATTTTCACCCAAAGCAAATGTACGGATGGACGCCACGCAAAACGATGCAGATGGCACTACCAGTCTTGTTTACGAGTTGGAGGTGTCGAGGATCTAAGAACTTGCTCAATTATAACCCAATACATTGAACAACCACTTTAGACGAAGAGATGGTAAATGCAAAGATGAATGCTACACAAAAAAATATTATAGGTGGTGCCACCAGTCTCGATTACGAGATGAAAGGATCCAAGGAATATGAACATGCAAAATTTCAGCTCAATGCATAGAACCACTCCTGAGATATGGGCTGTTATCTAAAAGACACCAAGATTCGTACTACACAGAAAGAATTGCAGGTGGCGCTACCTGTTTGTTACGCACAACTACATAGATGAGGGAACAACTATGCCGGGTTTCGGAAAGATCAGTCCAAGGGTCTCAGAAGAGTTCTCCGGAAACGAACGAAACGGCGGCGGCGGCGGCGGAACCCGCAAAAAAAAACATAGTATCCGCAAAACTGTTTTGGCTGATACAATAATCAAACAATCTCTTCAAAATGGATGTATGCTGGCACATTTGCAGAACTGACTGAAATAGACCTAGTACAAAAAATTAACATTTTTCAGTTATGGTGATATGTGGAATCTGAACACTGATAAACATAACTCGACTCGGGCAATAACATCGTTATTTCTACATTACTGCATTCAGAACTCATACCAGAAGTCACAAATTCAAGACATGCCATGTACTATGAATATCTTTATTTTCTAAGAATGATAATTTGTTGCTCAATTAAATACTTCTTTACATAAGCATCTTTTGAATAAAAAGATTATTAATTTGGAAGGGCTGTAAATGTTAATACTCATCCGTAATAAGTACAGGTTAGTTGAACCCTATTGTTAAGTCTGTTAGACAAACCATTTACAGTCGATGCACAGGTGAATGACAAATATTTCAACATTGACCAAGAAGTACGTAAGCTTTATTCAATATTTCTCTTTTGTCTTAATTATTATAAACATTATTTGGCTTTTATTATTAACTAAACATACATACACCTATATTATAAACGGGTGTACAAGTATATCCGAAATCTGTTATGCATTGTGAAATCGTTCCGTATTCGAAACCGTGAAGGTTTTGTTGGAACTTGGGCAGTGCACCCGGAACGAAACAAGCAGTTCAAGAACACTTAAGCTTATAATAATAATATACATATTAGTGCCCATGTAGCTATTTACTTGTTAAGGGTTCCATTCCATTATGTGACATGAACCAACTAAGATAATATCTAGAACCTTTTATAAACAAACACCAAAAGCGTCGATCCGACGATGTACACCTTTTACATTTTGTTTATGTCAACGTTCCCAGGAGCGGATCCAGGGGGGGGGGGGTCCCTTTTCATCAGAAACAACGTTTTTTAAGGGCTTCAGACAAAATTTTGCCGCCTGGACCCCCCTTTTTCAGACCCGAGGACCTTTTTTTTTTAGGGTTTCATTTGTCCTCCTGGGTTTGACCCCCCTTTTTCTTAAATCCTGGATCCGCCCCTGGTTCCCATATCAAATATTACACCAAGCCAATCGTAATCAATAACATTTTCAACAACGACATCTGGAGGCAGAGTAGATTAAATAAAGTTAAGCAAATGATTAAGGATGGCGTGGCTTCACATGCTCTCGTCAACAACAAATAGTCAACCTCTAACTTCCGCAATTGTGCAATGAACCATCTCTGGTCCCCCCCCCCCCCCCCCCCCCCGGTTTGTCAACATTGGCACAAACATTGTTTGCGGCCTGTAGAAAAAAACTTATGTACACTAGTCAAACAGGAAAAGAGGAACTGACTGCAGTTCATAAAAATACCTGGCCCTAACGAATGATCTTGCATATGATATGCATTCTGGTAACACATAAACCAGTCAGCGGTTGTAACCGTTTTACAGTTAAACACAGCTGATGTGACAGTTAAAGATGAGCCAGCCCTAACCTGTGCAACCTCTGGGCGACATACATTGAAGCTTCGCTTCACCCGATCACTGTTTGCTTAAATACACATTCTGGTGTATTTTTTCTTTTGGTGAATGCCTTGCAAAGTATGTCCAATTTTCCAAGCACTTTATGTCTTTGATCGCATTTGGTAGATAGTTCCAGAGGATTTGAGCAGCAACTGGATAGACTCTCCTTCCATACCAACGCTGGTACCTTGATACTGCAAGCTGGTCCAGACGGGTAAATTGTAGCTCCTTTGTTGGAATATTGTTTCCACTTACAGTTTCTATAGTTTCCCAGTTGTAGTTGTTTCTTAAGACGACGTTGGTAGACGGAAGTCCATAACACCTTTTAGGTTCTTGTAAATGCCTTCCAAGCTGTAAAGTATTCTTTATGTTACAAGTAAATTAAATAACTATTATAACCCGACATAAAAGAAATGTTACACTTTGTCATACAGACACTGTTGGATATCAGCATAGATCGCTTATCCTGAATACATGATTGCCAATATAGCGTTTCCTGTACGTACGTGGTAAATAAACACTTCCTTCAATGTGCTTTGGCTCGTTCAGTCAAAGGGCTATTCCACATTCCATTTACGTTATACCTCTTCACAAAGTATTTGACCAAGTAACCGTTTTTCATTGTTACTTCTCATGTCTAGATCTTCTTCAGTTGTAAATTTGAATTGGAAACTTGACTTTATATCATTGTATTAGAAATTAACTGCCTAACATACGTTATCCAGCAGAATTAAAAATCCGACTTCCATGGAGGGTCAACCATTTTCTGAAGCATGCTCTCCTCGGGCTTATATCTTATGGCTGAATAAGACATGAAACGTTGATAAGTAAAGGGATATATATTCAGCAGCACATGTTACATGTTTATGCCTTCCCCTTGTCCGATAAATGATTTACAGAGTCTGTTCTAGATTACTTTTTCTCTTGAATCGCGCAAATATATTTTGCTGCCCAATGAAATAATGATCGTCTCATCTACATAATTTCAATATCGAGATTTTCGACAGAATACAAAAGAGTAAAATATATACTGTAATACATTACTAATTTCTACTGTATCAATAAAATTTAAATAATAAATGTTGGATCCACTGTGGGATAGATAATTTGCCAGTTTTGAGGCCTATATGTTAATAAAGCTTGGCTTTAAATCAGTGTCCTGCACTTTAAATCAATTAAACAATAATATATCAAAACCTGCAGCATTGTAAAATATTTTATGAAAATCCATGTACAGTGATCGTGAAGAAACTATAAACATGTCACGTGATTTACACCTACCGTCTTCGGTAAGCTTGAGCTCGGAGAGTTTTTCCTCGACATCTTTCATGAGAACAACTGGTTCCACGAATCTGCAGCCGGTGTAAGCACCGTTTACTCGACAGTACTTCAGAAATCTGACAACCAAAATGTGAATAGGTGCCATCAGTTTCTCTTGATCACATATGTCACCATCAAAAGAAAATATACTCACGCAAACTCAAAAGTAGGAGTTCATGGTCATTTAAAAATAATAAAATCAGCGTACACTTTGTATTATAATACTGTGTACAACAAAGGCAACGATTCCTGGTTCAATGGATAGTTCCATTCAGGTTGATAATCTGTATATTAGGTTTTCACACAGCGACCACAGATTTAGAAAAAACATAGAAAGCCATTCCTTTCCTAACAGTTGGGGCATGAAGGTACATATTAAACACTTCCTGGTTTAACAATTCTTGTCCCAAATGATGGGATATGAAGTACACCTTCCTACCCTAATGCTCCTAATTTCTTTTAGGGTTCTAAGGCAGATTTTAACTTATTGTTCTAAATATATATTACAATTTCAATCACATAAATATTTTGTAGGGCTAAAAAGGAACAAGTTTATATTGTTCGTTTGTGTCCACAACTTAGTTTTTGTTGGAGACTTGAGTTGAATGGAACAAGAAGACTGGCTGAAGTACTCCCAACTATATAACTGAAGCAAAATAAATTTAGTAACTCTCTAATACAGTTTCGTGGGCTTATGTTCACAAAATGAAATTCAATAAGTTCATCTCATGTAACATAATAACTTTCCGTCTATTCCTGTAACACCCGATTTTATTTTTAAATTCAGGCAACGAGCAGAGTTGTTGAATTCTTGTGTATTTTGTTGACTAAAACAACTAAATAAATGACTAAGCCAAATTTTACAAATTAGTAAGTAAGTCAAATAATCCCGTGAACATTTTTTTTTTCAAACGCATGCTCTTGCAAATAAATTGACGATAAGGGCCTTTGTACTGGTTTAATATTAATACTGATTCGATTATGATCTAATTTAAGAGTACAACAAATCTGTTCCAAGGTGTCGTGATTTAGGGTTCCACCGATATTCATATTACCATTAATATGGAAACCATATGGAAAACAACAGAAGGCGCTTTAGTCCAGTGTGAAAGCTTCCACAGAGCAAAAGATGTATCGTTTTATTCGGTATTGAAATGTAAGTCATGCAACAGAATGCTTGACCGTAAAGCTTGTATACGTGTGCTTCTACAGAATTGTTCCAGCAGCAGTTAGGGAATGGTAGTTTAAGTGTTAGGGCAGGAAAGTGTGCATTCATGCCGTATGAGGTAGGACGGGAAGGTAAATGCCTTCACAACGTAAATGTTAGAGCATGAAGCACCCTCTTATAAACCATTATTAAGACTATAATGAGCTACAAGGCTAGATTAAAAATGGAATCAGCTATATGAATTAGGTATATTTAATCATAATCTATTCAACTGATTAGGTAGATTGAATCTATTTAATGTGTGTGATCAGGTATACATCTTACGTCCGCCATTGATCGTCCCTCCACAGCAAATTCGGATTTCCCACCACAATCAACAGCGCCTTGGCTCGTGTTATTGCAACATTGAATCTCTGAAACAGACAGAAATGGCAATACTGTGTATGCTGGCCTAATTCATATAATTTCGAGTACAAAAGTATGTATGCGGCCATATGATATATATTATACGCTATAAATAAGCCTTTACACGTCGATGTTCTTGTATACAGGTTAGTAAAAACTGTAAAGGTCATTGGACCAGTGAGAATTATTTAGGTTTGTTGTGTTTTCACCATTTGCCATCAGGGGCTTTGTTTCGAACCAGAGGCTTAAGCTCAAATATGAACGTCTTGCAATTACCCGATGCCGATTCAGTCGTACGACAGGGTAACAGTCCAACATAACCACGGTTGTTTCGCAGGTCAAAATCCCCGCAATATTATATGCACCCTGTTTATTCGTTAAGAAAAAATGTTCAAATATACGCAAGAGCCAGGTTGAAGATCGCTCATTTCCCTTTTAAGTTATATAGGATGTTAAAAGAGGCCTGTAAATCATACTATACTCATATATCGTTGCCAAGAAGTAATCGGAAATCTACCTTTGGATTGACTAGAAATCCCAGTTTGAACTCCTTGTCCTCAGGCAGATAGTCGGTGTTACTGCGGACTGTGGAGATGATGATGACCCGTCTCTCCTGACCCTGAAACTCCTCCACTGACCCCACCTTAATGTCATCCCATCTTCTCTTCTTCATCACCTGACGGATCTTCAGGACCTGTCATAGACACATGGATAATCATTCTATTAATATTAATACTGTTGTAATAGATGTGACTGCGGACGTGTCCTGATTCTGGAACTGCTCCACTGACCCCACCTTAATATCATTCCATCTTCTCGTCTTCATTATCTTACGAATCTTCAGGACCTATCACAGATATGTGGATTATCATTATATTATTAATGATTCTGTTATAATAGATGTTACTGCGGACGTGTCCTGATCCTGGAATCCTCCGACGACCCCACCTTATTCCATCTATTCCGACCCCTATTCCATCTTCTCTTCTTCGTTAACTACAAGGTGATGTGGTTTATCTTGCATATGTTAATGAATTAATGAAAATCGTTACCTTTTAATAGTGTTAAAAAGCTAGGTCAATCGATTTCAAGTATCGTGTGTTAGTATTGGTTTAACCTGTGTGCATATGTTCAAAAAACGAGGCATCTTCTGTTTAGTGCTCTGAAGATTTGCACGAAGTATATATACCAGATATTATGAAACTGCTAACAAGAATACTGTACGTACTATACATTATAATTTTACTGTTATGTCTCGAGCGAATTTTAATCACTAACACAAGTTAATATACTTAAACACAGGCAAATTCAAAATAGAAGGGTCCATGGCCGTTTTAAAAGAAAAATCCAGTGAAACTTTCTTTAATTTCTGATAAATATGTGATAATTTGTAATTATAAAAGACAAAAGTACATTTCTTACAATATAAATAGAACTAGTTACTAAAAGTTTATATATATATATATTTATATATATATATATATATATATATCAATGAATGAATCAGGTAAAAAGAATTCAAGTAGATAATGTTTGCTATTGCACAATAATTTAAGTCGGGTACATCACCGACCTGTTTCCTGTATGGAGCGATGACTCCTATATGCGCTTGCTGAATTCCTTTTCCTTTCGCATCCATCAACTTAAATATGTACTTTTCCACCTCAGCAGCCTCTTGCGGGTTAAAATAGGACGGACTGTTTTCCTCACGGCAGTCCTCGCCTTTGACGCCATGAAATATGATAGGAAATCCCTGTTTGGGCAGTTCCTGCCATGTACACAGAGTACTGACACTGGGATCATTGTGAGCTCGGAGCTCTCCGTCATAGAACATTTCATTCGGTACTTTGAGAATACTGGGGTGGGACCGGTAGTTGATGAGAAGTTTGGTCACTACACCACCGTCATAAGGGTCCCCTTTTGGCCGCCGGGAGTAGACCTCACCTTTCATTAGGCGTTCAAGGAGGGATAATTCTGAAAATGTGGAGTGATACATGTAGGGTAATCACAAGACCTGCCAAGCCGTCGGTAATTATTTTTTCTTATTTAACTGTGTGAAATCAAACGTAATTATATGTATTGATTCGTGTAACTGAGTCCGGAACCTATGTGTTCCTATCAATGCTAAAATGAGTAACTTTCCCATGATTAAGAAAAGTATCTTTAAACCTAAACATTTCAGAACCAATAAGAATTCGTGATTACTGGATTGAAACATACCCAACCCATATTGCTGGGCTATTGGCGATCTGATTACAGGTCCGAGTTGTTTCGGATCTCCCGCTAGTACCACCTGACCTCCAGAGGTCAAATCAATCACTCCGGCGAGGGCAATGGCTGCTTCCGGTTCCATCGCGTGCCCCGCCTCGTCGATGATCACGTGAGTGAAATGGCCGGCGGGAAAACGAGCGGAAGCCAACCTAAACATCAAAAGTTTAACACAAGGTCCACACAGGACTAAGGCAAAGTATATGATGCTATTTAGGGTGTGCGTGTGTGTGTGTGTGTGTGTGTGTGTGTGTGTTAAGAATAAGCGCACGAAACCCCAAAGTTAGCCCAAGCAATGCCATATTGTTAGCTAAGACTCTCTTGAACGTGCTAATTTCGGAACATTTAAAATAAAGGAAATTTGTTTTTGAAGCAAGAACGACCATATTAATGAAATGAGCGCTGCACACAATCGTTGACACATTTGCAGTGTCAGATTTCACTCATACTTATCCTCATGCAAGTTTTTTTCCAAGGTATAAAATTACACAATTGATCGATCGCATTCTCCCTATAAGTATAACAAATTAAATAATAATTAAACATGCCCTTACCGACCAGCGGTGATAAGTGTACACACAACCACACGGTATCTCTGTAATTCACCCTTGCAGGGGAAGATGAAATTGTCGTCTTCATATTTACAAAACTCCTGTTCATAAAATATCGGAAAAGGAAGGGTTAGCAAACATTAAAAATACATGATCATATATTCTTGATCTGTTAAAAACATATGACTATATATATTTGACTCTATATAGATTATGAACAGAGATAAAAGTGTCTGATTGTCACGAAGTGTATCGTTTTGTGCGGGCATGTTTGCCCTATTTTGTTTAATTATGGGATATTTTATTCTTTGGTGTAGCTGTATCTTTGTATGTGTTGAAAGGAGTGTCGGGGCGCCGGCCAGGGTTATTGTGTCTTGAGACAAAAGGAGTATCCTATAGATATTGAATTCACTCGAACTATAAACTCTCCAACTACCTTGATATCGTCGGGCACGCTGCTCCATTGCCTGGACAAGGCATTCAGTCGGACCATCAGTCGTTTGTCTACATGGGGTTTTAGGCGCTGAAGGATCAAGTCGGCCGCGCTGTTGGAAGGTGCACATGCCAGCACGTGTGCTGACGGAATGTGCTCCAACACCTAGAGGAATTATTAGTATGGCATGAAAAACAAAAACCATGATTAGATCAATACCTGGTCTCCGAAAGCTTGGAATCAATTATAAAATTACATCACATGAAAAACAAAAATACGAAGGAGCACATGCCAACCTTTATGAACTCAAACACCCAGGAATCATCAGGAAAGCATAAAAGTGTGATCGAGGTTTTATATCCTTTTTAACAGGGCAACATATGCATGTACTGGTATTTACACCCCGAGGAATCTGGAAATCGCGGTTCGCAAAATTAAAGAGCTGCCGAGGCTGGAGAGAGAGAAGAATCCACCAGGGGGAAGGTGTCAATACTATCTGAATGGGCGAATAGTGAATGCCTTTCTAACCTGCTTGATGCCTTCAACGATGGTGACCGTCTTTCCTGTGCCCGGTGGTCCAAACACCAAATAAGGAGCTGGGCGTGACGTACCCTCCACGATATGACGTACAGCCTCTTTCTGCTCCTCGTTACTCTCCAGCTTCCGGTCTCTTAACCTGTGATTCAGAAGGACACATCTGATGTCAGAATATAACAGGAGTTATACTGGACTCATTTAAATATTTGTCACTCTCGTGAACTTATTGTGCGCGCACACGTTCAGACAATTGTTTTGGTATATGTTTTTAAGGACACATAGACAGGTCTTTAGTACCATAACCCAGATTAATTTATATCGTTTTGTCGAACGGATTTTCTGAACGATACCAGATATATCATAGATCAAAGGGAACAAAATTATGCATCTTTGAATTCTGTATGTACAACTGAATCTTTTAAGGTGTACATAACGTCTTATTACGTAAGAATAACCACCTGGATGTAAAATTACAGATGCCGGGCATGCTAAATGGGGTATACGGGACGCGGAATGCATATTTAATTTGGTTAATTTCATTTGAACCTGACCTGCCGGAAGGCAGGATACTATAATTTTTATATGTCGCATATATAGTAATTCCATGCAGATTTGGGAAAACTCACTACATTTAGAAATTCGTTTTGCCAGATACGCATTCCGGATCCGCACATATGGTATCTCTCCTTACTTATTTAATCAATAACGATTTTAGCCCTCTTTCCGTGCACATGGAATCTCAGCTTGATCTATATCCAGTCATCACAACATACATTACCTGAATGTAGTTCCCGCTTTAATCAAAGGCGTCTTGGTGCCGATAGGTGCAGACGACGGAAACATCACGTGATTTAAGCCGCTTCCACTCGCCATCTTTACTGCGCGGTGACCAAGTTTGTGGGGAAGCCGGTTGAATGTAAATCGCACGTTGAATTTCATATTGTCGAGAAACTTGTTGAGGAGACTGAAACGTATGTATAAATACTAAGGTTGATATGTTGGCTTAGATTATTACTATGTACACGTTTAAGTGGGTGACCAAAATTGTATACAGCTTCACGTACGTTGCCTCAAACGATTGTTAATCTGCAAAAATAGGTTACAGTGGGACTCTTTGAGAAACATTCTTGTCTAATTTTTAGTGAATTCATAATGAGAATTGTCTAACTTTATCAGTGTCTTTATCATTGTCAATATATGTGACAATATATTTCAACAATTTTTTTAATTCTAAGAGACCTCTTAACCAGAAACGATTATTCATAAGTGATAAGTACATTAATTTTTTTTTTTTTGTATTGCAAGGGCAGGATATAAATATAGTAGAGCATACCAATTAGGATCATTTAATTTAACTTTGATTTGCATGTACACCATTTTTTTTAAATACGAGCAAAATGACTGCATGACTGCTTAAGCACGTATGACTGGTTCCTCACAGAAAAATATCTGGAATGACAATAACCAGGTTATTTTGTCGTAAATATGCATACTCTCTACATTCTGTAGTTTATAATCACATTTTACCGCTGACTGAAGCCCAGACAGACGTGTTCCTGACAAACTTGATGAACGAACCCTTGGTAGGTCTGCCATTTGTCGTCGACTGGCGTCACGTACAATTTGTCTCCTTTCAAAACAGACGGCCGGTTTTCTGACAATCCTGGAACCTATTAATGACATCATTAATGATGTAAACATTTAAATTCAAAATCTATTAATATCGAATCGTCGGTTTGGTTTATTATACGCTCATTAACATTCAATACATCTAAGAGACAGGATAGCTGTTGATAAAGATAAAGTCATTCACTGGCCCATTCCCGAAATGCCATGAAATGTCAGGACATTCTGCTCATGATTGCTTGAGTTATATTGTAAACAGCACACACACATGCAAACAGTCACACACAGACACACCTACACACACAAACACGAACGGGGATGATCGCATACCCTCCTGGCGGAGGCAACTATCAGACAGACAAGAGCGGAAGAAATGGGTCACATGGATAAGGATCAATTTTAGAATTTGTGTCAGAGGTTGATATCCTGTTTAGAATCTGGCAGATTCTGTTCACAATACGATCGTCCAAAACCTAATGCACTCCAAACGCAATGTTATCGCTTCATTTGTTCCATAGTTCCTGCCGGTAATGCTTGCTATGTAGAACCATGGGGAAATTGGGGAGGGGGGGGGGGGGGGGGGGAGTTTGTTATCGCGTTTCTGACAAAGCGTGATTGTCCAATCCAGTCACATCACTGGACCGAATGTCAAAAGCAACCTACCATCACAAGGGAATTTAACTTTGAGGAAAACATTACCTCCAGGATGATAACCCATGTATATATATTTCATTTATGCGATACATGATTTATTACCTGGAACATGAGCCAGCGTCTGTTTTCTTTACACTTTGTCATTGGGACGTTCTTGAGATCATACCGGAGGATGTCGACCTCCATCTGTAGTTCTTCAACATGAAGCAGCGTGGAAAAGCGTTCACCGTACTGTGATATGGTCAACTTACTACGTAGCAGCATTCTACAAGTGCATGGCATTCAAATAACTATTACGCTGAAATGTATAGAACAGATTGGTTCTGCGGAACTGAGAACCCACATGACTTACTCTATTTAAAAAAATAGTGATCAACTTATTTTTTAAAATACCCAACAGTAAATAATCTTAGCTAGGGGCTCTTTGATCAAGATGTGGAGTGTGGCCTAATATTTGAACAGCAGTGTATCTATCTATCTATCTATCTATCTATCTATCTATCTATCTATCTATATATATATATATATATATATATATATATATATATATATATATATATATATATATATAGTTTATCGTTATCATCGTAGAAAAGTGGTGATGCTAACAGTGATGATGAGTAACGGCGGTAATGATCCAATAGCTGTCAAGTTGTAATTGAAACGTGGGGACATTCCCGAAAGCCAGCTGTTCCCCTCTATACCGTTTCTGGAGAATTTATGTAATTTCTGTCTCACTCTGCTCACATATTGATGAACTCTGGGTAATTCCTGGTAAGAAACGTTTGTATAACGCCTCTGTGATGAGCTTGTTAATAAGCACTGCTATGTTAACAAAGAAAAAAAACGTGACCTCAGGTGGTACGTAGCTTATGGGTTATTTTGTCGGGCTCCGCACATGTTATAAACACGTGGATATAAACGAAACACCCTATATGTGCTGTGCATGAGCGTTTTCTGGAATAATTTAGTTAAAGGTTCAGGGATTCTCGTGAGATAATATACATCATAATATATAAGATGAAATATATGATACGTCGGTAGACGTCAGATATAGGAATAGACTCGTTTAAATATATATCAGAAACTTGTATTATGGAGTTGTATTTACTCACTCGGTGTGTTTTAGTGTGTGAGAGTCCTCATCACTCATATCGTGCCAGGTTTTCAGGCCATTGTTGACAACATTCCTCAAGGAATGTGGAATACAGAAATTATCTAGTGGGATTTCTTTTTCTAACTCACCACTGCTGCGTCTATTAAAAATATAAAACCATTCTTAAAATGGGATATTTTGCGGCCATATTTCTGCATGGTAAGCTAGCTAATGACCAAAAATGTCGTGTAATATGAATGACTTACACATTTGTAACATATAGATTTTAGAATAATTTAACAATATGTAAGCACATGTAATTATTTAATTCATGGTATTTTTCTATTGTATTTATTATATCATGAATTCATTTAATGATATTATGTTAATTTAATTTATGAAATCATGAATTCAGTTTCAGGAAATAAATCGTATAATCCTTAATAATAAAACACTAACAATTAGTACAAAATAACTAAAGGTAATAATTAAATATCGATTTAATCACATTATTTCCGTCCGAATACGCAGGCAATATATACAATACTACCGATTGACTTTAAATTAAATTGTAAAAGAAGTCGACTGGGTTCTTACGCTTCGGGAGGCTCTCCAGGGATGTATTCTAACTGGGTTGGTTCTAAAGTGGCACGAGGGGGCGGTTTGTAGGCACTGGTCGGTTGCAAATCCTCTACTGTTGAATTTGCGCAGTCTGTAATAAGCTCACGGATGATGTGAAAATACTTTACGGACCTCCAGGGTGAACAGTGAAAAGTGAACACCAGGGGGCTGATAAAGTGACCTACATAAGGCGTCTCCACCTTGATCTTCAACTCGCACGTCCGTCCTTAATCAGAACACACACACACACATATATACGGCTACATGTTCTATGAAAATAGGTATAAGTTATGAATCTGTTCACACGGAATTGTATGATCAATTTACGGTGAAATCGTCACAATAAGAACAATAGACGATAGTATTAGCTGTAGATATGCACTTTAAATGTGTTTGAAATATTAAAGGGGAAGTACCAATTCAGAACGCACAGGAAACGCATAGCTCAAAACATTAAACTTTTAGTATCACTGAAGTAGCCGCAATAATCTCGACGCTATTTTACTAGCTCCACATGTTTTAACACTAGAAATTTCAGGCCCATTTCCAGGCAAGTTCTCAGTTATATTATAACATAATATAAATTAGTTGTAAGAACAAAATAATTAACAGCCAGATATCATTTAAAATATATTTCTGTTGTGACAGATATGTTATTAATATGTGAATGGTAAACGTGTCCTGGACGTTAACAGACTTACGCGCTGGGATATGAAAATTGTCGACACGGCTTATTACCCTGTAAACATTGAGGTTTTCCAGGAAGTCACATCTACAGAACGTAACGGCAGACAGGGCGTCCTTGTTTTTTATGGTGAAAGTTATCGTTTGCTCAGACAATTCTTCCATGTGAATTTTACTGACGTCAACTTCGGTCTTTATGTCAACGTTTCCTTTATTCGACATCAGTACCTCCCTGTAAAATAATAAAATAATACCAATAATAATAAATATTTATAATAATAATAATAATAATAATAATAATAATAATAATAATAATAATAATCTTTACAAGTCTCCCTGTCAATGTTTTCTTTTTATTTTGTGATGTGTTTAACATATAGTACTACATCATTATGGACCTCATCATACCACATACATATGTAGAATGGTGAGAGTTATTGTTAAAAATATTCAAAAGTGCACATTTTTGTTCAGTATGCTTGCAAATACACTGCATGCAGCCTTCTATTCAGTAACGATTACTTTATACAGTCTGCTAGAATATTTATCTGTACATATACTATAAATGACACCTCTCTGACCTGTTATCCTTAAAAACCCGTATCATGCGTTGTATCCATGCAACATCAATTGCTTCATTTTGGTTCTTATCATCGTCAGTAGACGGTAGCACCAGTTTGGCGGCGGCATCTTCGGATTTCTTTGAATATTTATTGTAAACTCTACCAAACTTTCGTCCGTGCTGATCCACAGCCTTTTGTAATCTGCCAGTTGCTTTTCTAGTATGTACATAAGCCGGTTCGTCCTCTGTTGAGTCGTCCGAACTTTCTGATGAGCTGGTATCATCAACGATGGTTGACACTTTCTTCAAAAAGTCGACCTTACCACTCCGTGTCTGCCGTATATACCCACGCTTTCTCAGAACATACAGAATGGCGGCGAACGACTTTGGGCGGGAACCTGGGTGTTCACGCTTCCATATTGGTTTACATTCTTCGTTATATATTTGTCGTAAGTTTTCCTTGTCATCATATTCCCTCCATCTCGCTTTAATGTGCTGTAGAAAGGCATGACCTTGTGACAGAAGGCCTTCAAGTCTCCCAGCCATCGTCTAGCACCTAAATATAAAATAAAATATTTATTTTTACATACCTTTATAAATATATCTCACGTGAATCACTGGTCAGAACAAAACACCTTGTAACATGGACATTCTTTTCATGTGGGTCTCACTGCATGTTTTGTCAACAAATTTACAGAATGTTCTCCCTGGATTTTCTTTACATTTATACTGATAATATATCATTCACTTTGGACTCAAGGCCCTGTATTTAAGAACTGTATCTCCGGTAGCTTTAAGTTATAGATACCTGAAAAAGTGGTATTAAGTTACTAAAATGCTGCAGAATTAAAGAATAAAAAATTCAATAATTTTGTAATTTTTTAAACATTCATGCTATAAGCTTGACATTTTTAGAATTGTTAACGCACGTAAGTTGGTCCACAACTGAATATTTACTGCAGCAACTTTGGCCCACAGTATCTTTCACTGAAACCTAGCATATACGGTATACAATTTGCATGACAAATTGTACTTTGCCAATTTAACAGCTAAGAATTTGTTAATTTATCTGTATTGCCAAACCTGCAGAGATTGCTAACATTTTAGCCATAACTTTATTGTTTTAAACATTTTTTTTGTTTATACTATGTTGGAATGACTTCTATAACTGCTAAATTCTAAAAATGGAACACAAAATGTATGTGTATTAAAGGGGCCTATATAGATCCATGACTTCTATTAACTAATGATAAACCCGTGAACCTTTTATAACTATAGGCACCTATGGCTCTCGATGTGCAACTGAACTTCTGTATACGGATATTTTTATGAGCTCTTTCAAAGTGGCGATCCTGTGACCTGAACTCCTGAACTTGTGAAAACCTCAACAGATCATAGGTGGGACCACAAGCCTCCCGCCAAAGTCTTCTGGCAACATGATACATGTATCAAGCCTAACTTGAGATATCTTGCCATTTGTATTGAATTTATATTATTTCTGGGGTACTCCAACACGCCATGTAATTCACGGTTACCTCATTTCAGGATTCCTAAGAGGTCTATTTAGAATCTATGATAATACACAGTTTCATGATCTTAGCCCTTACACTTACGAGTTTTGCCCTGCTTACTGGAAGCCGGACAGACGAGCGATGGACAAATGAAGCACAAGCGCTATAATCCAGTTAACCTACTTTCAATTGAGCTATAATATATTATAGGCGATAAACTGAGAGGCGACTACATTGTTCCTTTACTTGCTTAAATTAATTGACATCCATGGTTTAAAAATGTTTTCTTGTATTTGAAAGATTTAAATTCACTACAAAGGATGACTGGATCAAGAATTGAATCGAAAGTATATAGGAATGGATTATCGAATCGATTCCAAGGCTCATCTCCATTCAAGTTTACCAGTTTTCAAACTCCTATGCATTAACTATTGAGATACAGGTCCTAGAGATTTATATAGGTCGCAGTGACCTTTTTCAGGTTTCCAAGGAAATTTTTTATTGACCTATCTGGATTTATTGACCTATCAGTGATTTCCAGTTAGAAGTGTCTAGGTACGGACGAACGTACGACAGACAAATGCCATTGCTATATCTCAGTTGACTTTCATTCAGCTGAGATGAAAACTGACCAGAAAACGCCGATCCCACGGTACACAGGCTATTCGCTTTATTTATATTGTTATAAAGTGGGGGACCCGCATCCGCAAAAATGATCGAACTACATTCATTTAGGACACCTGGCGGCTAGTAAGAGGAACCAGAGTTTTACAAACACTGTTCTGCAACTTGTGATCTTCATCTTCTGCAGCCATGTACCTTCAGTTGCATGGTTTTCTATGTGTCAACTTAGGCGAATACACCATGTTTACTAACAGCTTGTAGCTAAACAAGGTCACACATCCGCAGAGGCATTATAAGAACCTTTCCTAAAATGAATTAACCACAGTTCATTAATGTTTGCAGAATAAGCCATAAATCACATATGTTCTACAGATAAGGCAGGTGAATAGCTCGCTTTAAGCTTGAGCACCTTCAAGTCATGACTGTTATTTTCAAAGTGCTGAAAATGGAACGACACCTCGTAAAATCATGGACATGTAGATGTACATAAAAAACAAGCTTATACCAAGATGAACTTTAGTTCGCAAATCCTTAAAAATCTTTCAGAGAGTTGTTAAAAGTTTTAGTTGTTATGTGTTGTTAACAGTAAACAGATATACTGGCTACAATTCAGTCTGTATCATACCGTTTTCATGACAGTTCATTAGCTTAACCAATGTTTGTCCAAGTTGAATCGGGACACAGTTTATGTGAGGATGATGCACACCCGGTCAGTTTTATTCAGCTCTGTTCCATACACTTTTTGAAAAGAGCCAAGAGCAACAAGTGTCTTTGCCGGTTCTTTGTGCGACAGGTCTCCCTGTGTATGGCTGGCTCCACGCTGACAGGTAAGTGGCACACATATGTGAAAAAAAATCGGCTCGGTATATTGAAGGAACGTTAAGTGAAGCGATGTGGGTCAAAGGGAAATATGGCTTGATCGGACAAAGTTCAAAATGAAATAATTTAATCACAATCCAGGCAGGATCAGGAAGGCGTTTTATGTGTACCCAATGCTTTTCAGCTTATTCACGTTTATATAGGGATCGCCTATTTCTACATCACAACCTTCTTACCGGGGTTTGAACACTATCAATAAATGTAAGAGGTGTATTAAGGACTTTTAAATATTTGTTATAGGGAAAACATGCAGATGAATCAAATTACGTACAGTGTCGCGCACTACGAAGTCACAAAATGTCTAGTTATAAAATCACGAATGGATGTGATAATGTATGCTTTGTATGCTTGAATGCTTCACATAATTCAGGTGTTCTGTTTTAAAACTGCCAGTAAGCAATCATACCCTCGAGAGTGATTTGTTCTGTGTTCATCATATTGTACTCCATGGTAGTAAAAAGACACAAACCTACCTCACTACCAAACTCCGCTTGGTGATATATACGTCTTGTTAACACACAGACTTCTACTCGACTATTATTGACACTAGCAGTGTGATGTGGTAACGTGACCCCTCATTTTTCCCAGAAAGCTCTCCCTTGACTCTCTCCGCATGACGAGGATACCTTCAAACACATGAGCACACTTGATCAACGTCACTATTATCAGCTGGATATACAAGATTGTAAATATTCAAGTCAATATGGAATATTGACACAAGCGATTAAGAAAGCTAAATGAAGACACCGTGTTTATATAATAACAACATAAAGGTTAAAAAGCGGACTTTGTTATATAGGCCAAGTAGGATACCGTTTTTATCGGGTATGTTTGTTTGTCGGTTGGTTTGGTGTGTTTGGAAATCTTGTTCATTTCCTTAAGAGGTGTTTCTACCTTGCCAAAATAAGCTATACTCAGGGAGGACTTAACTTTTATTTTATCTAAAGGTTTTTCTCATTAAACAAGGGGAATTTGAGGGGACTATAAGTTATTTCTCCGCCTTCGTTGTAGTGTGTGTTTATGTTAAAATATTCCAGGTAAAATAAAAACACGTGTATTTCTGAAGCATTTCCTTAAAACATTAACATGTATTTATAAAAATCCACTAGACTTCCGGTCACATGATCAAGGGGTGAGGACACGTTTTTTCTAGGGTCCCGCAACACGTAAAATTTAAGACAGTACGTCGTCTAAAAATTAATCAAAGTAAGAAGATATGCCTCCTCGAGGCAAAGGCAAACAAAAGACGGCCAGCACAAGCGGAGATATGGATAAATTTCTGCAAAAAGACGTTCCAGACGAACAGTCAGAGTTGGAGGTTATGGGAGCCAGTGCATGCAACGTGAAGGACACCCCAATAACAAATGACCAGTTGCAGAAAACCTTGGCGGACCTTATGAAGGACTACAATGCAAGAATCAGTGAACAGATAAGTGTCTTACATACTGATATTACCAAACAGTTAATGGCATTAACAGCAGACCAGAAAAATATTAAAGAAAATGTTAAATTTATAGAAACAGGACTTAATGCCCTTGACCAACGAGTGGCCGTGCTCGAAAAGCGTGAAAACATGCTGACAAAACAAACCGCAGAATTGCATGCGGAGATTACCTCCTTGAAAGAGCAAAACAGACTGAAAGAACTGGAATTAGACAGAATTAGAAAACTTATTGCAGAGGAGGCAAATAAACAGGAGAGATACTCCAGGGAATGGAATATTAGAATTATTGGGGTGAAAGAGATAGGAACGGCGGAGAACTGTTTAAATACTGCTGCTAGAATAATTAAAACAAATAAAATTCTGGGAGACCGAGGGGAAGTAGAAATTCGCAGTAAAATAGAAAACGCACACAGAACCGGTAGAAAAGGAGAAAGACCCAGACATATACTAGTACGGTTTCACAGCAGACCGGTGAGAAACGAAGTCCTGAAACAAGCCAAAAAGAAAATTAAAGACGGGGACATGCATTTCGCAGAAGACCTTACAGCCACAGTCTACAACACAAAGCAGAGGGCCATACCACAAATGAATGCGGCATATAACGACGGAGCACGCGTGAGGTTTTGGCGGGGACAACTGTTTATTAACGGTGAACGGGTGCCGATACAAGACCAGCAAGCAACAAACCCTCGAGGCAACTGAAGACAATAAGATAAGGACTTGGTTGTTCATGCTGCACATAATTATTTCATAATGTATTGTTTTTCATCCTTTACACAGGTTGCCATTGGTTATTTAACAATATAAGCTGGCATGAAAAGACACGTGGCAGAGTCATGCGCAACTTTGAGGCGGCTCACTCATTTGGAACACCTCGACCGAATTAGTTATTAGAATTATTGATAGGGGGCGCTGCAACAAAAATAATATCGAAGCGCCACCACGTGTGTTTCAATGTCACTAATTAAAGGCTACATGGCGACGTAAACAACATACAGGGGCTATGAGACGGGGTCCAAGAGAGAATTAACGGTCCAGAGTCCAGTGACAGGGAGTGGTATCATATTTACATTTATTTTTTTTTTATTTTTATTTTATTCATTTAGATCCATTTAGGAACAATGCTTCTCTGTGAATCGAAAATTGTTGAATTTGGCAATGTTGTTCAGGTTTATCACCTAATATCACCCAGGTACATCAGGCGTGGTTTTGTATACATATTTGTTTTCTCTCGCAGTGGTGAACTTTTCGTGAATAACTATGTAGAGATACAGGTCATTACGAAACAGACCTCTAGCCAGGTCACCCATGTTCATGTAATCATGAAAGTTAATAATGTACTTTTATTATTATCATTACAAATCTTTAGTTCACTATCACTGACATTACTATTAGACAATACTTTACATCTTTATACTAATGTCCAGAAATAAAGTAGTGAAGATTATGTCCATTAATGTCCGTGGTTTGGGTAATTTTTCTAAGCGAAGGCAGATATTTTACTGGTTAAACAAGAAAACTGATGTGGGAATCATTTTTATGCAGGAAACGCATAGCAGTAACAAAACTGAATGCAAATGGAGGGCAGAACGGGGTCACAGGGTTGTATTCAGCCATGGGGATTCAAACGCGAGGGGTACAGCTATTTTAATTAAGAATAATATATCCTGTGAAATTTTACAGCAGATTGTGGATGCTGATGGGAGGTTTGTTATATTAGATTGTATATTGGGTGATTATAAATTGACATTAGTCAATATTTATGGTCCAAATAATGATTTACCAAGCTTTTATGAAGAATTATTTCAGAAGATTGAGAGTATATCTAATGATCATAGAATTATTGGAGGTGATTGGAATTTAGTCCTTGATTTAAAGTTAGACCAGACTAAACAGCGTCAAAATAATAACAAAGCTAGGAAAATTGTTATAGAATACATGGAAGAAACCCAATTAAGTGATATGTGGAGATTGTGTAATCCAGATAAAATACAATATACTTGGTCCCGTATTTTACCATCACCAGTAAGAAGCCGACTAGATTATTTTTTGGTATCATGTGGTCTGAAAGGAATGGTAACAAACACCGATATTATTCCTGTCAATAATTCAGATCATGAAGGTGTGATTCTTGAGTTGAATGCCCATTTACATGAAAAGGGTCCTGGATACTGGAAATTAAACTGTACCTTATTACATAATCAAGAGTATACTGACATTATTAGGACAATTATACAAAATGCACAAACAGAAAATAAAGAAGCCAACCCACCCTTACTTTGGGATATCATTAAAATGTATATTAGACGTGAATCTATAGCTTTCAGCAAAAGGTTAAATGCAAAGAAAAAATGTAAAATTTTGGAATTAGAAAACAAGATTAAATTTCTACAGAACTCTAACAGTCACACTGAATTAGAAGAAACCAAAAGAGAGCTAGAAAAATATTTGGAGGAGAAAACAAAAGGGGCTTTATTCAGAAGTAAATGCAGGTGGTGTGAGCAGGGGGAAAAATCAACTAAATATTTTCTGAACTTGGAGAAAAGGAACTTTAATAAAAAAACAGTAAATAAATTGATCCTCAATGATGGGAGGCAAATATCTGACCAAATAGAAATTTTGAGAGCTGAAAAACATTATTATGAAAATCTCTATCAATCTAGTTTATCCAACCAAACAATTCAAGATAACAGTTTTTTTCCTAATATAGGACTTAATGAGGGACTTTCAGAGAATGAGAGAATTTTATGCGATGAACTGGTTAAAGAACAGGAGATTTTTAAAATTTTAAAGTCATTTGCAATGGATAAATCACCTGGATTGGATGGTCTCCCTGCAGAGTTCTATACACATTTTTGGACAGATATCAAGGAACCCCTTCTGTCAGCTATTAGATATGGACTAAATGTTGGACATTTAAGTATCACCCAGGGACAGGGAGTTATTACTTTGTTACCAAAAAAAAATAAATCTCCTCTTGAAATAAAAAATTGGAGGCCAATTACACTACTGAACACTGATTACAAACTCATTTCAAAATGCCTAGCAAGCAGAATCAAATCTGTTTTACCAAGATTAATTAATGAGGATCAGACAGGTTTCATTAAAGGTAGGTACATAGGGGAGAATATAAATAAGATCATTACAGTTATAAATAATACAGTTGAACAAGATAAAGAAGGGTACCTCACAACAGTAGATTTTGAAAAAGCTTTCGATTGCTCAGAATGGCCGTTCATTTGGAAAGCATTGGAATATTTTGGGTTTGGAAAAAATATAATAAACTGGATAAAAGTATTATACCATGAAGGGAAAACATGTATTATAAATAATGGGTGGTGCTCAGAATTCTTCAAAATGTCAAGGGGAGTGAGACAGGGGTGTCCCCTGTCTCCATACCTTTTTATAATATGTGCAGAATTGTTAGCAAAAAAAATTAGAGAAGATAATAAATTAAATGCAGTCTGCTTCAATGAATATAAATATAAAATACTGCAATATGCTGATGACACAGTTTTTTTATTCTCAGACATTAACAGTGTTATTGATAGTGTGAATATAATGAAATGTTTTGAAAAAAATTCAGGTCTTAAAATTAATCTAGGGAAAACTGCAGTTATGCCTTTGGTACATAACCAACCAGGTATAAGCCAAGCTAAAAGAACAATAGAGAGAAAAGGTCTAAAATGGTCAGAGGGTCCAGTTAATATTCTGGGTATATTACTTAGACCATCCTTAAATAAAATAATAGAAGACAATTACAATCCAAAATTGGAATCCATAAGAAAAACATTAAGTACATGGTCAAACAGATACATGACACCAGCTGGGAAAATCACTTTAATAAAATGTTATGCTTTGTCACAATTAATTTACTTGTGGTCTGTCCTTCCTGCTCCTAAAGCCAATTATTTTAAAGAACTAGAAAAAATTCTATATAAATTTGTTTGGTCATACAAACCAGACAAAGTGAAAAGATTGACATTAATAGCTCCTTATAGTAAAGGTGGATTGAATATGATCCACCCTGAAACTCAAAATTGCGCATTAAAAATAAAATGGATTGAAAGAATGTTAAAGAAAAAACCTGACAATCCTTGGAAAAATCATATATTAAGTACCTTACCTATGGGGGAGCTTACATTTCAATGTAATCTCAATCCAGAAGATTTGGATGAGATCTATTTAAAAGACATCTTTTGGAAAGAAGTCATGCAAGCATGGTGTAAATTTAATTTCTGCATACCAACAGAAGTGAAAGATATTTTTGGCCAGGTTCTGTGGTATAATTCCCATATAAAGATTGATAATAAGGTATTATTTTTTAGAAAACTTTACAACTCAGGCATAATATACATAAAAGATATTATAGTGAAAAATAGAGGATTCTTCAGATTTCTTACATATGAAGAATTTCAGGCACGTACCAATTTAAATATAAACTTGCTTTGGTACAATGGTATGTTGGATGCAATACCAAATGATTGGAAAAAAATTCTTAAAGTAAACAAAGAAATACACCAGATTCAAAACAATATAGAAACCCTTTTTAGCATGAAAAAGGTAACTAAGCAGGTTTACTGTAAAATGGTTGAAAAGATCTATGTTGTCTCAACAAACCCACTAATTAAGTGGGCTATAGACTTGAATATATCCAGCTGGGAAAGCATTTTGAGTGCTTTCCCTAAACTGAAAAAAGTTTCAAACTCAGTGCAACTTAGAATGTTCCAGTTCAGATTACTTAATCGTATTATGTATCTTAATAGTCATTTGTATAAATCAAATATAATTGACAACCCCAGGTGCTCATTTTGTAAGTCAGAAGATGAAACATACATTCATCTATTTTGGTCATGCACATTTGTCAAGTTAGTATGGTCAAATATACTTTTATGGTTAAAAGAGAATAAAGTGGCTGAACAGGATTTTAAGTTTGACTGTGCACCAATAATATTAGGTGATTATACAGACATTATAGGCAGTATTGTACTTTTTGTTAAAAAATATATATATGATTGTAGAGGTAAAAGCAACAAGCCTTCTTTGAAAGGAGCAATCTTGTTTATAAAACATGTGAAGGAAATAGAAAAATATATTGCTTATAAGAAAGGAAATACTATTGTACATGATAAAAAATGGAAGAAACTGAACTTTTTTACAGAAAGCAGTAACACACCAATCTTAAATTTATAATTTAGGGTTCTAGGGTCTTTTTTTTATCATGAAATAGTTTACACGTAGACATTTAAGTGATTGATAAAAGTATGTTAATGATATGAGTAGATATATGTGATAACAACTGTTATAAATAATCAATAAAAAAGGAATGTTCATTTATATTTTCACATAAGGGTGAAGTGTATTGCTAGCATACATATATAAATGGGCAATGAATTGTGATTAATTATAAAAACGTGGTTACTTAAGTTTTACTGAGTTAGGTCTGTATAGGGAAGTCTGTATCATATATTAACGGTAAGACAGGCAATGTTATGTACCATTACAACTTGTTTGTCTCATGAATGTAATTTTCATCAATTTAAAAGGTGACAGTTATAGCATAAAGATATGTATGTTTCACTTAATTATCACTAGGTGACAAGAGAGATTTAAAGCATGTAAAAATAACAATTAATAGGGTATAATGTAAGTTGTCCCATGGGTGTACTTGGTCTGCCATTCTGGCAATAGCTATTCATTGTAAAAACTGTTAACCTTCTCTTACAATAATAGGTAAATAAACATCCACTAGGTCAGGATTAATTGAATGATGTATTAATCATACAAAGATTGTTATATTAGAAAACCAAAGCTATATTTTTTTATAAGGTGATATGGGGATATCTGGTTTAATTTGCAACAGGAAATCAACATATTTTTTTTTTGTATTCACAGCTGGTAAGGTATATATTGTAATCAGGCAGTCAGTTACTTGAAGATTAGAATGAATTAGATCAAGTTTTTTATAGGGCCCTAGGGTCAGATGAAGTTAACTTATCTTTGATAATTAAAAAATAGGTTTAGTACACAGGTAGCTAGGTACCAGGTGTGCATTAATATAACAGGTTGCATGTGTATTATAGATTTGTTAAAATTTAAGGATTAGTAACAATTTTTGTTCTATTGAAGTGTTTTGCTTGCAGAGATTATATCTCACCTGTGCCAGATTGTCTCCTGTTTTTTCATCCATTTTTTAAAATGTTTCTGTGCCTGAACTTTTTTTGATTCAATAAAAAAAAAAAAAAAAAAAAAAATCCACTAGTAAAACTATATATATATATATATATATATATATATATATATATATATATATATATATATATATAAAGATATCTTATTTCAAGAAATATTATTCACTCTTCAATGTCCGGGAGACTTATTCGCCGACGGTTGACCCTATTTTTCAAATAAAATTCAGCATGCGCAATCCAACTATCGGAACATCCGGTCATTTCACAGGATAGAAATGAAACCTCAGCCGTACCAAGAACCTTAGCGGTTCAAGATGGATCTCTTACAATGAAAAAAGAATAAGAGGTTCCCTGGATGGAACCATTTGGAATTTTTAAAGAGTGTATAGGTACTGATCCACCATATCAACACTATCACTTTAAATTTCAACCTGATTTGCCACGAATCAGAGAAGACCCAATTTTATTCTCATGAGCATTCGTTAGGGAAATAAAGGGGGCGCCACAGAAAGATCGTTTTTTCACGGCGGAGGTAAGCGCCTAACTTAGGGTTAGAGATTTTCCAGTTTATACTGTTACGTAGTTCATCCTGAACATTATTCTCAAGTCGTTTTAATTTTCAGCTTAATTTATGGAAATAATACAACTAAATATAAATCATGGCAATTAAAAAAATGTCGCGCCATGGTTCTTGTTTATACCAGAATGGCATTTATGGAACGACGTGCTGTTGAGCTCAGCTGACTCAGTCATGCGTTCTTTGTGATATAGCCCTAGCTGTGTCCGTTATCCAATGACTTTGGAATTTAGCAAACCGTCAAACCGGTCTGTCAAAGTCTATAACTCGATTACATTTTTTAAGTTTAAAAAAGGCTTCTTTATAAATGGCTCATTACTTTGTGTGTCCATGATTCACTCGCCTTCCTTCCTGCTATTATTAAATGTGTGGCTTATATATATATATATATATATATATATATATATATATATATATATATATATATATATATATATATATATATATTATAAAGTCTCTTTATCTGCATATAGAAAAATGGGGCAAAATAACTGGTATTTCATAGAACATGATAGATAATGAATAATTTCTTTGTATGTATATCAAATGTGGTATTGTAAGTTTATGAAAAATTCGATGTCTTTTTCTTCCATGTGGGAGACGATGATGAAATAAAAGCAAAATAAAATAAAAGGAAAACAACAGCTTCAGTCTCTGAGACTACCCCCTTAAAAGAAGAAGAAGAAGAAGAAAAGGAATGAAAAAAGTCATGATCCATGCATGGGTCACTTTTATTTGTTAGCGACTAAATGAGAACATATGTTATAGGTACGTTAGCAGTGTCTTCCAGTCAATGGCAGTTCAATTTACTCCATATCTCGTTACACATGTAGTTCCTCATAAATGTTGATTAAAAATCAAAGTACAATCTCTGGAACTCCGTAAATGATTAGCAAATGTAGGATAACAATTGAATATTTGGAGAAATTTTCAGAATCTTTTGTGTCTTGGGGTATAACTGAAATCAACCTTGTCTTTCAGGAGTAAAACACAGTCTTCATTGTAACCGTAGTTCCCCTGAACATGGCGATACCAGACCTTTTTTGGGGGGAGGGGGAGGGGGGGGGGGAGGGGGGTTACGAGACTTTTGTGTTGGAGATGAGACTGAGAGGGAAAAATCATTAGAATGTTTGAACAAAACATTTTGTTATATGTTTAACTGCCTGGCTTTAGAGTTTTTGGTTCAGAGAGTCATAAATATAGCACACATAGATGGTTACTCTGAATAACAAAACGTGGGCCTGTTCTTAACATCGTGATTTAATGTCCCCCGTAGGAAGGTTAGGGTTGAAAAGTTTATTTATTTAGAGACATTGATATTACACACAATACCATTTATATGCATATACACATCCATGGGTATTAACTTTAAGCTTAAATTGATTGTATATAATCATGATACAGTTTGGCTTGTCTTTTTTGGACAAGAGTTGTTTCTTACCCTGCCCTTTGCTGGTCATGTGTATAACAGTAAGTATAACCTCAGAGTGTGACTTTTGAAATCGTTGGACCTACGAATAAAAAATTCACCAAACAGATGTCCCTTAGCTCTCCCATCAAACCCAAAGCTGTGACTTCGTTTGAGGAAAAACATTTTTCAGTAAAAGTCTATTGTAAAACTTCAGGAGTGTCTAATATTAAAATAGCCTGCGTTGTTTCGTTAATATTTGGCATACACAATCTTCTATATACGTCATATGTACATGCCAGAAATTAGGTCAATATTGGCTAACATTTTTAAGTTATTGACTCTAACATAATGTCAGTTGTCAACAAATCAGGAAAGATATTAACCCACCTTATACATGTATGCTCCTGAGGAAGCGGGAATCTTGCGCTTTTAAAGAAGCAACTGATTTTCACGCTGCCTGCTTTGACCGTTTATGATACATTTAGACACCAGATGGCAGTTCGTTTTCCGCTGAAAAAAAACGTGCGTATGATGTGACAAGCAGCCAACCAGATGCCAATTCACAAACACTCGTTAGGCATCCTGGCCCCGCCCATATCTGCGCTTCAAGCGCCGCTTGATGACAGTTTATTGTCGAATTTTAATTGCTCTCTCTGCATCCTCGCATCATCGACCGATTCGATTATGACATTATGACTGTGTTAGCGTAGCCATGTATCTGTTGTCAGCAGAACTGAGACCAGCCTGCGAAATGTGCACGCAGCCTTTGTTGTAACGTTTCGTTTGAATTACATGACTCCATGTGTTCCTCGCTTTGCTGTGTCTTCCAGCACAAGGTCTCATCTGATTGGACAAAATTACAGTGCTCCCCTCTGGTGTAGCAATTCAGGATAAGAGGTCATAACAAACAGCGCTTACGATATAGGTAGCAGGCCTATAGGTAAAGCGTTGTGTAAAGAGCGTACTTTACATGGTAACTGTTGAAGCTATAGAGTGTCCTTTTCAAGCATTTAAACTATATTTAATTTAGATTTAATTGTATTAAAGATATTATATCAGAATTTTGTCAATTTTCCAAGTTATTAGGATAAATGTAAAAATGTTATTATAAGTACCTTAAATTTTGAGCAGCGTTAACGATGGCACATTTTTTCCCTGTAAGCACTGTGGACATAATGTTCACAGCATATACACAAAAGGTTTTAATTTTTTATTATCGATACTTTATTATCGAAAACTAGATTTTATTCAAGTTTTAGAAGACCTTGTCATATCAGGCTAATATATTGTATATTGCAGTTGCAGTCAGTGGCTTAGGCCCATCTGGCTAATCATCTACGTATCACTCCGAGCAGCTCCCTTGCTCAGCGAAGTTTCCCCTCTGCTAACCCCCCCCCCCCCCCACCCCCCCCCCACCCCCATATATAAGCGTAATTCAGATCAATGTTAAAATTTTCTACATTTTATATTTGTTTTTTTATGACAAGGGGTTACAAAGAGTAAAGTGTACGTTAATTATGTGCCCACAAAGTGATGTATTGCTATAAAAGTGTGCATGTTCATGTTGTGCGGAATTCTTTACTTCAGAATATAGTTAAAACTGTTTGCGTGTTTTACCATTTGCGAATTTGAATATAAATTTCAGTATTAAATTACAGTTGAAAAACTTTAATAATTAGCACAATGATATTATTTCTCCCTCATCCAAGCAATAATTTGTATACCTGATATGAAAAGTGATCTTTAAAATAAATTTAATGAATATTTTATTTTAGTTAATAAAATTGAGCATATATTTCAAACTGAATACTCCAATGTGCAAAACTTGTGAATAGTGAATAATGATCCAAGAAATAATCCCGGAGATACCATTCAATTGTTTTCAATTCATTTTAAATTTTCATTATTTGAAAAAAAATGAAATATATGTGTATGCACAATATGACATGATATTAGCCTAAATAAGGATATATAATGAATCAACATAATTATGTTTTAATTTTGTAAAATAAATTTGTAAAATTAAAAATAATGAATATGAAAAAAATCTGATCTACTGCAAACAGTATTCAGTTGTCTCTGCCAAAAATAGATATGCTGAAAAATTTTGGTTTAATATAAACTTGAAATCATTATTGCCCTGCCTCTGCAGAAAGTGAGCAGAAGTAAATATTTCATATTAAAAAAAAACCTTTACTGGTATCCACTTCTTATAAAATGACAGAATAAGATATGATATGATTTACCACCTTAAAACATATTTCCTCAAATGTGTGCTTTTATAAAATTGGTTGAGAAGTGGAAACCTCTGACTGAGAAATAAAACTTATAAGATTAATTCTGAAGGAGAACTGACAAACTGGTGAATACAGGTCTGCAGCGTCATGCTTTTCTCTCAAAGCAGACAGGCCTTTATTTTTAGGCATAATACTGGTGCACTTGGACCATCTCTGATTTGTCCTTGACTATACATCTCTTAAATATTTAAGCACATATAGAAAGTATTATACATTTATAAGTAGACCTTGTTGAGATTCAGGACTTCAGAGTCATTTAATATGTATTGTGTAAATACTTTAACTATGTTATATTATGCAGATTAAACAGTATTTGTAACATGATTTTCAGCCCTATTATATGTGTAGAGACAAGAAGTGCTGTTTGAACTGAATGGCACTTTATTGGCAATGTCACCCAGCACATTTTTCACATAACTCACCAACCAGCCTTGGTGGCACTAGCATACCAAAGAAA
Organism: Sipunculus nudus; assembly: GCA_026874595.1. Taxonomy (NCBI): domain Eukaryota; kingdom Metazoa; phylum Annelida; class Sipuncula; order Golfingiida; family Sipunculidae; genus Sipunculus; species Sipunculus nudus. The sequence continues at coordinate 7,817,880 of CM049306.1, read as the reverse complement.
CAAATGACCCGTGGGCCATGACGCTCAGATGACCAGCATGACATCTTAGCCTAACATTCACAAAAAGAATTTTATCATCTCAAAGCCAGACTGCGATTAACTTCAGATTTGAGCTTGACCTTCTGACACCAAAGTCGATAGGGTTCTTCCTTAACAGATGGGTCACGCATACTGTATGTGAAGGCTGAACCTTATCATGAATAGTCTATATCGGTTGTACAAGAGAAGAATAAGATCAAGGTCAAGGTCACCTCTGATTTTTTTAAAACATTATGTCTATCAATTCTGATATCAAGATATGTACAACGTGTTTTTTTTTCAAAAGCCTTCTTCTCTCATTTATTCAATAATTAATTTGTACACAAGAAACAATTTTACTATTTTGTGTGTCTTTATGCCTGCTGTTATATCAAACTGATGGATTGAGTTTCACCGGGGGCATGATACACGATACAGTTGTGTCGGGAGTTAGAGCAGACATTATGCATAATTTAACACCTTTAACATGCAGATCTTTATTATTAAAGTATATAAAAATACAAGTATTTGAGCAAAGAAAAATAGAAGCTGACACCACCACTGCAAATCGGCCGCTGCTTTTCACAGGTTCAGGGAGGCCTAAATGAAATTTAAGAATGGCATTATGAAATAAAGGATAGTTTGATACAGGAATAAAAATTCATCTTCTAACCCCTTTAAGCCACATGCTTCCGAGATCAGTACCCCAAAGTCAGGGTATACCCAGGATGGAATACTTAAAATAAGCTGTATATTAGGTGGACCAAAACCTCTTATTCCTGGTCATATCCTAGTTCCATCTTCCCCGTGCTGGGATTCATTCCCTGTCATACAATCATCATTAGATACCTAGAAGAATTCTTCTTGAATGCTTCTTTTTTTTCTTTCGTCCCTTCTCGCTTACCCAAACATGCTTTGTGATAAAAGGTGCAAATCTGAATTACCTTAATACGATCTTGCCAGGAGCAGCTGGCGTTAGCAGTTTGTCGTCACGCTTGTGTGGACATTACAAGTGGCAGGTTATAATGCCCATGTGTCCCCAAAAACGCCCTTCAGTTTCATTGCGTCGCCGTGGTGACTGTATAAACAGATCGGTAGATCGGTCTTTTTTATAACGCTGATTTTATTTTACCACGCCACGGTTGTCTGCATGGACCATGCATTGCATTATATACGCAACAATGAGTTTCTGCTATACTATGTAACCCATTTTTCCTCCATTGTTATCCTTTGCAAACGGACTAACTATGGGGGGTCACTCAAGGGGTTGGCATTCTTAATTATAACAGTCTACGACACGGTGTTATTATGGTCACTCTGACAGATCCCCGGAGTAGTCAATGTATTCTGGGGGGGGGGGGGGGGGGGGGTTAGAAGTTGATGGGTTATGTCTGTATCGATATATGGGTTCAGATTGTCTGTGTGAGTGTGTGGTGGTGGGGGGGGGGGGGGGGGGGGGGGGGCGTCAAGCCGCAAACTTATCCACGCAAAATTAAAAAAAGGTTCTTTTGTATTTTTTTTCTTCCGTCTGTCTCTGTTAAAGTTATAAATGAAACCAGCGCGGCTTGTTTTCCAAAATTCACCTGTGGACAGAATAATAGCCAAAGGCGACAGATTAGCATCTGGTACAGTAAAGCCTCTATATTACGACCACCAAGTTAACATCGGTAAAATGGAAAAAAAAATTTAGGTGGTCGTCTAAGCGAAGTTTGACTCGCGAATATCTGAGAACAGCCCGTATACGGACATATGTAGTTAATTATAAGTGCTTTTTGACCAATATATAGATCGTTATTACTCTTTCTAATTATCAATTAGGGTTTCCACCTTTCTACATGATAATATATAATTTTGTTAAATAATTTTTAAACATCGAAAAAGGAGTAAAATTCATAACTGTAGAAATGATTCATAACAAAACATGTTGGACGTCAAGTTGTAGTATCAACAAAAAGCTAAGGGCGGATGCCTCATGCTTTCTATTCATGGCAGCCCTATTTAAAAGGTACAAAACCTTGACGTAAACATCCCTGCCCTGGTCTGACCATCCATGGACATGCTCAGTTTGATCTAAGCCTGTACTTGTTTGATCTTTTGGCCAAGTGGCGTCAATTTATCCTCCGGACACACACACACACACCACACACACACATATATATATGGTATATATACCTTTTTAGCGTCTGTATGGCACATTTCAAATATATATACTTAATCAGATTTCAAATATTTTAAAATTTTGTACAGGTTTTAGAAAACAAGCTATTGTGTTTCCAGTAAAAGGTCATTCTAAACCAAATCTAGAAATAATATTTCATGATAAATTGATAAATGGAAACAATGTCTATAATATTAATTATTGATAATATACAGCTGAACCTCTATAATGTGGGCACCCTTGGGACTGGGCCAAACTGCCCACTTTATAGAGTTGCCAACTATTTGGAGGTAATAGCAGCCGCATTATGTTTAGCCACCTACTTTGAAATATTACTATAGCTGCTCCTGTTTTTAGAGTACTTCATAAACTCCCTGTTTTTAAACATAAAAGGTTAATAAGTAAACTTTTATAATTGCCAATATGTATATGTGTGTGTGTGTGTTATAACATATATCGACGGACATGCATCACCTACAAACACTTATCCTGTTATTTAAATATTTCTAATATTTTGATTGGTTACCTTTTAATACCTTATGTATCCTTAGATATACCACACTGTTCTTACTTTCTCCAAGACAAGCCACTCTCAGAATCTTTGAACAGTTACACTTTCAGGGCTATGTATGTATATATATATATATATATATATATATATATATATATATATATATATATAAATATATATATATTCCAGCTAGCTATATTAGCTTCATTTTATGCAATTTATACAGTTGTCAAATTTCTTTAAAATATACTCTATGTAGTTCATGCCGGGAGATGGAGTTTACTGTCTTGTCGATTCCCAAAGGTGTCTGAGGAAGGGCCATCAGACCCCACCCAGTGCGTGGTCATATTATGTATATTACATATATATTACATATATATTACATATGTATTACATATATATTACATATATATATATATATCGCATTAATTATATTATAGCATTTATATATAAATCTATTTTAAAGGGTTAATATTTAACGTCTTCATACATGCTCCTTTGAATTTGAAAGCAATGCTGCTGCCCAGCTCCACAAGGTATTCAATAAAGCTGTTTTTTTATTTGATATATTTTCCCCAAAAACATTTTGAAATTATCGAATGCACAAGTCATATAGTACAGAAAATTTAATTTCTCTTTCTTTTCATTTCCTCGGTGGTAGGCATACATTTGATGAAGAAGCTTGCCGCCAGACGGCAGCTCATGCACTGTGACTGCGGCTTTGACGGTGCAGATGACACAATATGGATTCACTAAAATCAACTAAATATTATCGTTACTCGCAGTGTTAATATATTTTATATATAGATAATCCGCATTTTGCCTTCAGGGCTGAGACGCACACATGAAGGCTCAGAACCGAAATTATCATACCTGTAGTTACAACATTTTGGTATAGGCCTATTGAAAATAAACAAACCCTGTATTGCGAATTTTTTCCTAATTTTTTTTCTAATTATACCAAAGGTATGTACACTTAGTTTACTGAATTCCACACACTGATTGGTTTCATAAGGATCTGTTTATGACTGTGTGGGTTATGTTGTGAACAAATGCACCCTTTGCTCTCACACACACACACACTCACACACACGAATGGGGATGAATGCCTACTCTCTTGTCGAAGGTAAAAATACATCCAAAAAAAATGTGAAATCTAAAACGATCTGGTACCCTCGCAAGGATCCGCCTAAACAGGGTTTTCTGCTTATCCATCCTGTGTTCTTCAGCGTATCACTCTTGACCAACACGGGTCACGTGCTCTGGAACAATGCGGCCCCTTTTATAACTGACGGATTCCTCCTCGCTATAGAATAAAAATAAATCTCCCCACACCAAAATGGTATAGCCTACACTTTAAGAAAAAAAAAGGGTTATTGGCGGTTCTTTTAAGAACTCACATGCTTCTATCTAGAACTATATGGTTCTTCCTGTTCCTCCTGGAACCCTTTTTCCTGTGTATGGAATCCCCTCGGCATACTGACGTTCTTGGTACGATTGAGGTTCCACCTAGAACCTGGATGTTGACCGGATTTTCAGATAGTTGGGGTGCGCATGCGCAACTAATTTGAACCCCAACGGTCAAGCCGGAGGATGCTTTGGTCATTCGACATTTGAAGGCTGGTAATATTTCATAAGGTAAGATGTATATGTATGTTTATATATATAAATATATATATATATTCATGTGAAGGATGGTGATTATATATATCATCTATCTAATATAATCAGTCTCTAGGCCCTATAACTTCCTGCAGGAGAATTTAGGCTACATTCACTTCAGGTAAACGTGGGACATGGCCGATGATAATTTAGCTTTTGTGTGCGAGAAGTCGATCATATAAAGGAACGGTCTGATATGTGTATAAGATAAAGACCCCTTCTAATCAACAGCTAGCTACCAAATTTACCATTTGCAATCAGTGACTGAAACCGAACAAGCCATATCACTATATACCATTGCATGGATCAGGACTACATAGGTCACTCATCATACATTCTGTTGTGTAAAAAGGTCTATAATAAGTCAATATTAATAAAAATCCCTTTGTCTTTCCTCAAACATCAAAGAATTCATTATCCCACAAATCGCGCATGAAAGATAGTTCTTATTCAACACTATAGCCTACATGTCAGGTTTAGTCGGATATTATTACAGATTTGTTTGAAGTGTCTGTTTGAAAACATGGACATGAGGGACAAAACAGGCCAGAAAAATTAGTTTAAAACCCTGAAAAAAGGTTGTTGCGGCTCTAAATCAGGGGGTCGGGACCCCCTCCCCCCCCCCCCCCCCTTTGGATCGGCCACTGTATATAAAAGTTTGTGATTGTGTGTATGTGCTAATTAACAGTTTTACTTTATAACCTACACATGCATTATTTACAGACCTGTTCAGTCGGTTATTTAAAACTACCTGTGGCAATATCTTTAAAAGAATCTTCCTTTTGACACACAGGCCGTGTACAGACTAAGATCGATCTCAGATGTCAGATCGATCCTATAGCTATATCGAGACGGGCTATGTTCACTCAGCACAACATCAGTCAGTGGAACCGGATTCGAACAGGTCTCAACGAAACCGGGTCCTCGATCGGTCGCGCCACACTGTGGAGTTCAATCCGAATATAGACCGCTTGCCTGTACACAAGGGAACACTCGCGGTCTGCAGGAGGTCCTAAAGATATCGATCTGAACTAGACCACGTTGAGAGCAGGTCCCACTAGATCGATCTCGAACCCTGAAATATACCTAGTCTGTACACGGCCTCAGAGTCAATGACTTATTTATGTAATAATATTGTATATATGTCAGTGAGGACTATCAATAATAATTGATGTTCCATTCGTTACATAAATGTGGTATATGTTTTAAGTAGGCCTATAAAAGACACTGTGATACATCCAGAAATCTTCATGAAGAAAATAATAACCTTTTATGTTTAATGAAGTTAGCATTTATTTTACTTCTTACCCTTTAATTATTGAAAGTTAACACAGGCTACATTTCGTAACCTCAAATTAATTACAACTTACAAGTTTTTTAATTTTTTTAAAGTATTGCATCATTATAGCCTTACTTAATTGTGAATTTATTTTTAACAATATCTCTCACCATTTCAATGAAATGTGCCTAACACGCGTTAAAAACATATTGTCAGTAAATATTATTTATCTTATTTATTGTTAAATAGAAACATCTTAATGATTGTTTTCTAATTATTATGGCTGTCATAATCATGACTGTCATAATGCCTGATGCAATTTTAATAACACATATGAATTTTTTCCATTTCTTTATTTTTCAGTGTTACGGAACCTAATATAAACAGATCACGCATGCGTGATCTACACAGATTTTGTAATGGAGATGAAAAAAATCAGATTCTGTAACAATAGGCATCGTGAAATGTCTAGGGAATGAATAAAGAAGTCAGTGTTTTTTTGTTAACAAATAACTATAATTTATTCTTAAAACAACCCTAACATTACAATACACTAAATCAATACAATTACACAGTATAACAGCGGTATAATAACAAATCAATACAATCACACAGTAAAATAAACAATGTGCACAGTACCTGGATACCACCACCGTAACAACGATAAGTTCTTTAAATGTATATTCTCGGAGAATGACAGTCCAATGTAAAGCTCTTGTAACAATCCCGGAGTAAGCGTGAGGCAGGCAGCATTAAATTCGATAGAGTTAGTAATAGTAGAATCCCTGAAATTACTGGATAATCGGACAGGTCCCACAAACTGACATACACACGTCTGTGTCCGCTGGAATCTTCACCCTCTCTCCCTGTTTAAAACACAGCCCCCTATTTATAACTTCTTGTCCCAAGCCGAGAAGTTTCCACTTCTCGAACAGTCTAAAGGATCTAACATAATCCGCAGGAAACACCGTACACGCGTTACAGGAATCATCTAGAAAAACCTCGCTGTGTCTCCACATACTAGGGTCCACACGTGACCTCGGCCAGGCGAGAAAGCCACAAGCTAGCATGACAACGAGAGTCCAAGCAGTACGGATTAAACATAGAGTGCAACAACAAAACGAGGTACGCCCGTGTCACACAATAAAAAGAGCACCTGTAACACTAGTTACCAAAAAAAAAGCATTTTTACCCTTCACTTTCTCTAACCCCCCCCCCCCCCCCCCCCCGCCAGGCAGAGTATATGTGCGGCTTGCCTTGGTGCAAGGCTGAGAATTACACACCAGGTGACCCGGGCTCCATACTCAGCCTTGAGTATGTTCTTACGAAATATCGTAGCGGTCCTTCTGATGTATCAGAAGGAAAGAATAAAAGAGTAATTAAGAATAAGATGCAGCTTAAACTATGTTCACTCTACCTATATATCCTTTATATATCAGTTTCCATACATGTGGAGTCTCCTGTTTATGTTACATATGATATAACAGCGTTTTATCATGAAAAGAAGAGCAGAAGACCATCACTGACACAGCCATGTTGCTGAGGCATGAACTCTGGTCACCCATGACCTGACCTGTGACCTGACCTCTGGTGTACCAGAGTAATTTATTGCTAATAAATCTATTGAAAAAATCTTATTTCATGAATAATACTTATGAGTAAATGATAATATATGGCTTCAATAAGTCCTTTTTAAGTTTATGGCTATATCATTTAAGGTTTTAACAAATTTGCTTATGGAAGTTATGGAAACAATATTTACTATAATTTATTTGGAACAATAATCAGAGGACAACTTTTCTCATATCAATAAGGTCAAGGACAGGGTCATGTGACAAAAGATAAACATGACCGCATGGCAGGCTAAAAAAAAACCACAGGAGTTGAAATCTTAACAATTTCCTTATAAGGGCACTTCTACATAATTTATTTTTACTCCAGAACAGTTTATTAGCCATTATTGGTAAGAAATTTGCTAAATTGCCTCCATTTTCTCTGTTTATTTTGCAAATATCCCTATATACCCCTGCTACGCTTTTCCATAAGAGGATCCCCATAACTGAAATCTCATTTCAGTTATGAACCCATAACAAATGTGCGGCCATAGGATGTAATATTATTGATTTATTTATAATCGTAAATCAACAACCGATGTGATCACTAACTATTAAGATTGATAGTTTTTTTAATGACAGCTTCTTAGTACTTAAATTGCAGTCACTTTTGACAATATTTAATGTTAAGATATTATTATTAATATGTTAGGCCCCTAATATTGCCAGCATCCAGACCAACAGCAAGGGGGAAAATGAACAGACACAGAATTAATGTGAAAAATATAGGCATTATACTATTTATAGCCGACATTTACACGTAATAATTTACAGCTTCATTATTCAAGATTAAACCTTTAATTATCTTTTGGTAGTTTCTTGACGATTTTCGGTATTATTTGTCATTTGAATAGTCAGAATATAGATCTAGGTCGATCATCAAAATTTGAGCTCGCGCTTTGTCACTCCGACAAATCTGCAAGTTGTAACTAACAACCGGCATTAGCGGTCTTGTATCTTTGATTCATTTTCAACATGGTTACTATACAATTAAACTTGAATTCTCGTCATTATATAGTTACTCACCTTTAACCAAAGATATATCAACTATATATTTTGTGGTGACAGTACTCAGCAAATCGGCGTATGCACATTCATGAATAACTTACTGGGACTGGGAGTGGGAGACGTGCCGACTCGACTGGGCCGAGAGTGTTACATTTCGTTTACTTTGAAGAGTGTTGGATAAATGCTACATGTAGCACTTTTTAGCACTGGTTACGGGCCAATGTTTATCAATAGATGTTGTATGGGATCATATAGGCTGCGTCTTCGACCATACACGAGGCGACATGTCGCTCAACGTGAACAGTCCATACACACAGCGCCATGTTCTGCAACACGTCTTGCAAAACTATGACAAAAACAACATCCTTAAAAAAATCTTCTAGGATTCAACCATTGTTTTATTATAGTTACGTAGTAGGCCTATTTAGGCCTATCATATGTGCGTGTGACGAAACATATATTCTGCCTAGGACATATTGTCTTGTTTCTCATTATTAATATAGATATATAAGAAAAATAGGCATAGGTATTATGGGATAGCAACAGCCTACACATCTTCCTCTGAGTTTTCTGTTGACCGCGCAAAACACATGGCACCCTCACCCTGACACGGTGAAACCATGGACGGTCACATTATCACAGGATACAAAACACAGAGCACCCTCATCAGACACGGTGAAACCATGAAAACCGCCTCGTGTATACATGCCTATAGCCGGCTAAAGCCAAAAAATACTAAAGCCGCGTTCACACCTATCCCTTTTTTTTTTTCCTTCCGCACCCGCACCCGCTTCCGTCATCCGTTGTCCGCCATACGTTCTCTCTGTTCACACCTATCCGCGCTTTTTCCGTCCGCACCCGCACTCATCACATTTGTTTCATATAAAATACACTATACACTTTTATCTTTCACATATATTCATACAACATATATATATATATATATATATATATATATATATATATATATATATATATTATTCAAATTTAATTTAATAACAAATAATGTATTACCATGAACCTTCTTAAAATTGAATTTCACGAAACTCGTGTAATTGAGGGTTAAAACTGTGATTCATTCTGAAACCCTGTTTCCTCAAGGGCGCTTAAATTATTCTCCATACATTATGTTTAAATTATATATATATATATATATATATATATATATATATATATATATATATATATATATATATAACTACTTTATATAATAGGCTATATTTTATTTTTCGTGGGCTTACTAGTAAATTTGTATTATATTCATCGACTTATCAGTCTTTATTCCAAATTACCCCGCCCCTTTTTTTTTTTCCTTCCGCACCCGCACCCGCTTCCGTCATCCGTTGTCCGCCATACGTTCTCTCTGTTCACACCTATCCGCGCTTTTTCCGTCCGCACCCGCACTCATCACATTTGTTTCATATAAAATACACTATACACTTTTATCTTTCACATATATTCATACAACATATATATATATATATATATATATATATATATATATATATATATATATATATATTATTCAAATTTAATTTAATAACAAATAATGTATTACCATGAACCTTCTTAAAATTGAATTTCACGAAACTCGTGTAATTGAGGGTTAAAACTGTGATTCATTCTGAAACCCTGTTTCCTCAAGGGCGCTTAAATTATTCTCCATACATTATGTTTAAATTATATATATATATATATATATATATATATATATATATATATATATATAACTACTTTATATAATAGGCTATATTTTATTTTTCGTGGGCTTACTAGTAAATTTGTATTATATTCATCGACTTATCAGTCTTTATTCCAAATTACCCCGCCCCCGCTCCTTTGGTGATTTATATGATTCTATTTATAACATTGCTTTTATTATATCAATAAATAATTAAAGCTTTCCCGAGCGGGATTGTGAGGCACGCGCAAGTTCCATATTTTCATAGTGAAAATAAACCGCTTTTGTCATTTTCTATCAAGGGGAAGACACAAGTACATTCCAGAATATCCCCTATTATATGACGTCATAATATGGATTCCCGTCCGCACCGTCGTCCGCTTCCGTCGTGAATCAGTCCCAGACCGATTTGTGCGGACGGTGCATGTGACGGGTGCGGGTGCGGAAGCGGATAGGTGTGAATGCCCTATGTAATTTTAACTAAATTGAATTTGACGGATGACGGGTGTAGGTGCGGAAGGGAAAAACGGATAGGTGTGAACGCCCCTTAAAACTCCCATATGTGTCAACATGGGCTCAATATATGACAGGGCCAAATCGGGCCAGCCTTTTCCCATCCCTGCGTTTCGCCTTGTATTGTGGTTTTATTACAAAGAGAAGGAAGAAAACATATTTCTGTGACTTTAAATGATACCTGGAGTAACTTTTATACAAATTATTAATCATATTTTATTATTTATGATGACAGGTCCATCGAGCATATGGTTCAAAGTTTACACACGTGTCAGGAATGTCCGACCTGATGTCCGACCTCCACGTGCGTGTGTTTAGGCCTATGTCAAGGCCCAGATCCCGATCTGGACCAATCGGCGATTGGTTTAGACCAAGTCCAGACCAGATTCCGATCGGGGTTTAGGCCGGACCTAATCCCGATCGGGATCTGGGCTGGACCAATACTCGATTGGGATTCAGTCCGGCCTATACCCCAATCGGGATCAGGTCTGGACCAGTTCCGGATTTAGATTCTATTGCAGGCTAGAGCAGGCTCTTGGTTTAAACAAATAATACTATATTCCATAAGGATAACACATGAAAAAAATAAACTAAGTTGTGTGAAAAAAATATTTAATATATTAATATATGTAATAAAGATATGAATATACATATATAGTTTAAAAATGTTGATTAGAGAAGTGGTAATTTGTTGGTTTTCATCAAATCAGGATTTTTCACTTGAATGTAAGCTGTTCATATTAGTAATACTATAAGTAAAATACTTGATCCATCTGAGAAAATTTTAAATTAAACTAACAATTTATTGATGTTGCATAACTGACACTGACAACTGTAGCTTGGTTATTGCATTTATACAGAAGAGAATAGATACATAATTATTATACTAATTTAAAAACAATTGTTTGATTATTGACAATGTATACCATGATAATGAAATAATTGTCGCAAAATAAATTGTCATTACTTATTAAGTTATAAGTTCAGATATCCTGTCTAGAATATATAGGCAAGCTCAGAATCTATAGGTTTATGCTGACCTTAATCCTGATAAGTTCAGACAGGAACGCATTCTCTTTCCTTAAAGTTAATGATCGGGGTTTAGGCCGCCCATTGGTCCAGACCAGATCCTGACTGGATTTGGTCCGGTCTAAACGCTGACCGGGATTTGGTCTGGACCGATTTATATGGTCCGGCAATCCGCTGATTTTCTAAGGGACCTGCATGCCGATCACGCACTCGCCGTCAGCAGTGGCGTCAATTTTTTCTTCCAGGGTGGGGGGGGGGGATGACTTTGTATATATATATATAAATATATATATACAGACATATATATATACCTTTTTCAGCATCGCCGAAGGACATATTCAACTATATATATATATATATATATATATATATATATATATATATATAATAATTATTATATATATACTTCATCATATTTCAAATAATTATGTTTTAGAAAATAAGTTATTTTGTGAATTCTAAACAAGGTTTAGATATAACATTGTTTAATTGTTTAGTAAATGGATCAAAAGTCTTTTATTCTATTTATTAATATATTTCATTTGCAATATTATGATATTATTCTCTGAAAAGTGGGGGGGATGATTACATTGACCATCCCCCCGCCCCTTGCCAAACAGTGGGGGGTATATATACCCCCAGTTCCCCCTATATTGACGCCCCTGGCCGTCAGGTCAATTGCAAAGTTGTATCTGTATTATGATTGCTTCACTGTGCAATAAATGCACAATTTAAGTCTCTATTTGCCAAAAGATTAAATGAGATTTCTTCACACACACACCCACGTGTATATGCGTTCAAGAGAGGACCTTGCTTTCACACTATACGTCCGCGGACTGACAGTTCTGCTAGAGGTAGCAAGAAGAGCTATTGAGGTCCTAAACACTTAGGTTACGCATGTTACCTCGCACACTTTTTTTTAAAGGAAAAGGCTGGTTGTTCGTGGGAACGATGCGCTGACTCCGCTCATAACTTGCTAGGACAACCTGCGAGGACTTTCAGTTTATGTCATGTCTTCGGGTCATAGAGAGGACCTACTAATCAGCATATCAAGCACACTTGGTTTAAACATATTTATTTATAACGGAATTACAAACGTAGCCAATCAGGCTAATGTACATGCTTTCCTGTATATATATATATATATATATATATATATATATATATATATATATATATATATTAACACAACATTATATAAGACATCACAGTACAAGTAAAAATACATAAAGTATGTTAAGATATAATATGTTAAGATTAATGCTGTAATTCTGTGTCAATTCTTAATCTTCACCAAAATGAAAAGAAACACATGCAATACCATTAGAAAGAAATTAATGTATAATGTAACAATATAATGATATAACATGCTCTCTCGAAACAATAGGTGCAAAACAAAAAAAAAATACAAATGATAAACATATATTTACATATATTTACACTGGATTGGAAGATTAATTATTTTTATCATGTAAAACGGTTTTTGTCTAATAAAATCTTTAAACCAAGCTGCTCACAGTTTTTCTTGACAGATCAGAGGGTATACCTATCACGTAGATAAGAAAATCTATTAGATTTTTTCGTTACCTGTTTACTCAAGGAACCCATGGTAATATAAGGTTCTAATTCTATCTTCTCACGATCTAATAAGATCTGATACCGCTAAACAGTTTGATTAGCAGTTTAAACATATATCGAGCACCAAGCTTGCACAAACACACTTTTCAAACCATCTTGCAAAGCTCTCAATAGATGGCGCTGTCACACACACACACACACACACACACACAAACAAATTTCAAGCAAAACGTTCTTTCTGAGGACTTGCAAGAAATTTCCCAAGCATAGTTTTCCCGGGTTTTTCAAATGTTTTAAAAATGGTTAAACAGGTATTTGTTTGCGAGGACCCATGTGTTTTTCCTCATCAGAAGAAAAAGTCCTCGCGCGTTTGATGTGCAGTCAATATCGTGTCCTTCTTAAGTACGGTTATACAAACACACACACACCCACACACCCACATATATATACAATATGGCTCATGTGATTGAAAATATAAGAATTCTTTGAACCTTTCAAATAAATTAAAATCTAACATATTTACGTTCTCAAGCAATATTTTTTCTCATTTTTTCGTATTTAAGAGAGAGTGGAGGAGGGGAATGAATGTTCTCTCGAAGGGGTGCGTTGGATGCTTCCCAGATCAGTCACGTGTTAATTAACACCCATATGGCATTATGAAAATTTGGGACACCGCTGTTGTCAAACAGTTTAGAACACTTCTAAAACAAAGCACCCCTTAGCGGTACTTTTGCCTCCCGTCCCTCTCTCTCTCTCTCTCTCTCTCTCTCTCTCTTGACCTCTTGACCTCTTTATAACATTTTCAGGATTGGGCGATGGACAGCTATAAGTACATCAAGCCTACATATTTTGTTTTCATTTTTGCAGACCATACAGAGTAATTGTCATATATAAACATCTATTGTATTTACTTCCCAGTTATCAAGCACAAAATGAACGGCACAGTCGGCACGGAAACTGTACTTACATTGTCTGTATATATCAAAACACTCCTGACTGTTTGCCAACCAAAGACTCTGCAGGCAAAAAGACCCTTCGTTCAACATTTTAAGAGTATGCGGAGAACTGAATTTAGAAGAAATAATGCTGGGTGAAATAGGGTGTGGTGTTCATAAACTCTGTATCACAAACACCAAAGACATCGTATCTGGCGGAGACCAACGTAACATATGATAATGCCTTTGTTTCCTGTATTCATATAGTTGGTTTATGATTGTGAACTTTTGTATTGTTTTTGGGGGGAAATTACAAATAAATGTTTAAAAAAAATATGTTTCTGTAAAACTATGTTTTCATTCCACACTGAAAGCATTTACTTGCACACAGATTACAAATGAAATTACTTTTACATTTAGTACAGGCATTTTTCCAACATTTCATGAAAAAACTATTGAATTATATCATATAATCCATCAACAGTGTTATTCTTTACCAGATGGCAGTATTAACGAAACCATATTGGTTACGTATCTTCGGCACAAACAAAAATGAAACGTTAGCTCTCCCTGAGTAGGCTCCATTCTGTCCAATTAAATTATTCTGAGGTTAATGAAGAAAAAATGGTCTATACCCCTTCTAAATAATTTAGCCTAATTGTTTTATATGACACCCTGGACTTATAAAGACAAGCCTACTCTGAAGGTTCCATGAAGAACCATATACCTTGGATTCCACAAAGAACCCTTCAAAGGTCCCCAGTCAGTCCACTCTAAAGAACCTTAAAGGGTTCCGGGAGGAACCCTTTCAATAGCATCTAGATGGAACCTGTCAGGTTCCATAAAGAACCCATGGGATGTTCCAAAAAGAACCATGTGTTAAAGGTTCCAGTTAGAACCCTTAAAGGTTCCCCACTCAGTACACTACGAAGAACCGTTTTGGGTTCTACCTGGAACCCTCTTTTATTAGAGTGTTTATAGTTATTTGAATAAAAATATATGATTGTGATCCAGAATATCCAAAATTTGGAGCCTTAAGCATTCACCAAATTTTTGCAAAATCCTATTATAAATTTTGCCTTGCGTCGCTAATAAACAAACCAACCTATTTTTTTGTTGTTGTCATTTTCTAAACACTTCTTAACTTCGTGCATTTCTACAGTATATATTAATTTATTTAAACAGATATAAAAATGTAAAAACATGTAAACAGGTAAACTTTCCGACCCTCTGGAGTAATTAAATCGAATGGGAAATCATTTATTACCTCTTTGTCGACAAAGAAATAGTTCTATATTGGTATATAGGTGTACCAAATAAGAAAAAAACACAGTTTTAGGAGAAGTTACACAGTTTTTAAGCATATTGATAAGCAATATACATGCATGCGCTAGAAGCCATTGCTGCTTATTTTTTTTTTTTTATTTACTTCAATAGACGTCTGTTGGATGTTCATATAAGTTCGTGTTTGTTCATATACATTTAATTATTGCCACTTATCGTCTGTAAGTGATTTATCACTTGGTATCGTCAGAGACTCCATAAATAATCAATACAATTGTATTTGTAAACAAGTTGAATGGAAATTATCCGATATACCTTGCAAATGAGTTGTTAATTTACCATTAGTTTTTCCTTGCAGTTTCTTATCCAAAATAAAATCTTCGGTTCATACCGCGATTGATCCTACATTATTTCTGTTAAAAATTACTTAAATTATTACTCTAATAGTCCATTTTTTAGGACACGTTACTCTTTATAGTGATTAAAATAATCAAAACAAAATATGTGTTATAGAAAATTATTCTATAATAAACTCAAGGGGTCTTATACATTAGATAATAAATCTAAAAGAGAAATATATCGGCTGTAATTAATTATGATGTAAAGCAATATTTTGATAAACTCAGCTGGGTAGCGTTATTTTAAAAAAAAAACAAAGGCAAAATATATCGGCACTTACATAGAAAAGATGTCTAGGAAAGACAATTTATATATTATATACATGATACAGAAACTGGAATATACGGACAAAAGTGTCAGAAGAAAATGTCAAGAAAAGAAAAAGCAAGACTGAATTATATTATGGTTAGACTTTATAAAATACATCGTGGATGACCCCGCATCCGTTAGAGATGACTTATTTAGGTCATATGATAAAGTAAGTGGGATGGTCTGACAGGGCCAGTAATGCCGTGTTCTCGCTGGAACTCAGTTATAACTTGATTTAACGCGAATACCAGACAATTTAAGGATGGTCAGCCGAGGAGCTGGAGGCGCCAGCAATCTGCCACGACCTGTCTCAGCCTGAAGAGGACAGTACCCATCTACACCAGGCTCTTGTTACATCATCGAACTTTACGATGGTTTTTATTGACGAGATGTTATCTCCATTAAATACATGAAGAATAGCTCACTTTAGTGGTAATTGAGCAAACTTTGCCTGTGCTGTCCTCTAGTGGCCAAATGAGGACTTTGTTGCCTGAACAGTGGCAGGTAGGCCTTGTGTACTGAAGCGTGCCTGCTGATATGACGGGACCTCTCTTGCGGGAACCTCGTTTTTTACGAACAAGCATTAATGAAGGCTTGA
Organism: Sipunculus nudus; assembly: GCA_026874595.1. Classification (NCBI taxonomy): domain Eukaryota; kingdom Metazoa; phylum Annelida; class Sipuncula; order Golfingiida; family Sipunculidae; genus Sipunculus; species Sipunculus nudus. Next base: position 7,801,305 of record CM049306.1, on the reverse strand, counting down.
AGCGTTGGGTAAAATAAATAATATAACGAGCCAGCATGATTATGTTTTCTTAAATGTATAACATATTGGTAATGTATATCATTTAGAGGGATCCCCCGCAGTCATATGAATGTGTTATACTGAGCCAAGTAGTGTTTTTTTGTCAGGGTCTCTGAGATAAACACAAATTTTCACGCACCTTATAAATTCTGTAACACTAAGGTATATGGAAGTTATTAGATTTTCTCGCAATTAAATTGACCGTTTTAAAATGGGAACTGGGTCAACCTTAAATGTAGAAATGAAGACGAACAAGGAAAGAATTAAGATTTAATGGTTTATTAGATATGATATCTGTGCTGTATTTGAACAACGTGGCAGTAGATTAATCAGAGTTACAGGCGTTACCTATAAAAATCAATTGTCAGGCAGTTTAAAAAGGATCACATAACACATTACAAAATTAGATCACAAAAAGGAAATTGTGTCAACTCATGGAATTATCTTTACACGTTTGGAAGACCCTGTTGGTCACTGTATGCTGGATATATTACATTTTAATCTCAATTTTTCTTCGCATTTCATAATATTCGAATTTACAAACAAAACTTTAAGAATCATACCATATCTCAATCATACCGGAAGTGCTGTACTTGCACGATGGTACAGAGGGACGCTGTTTACGTATATTTACATACCTGAAAAAGTGATTCATGTTTTTAATATGCAGCGACTTGAATTGTAAAAAAGTTACAAAACTACAATTATAAACAACATTTTCTAGATTTGCCATGAGCAATCTTGTTGCGGGCACTGATTGAAGATTTTTTTTTGTCTGTTTTAATCGATGGGTTCATTTTTGACAATGAGCTTTTTCCGTTGCAGTTGGTAATCATGAGTGACAACGATCACATGGAAGAGATTTTCCGCATTTGGAAAAAATTGACACCAGAGAATAACCAGCCATCAGTTGTATAACTTTAGCAGTGCACGGCGGATCCAGATATTCAAGAACAAGGGGCGCTAATACTGAGTTGGCGATTGATGGGTATTATGAAAACTACGTTCTAAAATTGTGCATTTAATGTTTGTTTTTACATTATTTTATATATATATATATATATATATATATATATATATATATAAATATATATATAATCATTATTATTATTACGTTATATATTTTAGTCAATGGAAAATTTGTTTTTCATTTTCACCTGTAAATCAAATCTAAACTCATATTTTGACTAAAGTTAATTACAGGAATATAGGGGAAGGTAGGGGAGGGGCTACCGCACCTTCCTTACAGAAAAACATTTTAAAAATGATATGCAATAAAAAAAAGGACATTTTGAGGCACTTTTGAAAAAAAAATATGAGAATTTTCATTTCCTCGACCTATATTCTCCTAAATGTCTTTGAATAATGTAGTCAAACTTACGGTTGGGGGGGGGGGGGGCAGTTAACGTGAGGCAGTTTTGATATTTATATTTCTTTAAATTAAGGATATAAACTGGAACATGTATATAAATTGTACATAACCTGATCCGCAACTGTTTAGACTCTCTCAGTTGAATCAAAGGGAAGCAAAAAGAGTTTTTTAATTGTCTGGTATAAACTACACACATTCTTCAACAAGACTTTCTACCAGTTCTTCCGGATATTAAAGTTTCTTCATCTGTAAATGACCCTTTATATATCGATGAGGGAATTCACCTTCTGATAAAAATTCATTAAGACAGCGGAAACAAGCTGCCCAACTTGGTAAAATTGCTTTGAACCTTCTGATTCTTTAAACTGAAACTGAAAATTTAAATTTTTTTCACGAATGGGCTATTTTCAATAGCGCCATCTATCAATCTACGTAAGAACGTGTAGAACGCTGGTAAGAACATTCAAATATCCGGAGCCTGTAACAATTTACATCTGTAACAAATTCTGTTAACAGGTTAATCTGTCCAAAGACCTTAAGACAGGGAAGAGATAATAACAATTTTAATTGATCACGTCGCCAAATGATATTTCAAATGCAAATGTTTACATAAAATTACTCATTCCGTGAAGTCTTTACCACAAAAACATCAATGTTTATGTTATTTGAACGGACTACATTACCCCTGCAAGACAGTAATACTTACGTCGCTGGTAAATTGAGAAGGTGCATTGTGAAGCCCACAAAACCTAACCAATAGAGTCGTACTCTTGTGAGCCTGATTCTGCGCAGTTTACTAGTGTATAAAGGTGATGAATGGGGGAGCTGACCTGGATCAGGCCTTGTCGGAGGTACGCGCTCTATGAATGTTATCTAGTTGTCAAACATTGTTTTTCCTTTTTGTTTTAAATTTCAGTTTATTTTGTCTTGTTCTCTCGCCCTAATGAAGGTCACGCTTAATATCCTCCATGGTTATGGGTTTCTTCCACTCCATTTGAAAGTTTCTTGTCGTTGGGCAACACATTACTTTATGATTATGATCATCAACAGTGCTAAAGCATTGCAGCCATTACTGAGAGGAAACCCGGTTATGGACCGCATCATAATTTTACAACCAAGTATTCTGATGTGATTATCGTCGTAGTTTAATAATCGTTAGCCATGAATTTATGCACGTGAACGTGTAAAATATCGGCTATAAAGATCTTCACTATTCAAAACATTGTCTCATTCGACCCTATGAGATATAAATAGATCATTGTCGTGGTCCGCACAAATGTGTTTCGGCCTCAGTTGAACAATAAATTTAAACTATGACTCGGTCGCTGTTGTTTGGAATGTTATTTAGCAATAGACATAAATATCTTTTGTAAAATAACGTAACATCACAGCGTTTAATGCACTAACAGTCTAATGGACTAGCCTTTCTGATTTTTGATGTCAGCCAAACTGTGAATGTCATGGTCTGGGAATTAATGTATGAATGAGCTGTGAGAAATAATTACAAAGGAAATATTATTCAGTTATAAGGCTTATCATTTAAATTATTTGAATTATGTTTCAGTGTTTGTTTCACTTGTGTCTCTTTTATACAACTGAAGTAAATTATCATGTATTTCATTCAATAAATAAATGAATAAATTCAAACTTAAATCCCGCAATATATTTTTTTCACTAATGATATTGAAATCGAAAATTTAATTAACTTATTCTCAAAAACAAGCCATCATGCATGACATTTTCGCATTTATATCGGTCATTAATCATGTCAAAATCAAGTTCACGAACCGACAGGACCGAGATGATTTAGAATGGCGAAAAAGATCAATCTTGGTCACACAAGGTCAGGTTGTTTACAAACTAAAAGCGTTACTTCTGAATTCCAAAATGTAACTGTTTTTTAATATTGTCAAAAGTAAATGTAACTAGAAATGTTTATGTAAAGAGATTAAATAATATATATATATATATATATATATATATATATTTATCAATAACCAAGAGATGTTTATAACCATAGTTTTAACCAATTATTATTATGTATTGTCAGCTGAATTATTCTTTCACTTCGTTCATCTCTTATAATCTTTTGCTTGCGTAAAATAGCTTGAATTTCTGACTTGTGAATTAAGTCATAACTAATCGCTTACCTAAGCTACAACTATATATAAGGAATTCCACTCTATTGTGCACAAATGTTCATTACAGCATATTAAAATTAGCGCTCATAAGACTATATTTAAGTCTGTTTCATAGATATCTGAAGTTAAAGAATCGTCATTAGATTCCTGTCAGCGGCCAAAATGTTAACACAATTGGATGAAACAGTTTTTTTGAAGAAAAAGTTTTTTTTTGCAGAAAACTCTAAAATTGTATATTTAAAAGCATTTTTGCACAGTTTTCCATTAGTTTCCAAAGGGGCAGGTATTGTTCATAATCCGGTTAAATCTGATTGTCCTGATACCTTTTACTTTTTTAATTTAACTTGGCAACTGTTAGTTTCCCAACTCCTTATACCATTTTAGGTCCAACGGCTATCTCTGGAATGTGCGTGAACATTTTTTTTCAGATATTCCTAACTAATATCCAAATTGCTACCCTGGGAGCAGAAATAAATATTAGTGAATTGAAAAGAAGAATCAATAATTATGTGCGTATAGAGATCACAGACTCTTGCATACGTCCACACCATGATTCCTTATACGATTTAATAATCCTTGTAGTCAGGTTAGGTCGTTAGGATTTCTTATCATCCCCTTGTTTGCTAATCATTTTTTTTATATTAATTGAGATATTGTAAATTTCTCACCTCATTTAACCTGTCAAGGGGTACACTCTAAGAAAAAAAGGTTCCTGATGGTTCTTTTAAGAACCCAAAAGGTTCTGGAAAGAACCATGGTTCTTTCTGGAACTCTTTTCCCCATGAATAGGTTCCAGATGGAACCTAGAGGTTCGTGCCATGATCATAACTCAAAATGAGGTTCTAGATGGAACCCGTGCCTTGACCGGATACCAATATGATTAAGACGCGCATGCGCAGCTTTATTTGAACTAATGAAGTCAACGGTCGGGTTGTTTTGGTTTGCTCGATATGTGAGAAGAGAAAACACAGTAAATGAGGTAAGACTGATGTTTATATATAACTTAATTTTATGTGAAGAACGTCAAAGTTATATGTCTAGAGATTTACTGTCCAGTGAATAAGTCTCTGTCGGCGAACGGAGTTACGTTCAATTAATCTAAACCTGGACAAAGTCCCATGATAAACATGCTTTTGCGTGCAATAATTGTTGCAGCAAAGTAATAAAAGTTCATAGTAACACAAGCAGAATTAGAAACAGTTCAAGCATTGTAAAGGAACAGTCACCAAACAAAGGTGAAAATCGGCTTGAATGACTGAAACTGAACAAGCTGGACGATTATACATGGAATACATTCATAACATTAATAACCTGTATACAATGTTTACAAGTCTCTATCGTCTCTATCCTTTGTCATTTCTTTAGACTCTTCGACAAATCATTTATTTTACATTAGGCAAAAGAACACAAGCCTTGCTATTTTAAGTTTAGTCAGCAAATGGTAGAAATAAGAGCATTGTTTTATAAACTGCTCGGAATTTTCAACACTTTGGCCTTGGGACAAAAAGGACTCTCTCAATATAAAGTCACACCCAATTGCACATTGACTGAAGGTGTTCACTAATAAACTCGGTATTGTATAATGGGCTAATTAATACAAACGTAGACTTTACTTAATTAACACATGCATTCCTCGTTGCAGTGACAAGATACATCTGCCTGGCTATTAAGAGAGCAAACGAAAAAGAATTTGACAGGAATTTTCCTTTGAAAAGGTAAGTTTATATATCGTGCATTAAAAGTTATTCCAGAGTTATACTTAAATTGTAACCTGTCAGGTGGTACCAACACACATGGAATTGTGTATCACAAAACAAAAGTCTAAGGTTTTTATGTCTGCATATACATCTAATTGTGAGGGATATGCCATACATTTTAAAGAATAAGACAAGGTTGCTTATTAATTATATTGATACACCGTAAAATCCAATGCACACATATGCATGCTATTTTGTTATGTTTATATTTTGTTTTGGAGACCTTAGTTTTGGGGTTTTCAATACATATGGACATGCGGGACAGAACTTGGCCTCTCACTGTGTGGTTACGCTTAATTACACATTCGTTTAAGGCGTCCTCTAATTAACCAGGTGTTGCATTGATTAATTACGTGTATTACCAAGTACAGAATATACTGGTACCCATCCATTCTTTCTCTTTGCAGGAACCAGATACATCTGCCTGGCTATAGCAAGAATGAAATGAAAAAGGAAGAGTGGATTTTCGTTGTAACTGGGCTGACGATTATAATATGGTACGTTGTTCAGGAGTTATTTCTAAATCATAAAAAAAAGTTTTTAATAATGCAGTTGGCATTGTGTATCACAAAGCAAAAAACAGTTATTTTTGTCTATGTTAACCACCTATAACTATATAAGGAGACTACAAATAATTTGAAAGCAAGATAATAATTATTATAAGTCAATTAAGAAAAAGTAAGAATAATTACCCATTCTATGTTAAAATACCTTTCTGAAAAGTATGTGTTGTTTGTAATAGTTATTGTATTCGTCATCTGCGGTTCATATGACTTTTTTCGTGTCAAATATATTTTGGGACGCTTGCCAAAACATTGTAATGTTAACAACATCAACATTCAAGATGCAATCCCCACTCAGAGAGAGAGAGAGAGAGAGAGAAGGGGGGGGGCGAGTTCCAATTAGCGACTTCACAGACCAGAAACACCGTATGTTAATTAATTCTCAACTGCTGGTAATATATATTTCATCTCTTATTTTTTACAGATCGATTCTCCGTACCTTTCCTTGCCAAGTACGCATCACGCAATTAAGTGATATGATGACACGGAATCAGAGATTAGTTGGACCGTCGCAGTGTTTGGACTTTATCGCCGATCATACAGCTCATCGATTCTATACAGGCATTTCGTTTGAAGATTTGTATACATAGAAACAATACATTTGCCTATGGGACTGGAATTCGTTTGAATCGCTCACCAAGGCGTATCAGCTGTATATAGCAATACAAAGATCGTGCAAGACACTTGTTGCATCACCTGTTGTGTATCGATTATATGTTGCTGCGACTTCATATATTTTATTTTGTAAAGCAGATAAGTATTATTTTTATAATACATAATACCTACACAAGAGGACCTGGACTCGCAAGAGATAGACAAATACCTGAGAACACACAAATAATTCATCAAAAATATTCTTGACGTTCACCGGATATCAAATGTACAAAAAAAAAACAGAACACTCTGCGCATCATAGTTCTATTCTTATAGGGATGTTGGTGTGTGCAGATAAGAGAGAATATTTAATTTCATTGTTAGTATATACCAAGAAAACAATTCATTTAAGTTTGAGAAAACGACTCAGAACTGCGTGAGGAGTTCATGAACTCTGTAAAGCAAATATCAGTTTTATCAATTACGTGCATTTATTAGCTAATACTTTTTGTAATTGCTCTTTTTTCACAGACTGGTCTTTATAACTCAATAAATATGTTTCCTTAAAAAAAACAGTTTTCATTTTGCCTGGAAGGTTTCATCACATTTAGAGGATATATACATACATACATATATATATATATATATATATATATATATATATATATATATATATGATTTCAGCTATGATCCTTGCAGGTACCCAACTTCTTTGAGAAATGTTTTTATATTTTTTTTGCATATCAATCAACACTCTATCAAATATGTATGGACATATGACGGAATTAATTTTTCCTAAACGTATAATAGGACATCCTAGACTGTTTACTTAAATAAAAATACATTGAAGGTTCCATGAAGAACCCTACACATTGGTTCCACCAAGAACCTTTAAGGTTCCCCACTCAGTCCACCGTGAAGAACCTTAGAGGGTTCTTCTCAGAACCTCTAAAGAGGTTCTTTATGGAACCTAATAGGTTCTATAAAAGAACCTTAGGGAGGTTCCAAAAGGAACCCCGCTTGAAGGTTCTAGCTGGAACCTTAAAAGGTTCCCCACTCAGTCCACTCTGAAGAACCCTTTTGGGTTCTAGTTGGAACCCTTTTTTCTAAGAGTGTATGTGTATATAGGGTATGTGTAAATATTTTTTTCACAATTTCACATCAATTATATGTTTATATTGCCTTGAAATCATTTACATGCCCTGCTTATATTATCTTAAAGATAGTAATATAATGTTGTCGGCTCTGTTGCTTATGAAAACCCAACATTTTACGAATCTGGTTCCTCCATTGTTTAAATATTAATTTTAACTTTAGAAGTTTCTTTGCGTTTACATATTCAAATTATTTCATTTGCAACACTGCAGGTATAAACCTATGCTATATAACACATTATATTTTAATTGTTGGCTTACATTTAACAGAAAACCATTCATTAATGAAAACTCCTCATCAATAAATAAATTTTATACATGTAAACTTCAAAATCATTATTCGATAAAATCATAATTTAAAAGTGAACACCCTTATCATAAACACCAATATCGCCGGTTTTCTTTTAATGAATAATACTAAAACATCGTCTGTATCATATCAAACAGATACATATTTCAGGTACATATTTCAGGTACATATTTCTACAAACCCCTAGGCTGAGACTGTCCGGGGACATGAAGTTGCTCTCTCGTTATCACCTCATTTTGCACCTAAAATAAATTCAATTTGAAAGATCTTGTAGGTAACAGAAAAATGTAGAATAATTCTTGCTTGTCCAGTATTGTCATGTGGGAAATGTAATCTTTGGATTCTTGCGTCCTTGTTTTAAAATCACTGTCAATTCAGACAAAAGACAATGTTTGAGAGTTTTAATTATTACCATGCATCTTTATGCAATATGGATTAATTTTAATACTTGATATTTCATAAAAAATGTGTAACCCTATCATTTCTCTAGCAGACTTTTGTAAATGTTTGATTCTCGAAAAATCTGCACATTTTAAATAGACAAGCTCAACAGGTCGAACAACTTTATAGAATGTAGAAGCATTATATGTTAAACATACCGTATGAATACATTATAGAACAGCGAAGGATTGATCATATGGTACTTCATTTTTAAGAAAATCACCATTGTTACCCGGCATGTTCAGTGTAAAAATATAAATATTTGCTCCAACTGTCCTGTGCTGATCTTACATTGAATGCATTATTGTCGATAAAACCACATGGCGGCCTAGGGTTAAGATACGTCATTTTAATTAAATGTCCACTTCTGTTACCTGAAACAGGTCTTTTACAAAGCAGAACGTCAGTATGTTACGTGAATCTGAGAAAGTAAGGCACCATGGTCAGATCACCCGCGAACGCATTTTGGCTGACGACCGACAGTAGCTCGTTCGGCTGAGGCATATAGCCCGGGTTTTAATTTTGCCGTTTATCGAAAGAAAAGCAAAAATAGATTTGTAGTTACATTAGGATGCAATGTTTTGAAAAAAAGTACGTTTGCAAAAATCTATTTGAAAATTCGACAGAAAACAGAATTGAGACATAACCCCATACACTTTTAAATTTATCCGTCTAAATCGCCTACGGTATTAATCCATTGTTACTGAAACTTTAGACTTACACAGAGACAAACACAGTATAACTACATTAGTACAAACTACATTAGATTACCAGCTGTTGTCCGACTCTCAACAATAGATTTTTTACCTTGCTTCTTCAGAAGTTATACTTATTATAATCTCATTTTATATTATAAACATAGAACTTAAGGGGTAGCTGGCCAAACGGAGTTGAGAAGTTTGAAACTGGTCAGAGGCTTTTGTTCTCCGATAGCTATGCTTGGTTCTGTGTCTTTGTTTGCCTGAGTTTTAATTTATCTAAATATGGATTTCGTTCATTTTAATTGAGAAATTTGGAATGAGGCCATGCAATGGTGATTAAGTAGCGTTGGTCATAATCAATATTTGTTGTCAATTTTTGTCTGATTGTGATACTGTCCTGTTTGAATCACAAGACACTACTTCCGGTATTTATTTCTTATCAGTATCCACGACATTTTATCTTATTTGTTGTTTTACATCTAATCTGTCAATCTTCCATGAATAAGGCATATTGTAATATAAAGTAATGTTTACCCGATACATAATATTCTATAAATCAAATATAGCTAAATTTGGCACAGTGATGGGCGAATAAATAAATTGATTTTGTAAGACCCCCCCCCCCCCCCCCCCCCCGAAAAAAGGAAAAGAACATTGAAGTGAATGGTAAAACCTTATGTGACCTATAAAATGTAATTATTAATGCTCTTATATTAGAATATTATAATGTGAATTTACAAAATTATGGGAAAAGATTGGCTGTCTTATTAATATAGCTACATTTGGACCCATTTGCTAAAACATGAACGATTCCACAAAAATGAATGAAAATAATGTAACCGTAAATTAAAAGATGTGATTGATTAAATTGTCATTTTATTTATTAATTATTCATTTAATGGATTATGATATATATAGAAGTGCAGCTGAATTAAGTGATAACAAGGAGGGCAGCTTAAAATCAAACGTTTTCTACCTGCGGCACCCACGTACACTGGAGGCCGATTTTTCTTTCCGACAAAGGGGAACCATAAACTCTGAAAAATAAGGGTTCAGCAGATATATCTTAGTGTGTATTATTTACAGATAAAAAAGAAAAGAGTAAAGAATTTGTTGGAGTCGTATAATTGTGGAACGGAAATTGCTCATGGCAACCGGATGTAGCCGTAATGGGGCCTCTCTGACTTTCACGACATTACTCTTATTGGCTACATAATGTAAGAAAACACGGGGCACAATAACATATAAGAACGCCAGTGTTTATGACTGTTACAACTTTATCAAAGATTTGGGAAGCATAAAACCTAGCACCTTTTATATGGCTGTTTTAAGCTGACTGGGCAGGTACGTGTGACGTCACTATGATATATCACCATGGCGGCCGCTCAAGGGATAGTTGGTGTTGTGTGCTGGTCCTTGTGGGGGCCGATTGGCGATAGAAGTCGTAAACACAAAGTCTAACGTGCCCCAAGGTCAAGTAAATAGGCCTCCAATAGCAACCATTACCATCGGGACGTAGCTTTATCCTTAAATTAACCTGTGTTCTACTTCAGATGGCATTTTATTCGCATTTACTGCAGTTGAATTCAAATATAAATGAGGCCTTTGATCAAGATATATTGCCTATGTTGGTGACATTGTAATTTAATGTTCCATTAAACCAACATTAAAAGTACTACGTCCACGTACAGCAGTAAAGCAGAATTAAGCAGAAATGATGTCTGTTCGTACATCACCGTTGCCAGGCCTAATGGCGATAATTACATACACTTAAATTGGATAATAAAGCGCGATTACGCCGGAGTGGCCGGAGGGTTTCAGCCTGTTATAAATAAATAATGCCGCAAAAGACCAAGTGGTGCGGGATCATTTTTCAATTTAGCCACTCTATTCGAGCCAATTACTTGAAGTACTTGGGATTAAGACAATCACCTGCTCCGCTTAAAACGAGCGCTAATAAAGCAGCGGGAATCTGGGGCTAAACGGGAAATCACTCGTCCTAATGAAGACGAATTACGCACTTAAGGCTGCGAAACATTCCGGTATTAATCCGCGCAGCAGCCCGACCTGAGCCGCCGGCCTTTATGTGGGTCTACCCGGGGGGAGCCCGCGTCGAGACCGAGTAACGGGCCCCACGGGGACCATGAGTCTTTTGGCTGTCACTCACGCGCTGTCGGAATGACTCTACAACTTCATTGTCCTGGAACAGCCAAGCTTTCGCCACAGACGGCAGCAACCAACATTCTTTACAAAATGCCCACTTCTGAAAAATTATGCCTAAAACACTGTGGGGGAGGCTTGTTTATATATGTGATACTTTTTTTTTGCAGTGGCAATATATGCCTTGAGACAAGGCTGTTAAAACCTAGCAGAAGAAAAGTTATCACACGCTTGTACCCATAACTTAATTTCAAGCATTGTTTTGTTTCCTTAAATTTTTTTTCTTCGCTACCATTGTCTATAGAAGTCGTTAAATTAAGATATATATATATATATATATATATACATATATATATAAGCATAAACATATACATATATAAATAGTGATATTTATATATAATAAATAACTAACTATATAATATACATATATATATATATATATGTATCATTTTTAAAATAATTTGGAAAGACCTCTACCATATTTTTAATTCATACAAACGTTCACATGATTTGTCTTGTTGGTTTTTCCCGTGTGATACATATCACAACACGGTACCTTTATTTATAACTAAAATGAGAAAAAAGAAGCCTATGTCTCCATATTGTTTTTTGAACATTTGTTCTGGATCCTGTATACATGAATTGATGCTTTAAGTACGACAGGGCAGTTGACGGTAGACAGCATCATCCTTTGGGTATCATCGCTTCCCAAAGTGTACACACGTAAGGAAAAATATTAATTGACATTTTTTGTGAAGTCTTCCGGAAGCTGTATTGAGATAAAACAGTCTTCGGAAATAGTTTGTTTTGCCATACAGGCGACATGCAATATACTAAAAATGAAATAAATGCAGCCTGCTGTCAATAACATATAGGACAAACCCCCGATTTCGTCTTCTTGTATATAGAAGATCTCTGTATGATGTATTTGCTGTTTTATTGTCTCCTCATTTTGTGCCTGACCATTTATGCCTCCCCTGTAGACGGGTTGTAGTTTTCTTCCTGCAAAATTTTGCATTTTTTAAAGGATTAATGTTTTACAATTCATGGGCTGATACTTCATGAAATGTGATAAGATTAATGTAGAATTAAGTATTAATAAAATATTTATTTATAACATAACCATCGTCATCTATCTTTCAGTCCATCTATTGCGGATATATCAAGGTGTTAACATATAAGTTAAGCTGACAGTATATAAACGGTTCTTACTAAAAGTTAATGAATGTGAGTAAAGGTGGATTTATAATTCGTTAGTTGTCGGAATGCACGGATAAAATTTGCCCGTGAATATGGATGGTATTAACTGAGAATATGAATGATATTGACTGAGAATATGGATGATACTGACTGAGAATATGGATGATATTGACTGAGAATATGGATGATATTAACTGAGAATATGAATGATATTAACTGAGAATATGGATGAATTGATTGAGAGTATGGATGATATAGACTGAGAATATGAATGGTATTGACTGAAAATATGGGTGATATTGACTGAGAATATGGATGATATTGACTGAGAATACTGATTATATTGACTGAGAATATGGATGATATTGACTGAGAATATAGATGATATTGACTGAGAATATGGATGATATCGACCGAGAATATGGATGATATTGACTGAGAATATGGATGATATTGACTGAGAATATGGATGATATTAACTGAGAATATGAATGATATTAACTGAGAATATGGATGAATTGATTGAGAATATGGATGAAATAGACTGAGAATATGAATGGTATTGACTGAGAATATGGGTGATATTGACTGAGAATATGGATGATATTGATTGAGAATACTGATTATATTGACTGAGAATATGGATGATATTGACTGAGAATATAGATGATATTGACTGAGAATATGGATGATATTGACCGAGAATATGGATGATATTGACTGAGAATATGGATGATATTGACTGAGAATATGGATGATATTGACTGAGAATATGGATGATATTGACTGAGAATATGGATGATATTGACTGAGAATATGGATGATATTGACTGAGAATATGGATGATATTGACTGAGAATATGGATGATATTGACTGAGAATATGGATGATATTAACTGAGAATATGAATGATATTGACCGAGAATATGGATGGTATTGACTAAGAATAAGATGGTATTGACTGAGAATATGGATGACATTGACTGAGAATATGGATAATATTGATTGAGAATATGGATGATATTAACTGAGAATATTGATGATATTGACTGGGAATATGGATAATATTGACTGAGAATATGCACGATATTGACTGAGAATATGAATGATATTGACTGAAATTTGTATAAATGTCAGAATATGAATCGAGATATGTATTGACATTTTCAAATAATAAAAAAATGCAAGAAAGCAGGACCAACTTACGTCATTTCAAATTAAGGTCAACTTAAATTTATATATAATCATCAACAGTTAAACAGTTATTGTAGACACGAATTTTGATGAAGTTCTACATTTGTTTCATGTATTTTTCAGAACATGAAATATATATATATATAGTTCTTAAAGCAAACGTCATCCTTTTCTTCAAAACAGGAAATATATTAAGGATCTTAAAGTAAACACCATCCTGGTTTTTAAACCAAGATATATATAAAGTTTTAAAATTAAACTCAATCCTCTTCAAGATGAGAAAAATAGCAAGTTTCTAAAGCAAATTTCATCCTTTTCATCAAAAGAAGAATATATTCCGGTCTTAAAGCAAACTCCATTAATTTCTTTAAAATAAGATAGATATTAAGTTTTTTAAGTAAACTCTATATCCTTTTCTTCAAGACAAGAAATTTATTAAGTTATTAAAGTTAACTCCAACCAGTTCTCCAAGACAAGAGACATAAAAAGAATTTCTTGAAGTTGGCTGTACAAAATAATTGAATGACATAGCTCTTGTGAAATTTGAAAAAAAAGTTAAACTAACCAATAAAATGTTGTCAGTTTGGCGATAATATCCCGTTTATTTGGTATTTCAAGTGAAAACCGTGAAAAACAAACCTAAATGATTAAACCAATCAATAGACAAACCTAAATGATTAAACCAATCAATAGACAAACCTAAATGATTAAGCCAATCAACTGACAAACCTAAGTGATTTAACCAAACAATAGACAAACCTAAATGATTAAACCAAACAATTGACAAACCTAGATTATTAAACCAATCAATAGACAAACCTGAATGATTAAACCAATCAATAGACAAACCTAAATGATTAAACCAATCAATAGACAAACCTGAATGATTAAACCAAACAATAGACAAACCTAAATGATTAAACCAAACAATTGACAAACCTAGATTATTAAACCAATCAATAGACAAACCTGAATGATTAAACCAATCAATAGACAAACCTAAATGATTAAACCAATCAATAGACAAACCTGAATGATTAAACCAATCAATAGACAAACCTGAATGATTAAATCAATCAATAGACAAACCTAGATGATTAAACCTAACAATAGACAAACATAGATTAATTGACAAACCTAGATTTTTAAACCAATCAATAGACAAACCGAAATGATTGAACCAATCAATAGACAAACCTAAATGATTAAACCAATCAATAGACAAACCTGAATGATTAAACCAATCAATAGACAAACCTGAATGATTAAACCAATCAATAGACAAACCTAAATGATTAAACCAAACAATAGACAAACCCAAATAATTAAACCAAACAATTGACAAACCTAAATGATTAAACCAAACAATTGACAAACCTAAATGATTAAACCAATCAATAGACAAACCTGAATGATTAAACCAATCAATAGACAAACCTAAATGATTAAAACAATCAATAGACAAACCTAAATGATTAAGCCAATCAATAGACAGACCTAAATGATTAAGCCAATCAAGAAACAAACCTAAATGATTAAACCAATCAAAAGACAAACCTTAATGATTAAACCCATCAATAGACAAACCTAAATGATTAAACCCATCAAAAGACAAACCTAAATGATTTAACCAATCAATAGACAAAATCTAAATGATAACACCAATCAATAAACAAACCTAAATGATTAAACCAATCAATAAACAAACCTAAATGATTAAACCAATCAATAAGCAAACCTAAAAGATTAAACCAACAATAAACAAACCTGAATGATTAAACCAATCAATAGACAAACCTAAATGATTAAACCAATCAATAAACAAACCTAAATGATTAAACCAATAAATAGACAAACCTAAATGATTAAACCAATCAGAAGGCAAACCTAAATGATTAAATCAATCAAAAGACAAAGCAGTTCTCGTGAAAGCTAACCGTTTGTGAAGATTGCTTTACCGTCGACATGAAAACACCCACAAACTTATCTGTCAATACAAAGCCAACAGGTCCTATGCAGACCACTTTTTTGTGAATTCATAAAAGTTTATATTGTAGAGAACGCACCATATGAAACACATTGACATGCACTGTGTGACAAAGCATAATTATTTAAAGGTTTTGCTTACTTCAAACGTGCATTGATAACCGCAAACGTTTTATATACTTATCCTAATTTGCAAGAAAATCCAGTTCCTTGGACCCAGCGCCCACTTTTACTTATTCTTACATTTTTTTATAAAACCAAAATAAATTCCAGCTATGAGAGATTTAAGATACTTATACAAAGAATCAATCCATTTCAGAGAATCCAGTCGAATATTTAAATTGCCATGGTATATATTCCCTCTCATTTTTTTACGTGTAAAAAGAGTCAGGTGTCAGGTGTTAATGCATTCTCATAAAATATGAATCATGTAAGCCTTGTGTTTCTGAGTAAATCGAAACATGGTGTTTTGTATTATGCTAGCCTGTTTTCTTGATATGGGTTATTTTAATCCGTATGTTGTAACTTTGCTTAATGATTAATCATAACTCACATAGAAGTACATCATGAACTCATGCACTCATTTGGTTCTAAATCTATCGCTACGTGGCGCTGTAGGCAATATTTGCCAGTGCGCCATGTATGCAGATAACACAAATTAGATATTTTTCCCCCTGAGGATAAAGCCCCTCACCCAGAGCTCTTAACAATAGATATATCGTAAAATGAAGCCTCTTATATACTCTCATATGATATAACCTCTATACAACTTACAACAACTGAGTTGTTAAAGAACAATCAACTCTTAATATGCTGTTCATTTGGTGTAAATAACATTAGGTCCTTAAATACATACAAACATTTGAATACATAAATTTATTTCATACAAGTATAAATTAATTTTATACCTTTTTACCACGAACTTACGGAGCCTGGGAGACGAAAAGCTCAAAATATTTATTAATCCGTGCGTACGGATTAGTAATCTCTGCGCATGGATTAATAAATATTTTTACCATATCGTCTCCCGGGCTCAGTACGAACTGTTTAGTACAACATAAATCCAAATTCCAGCAACGGGCTATTAATACTGTTTTGTGATTTCTAATTACGCAAACGAATTTAATATAACATTTAAAAAAAGACTATTGAGACAACATTGAGTTGTAATGTTTACAATACTTAGTTCGCATACGTATCAAAAGTAATCACGGGAACAGATAAAGGGACAACAAAATCGATTTGAATAATATATTAGTATGTGAGTGATGACATAATAATACTATTACATGATGTTTATTGCTTAAATGAGCATTTTTCATGTTTATATATATATATATATATATATATATATATATATATATATATATATATATATACACTGTATCGAAAAGATCATACAGATCAATTTGATTTAATATATCACCTTAGGAAGAATAAAGAATATGTAAGAAATATTTCTGTGAGTTTTTTTTCGGACTTTCTTCTCAAAGCAAACACGACAAGTTACTAAATACAGATACATTTCACTAGCTATTTATATAAAACTGTACTTTAGGTCAGGCCCGTGTTCTTGATTGCACTGCAGATGTTTTAGATTAAAGACAATGGAAGACATGATTTGTTAATAGCCTTCATAAGTATAGCAGTTATTAAGAGACAATTTATACTGGATTTGCCTGTATCAGGTTTGATAATGTTACCTTCCTCTTTGAAAGTACGGGGCCTCCATAAACAATAGTTTCAAGACCGTTAGAAGGTTTATCATGTATACATGCTACCTTGATAATTGAATACACACAATTTATAAAAGTTTCAAAACTTATCTACTGAAATGTCAGTTTAATTTGGTCAGTATTCAGTATGTTGCGAAATTATTTTAAAAAAATGCATTGACGACTCGTTTTTTCCATAAGCAACAGTTCCACATCATACTGATTGTAAAAGCCTGCCTTCTTGTATATCCTTCCTATTCCTTAACATGAGGTGTACACCTCACATCACTGGCTTTGCTGATAAAAACTACATGCATTTGTTCTTAAATGCAATGCCATTTATATAAGAAAAAATAAACAATCATACATACGTCCTCATGTTACATAGTTCTGTGGTTCACAGAAGGTACTCTTTATGTATGACGAATGGCCGGAATCCGCTGCTCATTTATTAGTAATACACCATGAATAATTAACACCTTTGTCTATCTCAATATTGGCTGAGGTGATGAGTTAAACAGCTTAACGAGCCCCGAACAGGGAGACGATCAGAGGTGGTGGAGGTTCACGTCGGGCTCCCACAACACTGATGCGTCACACATTTACACATTTATTTGATACTCGGGGTCATCAGACCTTATACCACCACAGCACGCTCAACCAAAGGGAGAACATCGGAATATGTCACCTCTATTAAAAATAAATTAATCCTTTAATCAAGAAAAGCAAGCTGCAAAGAAGGAAGAGGCATAAACCTAACATGCATGAAATTATCAGGCAAATTAAACCAGATATGGAATGATATAGGAATTTACAGGGCCTCCGAGAGGCGGTACAAGAAGGTTCCTGGGACCCCCTTTACGCGTTCAATCAAATATGTATTCGATTTAAAGCAATATAAACTATGAAAAGGTTCACAGACAACGGACTATATATATAGTCTGTAGTATAGTTATATATAATTTTATATATATAGTTTATATAAGGGAGGAATGTAAAGGAATGCTTGACTTTTTCTGCATTTGAGACCGTGTATTAGTGTATTCTCATGCATATATGCGTTTTCCGCCATGATGAAGTCCATGTCATTGTTGAGGGCTTATTAATACACAAGAATGCACTAAACATAAAAATGTATGAAAGTGAAGAATATTATATTTTGCTGTATAAATACATGGTATGCATATAGGAATATAGGATTTATTAAAGAGAATTAAGTTGAGTCCCCCCTTCAGGCATTCCCCCGCCGCATACACAAACGTCAAAGGGATCTCAGTCACCTACCCACAGAATCATGTATATATATTCAGCCCTCATCTCTAATAATTTTATTGAAAAACAAGTTACTTTAAAATAGAAACTTTCCTACAACATCAATGTGATATAAATGTTCCAGTTTATACTTAAAAATGAGAAAATACATTTATTCAAATTTTAAAGACCAATGGAATAGACTACTGGCACGAATAAAAACGGCCGGTACGCTATCTATTGCTTTCCAGTAGGGTTGGGTATCGGTCAGACTATTCAGATACTTTACGTATTGCGATACACTTAAAGCGATACCCGATACGTATTGACAATACGCTAATTTTCGTAAACACATATAAAAGCTCATAATATATAGATTTTTATAAATTATTTGTGTACAAGCCCATTATATATAAATTTTAATGTATAATTTGTGTACACATATACATATATGATATATATGACCTTTCCCATCACGCTAACGACATCTGTTGGCGAAAATTAACACGAATAGTTCGGGTCCGTTACTTCACAAAAAAAAATCTTTGCTGCATACCAAATACTGAAAAATAAAAGAATCCTGTCTGGCTCAAAGGACCCGAACCCTGCAACAATTGTAACTTGCAGTGCGCATGCTCGTGGTAAAGTTCTGTTTAACATTGACGTATTCTAATATTTCGCTCAAACGGGCGAGCCACGTATCATTGACGCCACAATTTCAGTGCTCCAGTGTAGACTTCGTGGTTATGGGGCACTCATTTAAAATGACGGGCCAACTTTTCTGTTTAAACAATGACACAAAATTTGTAATATTTAAATACGTAATATCTCCTTTATCGTAACCTCATATAAATATTTAATATTTATTAATATATTATATTGAGTATTTAATATTGGATAATAAAGTTCCGATCTCAATTTTTAGTCCCCTTCATAAGTATGTTTGCATATTTTTGGGAAGGTCATATTTTATATGTCATGCACAATTTCTTATGTTGCAAGGAAATTAAATCCCCTAAATCACATATCCCCACGTGGACTTACTAGTATATTTCATTTTCCCCAAGGTTTCGACTACATATTTCTCCTGTTGTCGAACATGTTGTTCAGAATATGCAAGTACAAATGGACCTGGCCTACATTTAGAACAATCACTTTCTTCCAAGGATGTGTCGTACCGTATACGAAATATCAATCCGAAAAATCTGCCTGGCCAGTATAATATAATCCAAAGTTTCCAATCACTCTGGAATTTCTACTATTTCCCGTTGATCTCCTTAAACCTATATACATAAGCTAACCAATATAATTTAAGACAAATGAGATTTCCTGTTTTTTTTTTTGTTTTGTTTTTTTTTTATTGCATTTTCTTGTACCTTTGGAAACTCCTGGGCCTTAGCCCCTTTAGTTAGTTGTTAATCACTCATGATTAAATCTATAAAAAAATTCTTTACAAATCTATACAAATCTATACAAATCAAATTCCGCATTTTCAAAGATGTTACTATGCCCAAGTAACTCCGAAGTCGACCCGGGCCCTGTAAGTTAACACAAAAGCCAAAAGAGACGTCATCATTTTTAAGTCATTTTTTGTGCCCTTAAGAAAGCACTTAGCCAGCCCATGCGGGCCCCTTACGCTATTTTGGGTAACTCCCGATTAAAAACTCAATGTAAGCTAATACAATATCAAATGAGACTACACTAATTGTCCAGGCGTTTATCTGGTGGCCACTTTATATAAAACACCATTACTTCTCCGAGCTACGATGAAGAAAAAAAACACAAAAGGAAAACGTAACTTTCTCCGTTTCAATTGCCTTACAGGACACAGTCCTGGCCGGCCTTGGCCCTCTCGGGCTCTCTTGAAAAAATATTATTAAAACAAAAAGTGAGACATTACATTTAAAAACAGTTTTGTGCCCTAGAGTCAAATTCTTGACCGGGCCAGGCCCCATTTAGATCACCGGTCACATTCACAAAAAGGCACATTTAATTTAAAAGGAGTTGATTAACTGTACATTGTCATAAATGTTCTAAAAAGATTGAATAAGCCTTCTGTTAATCTGGTATATAATGCATTATACTAAAAAATGTGAATGTCAAATAAATTAACATTATCACACTAGAACACAAAAAGCTGTAGACTTAAACTGTAATACCGTGCATAGACTTTGTATTGAAAAAAAACCCAGAAAACCTGATTATTCATAAATAACTGTCCTGGAAAGCATGATATACCGTCCACTTGATAGAGCAAAATGTGTTTTTCTTAATGGGCAAAATATTTATCTTCCAAGAAACCAGCCAGATCAAGCATAGGGCTGTTATTAGTTACTTGCATTTAAATAAGGTTACGAAGTATGGAGAAACAATGACAAAACATTTCTACTTCCAGAAATCATGGGAATCTGGCACGATTCATATATTTCAACTAGACTTAATTGGAAGCCTATATAAATTCTCAATTACGGCCAAGCGATGCCAAGTCAATCGAAATGGTAGCCTTGTGGTCTATACTGGATTTTTATGGGTTTGGAATTCTGTAGTCCACTTCCTCTCATGGGTGTTAAACTTCGGTAAAAGTTTCAAGGCAATCAATTGTTTGGTAATGGAGATAATGCGCGAAATAAATTCAAAGATGGCGCCTGACAGTCATAATGTATTTCCGACGAGTCCGAAGTTCTATAGCGTACATCCCGTCAATCATCCGTAAAATGTTCACGACAATTGGTTGAAACATTCCTGTGATAATTCGCGCGAAAGGATGGGTATACTGTATTTGCATTGCCATGTTCATGAGGTGAAGTTTAAATAATCGTAAAAAGGCAATCAATGTAAAATTAAACTTGATGATGTTAGAATCATCTGAGGATATTTTGTTGATAAAAGATAACAACCGGTCGATTTGTCAAACGATAGTGGGTGTCACTCGTGCACGTGTGTGTGACTGATGATTAACAATGCCCAATTCTACTTACCAATTTTCTGAATAATTAATCATTCTTTTAATTTAAATCATATTTTAAAAAACTTGATCAAAACTATCGACGGCCCTAATATTCTAAAAGTGTAAAGAAACAGCTGGACTAAGAAATATAAAATAATAAATAATATTAAATGAGTTTGGAGCATCATACAAAATCAACGTTTCTGAAAGTTTTCAAGAATTACAAAGTTAAATTTACCCGGATGTTTTGAAATTTATTTAACCGATGATATTATACAAGATAGTTCAGGTAGAGATTCTGGTTAATAATCAGAAGGTACAATGGATGAGGAACTATCAAAGAAACTTGTGACAATCACAAATTAATTTTATTTTTGTCAAACAGTGAC
The DNA here is from genome assembly GCA_026874595.1 of Sipunculus nudus. Lineage (NCBI taxonomy): Eukaryota > Metazoa > Annelida > Sipuncula > Golfingiida > Sipunculidae > Sipunculus > Sipunculus nudus. Next base: position 7,779,391 of record CM049306.1, on the reverse strand, counting down.
AGTTTCGATATTTTTGGATGTGACAGCATAACAAGTGAATGAGGTGCGGATTATTAAATATGCAGGGATAATATAGAAAATATAAATATATATGTATATTTATGTATGTGTGCATGTGTCCGTGTTTAGAGTAGGAACATGCATCACGCATTAACATGCTTAGAATGGAGATACAAAAGAAAAAAAACTAAAAACGAAGGGAGATATAGGAATATGAAAACAAAATATGATATAGATGCCACGATAAATTCAATTTAGTTCAAACTTTACGGTAAACAGACATAGGTGCGATCTGTTAAACGAGTAAAACATGTGTTATTGTTTGACATTCTTCAGGCAATCAACACAATTGTTCCATCCTGAAGTCTGGTTAAATGCTCTGAAGACAGCCTCCCAGCTTTCCGTTCGAATTAAGAAACTGCGACGTAGTTGAGTTTTTATGTCGTTAGATGTTTTGTCTTTCCCCCGAAACCTGGTTCTCTTTCAAAAAAGCCCTTTCGCCCCAGAATTCGCGATAAGGATTTTATACGAAGCCGGCTGTCTCTGTGTGTTTACTTAGAAAGACAATTAATTAGCTATTCAGCACTTAATAAGACTCCAGGTTCTGATATCAAAAGGGTTTGGCAGCCGATCTCTTCCGAGACTCACTCTTGCATCCTCTGGTGGGTTTGGCGGGCAAACGAATTAATCTCGAACCTTGTCGTCTGTAGGGGAGCTGTCCACTTCCATTGTCGTCTGCTTTCTGTAAATGGCGGGAGATGGATCAGAGCTGACGACTTCAAATGGAAGTGTTTAACGTTTGATCAGAACAGGGGTTGTATCACGCAATCTTGCACCATCGCAAGGGCGGCGGGCCCGATCACTTGAAAGAACGGCAGACGGATCAATGGTAATGAGCCATCGGATCCCATCCGACATGAATCATAGTCCCATCAACGAAACCGAGCTCATGTGTCCAGTATTCCCGGCACAGCCAGCCTATGTACGTTTCCTGTATGACCGGACCCAGACGGGTCATGAAGAAGACTACAGGCCCGACCATTTCACCCAAATGGCCGCTGCAACCATAAAACAGGAGTGTCTACTCTTTGCTTCAAGTCGTTATGTAAGCATTAAATCAAGGCTGTCGGTCTATGGACAGAGCTTTCTAAACTTTTATTTCTTCAGATCAATAGAATAAATCTAAAGTTGTACTATTCCGTCTGCTGTTACGGGCATTGCGTATATTTTATGACCCAAAAGTCCATAAATGTCACTACATCATACACACAAGTCATGTGACCCGATTCCCTGAATGCCACTCAGCTCCCGAATAAAGTTCCATTCTAAACTGCAGGTGGCACTCCAATAAAATACAACCGGTTAAGCTTTAGTAATTCTTAAGAGGAAACTTATCTACCGGCGGGCTCTTCCCTGACCGACAATTCAATAATCATGTGTCCGCAAAATTTGAATGGAGGACCTTGGTAAGCTGGCTGCTCCCAGGATGTTCGGCCTCCCAGGATCTGCACGTGGTTAACAGACAGTTGTCTTCAGCTTCTCGATAGCATTTCAATTGTGACCCTTTGACGGTGTCATTTATGCTAAACCGCACGTCTCCCGAGGCCGTCATCGCTCCTTCTCGTCCTGACACCTTTCAATAACAATAAGAATGACGACGTTTAAAAGAGGTAAACCAGATAACGCTCATATCTCGGACACGGAATCCAGTAGTCCATGCAGCCACCATACACACACACACACACACACACACACACACACATATATATATATAATATATACACGGATAAAGAAATAAAAATACATTCATATACACTTATTTTTGTTAGTACAAGTTACTCTTTTTAACAAAATGCACCATATACTAAATACATCATAATATTTCCAGTATATGTAAGTTATTGTCAAATGCTGCTCTATATACTATATTTGTGTTTAATATATAGATAAAGATTAATACAATTCCTTTTCTAAATCAAACTGTCTATTCACGACATTTCAAGGTGCGATGTCCTCATATAATATTAAATTATTCAGTAAACAGAATGGAGCTGCCGATCTTTAAAGGTCTATTTTATAACGTTTCAAAGTCAGTTTACCGCACTTTCATAAGATTTGGGTCAAAATCTCCAGAGGTTTATCAAGCAAAACTTAGGTACCTTTCTTGTTTTAATTGCACTGTCAATTCTAAACAGAAGTCGTTTTATACTAATTGTCTTAAATCCAATTCCGTAGTCAGTTTGTGTTTTTGTGTAGATCCGCTCATTTAGATAACAATAGCAATTAAGAATTGATGTTTAAGGACTCTTTTACTGGTAGGCGTTTTATTTCCGTTTGACACCCAATAAACGAATCCAACACGTGAGACTAGCGAGTTACAACAGCCAATGTCTTAATGGTGCCATATTAAACTCTTTTACGATATGCAGTACGTTTATGAGACGACCATACGTATTTCCACAAATAGAGCTGTGCGTGTTTGTTAGATTTTTTAGGTTGTCATAATATGCTGGGGCGTCAAACATTAGATAAACCTCTTATTGCGGTAAAACCGGGTATGTTGATACAAGATATGGGAGGTCAACCTCATTTTATCTCCTTAAAGGAGGGAGCTGACGGAGCCGAGGATACGGAAGGTATCGTATCGGATGCCGGAAGGAAGATTTTCCTGTTTGCTCGAGGGTTTGGGAGAGGAAAGGCGTCATTGTGCAGCGGTCACGTCAGAGGCCATGCCGGAAACTGGGCTTAACAGGCAGCCCGAACGCCAAGCATTGGTCGGCCCCGCCACCAAGTGTGAGCCGCGCGAGACACCTCGCCATCAGCGAGAGCACCCGCAGGTTCCGGGACCCATTTACTAAAGGGCTCTATTTGTGGCAGGAAACAGGCAGCCGTTAAGAGACATCGCAAGGAAAGTGGAGCTATTTCCCGCATTGTCTTCACGAGGAGAGGTAATCGCTTGAATGAGGTAGCCCAGATGAACTCATCACTATTAGACGAGGCCGGCGGTGTTTCATCATGGCTGCTCTTACGAGCAGGCCCGCACGTGAATAATTTAACAGCAACCCATTTCGCTGCAGGCTTTGGGGAAATTAAAAGATACTTGACAGAGCGGTGAGGAATTAGCTGGTTGCCATCTGAGCGAGGAGCGCTTCTGTCGTGCTTCTTAAGCCAGGCGGCAGCTGACATCGGGACTGCCCGCGGCCCGATGGCGCCGTCCCCTCTTTTCCTGTCCCCTTGTTTTACCGCCCGACCCACCACCAAACAATACAACTGGCTCATGGCGTATGCAAAATGGGGACGTGGGTGAGAACTGCTTTGTACAAGGACACAAATTCAATTGCTGGAGCAGGTTAATCATGCCAGGTGTTGCCCCGTCATACGCTGATCTATGTCACATCCTGATCTGTCAACTCTCATGTAATCTGGCCAGACTTGTCAGAGCAAGAAAATTCACTGATTGTTAGAAATCAGCACATTCTCACTGAAGTATACCTTTTTATTACTGTTTATACTTTATCTGAAATCATTATATATTCATAAAATAAGTCTTAAATTAATAACTTTTACTTCTATATAGTATCCGTATAGTAAGCCGATTTTTTTTAAAATATTTTTCCCTTATAATTTTAAACGCTGGATCCTAAATTTTTGTCAAAGATTCAAACAGACTTTGTGTTTTAATCAAATACAGTTTTCCTTCGAGAAGTCCTAATTAAATCAAATGGAAGATTCGAAGTTTGATCTTTTGAAAGATTTGATGAAAGAAATAAAATAAAATAAATTTGAATGTTAACAGAAGGCTTCTTATAAGAAAAGCATAAAGACATACCCTGACATGACTCGAATGGCGAGTTTCATTTATTTTGAATTTCCATTCTTCATATATTGGGTTAAAATTAATATTAATTATTAAAGACCAAGCTACTAAAATTAAAGGTCATAATGATTTGCGATGGGTTGTTGTTATGACTGTATATGAATAATGCATTCGAAACAATAAATATCGGACACTTTAAACTACTAACAGTTAAGGAATGATTAATTCAAAATCTTTAAACGAAACCAGCTGCAAATGTAATTATCTTATCATGATAATGGCACTTTATCTTTAGCATATTGGCTCTACTTCTATCACAAACATGACAAGAAAGATAAAATGAATGAGGCAAAGTTTAATTAACAGCATGGACCAATATGGTGTGAAAATAATTACGCCTGCCAAATCACCCTATTTTTATTTTCTCTCTTTTGAAGATTTACTCTTTTTCATCTTGTCATTTCTTTTTGCAGCTCCCCTTTCACTCCTTTTTTAACCGGTAAAAGAGTTAAGTATTATTAGATTAATAGTATTAATATCATATATTTAATATTGTCATACTGTCATAATGTATGCAGTAAATAAAAACGCAATAAAAACAAGAAACGAACGCGACATTCCTTTGTGTGGAAGCATGAGGTGACTATATATATATATATATCCAGTCTGTGGAGATAAGCCGATTTTACCTTTCAGTTTTCTTTTTCAAAGCACTCTTTTCCTTTTTCTGCACCTACTATATTTTTGGTTTATTTTTTTTTTCTCCCGACTTTTTACGGCAGTATGTAAACCGTTTTCCAGACACCTATTATAAACTGACTACGAGCATATGATGACATTATTATTATATTTATATTTATAACAATAATAATTATTTATATATTTATATATTTATATATATATATATATATAGAGAGAGAGAGAGAGAGAGAGAGAGAGAGAGAAACAATAAAGTACATATTACCCAACGTACAAGTAAATAGTGTTGTACCTAGGGTTTTCTCGGTCATTAATTCCCTAGCAAGCTGGTTGTTTCCTTCCCCGGGTTTGTTCTCCCAGATGTTTTAACATTTTGTGTACTTTTTTATTTTAATTTAACCATTAAAAGAATGATCAATATTTATATAAGCAACCACACAACCACGGATGTTTGTTTAGTTACATTATACTCTTGTAAAATTTTATGGTATAGCTATATGTAAGTTGCTTGTTTCCATAACTAATGGAATTTCATATCACTTGTTTTACAAAATGAATATAATGTAGAAAATGAGACAACTGACAACAACTCATTTGTTCATTTGATACATCTTTTATTCAGAATAGAATTTTAAGGAGATTTCAATCTTTTAATTATTCTTTCAATTATTGTCAAACGCATTGTTCATATAACTTTATACACACAATATATATCTATATGGCAGCCCAGGATCAGTTCTTTTTAATATGGTATGGCACGTAACATCGTCCCAATATAATCATGAAGAATTCCCCTTAATAGACGTTTCCTTTTAATTTATTGCTAAAGTTCATATGTTTTGATATTTTTCATTGATAGATTTACAGAAATGATAGATTTGCTCGATTTTCTATTTTATTCTATTAAAAAAGGAATTGCTGTTCGATTGCTTCTTGTTTGCATAAATCGTGGAAATGACACTTTGAATTTAATTTTTTTTTCAATGTCCAACTTTCATTGTTTACAGTGGAACTTTATAGGCCTACTAGAAGCTGTAACGAAATGCGCTTGGTTTACTGGACAAGTGTTGGGGCAGCGAAAACCAAAAACAAATGGACATCGGCCATGGGAGCAAGTGAGCCGGGGACCCGGGGGCGGTGGGGAGGAGGGGGGGATCTCCGTCTCACTTTTTCAACCAAGAGGAACGTACCATGTAATATCCGCCAAATTTTGCTAATTATAATAAATGTAAATTTGCATTAAATATAGGCTCTCACTGCAATTATATAGTTAAAAGTTGTTCACATAGAATGTGTCATAGTGTCTTATAGTTCCTCAAATACCGACGAACTGCATTGCTTCAGTAATGAATAAAATAACAAAATGACATTTAATATGACATATAATATTCCTCCGTTTCCAGGACATTGTTGTACTCATCCATTAAACGCTCAAGTGAAAAAAAAATCATGCAGGTTTTATAGGGGAGGGGGTGAATTTACTTCTTGATAGTTTCTGAAGCGATACTATTCCCTGACATTTTATTCTCAAATTGCCTCAAAATAGCATTATTCATGATTTAAAATGAAAAAAAAATTTCACACCGAGTAGGGGGACACCCCTCCCAAGCTAAACTCTCTCATCCTGTACATACATGTATATAGACAGTCGCGATTCCCTATAGAAATATTTGTCCCCTACCCCTGGGTTCTGGATCTACCATTTATAATATTATTATAATTATGACACTATTTTATAAAAATTGGGGGGGGGGTGTAAATTTGGTATACCGTGTTTTACAATAATCTATGTTCGTAAATGGAAAATGCGCCTCTGACAATGGCGATTGAACATAAATGAATAGAATTAAAAAATAAATAAATAAACATTCGTTAAGACACATTAATGAAGAGCATACAAAAGAAAAAAAAATACTATTGAACAAATAAATTGAAGATAACAGGAACAGTATTGATAAAGTACATAAAGGCACGTCCGACATGGAACATAATGAAATCATGAAAAAGAGAACAAATGAACATCTATTTTTAAACATGGATTGGCAACTTACAAATGAAAGCAAAATAATATCAGTTACTGAACAGAAATGAATAGCATTCGTAAGATAACTATAGTGAAAAGAATGTAAAAGAACTAACGCTTGCTTTTTATTTACTATATATAAACATAATACAATAGATAATAAATCAATATCTTATATTGAACAACAAAAACAAGGTAAACAAATTCATGTTTATCATTGAACAAATGAAAATTGAACTAAAGAAAACAAAAGAACATATTTTTTACATAAATGGACAACGTACGAATGTAAAATCAATATCAATGATTGAACAGAACATCACACCACACAATAGAAAAACAAATATTATCTCTAACTGAACAGAACTCCAAAGCATACAAAAAAAACAAATTCCTATATCCTGTCATTGAACAGAACTTTACAGCATATAAAAACCAAGTACGTTTATTTCAGTCAACATAAAAGAAACATAAAGGAAAACATGAAAGGGAAACTAAATATCAGTTTTTGAAAAGAAATGAACGGAAAAAGAAATTGTAAAAGAAAACAAATGAAAATGCATGTGTTATTGGTCCATATATAATTACCGCGCTCAAATGTTATTGAATATAACGGAAACACAAAGGAATCTCACATTGAATAATGAACATCTGGACATATATGAACATCATACATGCAGAATAACTTAGTGATGAACATATCTGACATTGAACAAAATAATGAACATCTTACAAATGAAAACAAATGAACCGCTAAATCAAACTAGTAAATATCCCTGAATGCATAAATTGAACAATTTATAAAAGTTAAAAAAAAACAGCTGAAACACTCATGTACATATAAAGAATGTGATGCATGGGGAAAACAAACTGAACAATGTACCAATAGAACAATAAAACAAGCTAACAGGTTAATTCTAGATAAAGGGAAGATGAACAGCTTATGTTTACCGTTCAAAACGTGCAAAAAAGTTAATTACGGCTCTGATAAAGACTTGTTTAAGTTTGTTCATCGACAGAGCTGTGAACAATACATTTAAAACATTTTATGTATATTTTTATGCTTGGTGTCATCCTTGATTTATACGGATAATTTCACGATCACCAAAGGCGCGGATGTGTGTTGAAAACATATCCCCCGGTTATATGGTTGTAGTTGGAAGAGTTGTTTCCTGAAAAAGTGTTTGTAAATATGTTATTTCGAAAAATAATAATGGCATTACGTTATTGTAGATTGAATCCTTATTTAGTATAAACTCTTATATAAAACTGAATAATAGTGCAGTCTATTGTGAAAAAGGTGTCTTAAATATTCAGGAAACAACTCGTCCAACTGTACAACCTTAAAAAAAACTTTTAAAACTAAAATGATTAAACTAAAAGCAAATATATTATATAGGCGTGTGTAAAATTACAATTTACACACGCCTATATAAACGAAGGAAAATAAAAAAAAAGTGTAAATCATGAAAGATTAAGCTTTAAGTCTTATGTCATTTTTACAGTTCATATTTAAAGAAACTAAATGTAATTCAAAGTCAAACAAAATATGTACATGGATAACAATTTATATAGATAACAATGATTTGAATTGTTTGATGGAAGGTTCTGCGAGCTTTAAAACTAAACTTATATCAAAATGGTACTAATGACAACCCGACACCAAAAAGACTCCAACATGAGGTTGAAGTAATATTAACACCTAGAGCCGAGGTACAGGAATTTCAGTATATAGATGTTGATGTTCTCTTTATAAGAAACATCTAATGGAAACATTTGAAGAAAAAAGCATAAAAGCTACCACAATCTGAACTGAAGATGTGGTTTACCAAACCTTCCGCTTTCAGTTCTATCATTGGTTGTTTTTTTCAGTATAACGTGTCGCTTACAGCCCTCTTGACAAAGCCCCAATTCGCAATTTCTCCCTGTCCCGCGGTGTCTCCTAAAAGCAGTTGATTAAAATTGTCCGTGCCGTGGCGTCCTCCAGAAAAGATTGCTCATTAACTAACTCCTTGCCATTTGGCCTTAGTCTTTTTGTGTAAAGACTGACCCTCAACCCCAGGCACGCATTAACAGTATGCTGCCATTTGACACACCTCGTAAAGAATTATGGTTGTCATAAAGCGCCGGGTTTTACTTGAACGGAGTACCAGACGTCCTGACACGCATGTATGTGTCGGTGTTGTCGCTCAGGCAAAATGACTACCAGTGAAGTCACCTGAATGTCACGCGTGCCTACTGAAGACCGCACGCCGTCCGCGTCAGCCGATCGGTGCCGAGCGTCGCCGCGTCTGGTCTGATTGATGAAGAGCTACGTAACTCGATTTGGGACTGTCTATGTTGGGCCATTAAGCGAAACACCACTGAATTAGACACAATTTTCCATGCAACTCATGTCGCCCTAAGCCTAATTGATTTGAGACGGCATCTGTCTTAAGTGGCAAATAACCCACGAGTCCCACTTGCTTACATCCCGTATTAGTCGCAAATAGAATTCCAAATTCATTAGGATTCGTTCCCGTGTTCCATTTGTAGTCGCACTGGGATTCTCAGCGAAAATGATCTTTAAATATTAACAAGGCCGCTACTGACCTCCACAGTGAGTCGGGCCCGGGGTGGGAGGCAGCAGGCAAGCAAAGAGCAACACACTTGGGTCCGCCGTAGCGACCTGGCATCTGGTTGTCCGTAAATGATCGGGCTACGGTGGACGATGAATTGTTAAGGCGTCATTTTCAGCCTCCTGCATGACCTGGACTTCAGAACACCGGCGAAGTGGTTACTACTGGGACATAGGCCAATTAGCTCACCATTACACGTCGGCAGATCGTGTCGCTGCTGTTTAAAAAGCTTCTCCCTGAAAGATTACACAAGTCACAAAGAAACAAAAGTTTAAATTTAAAAACCCTCCTCGAAACTCTCTGCAGCGTAGCTTCAGTGGTAGAAGCTGTCATCAGGTCTGAATGGATGGAGTTAATGTAGTTGATTCATAATCCTTGGATATTAGTTCTCTGTTTATACCATTTGTATTTTCCACGGGCGCAAATTCCCTCGGGTTAATAATACCCAGCACTAAGGAGATTGGTTGATGATCTCTCGACTGATTTCCTAGATGCTGCCGATCGACCTGGTGCGGACCAAAAAATATGAAAATGCTCATATTTAGATAAGTCTTCCCGAAAAATAGGTACCTCTCTGTTCAGGTTTTTGCGAGATGAGGACTTGTAAAGTACAAAATAATGAAATATTTCGTATACATAACATCATCAACATGGCCATGCAACACCAAAATGAGTAATCTGCACTCTTATATGGTAACATATTCTTCAGTATAATAACGCGCGTCATCTCAAATTTTAACGTTTGCGTTTGAGCACTCATATTTACTTCGATTTCCATAAAAATACTATCTTAGAAAATATTACACTGTGATATAAATTTCTTTACAATACTTTAGAGCTATCAGGTATGAGCATTTTCGATATCGTTCTTTGGGAATAAAGTTTGTTGTTGTTGGGGAGTGAGCTCTCTGAGGTTCCGCGGAAAAACCACTGACGGTTCCTTTTAAGCGAACCTGTGAGCTTATGCGATGGTGCGGTGTCGTCCGTCGTGCGTCGTCTGTACGTTAACCATAGCTATCTCAAAAACGGCAGGAGCTAGCATCACCAATTTTTTTGCAATATCAGTCATCCAAAAAACTATATCGGATTTTGTTTATTTTTTTTCTAACTGCATTTTCTTAGATTTTATAGGGAAAAAGCTAAAAAAGCTTTAAAAATCTTCTTCTCCGAAACTGTCCAGCCAAATTGTCCAATATTTCATAGAAATGATCCCTGGAACAATCTCTCTCAAGTTTGTTTTAATGGTTTCAGTTTGGAGATCTTTTGGCTAAGTTACAGGAGGTTGAACTTTGTCATCTGTCCAAAAAAAAGCATATTAAAATTTAAATTTCAGAAACGGCTAGAGCTGCCATTACAAAATTTTATGCCAATGTTGGTCACATAGATCATATCTGAAATTGAGGTATTGGCGGCGCCACCTGCATCGGCCTTTTTGTACGGGGTCATCAGTATCACAGTCAGGGCTACAAAAAACTTCTTCTCTGAAACCATATGGCCAAAATGTTTAATATCACACAGAAATTATCCTAAGGTAGTGCTTTCTGAAGATTGTTCAAATGGTCTCTGTTCATTGATTTTTGGCTAAGTTATTGGAAGCTGAATTTAGTCATATGCCTTAACAGCCCATTTTAGCTCAGTGGCTACAAAGATCTTCTTCTCAAAAACCACTGGGCCAATTTCTTAAATCTCACAGATTAATTATCCTCAGATTGTTGATAATTCAAGTTTGTTCAAATGGTTTTGGTTCAGTGCTTTTTGGCTGAGTTACGGGAAGCTGAACTTAACCAGTTTGCTGTATCTTCCTATATGAGTTATAAACCTGCGAAACGTTTTTCGACTGATGTTACTGAAGCCAGTTTGTTAAATATTTTACAAGAATAATCCCCACAATAATTCTTGTAATAATTGTCATTAATTGTTCCACATGAATGATTTTTGGCTGAATTATGGAGATTGAATTGGGTCATTTTACCATATATGTTAGCTGTGTGATGCTGTTACATCTAGCCTGGCACCAGTTTATCAGCATCTATTACATCATGCCACTAGACATATAGATTTCAGGTTATCTTTGGTTAAAATTGTAAAGAAAGTTTTTTAAAAGCTTTTAAAAAAAAAATAGATTTATGATTTAAGTTATTCATCATACCAGGCAATGTTACAATCATGGATATTCAGCTCTCTGTGGCTTATAAAGACAACTTTACATGGATTATAAATTATTGGTATCCCTACTCAACTTAAATCAAGAATTTGCCATCAGTGAGATATATCTGTATTTTACTTTTGCATTCAGTATGCATCTGTAACAGTTTTACATATATTCCTGATTTATTTTTAATAAAAAGTCAGCCGAAAAGCATTTTGTATTGGAAAAATTAATTTCAAAGTTATTCCAAGTAGGGACCACTTTTATGTACAGATGGCAGCCCTTGGTTTACCACTGGCAGATTGCCAGTGCCTTGATGTTGGCCACTAGCCAAGATGATGTCAGCTGTATAAATAGTTTTGGCACAGTGCCAGGATTGGAAGAAGTGCCGCCAGGTGTAGGTCAAGAGTTCACTCGGTGCAGTAGCTGCATTATATTTATAGCTTTGACAGACTGCTCATTGCATCAGATTTGGCACCAAAATTCAGCCCGGATCTATTTATAGCTGTGGCAGACTGCCAACTGTGTCAGATTATGGAACAGGTGAAGAGTTCTCTTAGTGCAGCCAAGTACAGGTCAAAAGTTCACTCAGTCTAGCCAGGTGCAGGTCAAGAGTTCACTCAGTGCAGTAGCTTGACGCAGTAATTTGTCACAGTTCACTCGGGGGCAACTGCCTTACTCACCTAAGCCTCGTCAGCCCAGTGCATCAAACTCTGGGGAAGTTTGATTTATTGGCCTGATATTTTCACCTGTCTATGCGTCTTTGATGGTTTTCTCATTTACAAGACGGGTGGTGCCACCTACATTGACTTTTGCAGTGTATGCGCCTGCTTATTTCTACAGAGGAATTTGATACATCAGACTAATATTGGGCATGTTTATACATATCGGGTAGCTTTATAGTGTACAAGATTGGTGGCACCACCTACAAAAATTTTTGCACAGTGTATGTCCCTGTTTATTTCACAGGAGGGGTTTGACATATCAGTCTGACATTGGGCATATGCATATATCTCTTTGTTGGTGGTGCCAGCTACAATCATTGCATCCGCCAAAACAGACTTTTGCGGATACTATGTTTTCAGTCGGACGCCGCCGCCACCGCCACATAGGTTTCCGGAAAACTCCTCCGTAACCACTGGGCAGAATTTTTTTTTAATTCGGAATTATGATAGGGTCACATGTGAACTGCTGCGCCCTCATTTTTGGTTCACCCCTTACCTTTCCTCTCTGCCCAGCGTCCAATTATGCGTCTGTTTCCAGATATAAACCCACATATCTCGGGAACCTTTTGACCGATCAGGCTAAAAATTTTGCACAAATGTACCCCTTGGGTAGCTTTATAACATACACTAAAAATGCTGGCGCCACCTGCAACCATTTTTGCACAGCGTCCATCTGTTCATCTGCCTTTGGATAAAATCACACATATCTCTGCATTGGTTGGACTTATCCACCTGAAATTTTGCAGGTTTATACATCCTTGACAGCTTTCTTGATTTTTTGACAGGTGGCGCTACCTACATTCACATTTACGCTGCAGACATCCAAGCTCATATCTCGGGAACCATTTGACCGATTGGGCAAAAATTTTGCATGTTTATAGATCTCACATAGCTCTTTATTATATGCAAAACTGGTGGCGCCTCCTGCATCTGTTTGTTTGCCGTGGGATAAAATCACTTATATCTCGGCAGTGGTTTGACATATCTGCCTTAAATTTCGCAGGTTTATACATCTTGGATAGCTTTCTCGATTTTGTGGCAGGTGTCGCCACCTACATTTATGTATACGCTGCAGACATTCAGGCTTACATCTCAGGACTGGTTAGACATATCCCCCTGAAATTTTGCATGTGTATAGATCTCACATAGCTCTTAATCATACCCAAAATTGGTGGCGCCATCTACCACCATTTTTGCACAGCGTCCGTCTGTTTGTCTGCCGTGGGCTAAAATCACTCATATCTCAGTAGTGGTTTGACTTAACTGCATAACATTTTGCATGTTTATACAACTTGGACAGCTTTCTGGATTTTGTGGTAGGTGGCGCAACCTATGTATACACATTTCGGCTGCAGACATCCAAGCTATAATGCAACACACCTCACCCTATTTCACCTTGCCACTCAAGCTATTTAATTTTTTTTGTTCTGTGCACCCATGTCAGAATTTCAGCAGTGATGTTTGTTTAATTGTTTCTTGTTCTAAGTGTTTAGTACTTGCATTGTTCATATACATGTTACACATATTCTTGAAAAGTATTGTTCCAGCATTGAAGCAATATACCTCATTGCACAGGTTCGCGTTAGACCTGTAGGCCTTGTTCTATTATATTTTGCCCCCCCCCTTTTTTTTATTAAGCTCAGCTGACTATAAGTTGTGAATCCTTAATCAAGCGTTTATTTTAAGATAATTATTGTTTTGCAAATTTAAAATTTATATTTTATAAAAAAAAAAAATACATCTCTGTGCATAATGTAATGTTCCCTGACTAAATTAGCTATAAATGTTGATTGATTTTAGAATGGTGAATAAATTTAAATATTCATATATATATGTTATACTGTAAATGAATAGTAAAATTTAAATGCTTGAAAAATAAAAGATGAGAATCCAATGCAAACATTTGTTCATCATTTTCCTGCCTCAGTATATTTGGAATTAAAGTGATTTGCTCTGTTTTCCATCTCTCTGGCTGTTTTTAAATATTTAATAATTGTGAATAATATTTTTCCCTGTAAAAACTGTTGAATTAAATGTCATATCCTGTATGTATATGCAAGGGTGTTGAAACTCCCACCATTCACCACTGGAAAAAATACATCATTTTATACATTTTCACCGTATCTATATAAAGACACATGTTTCAATTTTTTCTTGCAGTTTCAAGGTCATCAAACAAGGTCAAGGTATAATGGGTTTTGATATTTATTGGAATTTTCCATGATAAATTGTCATTCCGTGGGGATTTCATGAAAATAAATAACAACATACCTCATTTTAAAGCCTATAACCTTATCAGTCTACAAACCTATGTTGCCACATTTTCTTTGAACGATAATGGTCAATTAACAAGGTCAAAGTCATGGCTTTGATATTTTTTTTTTGTTTTTGTTATTTCATGAAGATTTCATTAAAAAACGTAAGCGTCATATATCATGTTTAAGCTTATTACCATATCAATCCTTTTTGCAATTTTTCTCGAAGATACAAGGTCAACAGATAAGGTCAAGGTCATGACATTTGATATGTTTTTCTATTATGTTGGCCTTATTAAATATGAATGCCAAAGAATCACCTCCTGTGGCATATCTTTGATCAGTAGTACTTTTTACTTGAGGATAAGCTTTCCTCAATATCAAGGTCCTAACTTAAGGTCAAGGTCCTAACTCAAGGTCAATGCACTGAACCGACACTGAACTGGACACAAACACATCCAAATTGTAAAGAAGTAGCTGCACAAATTTCAATTGTAAAATCCATTGTTAAACATTTTTGTTAAATTAATAATACGATATGTGAAGTATTACAATTTGAAAATAACCTGCTTTTAATTAGCATGTCAAAAAGAGTCATAAGTGTTATATTGTTAAATAACAGGATAATGTGGAGAATTCTGCTCACTTGGAAAGAACATGCATCCAGTTAAATAAACATTTTGCATATTAAATACTTCTTGTAAAACATTGTAACGTTACCGTTATACACTTCGTCTGACCGAGTATTCGTTTGTTTAAATCCTGCTTTTAATCACATCTGGATATTTATAACTATTTATAAAAAATACGTTTCAATGGTGCATGGAATCCCTTTTGACCCATTAACTATTTTCTATAAATTATGTGTGTCATTTAGATCAAAACATGTTATGCTGATATTGCCAAGAAACTAGCAGAGCTATAGCAGACAGGCTGGAAAACTGTAATAACGTAACAATTTTTGGTCAAATTTCACAATCGGCTAGCTAGCCACATAAGTCTCTGACAACATGCAAAATTTATATAGAAAAGCAGAGGATTATTTGAAAAGAACAAGTTAAAGGGATTAAATGTATCTCCTTCGTTTCTCGAAGAAACGAGGTCACTGTGAACTAGTTTTAGGTTTGGGTGGAGAAATCACATACGTCACAAATGTAGAATCAACGTATATGGTTAATGGACGGTTGCCGGGTCATCGCTATAGCGATATATTTTTGCTGAGCTAGAGCAATTTTAATAAATGGGATTGTGTGCAGGGAAGTCGGCTTTTGTTTTTAGCTCAGCTGAATTTCCATCATGCTGAGATATGCACAGATAGATCTTATATTTTTATCGTCCTCCCACCTGGCCAGCTGAACTAGCTATGGGCACAAATCGTAACAGTTACAATGAGACCTAGAAATTTCTTGCTTGAGATCTAGTCAGGTCCCAGTGAAAGCTTCTTAGGCTCCCGGAATTCACTGTGACCTGTATTCAAGGAGCGATAGCATTCTTTTGAGTACACTAAACGTTAAAATCTTCTAATTGTTTAAGGTTGTTGTTAAGATTTACCATGGGATCACAAAATCAAAATAATGTAGTACATTGCCACATTAGTCTCTGGAAATATGCAAAATTAGAAAAAAAATGACCGAATCATACTCTTTGGAAATGTCACAGATTTGATGATTTTATATAATAAGTCATATTAAAGCTCTAATTTCTCACCGCTAAATGGATGGATTAATACCTAATGAAGGATTTTTTTGTGTGGAGGTAACCGCCTCCCTTTTTTATGCTCTTTTACCTAGTTATAAATCTAAGTATGTACATTTGCAGTTCCATTTCGGTTTGGGACTACCTGACAGGACGGTAGCACTCGCCTCCTATCATATTACTTATGTATCCTGGTGTCACCCAGGCCCGGTGTCTGCCGCACCTGCAGGTCCTGGGTGTGTTATCAATCCCATTGCTGAGTCATAACACCGAGGAATCCCAAAAAGACACACTCACTTACACCCCCGTCAAACGAGAAGACGATCTCGCTGCGATCACCGAATTGGGTCAGATCACCGTAGAGCGTAGCCAGAGTGGCCTTAAGTTTTCATGAGCTTTGTAGGAGCGAGATAGTGTCGCCTTGGGTCGTCATATGGTCACCATGAACGCCATGAGTGGCGACCAGTTTTGAACATGGACAAAATTTCCGCCGCGGGGTCGCCGTGGATTAAAAGCGCATCAGTGTCCCAGCAGCGCAGTACCAGCTTCCTGACCGTGTAAGTCGAGCGCCAGTGAAAGGGGTAGCATCGACCTTCCGGTTCCACGGCGCTGGCTCAGCACACTTATCCCGCCACTACCGAGACCTCGGTGACCCTAGTGAGCTCTTTACACGCTTCACACGGTGCTGCCGTTGCGCTTATGACGTCAGAGCTGCGCTCTCTCTGCGCCCAGATGGATTCGACGTGTGCTGGCGTTTGCGCTCTGACGAAGCTCGCGGCGCCAGCACATGTCGGCATTGCAGTCATACTTGGAGGGTTTTCCGATGTTGAGGGCGACCAACTAGGTCGCCGTGGTCGCCGTAAGGTCTTCATCTAGTGTGATGGGGCCCTTAGTGAGTGATTTACGCCTGTGGGACACAGTCTTCCAATTAAACCTTCAGTGCGCTCACCCTGGGGGGGGGGGGGGGGGGGGGGGGGGGGGGGGGCGACCGTGAAAATCTCACCGCCTCGGCTGAGCTTCCGGCTTTGTGTCCTATGCTTTATCCCTGAGCCACAGACGCCGGTACCTAATGATGGATTTCTTTAAGATTTACTCTCCTTGTTCATACGTGAGAGCTTGTGTCTAAACTGACACATGACATTTATTCCCAAAGACAACGAACTTGCTTGTGGCCCAGAAACTGTCATCCAGTTCGTAATGCACTTGTTTTAAAAAGTCCATTCCAACAGATTTTTGTAATTGAAACAGGGCACAGATTTTTGTATTGTAAATGTTGAAAATTGTGAAAATTGTACAAAACCTTGACATTTTACATTTGGTGCTTTTAGAAAAAAAATAGCAATACATTTTTCAACTTCCCATGTCTGGAGCTACATGTCACCTTCCTTCAAGGAAATTGCATGGCAGATTATAACCAGGAGACTTGCCCTGAACTATAAAATCAGTGCATTAACCTTTATTGCCCTTGACCTTGCATTATGATATGAACCTTATTATGAAGCTCAAACAAAATAAATACAACGGATCAGGGATATACATCTAAAGGGTGTCTTTGACGTACGTAATTTCTATGGTAAAAAGAAATGTCAATAGCCATGACCTTGACCTTTCTTGGTGACTTTAAAACTACAGGTTAAAAGTGTTTTAGATTGATACGGAATAATCTTTAATATGATGTATGTTGCCAGTTACTGTCATTAAACTCGCACGAAATGATTACTAACCCTGGTAAATTAGATATATTAAAGCCATGAGCTTGGCATTGTTTGGTGACCTTGAAACTGTAGGGACAAAATGGCAGCATGGATTTTTTTTTATTTTGCTACGGTTATAAACTTTAAAATGATGTATGTTGCCAGCTTTCTTCATGAAACTCCCACGGAATTACAACTGAGCCTGGACTAATACAGAAATCTAAAAAAAAAAAAGGAAAACACTTGTGGTCATTTATTTCTCAAAGACAAATAGTTAACGAAGCTTGCTCGTGTCCTGAACAGTTCGAAATCATTCCACGGCCTTTTTTTAATATCTTGTTTGTTGCGGGTTATTTCTCCATGAGATGAATGAACCTGAAGAATTCATAATCTTTTTCTCTGGAAAGAATCGGACAATTGGTTTAAAGGGATATTTTAATTTCATACTTTTCAGTGGTGAGGTTTTTTTTTCAAATCAAATTCGGTAGCAATCAGTTGACCAAAGTGAACAATGTCAGATAACATGATTAAACAGAAATTTGTGGTGTCTTATACCTGCGGTGAACTTTACCAAAGTGAACTATGTGAGATAACATAATTAAACAGAGAGAGCATCATGCTAGGTAATGTCGAGAATCCATCTTTGAATCCCGATGAAGATGATGATGATGATTAGGAGGAGGATGATAATGACACAAATATTCTCGTCATTTTTACCGGGCCTCATGGCCTATATCGTTAGACAACAACTAACATGTGTGAGAAAAATTACCCTTTTCTTTACAGGTTAACATGTGTTCTTTGTTAATTCATCACTCTTTGACGAATGTTAAGAATTTGATGCAAAAGGATGGGTGGCCGTTTAAGTGCATTTTCCTACCAGTCCTCTAAATTTATGGTATTTCTGTTCAGACATGAAACTTGACATGTTCATCAACCCTTCCTGGTTTATAAAGATGGATTCACTTCATCACAGATATAACAGTATAGATAGGTTACTCAGACAAACAAACGTAAACCAAGACTTGTATCTCTTTATGTGTGTGTGTATATATATATATATATATATTATTTCACAACATATGCATACACAAAGTGAATCTGATTCTCACATGAACTGGGCTTACATGTAAAATACCTCACTAAAATGACGTAAGTATTATGCATGTACATCTTCACGACTTTAGATAAGGTAGCTTTAACTGGAAACTGGCTATTTGTATTTGTGCACTTTAATAACGTATTTATTTAATAGGAAATACGTGTGCATTGGATATATATATTTTATAAATACAAGGAACTCATATATCCTATATGCAGTGAAAATATAAAGATAAACGGGCATACAGAAATGTATAATAAGTGTGTACTTATAGCTATGTTATTTTTTACAGTTAGCATTAAGTTGTCCCCATAGAGAGTTTCTCTTCATCAGTTCTTACGACAAGTTGCCATGGGACGGTATTTCTTTGTCTAAAAGAAGGAAAGTACTTAAGTTGCAACGTTTACGGTGGGGAGGGTGGTATAAATGAACTCCCTTTTGTTATAAGAGCTTTCCCACGTGAAAGAAAGATTTTATTATTACACTAGGAACAGTTGGTCTTATTGATAGATCTACAGCGTAATAAATACCTTAAATTTTGTATGGCCCGGGTCCTCCTTTATCACGCAGCATATTACACAACTTGGAATGTATAATTGAGAAACAAAACCAAAATAAGTACCAGATGTTTTTTACCGGTGGAGACAGTGTTGTCGATACCATCAAAAACTCTGCTCAGCATGGGTTCTTAGCTGGCACGTTCTCGGCAGGATGTCCTATCTTTCTTTAAAGCTAAAAACTCAAAAGTATATCTCCTGTTGTGTACGCGAAGGGTATTCTGTAGATCATTGATCATTAGACTGTATGTTTCCAACTTCTCAACATACATTATTTGGTAGTCGCTCATCAATCAGGGAGGAAATGGTTTCGATATACACTTTTGTTGGGCGACCCGTCCAGTTCCAAGAAAAATTCAATTAAAATAACGAATAAAACAAATGGGATTAGTGGTTGAAAAACAATATTTCATTAATTTATATAATTAAATGATCTTCATTTACTCTGCTATTTATAGAGTACGTTGATTGACCATAAGGCTTATGATTTATTCCGTTCGTCAAAAATCCGGGTGTCATTGAAGGATCTTTTTTTGGTTTTTGTTAAAAGTCCACATAGTGTCTACCTCTTGCCGGTGGATGAAAGGAAAGTGGTTTTTATTGCCGTTTTAAACTGTTTTTAATGGGTGACATTTCATGAATCCAAAGAAATAGTTAATCGAATCACAAATTAACACATTTAACCCACTAAAGGATATACTGTTATCCTAGGGCAGAGGAAATATGAAGTATAACCTCTCATCGGAGTATATTTGCATCTTACCGACATATTCACTCAGCAGGCTTATATCTTTATTTTACTATATTTTTCATGATAACCAGAGTATTTTCAATGATTTTCTATATTGAATACCAGTTGAGGATGAATTGAAGATAATCCCGATAAATACATAACAATCAGTATATATAGGTGTGTGTTATCAGACAACCTGAGAGATCCTCTTTCATATATTATAAATTAAACGATTGTACTTTATTTCAGGATCAAGACGGAAAGGAAATTTAGCGATATTCTTCGTGATTTAATTAACTTCGCATGTCTATAAACGATCTGATGAAAGAACATGCATGTGGATCATATCTCTTGTATGCATTTATATATATATATATATATATATATATATATATATATATATATATATATATATATAACTCTGAAGAAAAACAACACTGTCAATTCACAACAGTCTGTTTCACGGGATGCGACCCGATCATCAAGTGAATGTGGTTAGAAATCTATATACATACTCACGAGGTTGATGTTTTCCAAGTGCCGTGTGAATGATTCAGATTTGACCCTTTTTAACTCTTTTATACAATAACGTTGTCCAACTGGAGTCTCTTCCTTTACTTCACATCCCATATCGGGTTGCCGTGTATAGCTATAGCGACAGTTTCGCCCCTACGACGGCTAGAATGACCTTAGAGCTCTGTTGGTCTATTTTGGGTGTATATATATATATATATACATATATATATATATATATATATATATATATATATAGACATAAAAAAGAAGTCTGCAATGGCTAAGCGATCACGAGATGCCTTCCAGTGCACGACCTTCATAATAAGGTCAAGGCCAAAAATAAACATCAGGTGTAAAACTGTCACCTGTGACAAACGTTCTGGCCAAGGGAAAATCAGCAAAACTCGAGATCTAGCGCACAGGTGGGCAGAAAAAAAACAATAATTTGCAAAAAAAGAAAACATTCTCTTCGGTGATTTTGCACCCCGATTTACCTAAATGGCCTATATAGAAAGAATCTCATAAGCACTTTTAAGCCTCCCGGTACACACCATTATCTGCCAAGTTAATCAGCAAAAATTGGTGCCACATACTGTATTATAATTGACGGTGGTCACGCACCTCCTCCGTGCCCACGCCTCGGGTTTCTTGTTATTGGTTTTGAACTGTCGAGAATGATGCAAAGTATGTCCTAAGTGGGTCAGTTCGTATATTTTCACCTGAATCCGGCGATATTTCACTGTATTTTTAAAGAGGCGATTGTAGCGCCACCTTACGGTAACTACTATTGTGTATCAACCCAGAGAGCAGTCTGTTGCTGTTACAATATGTAAGCCAGCCTTCCTTATATGATAGCACCGTCTGTTGCATTTGAGATGAATTTAAAGAGGTCATCCAGAGTAAATAATGAACGAGTAAGAGAAGGTATAGTAAACGTAATTTCTTTATCCGGGTCTGATGTGTTGGGCGCTGGCCGTGCAGCTTTAACTCATATCAGCACTTCTCCTTTGCAAACATACTTGTGCATTGTACTTACTTTACACATATATGTGTGTGTGTGTTTGTGTGTGTGAGGGTGTGTGTGAGTGTTTGTTGGGGCGCAGTAATTCTTACCTAAATGTTAAACACATTTTTATCATCTCCTGTTCAAGGCCACTCTCACCCCATCATAAATGTATATGTTGCAACTTTCAAAAACAAATCAATAAGTCTTACTTATAGGATTTGTGCTACCACACTTTATTCACGGGCATTACACTCATTATACATGCTCTTTGTTAATCACGGACACTCTCATGACTGATCATATCATAAACTGTCAAAAAATGTCTATGTTGTTTCCTTCTTGTCGACTCCATGAGACGTACAAGGTGTTGAGTGTCTTGTGATCTAGTCCGTGTCCGTGACTTACAACTGTCTTTATCCTGTGTCGCTGCTGATTACACAGAAGGGTCGTTTCTGTTAGGTTGTTGTTTTGTTGCTTGTTGCTTGCCATTGCTAAATTAGAATTTTGGCGGAACTGGCAGAGCTGCGGAAGAAATATAACCTTTCTATCGTACCCGGCCAATAACAGACATCTGCCGGATGCAACTATTTGCGTCTGGCTGTGCGTTTGCTAGACCGCAACTGTTGCTCGATCTGTCCCTTCGATGACTTACTGTTGGCGAAAGCCAACTATCCGGTTTACCAAGTCATAATATAAATAGTCTGGACACTGCATATACTATGTCGCTTGGCTCTCTCCGCTGACGCCCCGGGGTTCGATCCCCGCCGTAGCTATGAGTGTTGGTTGTGTTGGCCCGTCCGAAGTCGGTGGTTTTCTCCGGCTCATCCGGTTTCCTCCACCCTGACAAACTGTACCGAACGCCACCACCCGAGCCCTTGTTTCAGTTATTATAACTCGTTACACAATCCATGTAAAATAAACAAAGTTTACTTATATCGTGGCTCATGTAAGGTAAGGTGCACGACCTCAGGACTGTAGTTTAATCATCGTTGTACCCATTTTGGTATTTTCGTCTGTCGAATCACAGCCTTCTTATAGGCTTGAAATGTTCAACACTCAATACTGCAAATATGTTTATAATGCAACCTTTGATATCCTTTTTTTTGGATAACCTTTTGCCTTTTTCTGTTCTGGTATACGAAGGCTATTTTAAATATGAGATAATGTTCTTTAAACTAGCACCCTTTTGTTAAACAATGGTAAATAAAATTTGTAAAGAAAACAGCTGCATTACGTGATAAGACAGAGAAACGCCGGATGATGTTAGAAGTGTGACGCGCTAGCAGTAGGTATCATGAAAAGCAGGTTGAGATATCGCTTGTTTTATATATAACATATTCAACTGAATACAGTAACGATAAAATGCGGTAGCCTGGAGACTCGAAGACGATGTAGGTTTTTATATTTAATTTCTATGGAATGTGTTTTGCGGAACGGTCCAAATATTTTATAAAGTATCTAAATAAACTATGGCATTTTGATGAAATGTAGAATAATTAATAAAGATGTTTGTCTTAAGACGACCCCTTAGTAATGTCCGTCTTAGAGGACCGATGCTCAAATTGAATTTATCCTTATTGGGTAAAACATTACTACCTCTTCATTAGATATATAACGCCAAAAGGGAAGGGGTTTTATGTTTCATGAACATTAATTATAACAACATATTGTGTATGAATATAAACGTATATCCGCCAACCTCCATTCATTATCATAAGACTGTCGTGCGACACTCTAACTCGAAAATGCTTATAAAAAGTATATACCCGGATATCATGATTACATTTTGTAATATTATAGGTAATACTGTGTAAATTTTTATTTGTGAAGACTTGTGCCGAATTGAATGAACAAATGTTCTTGACGATTTTAATCATAATCATTCTTTTTAATCGATTAAATGGTTGAAAATATTCCTTCTGTAATTAAAAGTGTCTCGGCAACCCAATACAAACGATCTCGATTAGCTTTTGTCCTATTTCTGTTTTCCAAACACAAAGGGCCGTGTCAAGTTTAGGCTAAAAAATATCTATATTGGGTAATGATATGCTATAGTTTTAACAATTTTAATCAGTGAATTTATCTAAAATAAACCTAGAATGGAAAGTTAATGTCGGTAAAAGTTGAAAACATAAATCTGTTTATTAAACCTATTGAACTGTTTCTGCCATCACTTAATCGCAAAACAATGAGTTTATATTATTTTCCACAGCCATTTCGTAATATGCATAATATAAATTTCATAAGTATAAATAACACGACATATGTTATATCTAAATAAATTTGAAGGGTAATAGTGGCCAGGAGGACGCTCACACTGACAGGCAGCTCTGATGACGTCATCAAATTCTCATATGGATTTATCTGGATACATATATGCAGTCAGACTAGAGCCGTCTCCTGTTTAATTGCACATCCCAGGATTCCTCACGGAAAGGACATAAAATAAAAGATACATGTATCGTGGCAGGCAGGTGTCGCGCTTATTTTCCAGGACGTTTGCGACAGGTGAACGGGCAGACCTTAGTATCCCTCCTTGTGCGCCATCAAAAATTACTCGCCCCTCAAACCAAATGAACATTGGGTAAGGAGCGTAGCGAATGGCCGTAAAGGAAATAGTCAATTCAGCAAGGAGCATCAAATCAGTTGTATCTAGCAGCTGCTTATAGAAGATCATTGCTACAACTTGCATAAAGTACACGTGTTGATATGTACATGTGTATTTTATTAGCCCACGCCGTGTTTATAGACAATTAAACCAAACAGACTTTAGACAGGAAGATCTGTTCATAAACAAGCGGGAAATCAAAGAATTACAGCAACACTTGGCCACATTAACCACCGCGACTGCTTTGTTTTAAAATGATTCACCTGTAGCCGAGATTCCTGCTTAAGGTCGTGGACGCCATATCTAGAATTCTATTAAAGGATCTAAAAAAATCATCAAGAAATGGCTGTGGCTATATCCATTTTCACCAAATCCAACTATACGTCACGGAAACCTTCTGTTTTATTTTTTTCTTTTAAAGTTTATTTCATAGTGTAAAGAAACTGACATCAATTACCCAAATAACATTTTATGAGTCTTGTGCGGAGTTGAAAATAGGTTCATTTAAATGCATTAATTTCCTCTGCAATTTCACACAACTACGCAATTTCCAGCCTATAAATCATCCACCGCGAATGGCTCTTAAACTTAAACGCACTCCCTTATTCATATTAATCGGTAAGCTGCAGTGAATAGTGTTGGAACAAAAAAAATATAGACACAATTACAGATATTCGTTTCAAAACTTATGTAAATAGTAAACCAATGAACGTTTTATTTTATTTATCATTTATTGTATTGTTGTAAGATTCTTTTCCCTCTTATGTTTGAATGTCCGATAAAAAAACTACATTTTGTATTAACTATTTGGGCATAGGTGCATGTCACAAATACTGAAATAGTATCGAATATACCATTACAATTTTAGATGGGTATTGACATATATTAAACATATTAACAATTTATAATATTTTATATATTTTCCTCACAAACTGAGCTATAATAAAATGTACGAGGAACAAAACTTTTTCAACGGGAGCAATTTTTCAGTTTACTAGAACATAGGTAATTAGAAAACAGATGTATGTGGGAGCTTCCGTTGTGAACCATAGATATAAATTGAACTTGTATTTATTTCCTTCAATTACAAAAACCTTGGAGTGGTCAAGTAACCCGTGGGGAGCCAGGGATTATTATATATATTATAACTATAAATAAGCTTCACATAACATAATCTGACAATGAAATAAAGTAAAATCAGCAAATTCATCGAATTCTTCAAGTGTTTTTCTATAAGCATTCAACCGAAATTCTTTAAAAAGTATAACTGACAGCATTTTGCTCATTCAGTAATTGCTTAACTATATCCCTAGATCGAGCCACAGCTTTCCATCAATAAAGAGACAGACAACCTGACTCATTTGTGGTTTGTTTGCCGTAAAATGAAACAACAGATGATACAAGCACCTTACTGTGTTCTTTATTGATTCTTCTTGCTGAAACAATAAAACAAGAACACTTGTTTTTACGGTTTTCCCGTGTCTTAATTAAGTTTAATGTTTAGCGGATAGGTCTGGTACGACAGGCCCTTCACGACGCCAGTAAGTGGCGTTAGGTTTTCATTGTCATACTGCAGCAAACTTAAGTGATTAGTGGTTCTCCTAATCCCAGCTAATTGTTAGCCTCTCATCTAATCACTTTACTACTCAGTACTTAATATTCAAAACTGCGCTTATAACGACTTTGTGCTCCAGTTGAGACCGGGCTTTCCTGTGTACGCTTTCTTTTCTGTAAGCGTTTCTTGTCTCCTAAAGGGCATTTGACACCTTCTGTTAAAAATAATATTTACTCTTATACACTACTATAGTATTTTGGCTCCTATGGTTAGCGACCAAATTTGACAAATTTCTAATTTCCAAATTGTGCATGTGATTCGCAGAAATAATTATAACAGTAGCGGTAAAAAAAGGTTTTATTTATTCATTAATGCAGTCGCTTTGAGTAGAAACGCAGAATTTTATTTTACATGAACAGATATACTAACAGTATCTATGAGGCATTATATTTTTATTAAAAAGCCAAACCCGGTTCCCTCAACTGAGCGATAATGGGGAGTATGCGACCTTGGAAATTAGAGTAATGTCAGAAATAAATATCAGGTGCAAATCTATCACCTATTAGTAATATTGTACCTAGAGATTACTTTTTTTAATCAGCCATACATGAGAGCTAACGCAAACATGAGCAGAAAAAAAAAGAAAAATATTGTAAACGATGATTTTGCACTTCTTGGAACCTAAGAAAGACCATCCACAAAAATGTGTGACCCAAATACTTATATAGAAATTAACTCTTCAACTGTTATAGGCCTCCCCTCCACACGAGGGGGGGGGTGAATAACAGATGTCTATATATAAAGTGATTATAATTTATTTGTAATGCTAAGAGATCAAATAACTATATAAATTAATCCTAAATCCTTTTTTAGGTTTGTGTCTGTTAGCTGTAAAAGGTGTTATTGTTTTATGCATGTGAAGATTTTTTCTTAATCGGCTGACTTTTGAGTTCCATTATTATATATTTACTTTCGAAGAATTTCTTTGTTGTATTTCTAACACTGGACATCTGACAAAAATGACCTTGAAACGAGATTTTTTAAATACACCGTGATAAACAGTCTGGTGATATAATGAATTTCTGTTGCGGTCATGTGTAGGGATTAAAGGAAAAGTTTATGCGAGTGTCATGTCGTGTGTTAATGTGTGCGTGACGACCAAGTTTGAATTATCATTAAATTCTCTGGCGTGAACTTGCAGAAAGAAGCGGGACCTGAATAGAAATGCCCTTATTACGATAACAGAAGTTTAATTTGGACGTTAGATTTATTCAATGTTTGTCATTTCCTTACATTTTTATCCCTATTTTTGCTGTTTAATCTGTGTGCATTATTTACTTGAGTTTTGTTTTTTAGCTCAGCTAACACAAATCATAAGCGTTAGACCCATGACGTTTAAACTTTACTTGCTAATGATCCAGGTAGTTAGAGAACAAAAATAACTCAGAAGAGAAGACAAGAGAAGACTCCTGTTAGTAAAATTGCATACAAAAGACCGGATTGCTCAGGAAAGATAGATAGAATGTCATGGTTTTAGAAAAGCTGATTGATCTTTACCTGTTACAGGCGGCTAGTGGTGCCATCTGCAATTTTTCTATTTTTACACATTTTGTTTTGCATTTTGAGAAATTCAAACGTCAGATCCTCTATGGATATCCAAAATTAGGTTACTGTTACTTTATTTTACGGGACAACAACACGTCTGCATGATCACCTTAAAAGCTAAATATCCTGACCACAAATATTGAAGATTTCAAGTAATTGATTTTCTGCTACAGAATATCTCGGGAATTGCGTTTGCTATTTCAGTGTAAGCTGCAGGTATAACATCTCATATGTTGACTTATACTTTCTGTGAGTCATAACTTGCGTTTCCACTTCTTACCTTATTGCAGTGTCTGATTTCTGCGTTTGCTTGTAATATGTATTGTCCATTACCAAACAGTGACCATGCATAGCTTGTGCGAGTACATGTAAACTGCAGGTGACGCTACTTATTTTGACCTATTTCCACTGCGCAATAAAATGTGCTATATCCACTTTTATTATGATCCGTTGCACCAATAGCAGATAAAGGAAATTGCGTATTTATTTAACCATACTTGCTTGAAATATAAATGTTATTCACTTTACGGCCTGGTTGACATGTTTCATGTATATCCGAGGTTCATGACGTCCTTAACAAGTGACCATTGTTTATCCTTCTTGGATACGGTTATGAAGTACAGAGAATAGAAATCCCGTTGTAAAGAGGGGTCGACAACACTTGATCATTGGTCCCGTGATGCGTAACGTCATCACTGTACATTTCATTGGTTGGTGGTAAGATGTCGCTACAGAATAGATAGTTTCTCATAAAATAGTTTTAAATTGATTACAGGAGACTGACATGAGGTGAGCCATTATTTAAAAAAAAAAACAGATAATTACGTATTTTCCAAACAGTATTGACTTGCCAAAAATAATCGCGGAAAAAACGGACTATCGTGGTATGCACATTCATGCCATAGGTAACACCCCAAATGTAGCATTCTACAGTATATTTACAGTATCACTGTATTTTTTTTCACTGTTATCCATAATATTGCACAGACTTGTACAGAGTGAATGTTAGGTCCCTGGGTCTCTTGTTGAGAATGACCGACTGCAGATATTATTCTGATATTAAGAAGGGTACAAATGATAACCAACAGAACTAGAATGGTAAATCTTATTATACAGACAAGGTAAACAGTATATGTTAACATTTCTTGCAATTAAGAATTAGATCACTTACGACCTACATTTATGTGCTATGGTCTTTTGTAGTGTGCATGTTCAGCGGCCAGTCATGGTCCATGGGCCACCCGTTTCAGTTTTGAATTTTCATTGGATTCGTGAATTATTTTAGGAAGCAAACAAAAATTTAGAAAGCAAAAAAGAAAATTTAGGTTGCAAAAAAAAAAAAATAAAGGCAACCCTAGCTGGGAATGGGTCTTATAACTCCACTTTGACGTATAAACATTAAATCTTCAGGCTACTTGTAAACAAAGCACTTGAGCAAGTGTTAACATACAGAAAAAACATGTAACCGAGTTATTGAAAGATTATTAGTTGATATTCGTTAGAGCATGTGAAGCAATGCAGTATTTGTCATTTACATAACTCTGTACTCTCCCCCCCCCCCCCCCCCGACCTATGTTATAAAAACACGTGGATATAGACAAAGACACCAACTTAACCCATGGGATTGGCTCATTTTTATGAAAGGTTTAATAGATTATGTTTACCTAGGTTATGTTTATGATTACCTTCACTTCTTTAATATGTATATGCAGAGTTAGACTGTATTACAAAGATTCTATAAATAAGGCAGGTGAATATAGCGACTTTAAGACCAAAGCAGAGCATTTTGCTGAAGAAAAATCATGATGAAGATGATCAAAATATTTAAACCATTTATTTATGAAAATAAAACATTTATGAAGATAGGTTGATTAAAGATAATCTGAGCTATAGTTATAGCTATAGTGGATCAAGACTTGGGCTTTAGGGGCTGAAGCACCGCCCCCCCCCCCCCCCCAACGTACCTACCCGAAAACACAGTAATCATTTTTAGCATATTTTAATTTATGATGGTCTAATACATGTTCCATAAAACAACACACCATTTAAACAAAAGCTGAAAGAAATTGTACAAAAAGCGTGTTTCTATAAGAAGCTCATATTTGTTTGTATTCTTAAAATAATAAGGTACCCACAATGCATTCAAGCAGACCTAAACATTTCTATTTGAGTGGTTTAACAGCCATGGCTCCGAATCCGCCGTTCAGGAAGAATGTTTCAGTTTCTTTAGGCTTTGACATCTTCCTTAAGGATATGAATAATCAAATATTGAATTTATATTGAAATTTTCTTAAACTCGCCTTATCTTAGGGGATATACAAACTTGATTGATTTTAAATTAGTTAAATTGTATTACCGTTCAGTTAAACACAGTATACATGGTCTTTGTTTTATAATTACAATAATTACCACTATTAACGGATTCTGTCCCCATAACGTTGCTTTGCTTTATGTCAATTCAGCTTCGAATGTTCGTACAAGTGTGACTTTTTATCTGGAGATCTCAGAGATAATTTTTTTTATTTGCTTCCTAAATTTTTTGTTGTTTCTTAAAATGTTTTCTGTTTTTTTTTTGCTTCGTTAAATTATTTTTTATGCTTCGTAAAATTTTTTTTTTTTTTTTTGCTTCCTAAATTTTTTTTTTGCTTCCTAAATTTTCTTCTTTTTTTTGCTTCCTAATTTTTTTTTTTTTTTTTTTTTTTGGCGAAATTCTATGTCGAGATCTCGAGATCTTATCTCGAGATAAATATTTTTTTTCTGTGTCCTAAATCAGCCACCGTACGGGTGACCATATTAGACAATATTGTTTGTATGGTAAATAAGTAGTTAAGTACATATGTGCGACATTATTCACTTAATTCATTTACAAAAGCTTCCCTTGTTATATGCTCTTGTGCCCGTCTAATATATATAATGGGAAATTTTAAAAAAATATATTTAAAAATAAAAAAAAAATTAAAGGGCAAAGGTTTTAATTTGTTGCTTTCTGATATTCATTATTATTTTGTGAAATTTTAACATAATATAGTCACATTATCTCAATGTCGGTTATTAATACACCTAGGCATTTCTTACTTTACATCCATATAGACACTGATCTGAGAGAAACTCGAAACTATGTAGTTAATGATATTTAACGGACCACGAAGTGACAGCATATGACACTTTTCCCTAATAAATGGCTATGCGAAATGGTTGCTGATCAAGAATTTTATACTGAGTAATAAAATTCCAAATAAAGTGTCTGATTTAAACACATCTCTCTCTATAGTCTTGCAATTTGGGTCAAAAAATGTCTTGACTATTAATATAGTTATTTACTAACACTTTTTACTAATTTCACTTTAAATGTTCTATTTTGAGTTCAAACTATAATTCACAAGCGCTAATGTCTAGATTTATAGCTGTTCAAGAACAGCCCTGAAATCAATATGCATATTGAAAATGTATGTTGTTCTCCAACTGCACGAGACGGGTTATCTGAATTAAAACATACCTTACAGTTTTGGCTAGGCATCTTGGTTAGCATTAAAAATGAGGATGCTTCTAAACAAGCAGTCACCATGCAAAATATAATTACGTTTCCTCATGGCCAATAGGCAAATGATCACCGTTTAAGTTTTATAATATATACAAGACAAGCGATGCCATCTAATTTAATTCACTTTTATCCTGAAATAACTTCGATAAATAAAAGGACAAATTAAAGTTATTAGGACATCCTTTGTAAAAAGAAATATTTGCTGAATTTCAAATTTCCTTCAGTACTGTTTCTGCTGGTTGTTATTCCTGCTGTGTTCATCATCCTGCTGTGCACGAACAACAAAACCCTTGGTCACGTGTTTAAAGTCAGCTATTCATCCTACCTCTAATGTAGAATTTACAAGTGATAACAATGCTTTCGGTACAATGTTGACAAACAAAACCATGTAACCGTGATAACAATGCTTTCGGTACAATGTTGACAAACAAAACCATGTAACCGTGATAACAATGCTTTCGGTACAATGTTGACAAACAAAACCATGTAACCTGTGATAACAATGCTTTCGGTACAATGTTGACAAATAAAACCATGTAACCTGTGATTACAATGCTCTCGGTACAATGTTGACAAACAAAACCATGTAACATGTGATAACAATGCTTTCGGTACAATGTTATCAAACAAAACCATGTAACCGTGATAACAATGCTTTCGGTACAATGTTGACAAACAAAACCATGTAACCTGTGATAACAATGCTTTCGGTACAATGTTGACAAACAAGACCATGTAACCTGTGATAACAATGCTTTCGGTACAATGTTGACAAACAAGACCATGTAACCTGTGATAACAATGCTTTCAGTTCAATGTTGACAAAAAAAAAAACATGTAACCTGTGATAACAATGCTTTCGGTACAATGTTGACAAACAAAACCATGTAACCTGTGATAACGATGCTTTCGGTACAATGTTGACAAACAAAACCATGTAACCTGGGATAACAATGCTTTCGGTACAATGTTGACAAACAAAACCATGTAACCTGTGTTAACAATGCTTTCGGTACAATGTTGACAAACAAAACCATGTAACCTGTGATAACAATGCTTTCGGTTCAATGTTGACAAACAAAACCATGTAACCTGTGATAACAATGCTTTCTGTACAATGCTGACAAACAAAACCATGTTAACTGTGTTAACAATGCTTTCGGTACAATGTTGACAAACAAAACCATGTAACATGTGATAACAATGCTTTTGGTTCAATGTTGACAAACAAAACCACGTAACCTGTGATAACAATGCTTTCGGTTCAATGTTGACGAACAAAACCATGTAACATGTGATAACAATGCTTTCGGTACAATGTTGACAAACAAAACCATGTAACCTGTGATAACAATGCTTTCGGTTCAATGTTGACAAACAAAACCATGTAACCTGTGATAACAATACTTTCGGTACAATGTTGACAAACAAAACCATGTAACCTGTGATAACAATGCTTTCGGTACAATGTTGACAAACAAAACCATGTAACCTGTGATAACAATGCTTTCGGTACAATGTTGACAAACAAAACCATGTAACCTGTGATAACAATGCTTTCGGTACAATGTTGACAAGCAAAACCATGTAAGCTAAAACAGCTAGCCTGTGTGCCGTGTTTTCTAGGATATATATATATATATTAAAGGTTCATATATATTAAAGGTTTATCTTTAGTTATTAGACGTCAGATATCGGAATAGGCCCCTTTAAGTATATACTAAGCATATTTCCCGTCTTTTGTGTTCCACATTACCTCCTCTATAATGTCATTTCTTTTCACAGTTTATCACTCAAACACAAACTATGGCATAAAGTCTTAAATTCAGAAAACCTGAAAGGACTTTATTATCTCTTTCACACCCATATATATATATATATATATATATATATATACATACACACACTCGTCTTATAAACCCTATTAATTAATTATAGAGCTATACAGCTTCTATAGCTTGAAACCGATTACATTGATAATACAGAATGAGCACCTGAGCGCTTCAAAAATTTCAGATTATGAAAAATGATAAAACGCAGGAGGTAGAAAATCTGTAGTCTTTCCCCGTATAGGGCCTGATGAAAATTGGATCTCTTTCATTTTCCTTTTTTTTCATAAATCTTCAAAATAATCTTGCAGGAAACACTGGACCCGAAATGAAGAAATGCTTACAGTCTGTAACTGTGCTTCACCATAATGGTGCTTTGTTGAAAAGGTGCATCATTTACTGTTTTTATATAATTTTTTTAATATACAACCATATACGTGCTATATATGTCAGAATGCAATACCTGGACATTAATTCTTTAAATCCGACTCTTTGCTTGTGCAACAGTAAATTTAAAGAAAGTTGGTACGCATATATGGTATACCTTATATATTCTGCTGACAGATATAAACGGGGAAAGGTCCACCAGCAGTTAGAAGGTAACTGTCTGTTCTCAGTAACAGTAACAATAACTACTTGATAGACAATACAAACATCTAAAAATAAGGATCATAAAAATATATAATCTACATATAAATATCCAAATGTGCGCGAACATAGATTATCACGAATTACTAATTGTCAGGATACAAAATAAAAATTGTTTGCTGACAGAGGGGAAGGTCCCGGGTTCGACTTCGTAGGCAAAAGAGTGAATTTCTCCTCATGAAGAGATCCGCTCTAACGATGCCCTGCCAGGATGGTTTTCCTTCCAGATTTTTTTCCTAGATATAAAATCTGAATATCCAGATTGTTTGTTTATAATATACAATTCTTATCAAATGCTTGCCTTCATTCTCATTCAATGGCATACAGGCATTAATCTTATAATGTTTAAAATTGGAATACAATATATACATTTGCATACAATTGTGAGTACATAATAAATTATTGGGAAGATAAACATATAGAAATAACAAATCAGGACATTTCGGGATTTGGGAGATGGGTATGCTGACATAACAAATGGTTTGGGTAAACATTATCACCTGCAGCCCATTCTGTGTGATGCTCCAGCTTCTGTTTGTATCAGTCTGAGACGCACTGAGACTCCATAAACTCATGCAAGCAAACAGAAACCAGTGAGACTGAATTTTAAATAAAAACAATATGTATATAATAACAATTATGTTCACACCATAAAGTGATCTTATAATATCTGGATACACTTGTATAAAGTATTTTCACAGGGTCAGCCAAGAAATGATTAAACTCCTTTTTATTGTTTTGTGGAGGTGCATGACCGCCTCCATTTCTTTAATGCTGACTTATCTAAGTTAAGTCTTTACATCTGCAGGGTTCCATTTCGTTTTTTTTTACCAAGTGACAGGGCGGTAGCACTCGCTTCCTCTCATATTTTATATACTGGTGTCACCCAGGCCCGGTTTCCACCGCACCTGCAGGTCCTGGGTGTGTAATCAACCCCATTACTATGTAATTACACCGAGAAACCTCCCAAAGATGCACTCGTTTGTGAGTGATACATGGCTGCAGGTTACATTAGACGTCACACTACACGAATAAAAGCCTACAGCTGTATACAGCTACATACTATATACTATATACTATATACTACCTGGTATTGTCTGACCTAGTTCTGACAATGTATCCTCCGCTCTCCGTGTATATCCCCGCTCTCCGTATACACCCCCCCCCCCCCCCCTACAGGTTAAGTTAACCGGTACCACGTGCGTTTGTTGTGTGAATGGACGATTTCATCCGGATCCAAGACTTTGTCCTGCTTTGACTGGCTGGTACACATGTGACATCATGGGCTGAATTTTATCAACAACTCAGATCTAGTAGTGCATTATGTTTTTATTCTCTGCTGAAAATTTGGGACTGATAGTGGCAGAAATATTGTGCTTTTACTGGAATTCCCAGTGTGTGACGTCACTGCCGAGTTGACAGAGCACATAGATGTGCCAATAGTTTTTTAACAAATCACACAACCTCATGTTTTTTGTGGAAAAATATATAGAAAAAATATTTTTCCTCCAAGAATTGGGCTCATTTTATGTAATATCTATATTAATATTTTTTCATAACCAATTATGTTATATTATAATATAAGTTTGGAATACGTATGCTTGACCTGAAGGTTAAGTAAACCTACTCCAAGAGCGGTTTTTGTGTGAATGGAGGATTTCATCAAGATCCCAGACTTTGCCCTGATTTGATTGGCTGGTACCCATGTGACATCATGTACTGAATTCTATCAAAAACTCAGATCTAGTAATACATGTTGTATTCTCTGCTGAAAATTTGGGACTGACAGTGGCAGAAATACTGTGCTTTTATTGAGATCTAGAACACAACCTTATGTATTTAGTGGAAAAATATATAGAAAAAATGTTTTTCCTCAATGAATTGGGCTCATTTTATGTAAAATCTATATTAATATTTTTTCATAACCAATTATATGGTATATGATAATATAATTAGATTTGGAATACGTTTGCTTGAACTACAATATATTCAATCTCTCCTGTTTGAAGACATGCCGACTGTCAATCAACACGTAATTAAATGAGCAGGTCCACAGAATGTGAGAACTCTAGCCTTCTGGCACGCGTAACCTTTGATGTACATGGCAGAAATCGTGTGTGAATGGTAGATCAGACAACAGGAGCAGGGGTGTCTGTCTGAAACCACTAACAAGATTCTCAATATATCAGTTAAACACAATATGTAAATGACTGTCCTATATCACCCAGAATCATAACATACCATAAATTAATAATAATCAAATAAATTAAATAGAAAATATAAAAATAAACTTATTTACGTAAACATGTCAGACTGACTTGAGACAAACATAAAATAGGATAAAAGGAAAATATTGCCACCCGCATTATTCACTAAGATAGCAGCATTACCTGCGATTTGCGAAAATAATATATAACAGACCCCCTGACTACTTGCCTTATAAATCTTCCCAAGTCATCAGAGACAGTTCAATCATGTATAGATATATTATTTTCCGGCCCTTTGAGACG
Source organism: Sipunculus nudus (assembly GCA_026874595.1). Classification (NCBI taxonomy): domain Eukaryota; kingdom Metazoa; phylum Annelida; class Sipuncula; order Golfingiida; family Sipunculidae; genus Sipunculus; species Sipunculus nudus. The sequence goes on along the minus strand of CM049306.1, from coordinate 7,743,506 downwards.
ACTGAGGCAAATTATTCAATTATTTAGATTATATTATTGGATTATTATGATATATTTAGATTTTAAAGAATATCTTTACTTAATCATTATTTATAAAATTCATATACTTACTACCCACACTTACGCGAAGAAATGAATTTTTAAAGAAGAGATAAAATATACCCTTGTTTGGCATCATGTTGAACGCCATAGTAAGTTATGACAAAGTAAACTGAAGTTTGTTCCATAGGTCGACATTCTGTCAGCCTGACCGGAATCATACTTACAAACGGTGCATAAAAAAGCCATATGTCACTGGAATTTAATATCAGCAGCCATATCCTCTTATATTCCTTTCATGTCTACCACATTTTTCTTTAATCGATCCCTTTGAAGTTCTTTATATCGTGTTAACAATCAGATTTAATTAGGAATTCTGTAATTCCCGCAATTTATATTAAACAATTAACAAATTTACTGGATATTTCAGGGGTACGCCATGGTGCATATAATATGCGACAGCATTCAACATTTATACAAGTAAAAAGTTTGATCATCAATTTTATAGGAAATTTTCTTATTGAATTAATATATCTATATGTCACGCGGAAAATTAAGTTGCTATCTTCTCAAGGGTAGGCTTGAATGTATAAAGACTTTTGGTAATACGGGGCCCGGAACCTGTCGTTTCCCGTCATATTCATCCGAGATGATCAAATGAAATCGTCATTTACAACTGCCGTTGAACAATATACCGGAGCCGTCCAATAAAACCGGCAAAGTGCTTCGTTTTCTTCACCTCCCCATCACTCCATCGAGTTTAAGAGCCGCCCATCTATCAGAGATCATAACCCAAGAAAATGACACCAACGATGAGCCGGAGGATGGAGTACTGAAAAGTAAAACGCCTGGATGATGCTGCACAAACAAAAAACACCCACACAGATAAAATTTCCCTTAGCTGCGTTGAGTGCGTCCACCTTTTGTCATTAGAACGAAGTGTGCGGTGCGAAATAGCCTGTTCATTAGCTAAATCAATTAGAGTCACTACAGAAGAGCGATAATTCAATCAGCTCCATAATCAATCAATTATCAGTTGGAGTTACGAGGCTTGGTCAAAATACCTCGCTGTCTCATTTGAAGGCTGGGGTTACTACACCACTTGAGAGCCGTAGCCGTGTGGAGGGCCCGCTCGTGCTAGGAGTTAATGTAAAACTCACAAGCTCACTCAATCACTGTAGTCAGTGCCATATCTGCTGCAATACAGCAAACTGAACTTCCCTGACCTAAATATGATTAAGGTTTTTAAATATTGTTCATATTAAGATATATATGAAAAAGATATGTATTTTTTATATATATGACTCCTTCCTCAACGTTGTTTCCTAGGATGCCCACCAGGCTTTAAACGCGCTTTTGTCGTTCATCACACACACATATATATATGTAACAGATATTCATGGGTTTTTTTTCATAATAGTAAAAATGGCAATTGATATTTTAAAGTAATTGCATTAATACTCAACGGCACTCCTTTTTATCAATCACGTGAATGTTTATAAAAAAATGACAAATTTTGCATGACATAACAACTTAATTGAAAAGTGTAATAGAAATTACATAAGTGACCCTTCTTGTGTAGTTCGTAATACAAATAGCAAAGATAAGATAAAAGTCGGTTTTATCATTAGATGGAAAACGTGATAAGCTCGTGATTAAGTCGCGTAAATAAGCCTCTGCTTTTACTTTATGCCGTGAAAAAGATCGGGTTTTAAAACGAAGCATTTCCATGGGAATGTGGCCTGTGGTAACAGATTAGAGGAGCGCTCCAAACATTTGCATGACACATCCGTTTATTTGGTGAAACAGACGAGAGCCTCTCGTTTATCTAGATAAGGTCCATGACCTCATTAGTGTGTGCATGACACCAGTAGAGAAAACTAAGAGGGGAACACTGCCAGTCCATTTACTCTGGCAAACAGGCAGCTGTTAGCAGCAAACTAATAGACGCTGGACGAGAATTATTTGAACAACCGGAAGTCACAAGGAGCCAACCTTCCTATTGAATCTCTCACGCGGCACGCCCTTTAGTGGGTGCCTGGTGCATCATATTCATGGACGTTTTGGTGAAAACGCATGAACATAAAAAACGGCGGTGTCGCAGCACCAAAGCACCCCCAGCAAAGTCTTCCCCCGGGCGCTTTTGCCTGTAATATGCACATGACAATGTGATGAAATCAGTGATTTAATTATTGGCACATCTTTTTTTCACGTCATAATTACCAACAATATCTTTAACAGTTTTTATGTTGAAGAAAACTTTGAGTTGAATTATTTTATTACTTTCTGTTCTTTTCACAAATACACACGTAACCAAAATACTTGGCTCAATTGTAGTTTTTATAATGATCTTTGAAAAAAAAACTGTGGTACCATTAATTACCTTATCTTTGAAGTGCACAAAGCTAATCAAGGCATTAGGCGTGGAAAATGATATGTTGTATAGAAGTCCTATCAACTTATATAATTGATCCAAGGAGTTTACAAAGGCCATATGAGCTTCTTGATTGATCCAATAAGGATATATTTCCTTCAAGTTCGCGTGTCGTTTTATAGTAACGGTAAGCCAGCATAAACATTCCTTGTGCAGAATCATTTCTTGTATATATGAATGTGTTTTTTATTATTATTTTGTTTATACAAACATATTTATACAGGGTAACTAGACTACACTCGACTGCAACAGGTTCCTGTTGGATAATACATGCATGAAGTTATAATACAATATAAAAGAGAGTAAAAATGAATATTCATGGCTTAATGTCACATGGGAGAATACCTATATATTGTGAGTGGTGATGTCCCGTTATGTTCATGGTACCATGAAGTAGAACTGGCCATGCTGTTTAATGTATATGTATACAAAATCAGTCCTATACTTATGCTGTCACTGTCACAGTACATTTTTATATACCAGTTATATAGTCTTGTAATTTTGATTGCAAATTAAACTTTATTTTTTTATATAAGTAGGATGAATAGATATATACGAATGCGATAATATATATATATATATACATGTATATATAATGATTTAAAAATCCGGGCCAGCTGTGCATAATATATTCCTTTAGACTGACCGATAAAAGACTATAAAGAAGGCATTTAACATAAGACATGCAAATCAATCTAAAAAAATCAGTTAACAATTTTTTTTATAATTGTTTTCCCTTTAAATTCAAAATGAGTAATAAATAAATTCAATGCAGTTCTATCGATGGACATATGTGCCCGCTGGTATTAAAATGAAAATTTATATTATTAAAATACAGTGGTTAAAGTTACATTTTGTAACTGTTTAAAACAGTATACTTTACGGTAGCTTATAGGAATACCATAAACACTGTAATGAGCGCGGCTGATCAGGCCATGCCGTGCGGATCATGCCCTCGCCCGGTGCCGGAGACGCGTCGATCTTCCCGCCAGACACATCACTGCCGCGAGGGCAAATTATGAATTGATCACTTAGCTAAGCGAGTGTTCTTTTTCAGGTTATGCAAATGTCACAACCTTTAACTCGGTCAATGAGCCTGGTTTCAAGGGCCTCGAGGGGTCAATCATCTGATGGGGGTTTGATTTATAACTCTTTGCTTGATTATGCGTGCATTGCCGCCAGGTTCCATCATGCAGGCTGTGTGCACTTTCAAGGGCGTTTATGCACGATCTGTACCTACTCTGATGAGTACGTGGCAAGTAGTTGCTGTCATTGGAATGTTAACATACATGTGTGTGTTTAAACACTTCTTCTCATCATTTGAAAGAATTGCAGAATTTCTAACTTTTATTTATAAAAAAATATCTACAAACGTAACTTTAAATACACGTGTACATATACATGCATATATTTTGTGTGCGCCTGGCTCTTCAACTTACGCTTAACTATTTTACAGATATATTTATAATGTTTTACTCATTGCTTTGTTGTATCAAGGAGATTTATTAAATCTTCTTGGATGTTTAATGGCATAATGGAATTTGCCTATACGCTGTGTCTGAAGATATTTGCGGGATAATTTTATGAATTTTTCATTTCAATTTTGTAAAAATATGAGCATCTCAGTATAAAGTCCAATTCCATTTTAAAATTCTCATTTAAAACCAGTAGCTTACGATTCTGTTGTGTCAAACAAAATATGCCCGAAAGATAAAATGGGCATAAATGCTCCTTTTCAGTAAAACAATGGTTTGGGGACTAGTTATAGATTATGATGACTGAAATATATTTAAGCAGGTACCTTCTCGACCTCTCAACAGTCAGCTCCTTTTCAAAGAGAAACTGCAGTCAAATTATTAAACTATTTTATACGTAATAATTTAACGTCTCTCAGAAAAAAAGATATGTGCCGTCTATCACTTAATTATAGCTTTAACAATTCGGCCGGATTTCCATGCAATGAACATGCATATGTATATGTATTGCTATGCGTATTTTGTGTGTGTTTTCTAGCTTAATGTTAGCTCGATGTAACGTACCAGGATCGTTATATAAAAGAGGATAATTTAAACTGATATTAACAAAGATTTATTCGCAAATATCAACAAGTCAGATTTCCTTAAAGATTTCCCAACAAACTATAGTTATTCTAAGTATGCCTGCAAAGTGCTTTGAGGTGACGTAGTTTGTAGTTAGACCTTCCTTAATTCCCATCTTTTTGCAATCAGAAAACATTTGGATTCCTACAGTTGTTCCTTTATTAGATGGTCCAGTCACGTGGATGCTCAACAGGAGCTGCAGACGAACGATCGATACACACGTCAGAAATTCATAGGTGAAAAGACACATGTTATTTGTTTGGTAACGCATTTTCTGCAGTAACTATATTAAATCTTAGTTTTGTTTGAAGCGCATGCTTTTTGTTTACATTTACACTCTCTCTCTCTTTCTCTCTCTCTCTCTCTCTCTCTCTCTCTCCAGAGAAACTGCACATGTTTGTTAATGAATAATATTTATCATCGTAATTAATTTTGTAACAGAGATATACTTATAATAGTATTTATGTACGGGCTAATGCCACTTTTCATGCAGTTATCCATTGCACTCCGTAAAGACGTTAAGTTTTAATCTTTAAGCATCCAGGTATGAGCCAGATATTTTTTTTATGATGACCTCATGCGGTCCACGACGCAACATATATTTTCTAAGTAAATTCAGTTTAAGAACTTAAAAGTAGATTTATTTTGATGTGGCCGACTGGGCGAGTCGACTGCATGGACATGGGGTGTACATGGCCCCGTCCTGTCTTCGTCGCTGTCCGAACTTTCACTGATGTCTCTTAATCTGGTGTAGCTTTTTGGACTGCTTGTTTAACTCCCTTTGTGCTATTAATTCCATGCAGCTGAAGAGATATTGGTGAATAAAGTTTTGTTTCTCTATATATACAAGAGATGGGACTAAGTGATATTCATTTATTTATTTTTATATTTCACATGATTTTTTCCACATACTGCTCAATATTCTGATATTAAAGAAATACCAGTTCCGATTTGTTGTTTTTTATTGACCATTTCGTAATAAATGTCTTTCAATTAATATATGATGAATTTTGCTGTGTGTATATGCCGTCTGACCTTATATATACATGAACCAGCACCTTATGGACCTTTGCTCATGTCTTTTCTATACTGATTGTTTTGTTTAGGCAACCTTGGGCAATGCTGCAAAACTAAAAGCATCGTCTCCCATCCCCTAGCTCTCAGTCGCAATTCTTACACCTCGCCATCCTTCAGCACCCCCCCCCCCCCAAGTGTCCTGTATCTGAATATCTAATGCATTGATCACCCATGATTATTTGCAAGCATATTGATCATGGAGTATTTCATCAGTTCCTGCAGACTGGTGGCGTCACCTGTATTTTTTTATTTTTTTTGCATTTTTTCTCTTTTTTTAAGACCTTCAAAAAAGGAGTTAAAAGGGCACAAATCGTAACTGTTGGATCTTCTACCTTGACAACCAGGGAGGTCTTAGGCAAATCTCCTTGGAAACCTGAAATAAGGTCTCTGTTACATATATCCTCCGAGCTATATATATAGGGCTCGTAAGTAACCCCCCAGAATAATGAAAAATTTGATACAAAAGCTCCAGGATCTAAATAACTAATGCATTGATCACCATGATTCTTTGCATGCATAGATAATGGAGTGTTTCGTCAGTTCCTGCAGACTGGTGGCGCCACCTGTATTTTCCCCCATTTTTACGCATTTTTCTCTATTTTTGAGACCTTCAAAGAAGCGGTCGTCCATTAACAGGGCACAAATCGTATAACCATTGGACCTAGAATCTTCTAACTTGACATCCAGGGAGGTCTTAGGCAAACCTCCTTGCATCGGAACCTGAAATAAGGTCATTGTGGCGTATAGTCTGCAAGATATGTGAAAGAACATGATTTGAGCACCCTATAGAACAGACTTGCATAATTGATTACAGTTGGACCTAGTAAAAGTCTAAAATGATTAAGATCCAGTGAGGTTCCTGTAAAAATTTCTTGGAAACCTGAAACTGAAATAATGTCACTGTATCCTATTTTCTGCAAGCTGTGTGAAAGAACATGATTTTAGCACTCTATTATAGTCACATGGGCACAAATGGTAGCAGCTGGATGTAGAATAAGGTAACTCCTTTATCTAAGGTCTATTGGCAAAATGTATAAGATTTTGAGCACACTGCATGGGAGTCATGTTGCCAATTGTTCAAGGTTCCCTGAATTCAGCTGATCATCAAGGCCTATGGGCCACTTGTTTGTTTATGTTTCTTAAAAGTAGAAAAGTGACAAATTCGTGGACAAGTTTAAGATTCATAAGGGGTAATTCCACACTGGTCATTTATACATATAGATAAGATATCTGCATGACTTACCGTTGCTCAATTCATGCATTTTCATCGAGTTCCAGCTATATAGTCGGCCGCAACGTCACGGGGGACTTGTTTATAAGTTAAATATTAATAACTGATGAGTCCATTTCCGATTAGCATAAGTGTAAATATGCAAATTATTTTGCACTTTGTGTAACAAAAAAGGAAAACGGCCGTCATTTGTTTGTCTACGAAGAAGCTTGCAAAGAAAATAGTGGCATAAATAAAACCAGATAGCTGTTATGTTCAATTGTTTACAAATATATTATTCCATTAGGAATTTTTATAACGAGAGAGCCAAATTCAATTTTATATTATAATCAATATTGCTGTACGTTATCATCATGTTTCTGTTTATATTTGAATAATCAGCACAACGCAAATACGGACGATATTAGATTTGAGGATTGCGGGTGATAGATGACCGCCCACCGCGCGGCCCGGAGCGTGAGGGGATTCATGTTTCGTGGATGTCAGGATGTCACCCCAAAGGACATGGTCATTTTCAGCTTACTGGTCTGCGGGGTAAATCTTTTGTCTGGACCAGAACCCCGGCTGAGGGGTCAGAGTTCCCGGGGGCCGGGCTCAGCTCTGACCCCGGGTGTTTGTATTTAATAACCGCCACCCGACACAGGCCCAGCTTTAACGGAGGGACAAATTATGTACTTAATGCGTACATCTGTTTAATAAAGTGCCAAGCTCTTATGTATTTATGGAGCCATTATGGCGGCTCATCCCAAGGCGAGCCACCTGGCCTGTTGGCCACAGACCTAGCCTTTTATGTGTTCTATCAGCAAAATGATTGTCTCAATTCCCGGTGGGATGAAAATGCCAATAGCTCACATTTAGTCTAAAGAGCACAGCACTTACACGGCTTGTCCGAGTTCCACAATGTTCTCTAAGAATGATAAACAGCCTGGGCAAATTGGAACGTCGATTGAAGGTCGATTATTTGGTAATTCTGTGCCATTTGAGTTACCCGTGCAAGATGCAACGGACGCGAGCCATCGTCAAAAGATGGAAGCAATTTCCTACCGGCTACTTTATGGGTATATGCTTCAGAAGTCGTGACAGTTAGAATCAGCCACGCGAGCCTCGTAAGTCGGACCCTGGCTGACAATAGCCGGGCTGAGCTTGAAGCGGTCAGGCGGGGGCTAAGAAACAAGAGATTCAACACACCTCTTTAAACAGAAGTCCAGCTGCATAGCAACCCGCGTGCTGCCCAAGTTTATCTGTTTTATGTGACCCAAACGCCAGCAAACTTACCTTTGTGACAGCTCACTTGTGTTCTATTTGCCACATGAACGGAAAATACTGTCCCGCTGACGAAGTTAACACGTTTTGAGCGGAAGTCACTCCGCATTAGCGGAAGTTCACCTTCCTTCACACTCAGTTTGAGCATTGATGTGCGACCTGGGACGACATTAACATGTTTTGTACCACCTTTCTGAATCTAAAACTCTAACAGCTTTTTACAAGACCTAACTTCTACCATATTTTCTCATGAAACTTTAACTTTCGAAAAAAAAATTCTGTCGGTACCCATGCAATTCTAGCCATGGCAACGCCGAGCAAACTGATGTGGTGAAGATGAGTTTGAAATATTTACAAGAACTATAAGCGAGGATATAAGCGAGAAAAATATCCGCTGATAACCACATCGTACGATTTCCCATGACAAAGCTTCCTTTTATGGGCGATGTCATATTTTACCGCAATGAAAAACACAAGTGGCGTGTATGTGTTTGGCCAAGACGGTGCGGAGGGTATTGGCGTGTGGAAGCTTTAAAAAATCTGTCAAATATATTCAGAGGCATTGCTCAACGCCATGGATGAAAAGCTGGCTTCTTGTACGGGGAAACATACATAGTGCGGGCTATTAAATATTCATCTCACTTAGGAATACAAGTGGGGCTATAAGTCTTTCGCAAATGGACCAATCTCATTTAACAGCGAGATACAGTTTATTGCAGACATACTGAAAATAATGAGGGCACTGCAAAATGAGATGAACATTTTAACTTACAAGGATTTCTTCATCCCTAACAAATAACTAAGATTTAGCTCACCCAGTTGCCGGCTGAATAGAGCAGGTATTAGGTTAAACCACCACATCAATGATATATTTAACCAGGGTGGCCAAAGAACTGAGTGTTGTTAAAGCCTCTCTACGACATATGGTTTTATCGATTGCAAGCCCCCGACTTCACGCGGTCTTTTATATTGTAAGGAGCTCAGTTACCGACCTTTACATTTGCTTCTTCTAAATCGGCGACGAGTTAACGCAAGTGAAGCAGTCTGTATAACACATCATCAGAGAAGAGGTGGTTTATATACACCATACAATCTGCAGCCGTATCTGACCTGAACAACAATCACGTCTATTTGTTTATTTCCGGCACGATGTTGCTAGATATGTCGATCTATCTGTCAAACAAAATGCTCTCAGCGGGAACATGTGATATTGCCCAAAGGCTGCGCTTTCATTTGGTCCTATCACCGATCTATTGACCCATGTAAACGGCTTGTCATCACTCAGTCGGCACTCCGGGAAGCCCGAACGTGGGTGTCAACGCCATTACGAATATGGCCTGGGCTGCCAAACTGGATAGCCCTGGATTATGTTAGAAACCACCAATGAGAGAATATATATGCAAGCCAGGTTTTAATTAAATCCGCCTTGAATCGGGTTTTGATTTGCGTCTGGCTGCTGACATACTGTTGATGAAATCAGGCCTTTATCTGTTCAGGAAAAGAATTAAAGCATATCTCAGATTAAAGTTTCCTGTCGCATACTTCGGAGTCAATTAACAGTGTTTTATTCAACAACAAACAGAGCCTGCATGTATAACTTTCATTTTTCAGCTTGTATATAGAATGCAGTGGATGTCAATCTGTCTTAACATTCTTATAAAATTAAAAATGTATTAAAAATTAGAGTATTGAAAATGGAGCTCCAGTATGTATAACATTGTAGGTATGACGATGCGAGTTTTCAATATAGCGTACGAATAGCTGCGGTTGTATACGCCCCACAGTATGAAGTCTTAAAGAACACGCAAAAAAAAAACCCTTAATAGGCTAATGTTTGACTTTTGAAATAAAATTCTGATTAAAAAAAAACAAATGCGTGCGTGTGGGCATGCCCGATTGTGTGCGCATTAGCGTTTCTTTATTTAACCAATAAAACAGTTACGGTAATGCAGCGAAACAGAACTATCAGACAAGGAGACCACTAATGTGTAATACAATACCATAATTCTACGTCTTACCGGTGATTTGGTAATAGGGTTATGATTATGAGTGTTCTGTTAATGTGTGACTGACAACAGTCTGACATCGATTGTTGATGTCTTTGCTCAGCCTCCTGGTCCTAGACATTAGACACAGATGATAATGTTTAATGCGCGGAGTCGGCCGTGTCTTATTACACGTGACAAAACAGTGGTAATTAGATCATCAGACAATAGACTCAAGTGGCAATTACTAGAAATAGGATTGCTGGTCAGTCTCTCGTATCATTGATCGACAAGGCTAATTCAATTAGTGTCGCTGACAAACCGGTCCATCCTGCATGCATGGGATGTAGGACACGCAGTCTCCATCTTAAACATAAACATCGGTCTTTATTTAATTCTAATGAAGCACATGATTAACAACATGGAGTACAAACGTTAGAGGACCTTCATCGTCTAATCTGAGATAATAAAGTTGTGTGTTGGAGAAATATTAAATAACAAGAAAGATGTCGTTGTCCTTTATACATCTTATTATTATATATGTATATCGTATAATGTATATCGTATATATTCCATTATTCCATATTTTATATTATAGATATTACATACTACATAAAATAATGAAGTTATTCTGAATATACGCTAAGAGTTATTGTATGAATTCCCGAGATTGCGAATAAGTATTCTTCGGAAAGGGCATGCTTGAGGGAATCCCAAAAAACCTACACATAATCGCGTATAACTATATATATATATATCATACACATGTGTGTGTGTTTCTATACTTTACATGTCGATATTATGTGTTTATTTAAGAATCTTTGCATGATTATCGATCTAAAATCGATCTAAATTATCTCTTAAGATCTCCTATACTTACCGATGGTCATATTACAAATGTATAAGCGTTATCTAACCTATACCAGTACACACAATCGTGACAATGGGACTTCCATGCATTCTATCCTGATGAAAGTGATGGTTCACTTTGATAATAAATATATATATATATATATATATATATATATATATATATATATATATATATATACATATATATATATTCATATGAAATGAAAAGGGACTTCTCATACAAGCGACTTCGAATGCAAAATGAAAACAAACAAGATTATGATATTACCAATATTTATTAGAAAGAGATGGCACCGCATCTAACTGGCAGTAATTCTTGACTTTACATTATATACAGCTGGCTAATGATAGCAGAAAACATGGCATCATACAAGATGTGTAAGAATTTAAACAGAACTAGTTATATCACAATATTTGAAATTCGGTAATTGTAAAGAAATCATCCTTTTGGTCAGTATATATGTCTGTATATGATAATAATTGTATAGGCCTTGTATATGTCCCTTGTCCATTATTTATAACAATATTTCGCAATCAATAAGTATATATGTACATGATCAAATTCTAATGAACATGCGTGTTTGTTTGGTTTCTAACAATGAGTCAACATGCAGTTAATCATAAATTTTTACTGTACTGTAACCGTATATATAATGTTTCAAAGTAATGATTATATGTGCGTTTCAATATTACCACATATACATGGTCGAGTAAATTAATGATCACAGTATAAAAAAATCAAGACGAAATGTAAATTTACATGATAATGTATATATAGGCACATATAGAGCGTTATATATAGAACCCTTATATATATAATCACTGTGTATACTCATATGATATATATATGACAGTATATATAGACTTCTGTTTATGTGGTGCGTTGAGTTCTTAGTTGCATGTATGATCCATTTCAAACACAAATTTTTATGTACACTTGTATTGTGAGTATGATTTAAAAAGTTTACGCCCCTGTTTGTGTGTGAAATGTGTGTGTTTGTGTTAAGGGATCAAAAGAGGTGGCAAAATACTTTCTTTCATCACAATATGTTGTAAGCACAAAAGGCAGTGTTACAGCATAACCCGAAAATATTTCGGTTTAACATTACATACAAGAATACAAATGCACCCCGACAGCGTGTGTCAGTTTCGATGACCATCATGAGAAATCACAATCAGTACATACACCCTGCAGTCCTTCAGGTTTATATGATCCAGGCATAAGCTGGACCAATAAGATTTCAAGTTGTCGATCACGTGTATGTCGACGTCACTTCAACTGGGGCATTCTACATGTAAATGAATATGCAGCATTACATGTATTTACCTTAAAGTCTATATTATATCAGGTCTGGTGAACTGAGAGACGGCGCGTTCAGGTAGCTAGGACGCGACATTTTTTGTCCCTCCTCGTTCGCCCACGGTTGCAGGTTCTGCAGCGCGTGTAACGAGGCGTTGCTCATACACAGCGGGTCGGGCGAGTTGTACATGCTCTTAGCGGCCTCCGCCTGGAGACTCATCATCAGACGATTGGCCGCCTGCCGCTCCTGTTCCCGCTCCTCCGCGGTCTGTCGTCTGCTCGGAAGAAAAACCGGAAAACCACAAGCTCAAAATGTGTTCAAACCTAACACGTCATTTAGATTTAGTCAGTCAATACACCAGCAAGCTGAGAAGAGATAAATTATATATATAAATATACAAACTATATGTGAAACTGATAATAATAATAATTTTCATTGTTTTATCATATCTAAGTTAATAAAATACTTTTCATTTATCCCCTGAATAAGATTATATTAATTTGAGTCATCATTTTAGATATTTCATTTTATAAATCACAGAACACCTAACACTCTCTTTGATTAATATTAAAATTTGGGTAAAATATTTAGCACTTTTTGATTAAAAATTGCTTCAAGCAAACTGTTTGATTAGTTTTGTAGCCCTGTATTGGCTTCCATTAATTCTGATAATATTGGTGTACCATTTCATTACTGATGTACCATAAGTCAGCAGTATTTACAGATTATTTTTACAGATTTCTTTTAATCTTGTCACTGATTTATTTTTATGTTTCCATTTTACCTGCTTAACTTCCAAAACAACACAGAAAACGTATTATAATGTAAAACCTAAAGGGGCCAAAAGAAGGTTAGTACGATCAAATGTGGACCGTAAAATTGTGTTTCGAATAGAGCGACCGGGGAGAATGGCATGAATCGATTTGATGTTGAAACACTTGAACAGATTGGCCGTTTGTAGATGTAAGATTTGGTCGTGGTAAGATGGTTCACGGAGACGCTGCCGCAGCGTCTGCTTGTAAAGACCGGATGTCGACAGTGATTTTCTTTGGTGACAATCACATAATCCAGACCCGTGTATGTAGCTCCAGAATTAGCCTGCAGCCCTCGATCATTAAGCCCTCACATTGGTAATTTCTGATCATTGCTACGGCCAGACAAGCTTACAGCACCCCCGACATGACAGCTTGCCGATACACAGACAAAGCAAGCGCGAGCCGGGCTGCGATCTAATTCAGTTTACCTTATTAAGTGGACAAATTATTTACCGAATACGCTTCATGTAAATCCCATTACCGTAACCGGCGCTCTTTGTGAAATGAAATGCACGCTATTGACAGAAGGGAGGTGATATTTAACATGGTAATGGACCATTTGTTGATAGTCCCCTAAGACCGCGGTAGTGACAATATCTTAGGCTGGGTGAGGGAGGCTCATCGACTGTAATCAGTAGTGACATACCGCGCCTTCCGCCTAGAACGCCGCGGCTACACAGAAAACAACATTTCTATTTTGCAAGCGGAAAAATATAATTTTGATTGATCGCATGGCTCAGCTCACGCGCCTATTTATTTGAGGTATTTGCATGCTTTGACTCAATGAATATTCCCTGTCTTGTCACGTGATCAGTCGTTATCGCACCTCGCTCTAACGACATCATTTGGCGAGATGAACTTAACACTATTGACAAAACCCCTTCGTCCGCTTGATGTTGAGACCAAAAAAGTTAATGTGATAATAATCTAATCTATCCCGGGCATTTATCACGGTGAATCACTTTATGTATTCCATTGATAAAGTTTGTACATGGCTATACATTTTATTATGATTAGTACAAGCATATAGTTGTATTAACATATATAAGTTAATATATATATACAAATATGTATACATATATATAAATATTTAAATCTTTTGTAGATTTGTGTATTGCTCTATATTTGACTTGACTGTTGCATATAAGAGATATAATTTCATATTCCGAATTTCACAGCAATCAATAAAATTAAGATCATGTATTAAAATTTTAACGTATTTTATTTGAATAAAAAGAAATATCCGCACGGATGTTTCAATATATAATATAACAGAAAAGATATGATAGATATAATAAAATAAAATAAAATATAACATGAACTTTATTCTTGTTATATATATATATATATATATATATATATATATATATATATATATATATAATTTATATATATCACTGTATATATATGTAGTTTATTCTAAATAATTTAGGCATGTATATACAACCCTGACACATTTTTATTTTATACCATACGAATGCCATAAAAATCAAAATATATTCTTCATATATAAAGCGAATATAAATTAACAATTAATAGCTGTGCCCGACACTTCTTTCCCCTGCTGACTCGGGTATTATCTTTATTGATTATAGAAATAACATGCAGTTATAATTGTGTCTCCTCCCTCGTTTAGATCCGCCAAATTTTCTTCCAATTTTCGTTCCAAATTTTCTCCAACATATCAGTATAATACTGCACGATTCTAAAACATAAACCAATAATAAAAAAATATTTTTTTTTTTACAAAATTAAACTTCACTCACCGAAACACATATACAAACACTTAAAACACACACATTACTATATATATTATTTAATATAAACAGAGCTTTATATATATATATATATATATATATATATATATATATATATATATATATATATATATGTAGATCATACCCAGGTTGTCCCTTACTTTCTAGCTGCATAATATTCATTTACATCTGAAGCAATTAAATGCTACAACAATTTAAAAAGTTAATTAATAACAAATTAAAAATGAAAAAAAAAACATAATATAATAGTTTAAACATGACTTACCGCCACTTCGTTCGTCGATTTTGGAACCAGGTTTTTACCTGGGCGTCTGTCATTTTGAGAGCTTTTGCCAGAGCCGACCTCTCGGCGGACGCCAGGTATTTCTGCTTGTGGAAGCGTTTCTCTAACTCCATAATCTGTAGACGTGAAAACGACGTCCTCGGTTTCTTCCGTTTTGGCGGCGTTCTGTTCTGGTACGGGTGGCCTATCCTCCGGTATGCTTTTGATAAAATAAAATAAAACTGTTCAGGTATTCCATACATATTATTTCAGGTAAACGCTTAAGATCAGATAAACTGTTCAGGTATTCTGTGCATATTAACTTATAGGTACACATGTTTATGGTTAAATAAAATAAAACTGTTTCGTTATTCTGTACATATTATCTCAGGTAAGCTTAAGGTATATAATAAGATAAAAATGTTCAGGTATTCTGTACATTAATCTCATGTGTCTTATAAAGGTAAAATAAGGTAATCTCTACATTTTATCTAAGGTTTATATGCTTAAGGTAAAATAAGATAAAACGGTTCAGGTATCCTGTATTAATTTTCTATACTTAAGGTAAAATAAAATAAAAAATGTTCAGGTATTCTGCATATATTCTGTCAGGTATTCAGCAGGTATAATAAAATTGTTCAGGTATACTAAACGAATTTCTCATATATGTTGAAGAATAATCTCACTTATATCGCATAAAAAATAGAAAAAAATAAAGATTGCGGTTTTATAATAGATAATTAAAAAACCATAGACCTGATTATAAATTCATTACATGGGACTGTACATGCAGGCAGAAAGGAAGAAAACTGTAGGCCTACATATTTTTTTCTTTCTGTACATTCAATAAAAATAATATGACTCTTATTTTTGTATTTACACTTTTTTTTGTGTATCTGTATATGATTCTTTATTTCATTTTTTTATATTCAAATCATATTTATTAAACGATATAGGTTTCTGAACTTTATAAAAGTCTCTCTCTCTCTCTCTCTCTCTCTCTCATATATATATATAATAATCTAACTGATATATCAAACAATTATAACACATATGTAATATATGTTTACATGTATATACAAAATCAGAACTTTTGAAAGACCAAAAATATTGTGCGCACTTGCAATGTGGAAAAATCTATGTTTTCGTGTGCACTGCAATTAGTGCGCATATTTCGGTATATAGGTCATAGAAGTTACCATTCACTACATATAAGTAATACATAATCTAAGGTAAAAAGTAAATACTTTTATACAGTCTGAAACATCTTATATGTATTATATACATATATACATATATGGATTGAATAATATAAATATCACATTGAGTAAGGCAAAATTATTATTATAAGTATAATTATAATAATATTAATAATAATTATTATTATTATTATTCATGGACCTCTGTGAATGCGAGAGTGATTGTCACTTTCCGTGTAAGTCCCTCCACGTGTAAGTCCTTTTTCTGAATGCTTGCCTCATTGTGAAAGATTTGGTAAAAAAAATTCAACTATTGGAGGTTGCTTCCAAAAAATGACATTTATGTCGTTGTACCTGGAGTAGACCTAAAGATACATATCGCACATAACATAACACAACATGCAGTCCGTATACATCCAGGATCCAATGGTCTTATGTAAAAATTTTACTATTTTTTTATGCAATAACAGGAGTATAAGCCTAAATGAGGACCTGTCTGTGTGTGTGCGTGCGTGTGTGCGCGTACAGTAATAAAAAAAAACATGTAACATGTGCTCCTTACAAATTTAAAACAATGTTGTGGGCTTTACCCGTATCCTAAACCCATTTATATAAGAAGAAGTTCAGAATTTAAGAAGCTCACATCAATGAAAAACTGTGTAATATATTGCACACTCAGTTTAAGCGGTATATGAATAGACGTGTTGCAGCAGATTGCCTCGTGTCTATTATATAAGAGTTTGACTTGTGGCAAAAAAAATTCCCTAAGAAAAAAAGAGCTTGTTTTAAAACACAGCTGCTTCGAGGGACAAAGTATATTTACAAATTTGCTTTCGGGATATAGCATCCAGTCTCCGGCTGTCAGTACTCAAGCATAAATGTAATCACGTGATTCTCTAAGTGCGGCTTGCGAACTCCGGTTAAATTTGGTGTAACAGAGTTAGGACGCTGCGCACACTCGTGGCTCGTGGTCCCTCGGGTCAGGTTACCACTGTAAGCTTTTTACTACCCTTAACCGCACACAAGCGTGTGTCTTCACGGTGTAAGGTTCTGAACAGAATAACATGTATTTTTATAAAGACAGTCATATATATATAAATATATGTATGCATACTAACATACCCACAAAAAATGACACACACATATACACACACATGTACATATATATATACAAATTGTACAATACAATCAAATTAATGATTAACTGTGGATTTATTGTTAGAAACCAAACGAACCCGCATGATATTAAGATTTTGATCATGTATGTATATTTATTGAGTGCGTAATATTGTTATATGTAATATAGGCAAGGAACATACAAGGCCTACAATTATATAACTAGAATCAAATTTATATTTATATTAGGTTTTTATATTTTCATAGTTTAATGTTGTGTTGTCGATAAAAATGTAAGAAAAAGGAGAGATATATATAAATATATATAATCAAAGTAATACACTTATATATATATATATATATATATATATATATATATATATATATATATATATATATATATATATATATATTAACTTAAAACGTTTAAAAAGAAATATATAATGTTTTTATATGTAATTCCTTATTATATTCCTTATTATCAACTGCTAGGTGAATTAAATGTATGTATTGTTCACGTTTGCCTTAAAGATTTACATGTATATTTATTGAGTAATTCATGATGAAATGTAATGAACTTAAGAACAGAGGTTTCTTATAGATGCAGATATCGGTTACATATAATGTCATGTATGTAAACCATAGCTATCTTTTATATTTCATGATTCACACATTTCCCTTTACAAGATATTTATACAATTTGTATTATATATCACATTGTATTTTTGAGTTATCTATACTTTGTGCAAAAAATAAGAAAATGAACATTGAATGACTAGTCAGCGTGGATGTTTATTCATGTATACTTCATGAACACATGGTGTATATTAAAATGAAATAATGCATACAACTCATTTTTATATAAATAATAGTATGCGCACACGTGTCTAAATATTTAATAACTGTATATACCTGCTATTTGATCATGTTTAACCATATATATATATATATATATATATATATATATATATATGATTATATACTCGCTGCATGGGGAGATTTATGTGAAAACATAAAGCTGCCACGACATACAAATTAATACAGTATGTACCCATTTATATACCCGTGTTATATACTAAATTGCACAATATATATAATATATATATATATATATATATATATATATATATATATATATATATATATATATATATATATATATAGGAATGCCTAAGATGCAGGGAAAGTTTTCAATAAATATGCATAGTTTTGCCTTTAAATGACAGACACGGCAGAATTTTAGCCCGGATACAGAAACGCATACAAATTTAAATCAAAGTCTGTATTCAACAACGTTACTGTGAACTGCATTTGATATGCTATATATACTTAAAGATGCTTTTATATACACCGATTTCTTGTCACGGTTTCATCGGGTTTTTGTGCAGCTATTTTTCTTTAGTACTGGCACCTGTTAAGGAGAATGGTTTTGGGGCCACCGATGCCTGTCTCATGGCTGGGTATATTTCACGTAGAATCAATAGATATAATAAGCTGTCAAAAAACACAACAGACAAGTGACTTACTTGTAAGCCGGTCGCGTCGCTCCTGCATCCAAGAAAACAGGAAAGGCTGCATGGGCACTGTCGGGAGGGGGTTAGGGCGGTGAGGGGGTACCTTGATCACCCCTCCGACCATATGACCCCCGGGGTCCCCCGACCCCCCGGGAAAAAGTCCATGACTCAGCAGAATAGTAGGAACATATCCAGGAAGAGATGTAGCGCAGGACGCTGACGGCAAGCCGTGGACGGGCGGGCTCCGAGCGTCCCTCTCAGACCCGTCCCCTTTTTCATCCCCATCTTCCCCATCACTTGAACTGGCATCTGATTCCTTCCCAAGCAACCTGCAGATGCTGAACGGTAACTTAGACGCTTCATTAACACCTGAGCTTGTTTGTTTATTGGTAGTATTCCCGCGGTCCTCGGGTGCCGAGGTATCCGCTGATTTTAAGTTAAGTTTGTCCTCCGCTGGGCTGGCCTTGTCCTCCCCCATGCTGTATCAGACCGACACAGAGCCCAACCTCCTAAGATTGTCTCCAATTGTTCTAACAAAACTGCTGTTAAATCGACCCGTGCAACATATCAGGTCTTTTGAATTGCTCTGTCACTTATAAATAAAAGGAGCCTGTCATCCATTAATACCCGAATATCTGTTAGCCAGAAGGGGCCAAGCTCGCCTTCTGATTGGCTGGCGCGGCCAGTGACGAGAGGCAAGCGGAGTGTTTCTCCGAGTGTGCTCCTCCTTTAATGGCTCATGGTAAATTAACAGTGACATGTGCACCCGGCCCTGGCCCCTCAAATTATCTCTTTGTATGGCAATTGGTGAGCGCTTGTTCTCTGATTAATCTTTGCCTTCGTTGCTACTCTGGTCGGTTTCCCGGATCCGCGGCGGAGATGGGCAGACGAGATCAGAGGATCGCCTGATCCTGTGCATTTAGAGGTCCTGTAAATTTGTTTCTCTATGAACGGTTTGTCTGAGAGGAATCACTACTTTCTTTTAATGTGATCTTTGATTTCTATTTTTTCCTCACCATATACCAAGTAGGCAGATTGTTATTTATGTGAAAATATGCCATTATCGAGTTTATTTTGTTTGCTCACATTTCTTTAATCCTGGAGTGACTGTATTTTCTTTATGCATTATTCTGAACGTTTGCTCTCTTGTGTGTCTGCTCATGTAAAGAAAATAATTTAAAACAGCCCATAATGCGACTTGGTGTTTGATAATTATTATAACCCGAGAAAAGTATTATTTATAAAATTTATACACTTTTTTTCAGATATTTTTTATCACAGCAAACAAATTTTCTTCCTTTATTTGAACAAAGGTCCATTCTCGAATGACATATGATTTTTGACACTCCTTTAGCAAAATATTTGTACTTGCTTATACTTTATGTGTTGATTCAATTTCAAACCCACTCATATATACAGTTATGTCTAATATGTTTATTTACATTTGAATGAAATTATTGATGAAGAAGTAGTTACGTGGCGGAGCATATATAGTGACATTTATATTGTCTTAGCAGCTGTTTACTTTGTTAACTTATTCATATTCTGCATGTGACCGTTTATATATGGTGAAAGTGCAGACGGAGGGGGACAAGGAGGACTCGGTATCTTTAATATATGTAGGCCTACATTAATAACCTGTTGTTATTCTAAAATATATTTCATTATATATCAACCGATACATCTTCAATGGATTTCACATGGACTCTGCTCCATGCAAAGTTTCGCTTTTATCTTTACTCCTAAATAATGAAGGACGAAATTTTTGTGTCAGAGATGATTGCAGTTTCATCATAAAACCGCTAGTTCAAAGTTTACCAGACTGAAACAGACGGGATTGCGTGGAAACGTTGGTTTCCTATGTGAAAAAAACCCTGCAATTAAGTCTATACGCAAAAATGATGCTGGACCCACGAGCTTTGTCGTCAAAGTTTTACATATATATAGAAGTTCTGAGGTAAAATAAGAGATTTTTGGTAAAATAAGAGATTTATTATTATTTTTTAAAATTTAAGATATGGAAAGATTACAACAATGCGAGACATATATGTTTTCGTGCAAGTCCAAAATGCTTTTTTTTCTACTCGCAGACAAGATAAATACTAATTGCTCACGGGACGTCATATCTGTTTGACGTTTATATCATTCTATACAAAGGTACTCATATATTTACAGTCAAACCATAAGTCAGTCGCCAGTGAACTTTATTTTTTAGCCGCTCATTACCGAGAACAGTGTGATTTGTCGATGTGTAGACCCCAGCATTTTAATTAAATCACGCTTTGCTGGGAATCCCTAAATTATAGCATTGCTGGGCAGGAGTTTTTGAGTTAGGTGTAATCTGTTTTACAATGGCAGATCAGACTGGCTGGACTCTGGAGGGACAATAAAAGCAACGAGGCAGCACGGAAGTAATTGAGGATTAAAATGTTGATGAACTTATGCCCTCCTGTTTAGCGTTCAGTGGTCGTAAATGTTTTGTGTTCAGTTGGGTTCATCGCTTTGAGCTGACAGGCGTCTGCAGCAGGCCCTATCATACGTCATCGCGGCCTGACACAACTGTCCAATACCCTGCAAGTGACACGTCACAGTCCCGGAGTTACTGTGATTGTGGTCCATCACTTGTCAATCGGGGACGACTTTAATTAATTATACATCTGCTTCATATCCCATATGTTTAATAAGTTGTCACATTTGATGACAATCCAATTATTTTAATATTTCCGGAGCAGCGATTTACGCCGTATATAAATCGGAGCCCGGACAAACGTGAGGGTTTCAATGAATTTAAATCATCTCAGTATCACTGATGCGGACGGCTGTACGTGATGCATTAATTCGTTATCAATAAATTCAGTACAGACGTGTTAAAAAGAAAACACACCTCTCGTAGAACGTATATAGGCTGTACATTTACATTATATATACACAACACACACAGACACACACACAATATACATATATATATATATATATATATATATATATATATATATATATATATATATATGCATATAATTTTTACTGCAATAAGAGTTCAGTCAATAAACATTTTAAAATGATTATATGAATTGTTTAAAAGATAAAGACATTTGTTTATACTACAAAGATTTATGCACTTGCCTTCAAAGTTTTTATTCACCTATAGAGTTATATATATATATATATATATATATATATATATATATATATATATATATATATATATACTTATTTTCGATTGCTTGGTTTATACATATACATATATATCCCGAAGTTAAACAGTTTCATTTCATTCATTTCTTCATTTATTAATTGCTATACCGCGAAGTACAAAGCATTTAGTCATGCATTCAATGTCGAATACACTGGCAGTTGAAACACATATAATACTCCTGACGAATGACCGCTTACGTAATGTCTGCATACGCCATGGACACGCCATGGACACGTCATAGAGCGTAAAGAATAAATAGAAGGTTAACACTGGTCACCGTTATTATTTACACTATACATAATTCCGTCATGACATACAAAAATTAGAGTAAAATATAATCTGAAAGAAAAATATAATTACTTTAAGAAAAAAAGTTCAATAAGGCAGCAGAAAAAGAATGTTAAGATTAAATATAAAATTTTAAAAGGATATAATCCTGTGCCATTAAATTACATATATATGCAATCATATACTTTAATTATACGTGCAGACCTTAGAAAGAAATGTTATTTAACTGAGTAAAATATATAAAAATATTTAAAGTTGCTTTATATGTATATATAAAGCGATGTAGGAGTTGACGATTGTTACACATATGAATTTGCAAAAGTACGAGCATGCAGTTAACTCCATGCAACGTATATACATGGAGATTCAAACATGTTGAAGCGCCAGCGCCGACTGACAGGTGCTTTCATAATGTCCGCGACCAGGTCTCATCAGAAATACTATAGACAGCAGAATAATTGAAGTACAAGACCTGATCGACTCACTCCCAACCTGAGCGTCACAGGCCCGGAAATGCAGAAATTCAAGAAAGATGGCAAAAATAATTGAGTGTATTTTAGGAGTGCTTGACACGCCGACATTCAGCTTCCCCTAGGTAATATAGGCGTACATAGTTTATCGTAGAGGGGTACGCCTGATCTTGGGAGTATTTAACCAGGAAAGTTAACTTTGTTTCTTGCTTAAAGCAAACACTTGAAGGAGCTTCATGAATAATTGCTCAAGCTATTTAGCTAATTCGTTTGAAGTGAAGAAGGTGATTTGAAAGGGGTTTCATCCTTAATCGGTACGACCAGTTATTTATAGTAATTTCTTCTATATGAAAAAAGTCAGCTTATATAGCTCTAGGTTATTTGTCATATTCATAAAACTGATAACATTAAACGAGGCTTGGACAATTGGTGTACGATTGACCAAAACGCTTTAATATAGCTTAAGCGGTCTTCAGTCACAGAAAATCAGTAATTTCTTCATTTTCAAAAGGTTTTTCATATTTTTGTCCATCATTTACTTTACCTTACATTGTTATAACACTAAGATAACATATAAAATCTGCTGAAGAAATTTGCTAGAAACCTCTTGATAAAGTGGTATATTTGAAATATATGCAAGCATTTGACAAACGTCCATGTCTTTAAGAGGTATCAGCATATCATTCAGTTATTATCTCATATGCAAATATATAAACATATAAATATATATAGGTTATTATGAACAGCGATTTGTTCTCTATGTATTTTTTGTTCAGACAGCAATGAAATATGTATACTTTTTTAATATGATATGAACGGTTGAAATTCTGGAAATATCTTTTAGATCGACTACGAAATGTAGATGGCGCTCTAGACTGAGCATGCGCAATGTTGACTTTTTTCGAGTACACATTTTATATTTGCATATCACCGTCGGTCTCTGGGAAGGTCTGAGTATTATTAAGATGTTCTCCATCCTCCTTATTATTAAGGAACACTACATTCAGTCAGTGACAGAATTCAGAAAAAAAGGTTACATAACATATATATATATATACTCAAATAAACAGTTTATGTCCATATGCTATGCATTCAGGCACGATGAGACGATTATAACAAAGTTTACACCCTTGGGGCGGTACCATGTGCCTTCGATGCGTGCCACGTGACCAAACCCGACATGCTTTGCGCCCGGGGCTAATTACTTGCATTAATTGTGTGCACCAATTTGTGAAGCTGTCAGTTCACTGCGTGTGACGCTCGGAGGACGGGAAACTTGAGACGAACATGACAGACGCTCTCACTGGTTTATGGAAATTTTACGATATTTGAAATTCCTGGAGATTTAATCTCATGAAATGGTCGAAAACGGGCCCCCAACAGTGATATTAACAGTCTATGGAAATTTACAGCCATTTTCCTGAGAGGAAATGAGATAAACTGAGCGATAGTTTCGCAACGTAATTGGTTCCCTTGCCTCAGGGCAACTATTTAACCCGAACAAAAGGAAATTAAAAGGCACACGAAAGCGATGATATTACGAAGTTGACAGAATTTAACGGGTTAATTTGACATGAGACAAATGTTAAATTATTGCTCATCAGCTACTTCAGTGAATATAAATTTTCTTTTGTACAAATTATTGATGATGATGTAAAACATAATGAACGAAAGATAATCCTCCATATGGACTTAATGAACTTATCAGAATATATCTTCAAGTACAAAGTCTATTTGTCGTTATTTATTACTCGAAATCGATGTACAAACAAAAATATTCTTCCTTTATTTAGATTCAGCTATACATGATTCATATGGACATAAACCCCAAACAAAAATATTCTTCCAAAAATATACAAACTGCTTATACTTAGTATTTGAATACACTTTCTCTCTCTCTCTCTCTGTCTCTGTCTCTCTCTCTCTCTCTCTCTCTCTCTCTCTCTCTCTCTCTCTATATATATATATATATATATATATTTATATATATATATATATACATACATACTTACATATATATCTATATATATACTTATATATATATATATATATATGAATATTCACATACTTCCGGACATTGTCAATATAAGTAAACACACAAGTACATGTTATATCCACTCACACACAATCGATTAAATCGATGATTGGTCGTTTTCTCTATTATTCGATTAAATCGATTGCATTTTTGAATATCGATAAAAAACGATCATGTAAGCACATAAAAAATAGTCATATTATCCCGATAAAATATTCTTATTCTGCCAAAGAAAAACGGGCTATAAAACAGCGAGCCTGCAGCATCAAAATTTACCCTTGTGCTACGATTAATTGTCAACAACAAGCACGGTTATTATACCTCGACCTTCCAGCGTGATGTACGAGTCAGACTGAATCAACTCAGTCAATATTGTAGGTATATAATTCTACTCATCATATTTCATGTAAATTTCTACTCATCATATTTCAGGTATAATTCTACTCATCATATCTCCGGTCTAATTCTACTCATCATATTGTAGGTATAATTCTACTCATCATATCTCAGGTATAATTCTACTCATCATATCTCAGGTATAATTCTACTCATCATATCTCAGGTGTAATTCTACTCATCATATTTCAGGTATAATTCTACTCATCATATTTTAAGTATAATTCTACTCATCATATTTAAGGTATAATTCTACTCATCATATCTCAGGTATAATTCTACTCATCATATTGTAGGTATAATTCTACTCATCATATCTCAGGTATAATTCTACTCATCATATTTTAGGTATAATTCTACTCATCATATCTCAGGTATAATTCTATTCATCATATCTCAAGTATAATTCTACTCATCATATCTCAGGTATAATTCTATTCATCATATCTCAGGTATAATTCTACTCATCATATTGTAGGTATAATTCTACTCATCATATCTCAGGTATAATTCTACTCATCATATTTTAGGTATAATTCTACTCATCATATCTCAGGTATAATTCTACTCATCATATCTCAGGTATAATTCTACTCATCATATCTCAGGTATAATTCTACTCATCATATCTCCGGTCTAATTCTACTCATCATATTGTAGGTATAATTCTACTCATCATATCTCAGGTATAATTCTACTCATCATATCTCAGGTATAATTCTACTCATCATATCTCAGGTGTAATTCTACTCATCATATCTCAGGTATAATTCTACTCATCATATCTCAGGTGTAATTCTACTCATCATATTTCAGGTATAATTCTACTCATCATATTTTAAGTATAATTCTACTCATCATATTTAAGGTATAATTCTACTCATCATATCTCAGGTATAATTCTACTCATCATATTGTAGGTATAATTCTACTCATAATATCTCAGGTATAATTCTACTCATGATATTTCAGGTATAATTCTACTCATGATATTTCAGGTATATTTCTACTCATCATATTTCAGGTATAATTCTATTCATCATATTTCAGGTATAATTCTACTCATCATATTTCAGGTATAATTCTACTCATAATTTTTCACAGTAATATAGATGGCACACAAAATAACGGATTTATAATCAATCATCGGTCGTTTCTATGTTTCAGTCATCGAATATGATTTTACAACCGATTCCTACCACTTATATATAGAGTGAGAGAGAGAGAGAGAGAGAGCGAGCTGAGAGAGAGAGAGAGAGAGAGAGAGAGAGAGAGAGACAGAGACAGAGAGAGCGAGCTGAGAGAGAGAGAGATAATTCTTCTTTACCTATACATGTACATGCTATAATTATAATTATACCTGCAGTATGAATATCAATAAATACTATATTTTTTAATATTTAACATAAAGACCATTGTGACGATGAGGAACACATCGCATTCTCCATATGGTATCTATATACATAAATACTGCACATTACATGTATTTTTGTTATAGCTCGGTTTCGTTACCATGGAATGTTGTCGTACACCCTCAACTTTAAACATTTTTTATTAATACAGATTATGAAAGAATCTCATTATACAGCTCATTACCTTTTTCTTTACAGCCTTTTTTCTAGCATTGCATTGAATACATTTTGCAACGAGGCTGTTTATATATCAGTACAATGTATATATGAAAAAAAATGTCTAGTGTACATCAGCATGCATTGGCTATATAGAAAGAGATTCGTCGCCATGACAGGCTCGCCAGGTAGCGCGGGATAAATGATAATTTGAAGAATATCATCTGCACAATCCACAGAAAATAAGATTACACTTTTATAGACTCAATCCCATTACCATAAACTTGTTTTTTTGTAAAACTCTCCTGAGCATAAGAACCCACTTTCCCTGCAGTACAATGTCAAATATTGACATTAGGCTGTCAATTAGAAGATGCATGGCGTAAGAGTATCAACATCAAAATCTCTAGTTAGCCAAAACAGATTTATTTCCGTTGAATTATACAGGCAACATCTGATAACATTTGATTGGTCGACATGCTCTTAAACTTTACAACCCATTATGATATGTATCCCCTGGGATAAGTGTAAAAGCCATCACAAACAGTGCTATTTTATTGTTAAGGATATTAAGTCACATCTAAGGAATTTTATACTATGTATATATATAGAGTGCAAAGAACCTGTCTAAATGCATGACCAACTGTTTTACATGAGACCAGGGCTTTTTATACAATTAAATCTTTAGGAGTACACCTCTCAAATAAGTCATTAGATATATCGTTTACAGCATTTGTAGTGCCAAATCAAAATAAATATATATTTTTTTCACGTCGAGACAAAGCACGTGAAATTTGACAAAAATGTGCGTCATATTTTTTTAATTGTTCATACGAACAACAAATGTTATTCCATTTCAATTAACTATGCATATATATATAGGCTTTGGAGCCGGGGGGGGGCAACCCCACCCCACCCCCACCCTTACACACATACTTTTTTAGCCCAAGGGTGAAGGTCAGTGTGACCTTTCTTTGTGAAATGACGTAAATTCTATCAATTTGAATGGAAAATCCATTGTCTTTCTTCTCATGCTGATAACATGCCTCACTGAAAACAAATTAATTAACTGTGACTTCCTTTCTTAACTGAGTGTGTTTAGTAATATAAGTCATTACTTTGTACTTTTTACAGGAAAGGGAATTAAATATACTGGAATTCATTTAAGTTAGACCGGTTAGAAATAAAGGCCTTCTTGTATGCGTATAATATTTAAACCGATAACCTTAAAGAGAGGTCTGCTTTGGAATATAACAATTTTTTGTATTGCTCAATGTGTAATTATATATCACTGATATCATGTCAGTTTTCTGTAAATTAATTGTTCATGGTAATATTTATTTGACAATTACAACTTAGAGTAAGTTTGAAAATGGTATATCCTTTGCCTCTCAGTAGGCCTATATTTTTTTCGTGCTTCATACCATGCCCGTCTATATATGCATGGTACACTGAGTAAAATTAAAAACCCAATGACGGATCAGAATTTTCATTAAGATTTGAAGCAGCCTACATTAGGGTATGAATATTATCAATTTGGCATACAGTTCAATATTAAATAATTGATAATATTTTTGGTGTGGTGCAGCATGTGATTAAAAGTAGGAAATTGGTCAAAATACTGCATTGAAAATATATATTTTATATTTTATTTTTTTCAAAAGTTTCCAAACTTTGTGAGGGTGATACCCCTTCCACCCTGGCTCCCTTTCCTATGCTTACACGTCCTCTTACCTGCTACATTTACAGAACATGCCAAAACCTTTTAAAAGCGCCCAAAAAACTATAATATATATATATAAATGTATATATATATACACGTAATATATATATGCGGCGCCCCCCCCCCCCCCCCCCCCCCCCCCGCCTTAAGAACGCTCCAAAGCCTATGCTATATGTGTTACCTTTAACACGCGTAGTGATTCCTTTGATGGGATCGCGGTAAGAGCACTACATTTGATTAACAATATTAACGTGTCTTTACAATTTACATGACCCCTAATAATATCAGAGCATCCTTATTAAAGAAAACTTGCGTTTTAATTATATGCACGAGACATGTTCTCTTTCCGCAATTTTATGCTTCGCTTTTTGTATCTCCGCATATATATATATATATATACGCAGTGTATGGAACATGTGTAAAAGACAAATGTCTATTAAAGACCACCTGTTAATTATGACCACTTTTACTAATCCCATGGGTTGTTTTACTGCACAGGTTATATATATATATATATATATATATATATATATATATATATATATATATATATATATATATATATATATTCAGCAGTGTGCAACTTTTCGTGAAAAAGGAAATTCCTAATGAGGCGGTCAGATGAATAATAACTATTCTGTTTAGAAAGCGACATCAATCAAACATAAAAACGGCTCAACTGTAATAATTTCATCTATTGCCTGATCGACTTGTGAACATTATTAAGCATCCATCATGGCGGGGAGCGCGGGAGCGGTTAGTTTACTTTTTCCCTATGTAGCTGTATGAAGTTTGGGTCCACTCTATATAACATCCATGACATGGTGTTTGAGAATAATGACCCGACTGATCATAACACTGAATCAAACAGCCAAATATTAGTTTGTTGCATGTGTTGCTTTGTTCTAGTTGGGTCGTAAAGCAGCCTTTGTGCACGCCCGAGCTAATGTTGTGCCACAGTAATAATAACTCTGATTGGACCCACGCGCGACTTCCCAACCCATAGATCAGACACCAACACATAAATTGACAATTACATAAGCACCACAGTCCCGATGTGCATATGCGGGGACCGGATAACTGCCCGCGCTATAATCAGACCATTACTGGCCAGTCCCCAGTGGATCTTAGAATTAATAGAGAATGAAAATAGCATACTAATATTTGACAGACACACGACAGGGAGCCACCGTATAGGGACCATACATTATTCACAGTCCCAGCCAAAAGTCGGCGTCCCTTGGCGGACATTCGGCAGAAGTGGTATATAGCTCTGGGTTGCGCTCACTTCATTAATTTGAACACCTCTCACAAAGGAGGCTTGTAGCTAATTGTAAATGGATTACTTTCCGAATCCTTTTCTGCAGTAAGTAACTGTAACATTAGCCAGGTCCTCAAATAAATACGCGAGACTTGTTCTGTATAATTTTACTTTGGCGCCGCTATGACTAATTGACATATTGGTATATGACTGAATTAACTTCCACATAAAACTTAATTCATTGCAAGCTTCCGACGTCTTGTCCTGTTCGTATATATATATACTTATGCGATCACTGGAGTTGTTATATATTAAAACTTTCATATTAAGCATATAAAGAAATGTAAAAAAGAAAAGTCCATTTACTTTTTCTTCTTTAGATTCTCGCAAATTTGAGGAAGTTTCCCATACTGTCAGTTTATAAACAATAAGGCTGAAATATCTGTCCCTTTCCGCGGGCATACGTATAAAAACTGCCTCATGTTAATCACAGTATCCCATAATAATTGTGGAATTCGGAAATGCGTGGGCGTTCATGCGTGGATAAATGGGGCGGGGGTTGATATATAAGCTTGCATGTCGATTCTTTCATTGGGGGGGGGGGGGGGGGGGGGGCATGCAACAAAAAAAATCCCTGTGATATTTATTTATTTAGTAACCTCAAATATTAGGAGAGAATATTCATGCTAAAATAATACATTTATCACAAGTTCAAGATATGAAGACAATAAAAATGAAAATATATCGAGTCAGATAATTGCATGGATTTAATGGAAAGAATATATATGTATGTGTGTGTGAGGGTGTGTGTGGGTGTTTGCATGGATTTGGATCTAATTAAAAGCACGCTTCTCGCCTCATGCATGCAAAATTCGTTTCATGTTATCTGAGTGTTAAAGTGCAGTCTTTGTCAAAAGGCAAAACATAAAGACTCCGATTTAAAAAAAGGTCATAACATTATTTAAAGCAAATTAATGGGCATTTTCAACAGAAGAAAATAACGTACTAATGGGCCGATATAAGTGAGAGTGGCTTTACTCTCAAGTAAACTACGCATAAATAACAAAACGTCAGGGGCGAACGACTTAAATCTCAATACGTAGACCTTGTAAATCTATCAGACAGGTGGGTATGATTTGAATCGTTGAATAGCCGACGACATTTACGTTTTCTTGTTTAGCTAGGCTGTTTGTATATACACTCCTTGTTGTATACTTTAGACATGCTTTATATTTATTTTGATCTTCCTTTTTATTACCGCTATTTTTTATTAATCCATTTATAGTAACTATTTGATTTATCCAGTTTCTCTGAATATTTTGTATATCTATTTACGATTTATATTATTCTTCTTTTCTTCTTTTCTGTTGAATGATTTTGAATGGCACACCATAGCACTACTTTTATATAGAGTAATATGTAATCGCCAACAATGTTCTTGTAATGACCCTGTCGGTCACAAATAAATGTGCGGTATATATATATATATATATATATATATATATATAATATACAACTGCATGGTTGTGTGACGATGAGTGTGCCCTGAATTTCTGTCACGTGCATGAGCGTGTCGACATATAAACATCTACCAGTACGTGTATATTGGCCAGTAAAGAACGTCTGATAATGACATTTATGTAGTTATAGTTTATTTTGAGGATTTGATATGGGTAACATTAACACGCAACCCCTACATAAATCACACGCGAGTGCACCGATCATTATGTTGGTGGTCAGTCTCATGTAAGTTAAATGTTAAATTACATATAATTAAAATCAATCAAATCTATTCTGTCTATAAAATATTATGTAGAACATTATGAAACTGTTCATTACTTTTGAACTTTACAACGATACATCTAAATCTTACCAATTAAAATTTACTGAAGCCCAGTTAAGCCCTAAACAGGCTTTGATACAAAAAGTCAGCAAGGATGTACGGGTAATTAGGATTGTCAGTGGTCCTTATAATGCCATCAGGGTCTTGTACATGGCAGGTGACATCATCAGTGTTCTGTACTTCCGCGTTTGTACAGTCATGCTGTGTGTAAGGAATTTTACAGCAAGGAGTACACTAGCCAGGGACAGGTCTCTTATAAATTGCATGGTTCACATTTATCGGTGCTATTTCAGAAAGAAAGAGGCGACGGCAAATCATGCATCTCTTCCAGCATTGACGGCTGGAGCCATCAGCCCGCAAGACTGCCGAACCCAAGTACCCAAGAAGACACAGTTATTGGTTACTGCTGCAGTGCTGGGCATCCTAGCAGTCATACAGTCTGCATGTATCATGCGGCAGCCACTGGACGAGGGCTGTCAGTCCGACCTCAACTCTCTCAATGCCATATACGCTACTAGTACGGCTACTTCTACCAGAGCAACAAGAACATAAACCTATAATAAAATGTACATTTAGTGGTTTCTTTGTCCTAAATGTCAGTTTTTACTGAGGACCTTAATGATATTATTGACTCGAGACCTTACGTTTACATCGGCCAGATCTTCAAGATGGGAACTTAATTACCTTGGGCGGGTAGAAAAGCCACGGGCGCTATCTGTACCGTCGTTATACACTACATCTGGCCCTGATCCAAGAATGAACTCAATATTTATATCTTAATGATTTAATGGAAAAAGAACATCATCACTATTCATGTTACCAATTTATTATAATTTCAATACCTCAAATATTCTCGGAGGTACAACGAATAGGACAGTAACAGAAATTTCATGAGCTTAGAATTAAGTTGTTCCCTGCACTGAGAATTTGTGGTGTTTTATTTATGTGAATATTGATATTAACTCTTTTTTTTATTTGATTATTCTGTTTTATATATTTTGGTTCCACTTAGTCATAAAACCACAGAATACAAAAACCAAGAATAGTACTGCTACCAAAGTATTAAACTGAGTTGATGGACCGCATAGCAATATGTAAGATGAGTGAAAGAGCCAGGTTTTCATTTGTTTCGGACTTGGGGCAGTCGCCATTCAGCACCTGAGAGATAATGAAGAAAGCTTACAGCACATTAGTAAGCAAGACCAGTTGGTGAAATATTTAAGGTGAGCATTGCACTCGGTGAGGCGGGCAGGGAAAGCATGACCCTCAGATTATTAATAAAACAAGTCAGCGACACGGGTTGACTTGTCTGTTTGTGAGACAGAAGCAATGTTTCCCCAGGGAGGGCTGGGGTGTGGCATTAACGCAGCTAGCAGATCAACGGAGGTGTGAACGACCTAGGTGCTAACGCTGGGTCTCACGACAGCTATCAACAATACCCGCTATCCAATTCCTGTAATTGTTTTTCCCACAAAGCGTTTGCAGCACAGACGTTTAAACGGGCCAACGTGTGAAAACGCATAACGACTTGAACGCTAAAACCCTGCTAGTCATGCAGTAATAATTGAAACAAAGGAGATCGTCAGGCTGGGCCGGCCTTCTGACAATGGAGGGCTGTCACGCGACTACGCGGACGGCATGGCTAGCAGGCTCTCCCGACCAGGCACTACCGTAAAGTTATTGATGAACAAACGTCAAGCATATAGCATTGCTTTATCTTTAACCAAACAAAGTTTAATTTTTTGTTTAATTATGTAAACACCCAGTGAACGCCACCTTGTTTTCCCTTATACCTGGGGAACCTTAAAGGTTACACAAGAGTATATGCATGTATATTTATAAACAGCCCGGTAACTACCGCCTGCTCGGTTACCCAAGGGACGAACAGTGTGTGAAATATTCAAAGGTTTCTAAAATGATAATTTTACAGCATAACTTTGGCGTGTTGTTGTTTCAAAAACGTATGTGGCGAGATAAATATCATGCCAAGACCTCCGCTAGAACCAACAGAGAGTGAATACAATTTGAAATTTAACACCCAAACACTTATTGATGAAACATTCAAAAGAAATATATAGGCCAAAGTAATAAACAAAGACAACAGACCCGGGAAAGCAGTCATGTCAAGTACGGATCCACGTGCTGATTTTTCAAGTTGAAATGTAACTTTAAACGATACAGAATAAAATGATTCAAAGCTTTTTATCTGGTAATGGAGGTACGACATATAGGCGTGTTAAATATATCAGTGTGCCAGGTTTATGTTTTACATTATTTGCATGTCAACTGGTCGATTCAAAGTTTTAATGTCGGGTTGTTGAAAAGATCTCGTATTTTACGAATGGGATGATTATTATTAATACTAAAATACCATGGCTATGATATAGATTTTACCCATTTGGTAGTGTTTACCTTTGGTATCATTCTCCGTTAAGCAGGGATCCGACTGAATCTTGCCAGTGTGATCTACTCGTAAAGAGAACGAATGATGCCAGAGGACATAATATACCATTGAAAAATACCACACGGCAGTTACTCATATATGCATTCGTATCCTCATGAGACACTAATGCGTTAAAGGGCTTGTAAGTAATTGGGCATCCAAGGCATTAATAAGTATTCTCCTTATATAGAATGAAATCTTTAAAATAGAAAGAACATGGTGTTTTGTGTGTTCATGTTATTACATTGGATTATTATATAAAAATACATATAATACATTTTATTTGGTCTAGAATTTGATTAACAATTAACCTTTTTTTGGACATCATAAAATTCATCATGCAATATCATTATTGGTGACCACTGACACTGCACTATATATACGGAATTAAATAATACAGCCACTGTATTACTCGTTAAATACTTTACAGCAGGAATTTAAGTGGAAGAGGATGCACTCACCGGCATGGGCGAACTGAAGGTTTAAGAGATAATTACCTATAAAGTAAGATTAACAGACGTATGGTGACCTAGTTCCTCGAAACTCACATTCACACTATAAGAGATTAATGGTCACGTCAATGAAAATGAGACAAGTACATTTATTTAAAGGATCTATATAGTAATGTTTAGGGTGTTATGTCGACTAAGTTAATTTCGTTTGAATTAAAACGATTGATGAATAGCTATACGAGGACTAAGGTTGGGTCATACTTGAACGACAGGAGAATATATTTTCGTGAGGAAACTTAAAGAAATCCTGATATATTTGTGTTGAATGCTGTTCAGTTGACATTTTCTGCCTTGTCACAAGTCAGTTGTCATACGTTTGTGCTTAATATATGGTTTATAAAGATTGTGGAAAAGTTATTTTCGTTTGGTGGTTTGCTGATGCAATGAGAATATAGGGAATATTTTTTTACGGGCACTTCTGCCCCTGTTGTTTGCTGTACCGTTCTTGGCGTCGGTATTTGCTTTTTGACAGATGTGACTGGGGCTTACTACGAAGATATATACTACCACAATCTACGACTGAAAATTTGTGGAATCGCCGAAAAATTACGTGATCAGCCTGTAATGCGTCGCGGAGGTTGCGGCTGAACACCAGACAAAATCCCAGTTGCGAGTGATTTGATCATTTTATGGTCGTAGAAGCTCGCACGAAGGTTATACCAAAAGTCTGAGGTCATCGCACAACCAGTCGTGCATCATGTGTATCCAGTATTTATCTTACGTATAATATTCCTTCGCTCTGTCATAACTGATGCTGTGAACCTTTCATAACGGACCTAATTACATGTTATGACACTGGCCTTTTACAGTATTTTAGGTAACCCATTGAGGAGGGTTTGCTGACATTTAGACATGCTGGCATCACTGACAGGGGAGTGTGTAAATGAACACACTGGACAGGTCTGTGACTCGGTACCGCCACGACACTTTGAAGTCATCTTATATTCCGTCAGTTATGTGAGAACATAAACAGGTATTACTCCATGGGTATAAGATATTTTTTTAGTATTTGTTGGAATATGAAATTCGGTCAGGAGAATTCTATCTTTTGAGGTTGAGCATATTTTCGGATAACTTTCTTGCTCAAATAAAGTTCCATAAAACAAATAATAGCTGGTGCTGAAATCCAGTACGACCAATAAAGGTCAAAGATAGTCTCGTAAATTAACGTTATTAACTCCAGTATACATAGACTTAGTTTTGGAAACTCATTTACGTTAAAGAATAAATAGTAGGTGGCAGCACCGTTCTGAGATACTACCAGCCGTAAGAAATAAGACATATTTTGAAACAAAAGATCTGTAGAAACAATTTGATCTGTTGTATGCAAGTAACCAGAAGTAGGCCAACATAAGATTAAGGTCAAGATCCAAATTTGATAATCCCCTGACCCATATGCATGCACAAGCACATCTGAAGAATATCCATCGATTTATATTTTGGTCCTATATTGTTTTAAGTGAAAACAGATTATAGCTGATACTGTTACGGAATCAATATGAACAGATCACGTATGCGTGATGAACACAAATTTTGAAATGGAGATTGTAATTTATTCTTAAAACAACCCTAACAATACAATACACTAAATCAATACAATTATACAGTAAAACAGCGTTATAGCAACAAGTCAATATAATCACACAGAAAGATAATGGTACAGTACCTTGATACCAACACCATCACAACGATAAGTCCTTTGAATGTAAACTCTCGGAAAATGACAGTCCAGTGGAAAGTTCTTGCAACAACAGAGAAAGTAAACTGAAGTCCCAATGTATAAAATCCAGGAGAAAGTTCTTGAAAATCTATAATGGCCGCATTCGTCGGTGAGGTCCTGACACACGCTTCTGCGTCCGCTGGTATCTGCTCTGCTCTCTGCCCCCTGGTTCTAGAAAACAGCCCCTTTATATACCTTCACACCCCAAGCCGGGAATTTTCCAATTCTCGAACAGTCTATAAGGACCCTACTCAACAGTAAACACGCGTTTCAGGAATTCTCTAGAAAGACATAGCCGTGTGTCTCTACACATACCAGGCTCATCACGTGACCCAAGACCAGGCGTGAAAACCCAAGGCTCACATGACAACGAGAGTCCAAACAGTACGGATTAAACATAAAATGTAACAACAACACGAGTTACGCCCGTGTCACACAATAAAAAGAGCCCCGGAACACTCCCCCTCCTGTAAGAAAAAAGAAAGTATTCTCGGAAAACTTTCTTTTTGCGATCACAATCACTAAAATTTTACAACATCTCAAAAATCATCTTATTAACAACATGACATAAACATCTTGTTTACAACATTTCATAAACATCTCGATAAGCAATCAGCAAGTACATTATCTTTCCCTTTAATGTGTACGATATCAAGATTGTAATCCTGTAAGAACAAACTCCATCTCAACAATCTTTGATGTTTACACTTCATCTTGTTCATGGACGTAAGGGGATTGTGATCACTGAAGACAATGATAGGCCTGACTGATTAAGTAACATAAACTTCAAAATGTTACAACGCCAAAATCAAAGCCAAACATTCTTTTTCAATAGTGGAGTAGTTTTTCTGGTTTGCATTAAACTTTCTTGAGAAATAACAAATTGGATGATCTATGCCATCATTGCCTTCTTGTAACAACACAGCACCACCAGCAGTATCACTAGCATCTACAGCTAACTTAAAAAGTACTGAAAAGTCTGGAGCTGCTAAAACTGGTGAACTTTGCAGAATTGCTTTCAAATTCTGAAATGCATTTTCCCACTGAACACTCCATGTAAACTTTTGTTTCTTCTTTAACAAATTAGACAAAAGTTCAGCTACAGCAGAAAAAACTGGACAAAACTTCCTGTAGTACCCGACCATACCAAGAAAACGCATTATTTGCTTTTTTTTTCTGGTCTAGGAAATGCAGAAATAGCACTTATCTTAGCATCAACAGGTTTTACCTGACCCTGCCCTACAATATCACCCAAAAATGTTACTTGTGCATGACAAAACTCAGATTTTACTAAGCTGACGGTCAGACGTGCTTCACTGAGTCTTTCGAAGAGGTCGCGAAAAATTTGCAGATGTTTCTCCCAGGTGTCGCTGTACACGATGAGGTCATCAATATATGCGTCGCAGCCCTGAATGTCCTTGACAACCATATGGATGAGGCGCTGGAACGTGGTTGGCGAGTTCTTCATGCTAAATGGCATCACTTTATACTGGTACAGTCCTTGCGGCGTCACAAATGCGGACACTTCCTTCGCTCGTTCTGTCAGCGGAACTTGCCAGAATCCTTTTAGCAAGTCAAACTTGGAGACATATCTGGAGCTACCGACTCTATCAATACAATCATCGATCCTCGGAATCGGGAACGTGTCAGTCTTGGTGACAGAGTTCAGTTTTCGATAATCTGTGCATATACGGTAACTTCAATAAGATTTTGGCACAAGAATACATGGTGATCTCCAGTTACTGTTACGGTAACTTCCATCAGGTTTTGGCACAAGAATACATGGTGAACTCCAGTTACTGTTACTAGGCTCAATAAAATCATTGGCCAGCAAATATTGAATCTCATCCTGTAGATACGTTTGCTTTTCTGGATTCAGTCTATATGGATGTTGTTTGACTGCGCTTGCCTCGCCAACATTGACGTCATGGCAAACATGTTAGTTCGCGTTGGAATGTCACTAAACAAATGTTCATAATTCCGCAGCAGGTTCTTTAGGTCTTGTTGTTGTTGTGCGGTAAGGTGTGACAGTTTGGCATCCAGGTTTTTAAGCACGTCTGAGTTTTTTAAAGGTACTGTGCCACACTGAATGTTTACATCACACTTACAATCAGTTTCTACTTTAACTGGGTCAGGGTCAGTGTTTACACAATTAACAGCAGTAACATTTTGTACAACATCTGATGTGCTATTTCTGTCATAATATGGTTTCAACATGTTAACATGGCACAGTTGTTTCTTCTTACGTCTATCTGGTGTCAACAGTATGTAATTTAAATCACTGACTTTCTTGTCAACAATGTAAGGACCAAAATACCTAGCTTGCAGAGGTCTGCCAGGGATGGGAAGTCAGGCAAGGACCTTTTCACCATGCTCAAACGTCCTACTTACAGGGTGCTTGTTATACTTTGTTTTCATTTTACTTTGTGCAGATTTTAGATTTGACTTTGCAATCTCACAAGCATTGTGTAATTTAGTGCGAAAGTCTGAGACATACTGCAGTAAACTAAGAAAATCAGGATTTTCACACGAGTTTTTCTTTAAGCAGTTTCAATGGTCCGCGAACGGAGTGTCCAAAAACTAGTTCAAAGGGATTGAAACCCAAGGACTCTTGAAAGGATTCTCTGACAGCAAACAACAATAGGTGGATTCCTTCATCCCAGTTTTTCTGTGTGTCATAGCAATAAGTTCTGATCATGTTTTTTAATGTCTGGTGAAAACACTCGAGGGCGCATTGACTTTCAGGATGGTATGGCGAAGAGCTTTACTGTTTTATACCTTGCTCAAGCATAACTTGTTAAAATAAGCCAGACATAAATTTAGACCCTTGGTCAGACTGGACAGATTTTGGTAATCCAAAAGTTGTAAAAAACTTGGTCATAGCTTTGACAACACTTTTGGCATTAATTTTGCGCAATGGTATTGCCTCAGGGAACTGGTAGATGCGCACATAATTTTCAGCAAGTATTCATGTCCAGATTTTGTTTTAGGCAGTGGTCCAACACATCAACAATAATCCTACTGAATGGTTCCTCGAAAGCAGGCATAGGCCTAAGTGGGACCTTAGGAGGATTCTGATTGGGCTTGCCCACCATCTGATATGTATGGCATGATTTACACTATTGTACAACATCTTTCCAGAGGTTTGGCCAATAGAAGTGTGTTCTAACTTTCTGATAAGTTTTATTTATACCTAAATGGCAAGACAAAGGAGCCTCATGTGTCATGCTTAGAACTTCACTGCGAAAGCTTTTGGGCATTACTATTTGATGTTTGATGGCCCACTCATCATCAGCGCATACATCAGGTGGTCCCCATTTACGCATAAGCAATCCATTTTTGACATAGAAACAAACTGGGTTCTGTGACAGCTCATCTTTAGAAACTGCCCTGGGAAACAAACATGAAATATCAGGGTCCTTATGCTGTTCCGCGATAAGTTCTGACCTTGAGAATGCTGCATCCTGTACGGGCGAGTCATTAGACGAGTCACTAGTGACTCCCAGAGTGTTATTATCTGGACCATTATCCTCATGTGTGTTTTTCTTGGCCATAGATCTAGTTACAGCACATGAAGGATACAAACCAGGAATTTCCTGATTTTCCGGATCAGTGTCCTGATCAAGTGACGGCTTTTCTGTCACTATTGGTACAGGCTGTACTTTATCACCTGCAACATCATTGCCTAGTAGCAACTGAATTCCCTTAAAGGGTAAAGTAGTTCTTATGCCCAAAGTAATATTTCCAGAAATCAAATCTGACTTCAAATGGATACTGTGAAGCGGAACTGAATTGTGGTTTTCTGAAAACACACCATTAACAAGTGCATGTGCCCAAGTAAAGGACCTATTAGAAAATGGCAAAGTGTTTGCTAACATGAGAGTCTGGCCTGAACCAGTGTCCCTCAAAATTCTAATAGGGGTAGAATCTGAAAAATCACTCGAAAGTGATACAAAACCATCATGTATGAATGGCTCAAATAACTCCATTTCAGAGTCAAGAGAGGAATCTATTACCTCAACCTCATCAAACAAAGAACTGACATTGAAGGTGTCAGTCATAAACTCTGTTTCAGAGTCATCTAAGGAATCTACATCCTTACCAAACTCCTCATGGGAGTCAACAGGGTAGATTTCCTCAGCAGAAACAAACTTTTGTTTGTCATAAGAGGACCTGGCATCATTTGAAATACTCTCGCAAGAGTCATAAAAGGACTTAGCCTTATCCAGAGAATACTCCTCGCAGGAGTCTTGAAAGGACCTAGCCTTATTTAATTCTTGCAGGAATCAACTGAGGTTTTTACCCCGCAAGCTACGGATTCTTCTTTTGATTCAGACAGCACTTAGGCCTCCGTAGCATCAAACTCTTTACTAGAGTCAACAAAGGAGTTGTACCCCTTATTTACATGAAAAGAGCCTGGCTCTTGTATTATGCTATGCATAGATTTTTTAAACAAAACCAGAAGGTTTGCTATTTGGTCTATTCGCAAGTTTCCAGCAGTCAGATATTAGATGATCTTCCTTCTTGCAGTAATTACAGATTTTCTCTGAAAATGACTGGTCTTTGTTGGACTTAGACACAGTGGACGTGGACTGAGGTGTAGCTTTGGGCTTTGTTTAACTGTCAGGACTACTAGTACTAGGTGACTGCGCTGTAAACTTCTTTTGACCATACTGTTTTACATTCTTATTTGTGAATGACTGGTTTGATTTGCTAGTAAAGGACATTTTGTGTGTCAATGAATAATCATCAGCTAATTAGGCAGCAATGTCAAGTGTTTCAAGACTTTTCTCATCGAGAAAGGTTTTAACATCTGCGTTAATGCAGCGCTTAAATTCTTCAAGCAAAATCAACTGGCGCAAATTGTCATAATCTTTCATTACATTTTTCAGAACTACACCAGCGATAAAACAACTGCTCTTTTGTCCTGGCAAATTCGACGTAGGTCTGATCTTTGCACTTTTCCCTATTTCTGAATTTCTGGCGGTAAGCCTCTGGAACTAACTCATAACCTTTTCGGATTAACCGTTTTACCAGGTCATAGTCAGCAGCAGCTTCTACTGAAAGCTCTGTATAAATTTCTCTGGCCTTGCCAGTCAATACACTTTGTAACAGCATAGTCCAATTTTCCTTAGGCCATTTTAAATTTTCAGCTACCTTCTCAAAGTGTAAGAAATATTTATCAACCTCTTTTTTCTTGAAAAGGTGGGAAAAGCGTAATGTGTTTAGTAACATCAAAATTGTGAGTTTGAGCAGCACTTAGACTATGTTCTAGTTAAAGTCTTTCTAACTCCAGTCGTTTTAACTCAATTTCTTTTTCTTTTTCTAGTCTGTCTCTTTCTAACCGTTCTTCCCATTCTTTTAATGCTAGCTCATGTTGCATTTCCAACTTTTTTTAAATCTAATTGCATAGCAAGGCTATCATTTTTTTATGTTTCAACTTCAGTCTCTTCAATTAAACCTTTGCTAATAAGATCTTGCATGATTTTAGCAATGATATCAGGCTTTCTCAAAGCTTTTTTCACACTTAGCCCTATTTGTTGTCCCAGACGCAACAACTGGTCTTTTGACAACTGTTCAAGTTGATCAGGGTCCGGATCGTCAACAAATGTCTCAGGTTTGAAATCTGCCATGTTAAGCTGTCAAAACAATTAAAAAAAAACCACTGAGATAAATCCTGTAAACAATGTACTGTAAACAATATGTAATCTTGTAAACAATGTATGATAAAACAACGTGTCCAGGTAAGGGCCTAATAAATTTGAAAACTATTAAGCATCCCGACGAGAGCCCCCAATTTTATGTTACGGAACCTCATATAAACAGATCACGCATGCGTGATGAACAAAAATTTTGTAATGGAGATAAAAAAAACAAATCAGATTCTGCAACACTAGGCAGCGTGAAATGTCTAGGGGAATGAATAAAGAAGTCAGTGGTTTTTTGTTAACAAATAACTATAATTTATTCTTAAATCAACCCTGACAATACAATACACTAAATCAATACAATTATACAGTAAAACAGCGTTATAGCAACAAGTCAATATAATCACACAGAAAGATAATGGTACAGTACCTCGATACCAACACCATCACAACGATAAGTCCTTTGAATGTAAACTCTCGGAGAATGACAGTCCAGTGGAAAGTTCTTGCAACAACACAGAAAGTAAACTGAAGCCCAAATGTATAAAATCCAGGAGAAAGTTCTTGAAAATCTATAATGGCCGCATTCGTCGGATAAGGTCCTGACACACGCTTCTGCGTCCGCTGGTATCTGCTCTGCTCTCTGCCCCCTGGTTCTAGAAAACATTCCCTTTATATACCTTCACACCCCAAGCCGGGAATTTTCCAATTCTCGAACAGTCTATAAGGACCCTACTCAACAGTAAACACGCGTTTCAGGAATTCTCTAGAAAGACATAGCCGTGTGTCTCTACACATACCAGGCTCATCACGTGACCCACGATCAGGCGTGAAAACCCAAGGCTTACATGACAACGAGAGTCCAACCAGTACGGATTAAACATAAAATGTAACAACAACACGAGTTACGCCCGTGTCAAACAATAAAAAGAGCACCTGTAACAATACATAAGTCTCCTTTAACATTTAAAGCTAAAAGCTGTGCAGGATCTATGATCAAATGTTATGACCTTGATTTAAATATGCATATTCTGCTGATGCATATCGATGCACATGCACAAACTAATGGACAAGCTGAATTTATTTAGTTGACCTGTAACCTTTGACCTTCTTATTCCATAATCTACAGAGGTCGGAGTGCACTGAATCAATCCTGGATTTATCGAAAACGACAGTTCTGGATACACAGACGGACATACACAAATGGCCTGTCAGACTATATCATAAAGGTTATCCGTTTTCCACAAACGCTGTAACAGGGACACTCGAAATCAACTACAGACTCATTCAAACACAATAGCAACATACTATATGTAACAATGAACGTGTATAAATAGACATTTAACCTATGTGTTCAAAGGAGTTAACGTACCAGAAAATGGGACCCTTGTCTTCTGTGTACCCAGTGAGTCAGACGGGGTACAAATTGTACCCGTTAAGTCTATAGAATCGTCTAACGCAACATCCAGGGAGTTTCTGGGCAAATCTCATTCGAAACATGAAACTAGGTCATGGTGATCTATATTCTGCAAACAACTGGTCAAGAATATGATTTAAAGCTCCCAGGTGGTCAGACAGGGTACAAAACTTCACGGTTGGACATAGCCCTGCCTGGGCTCTAGTATTTACGTGTACCACTAAAATGCTTAATATTAAACGTGATTCCATTTACCGTTAGACGTAACTCAATACCAGCTCATATCACTAAAGCCCTGTAAAGTCCGTATGGTAAATCCCTGATAGTTGCATATTTGGAACGTCACAAGGAACCCGTCGATTCCCTCGCATTTGCATATGAGACCGTCACGCCTCA
This sequence comes from Sipunculus nudus, assembly GCA_026874595.1. NCBI lineage: Eukaryota > Metazoa > Annelida > Sipuncula > Golfingiida > Sipunculidae > Sipunculus > Sipunculus nudus. The sequence goes on along the minus strand of CM049306.1, from coordinate 7,699,604 downwards.
TGTGAAACGCTAATAGCGGTCCCATAGGCAATAGCCCGCTCGACCCGCTTGGTAACTGGCTGACTGAAGATGTTTGATGCTCGTCGAAAGCACTAGGCTGATGGAAGTCTTGGACCTCTGCCTAGGCGCTTCTTGGGCTAGAATTTTGAGATTTTGATGGAGCCGATAGTCGTGATGCCACATAAGCCAAGCAGGGAACCAAGAGAGACCGCCAGCGTGTTACCCATCCCGGTGACCGGCGAGAGCTACAGCTAGATCCACATCCCAAAAGCAAGATACAGACCGAAACCGATCTCAGTGGCAAAAACCACGCCAATCCAGAATGCAGAACCCTTGCGAACGTTAGAATTAGCTACCATTATTTTGGTAACACTCGCACTGAAATCATGTATTCGGGTAGTCGCTACATGGACCTTCGTGTCCTGTGATATATCTCTGCTGTTCGAGCATTACGGCCCATGGACTAAATGTAAGTGCATTGTAGATACTATCGCAACGATCTTGTAATGTGTATTGGTTCTCTAAGCCGCTGCGAAGTTGACAACCCGCAAATTGCCATGATTGTTTCAGCCAACGGGTACATATATCACAGTTTGACTGCGTTCTTCGCGTGTACACCTGAATATCTCACGCTAATTGGTTTAGCTAGAGATACATTTTTGAACAGGCCCGCTATGAAGAGTGATGGTCTGAAAAACGGTGACACACTGAAGCTATGGGTTACTGTGTTGAAAGTCTTGCCGTATTCAAAATAAGCAAGGACCTAAAATTATTCAGACTAATTGACTAGGAATATCAAAAGCCAGCTGGAAGCCCGCAATAGGCGGTAACTGAATGAACTATGTTGGTTTTGAAAAAAGATTCTAGGAAAAACCACCATTTACTCCTTACGTCACTGGAAAAGCCCTTAGTTCAGCGAGGCGGTGATATGTGGCGCTGACCGTCTCATAATGGGTGGGGTTTACCAGTAAATGAATCAGTCAGCCAGAGAGCCGTACTTTAGTTATATAATTTGCCGCGAGGTGGCAGTAACTTTTCTAAGCTTTGCGATTTATCAAAGTAAGTTTGATGGTTCTGTTAGTGGGGGAATTATGTTTAAACCATTGCATCGATTGGGCCAGTCTAGACTGGACCTAGAATCTTGTAATATGGCATCTAGGGATATCCTTTGCAAGTCTCCTTTGATTCATTAAACTGGATCACTGTAAACTATATCCTGTGAGCTCATGATTTTAGCAATGGTAAAGTCATATGGGCACAAATCAATACGGTTGGACCTAGAACCTTCTAACATGAAATTCAAGGAGGTCGTGGAAAAATCTCCTGCAGCACTTGAGATTAGGTCATGATGACCCATATTCTACGAGCTACGACCGGGAAACCTAATTTTATGCACCCAGAAAGGCAGACAGGACACACATTTTACTGTTGGATCTGGAAATGTCTTTCTCAATGTAAAGGGGATTCATTATAAAGTCTCCTTGGACATCTGAAATAAGGTCACTGTGAATTATATATTCTGCAAGATATGTGAAAGAACACGATTTGAGCCCCATATAAGACAGATTTGCATGATTGCTCATAGTTTGACCAAGAAACGTCTAATTTAATTAAGATCCAGGGAGGTCCCTGTAAAAATTCCTTGGAAACCTGAAATAATGTAACTGTGACCCATAATCTGCGAGCTATGTGAAAGATCATAATTTTGGCACCCTATTTATCAGTCGGCACATATTGTAACAGTTGGACGTATAAGCGTTTCACTTAGCATGTAAACCCTAAATAAAGTCATTGTAATCTATTTTTTAAGGGACTCTGGGCAAATGACTTTGAACACTCTGGAAGTCAATTTACCAATTGTTAAAGGTTCCTCACCAAATATTTTTTCACCAAATCATAATATAAATAATTAACGCATGCGGCAACTGTCTATTAATTAAGCTGGGCGTCATGGCCCATGGGCCACTTGTTTTATCCTTGTGATGCATCCAAGGTATTGAAAGCACCACTGAGTCTTTTGTTATAAGAAAACAGAAAGTTAAACAGAAAGTTAACGCGTTCAGAGTTCAAGCGAATCCCAGGTAAGTATATATGACGTAACGACTGACACCTTTGAACCACTGGCAGTTCTTTTTCACGTTTAAAGCCTAGCAAGATTTTTATACACAATGTCGATTTGAGGTTGCAGATTAACACAGATACGCCGATGATAGCGCCCCACTTGTAAACAGAGTGCTACTTTGACACTACAAAGACAGAAACAACAATGCTTTTCTCTCTCTTTTAATTCTTTTTGAAGCCGGCCGATACACAGACACAAACACAGAGAAATCAAAACATCATTGCTTGTCAGACTCAGACTTATTCTGATTGGACTTGACACGACCTGCTTCCAGTCAAGGCGTACCGTGATACATCACTCTGGGTCTCAAGATAGGGAACTTTCCCCATCGGCGCTCTTGACTCGACTGCCGACAATCTTAGAAATTTCTACCGAAACCTCATCCTGTCAAATAAATCCATACATCACGTGAATAAAATTAAACCTACAGGTGACAATCTAACCTTATTGGTCCTGATCTAGTCCCATCATGGTGGAATGATTTTCACCCCACTCTCTAATAATCTGTCAAATAAATTCCTTATAAGTAACGGCCACCTCCCTCTGTCTGACATGAACCAATAAATATGAGCGTTGAAAACCAACGTTATAACCGCTTTACAGGTGCTACCTGAACAAAAAGCAAAATATAATTCCTCTAATAACGAAACTCTACAGATACTGACCAAAGGTACGGCGTATGTCTCATAAAAGCCAATACTCTCTGCATTTTGCCGGGAATAATCAACAAGTCAGTATTACAATTTACAAAAAGAAAAATCATAGCCAACAAGTTCATCAAATCCACGAGCAATTAAGCTGACCGAACCTGACAGAGAATTCTACTGTGACCTTGTCACAGTGACTCATTTTCAAGGTCACTGTGACTCATTTCGTGTTTCGATGATGGAGGTGTGAAGATGGAGGTTTTGGGGTCTGTTTGTCTTTAAGTCAAGCCTCTTTCCCCTTGTAACACAGAAAATAAAGGTAACTGTTACCTTACTGCAAATGCCCCCCCCCCCCCCCACAGCCGTCCGGAGATGAAGCTTACAATAAGAATTTTAGTAAAAGATTATGGTTAGGATATTGGTATTTATGTTAAGATTGATTCCAGTTAATCCATCCAAACTGTATACATCATCTGAAAATAAAATTTGTGGCCGGCAAGGAACATAGGAGTATTTGAACACCAATACAGGGAATTGTATGATTCTATAAGACATTTCAGTATACCTAGGAAATGCGATTTTTTTCTTGAGAATGATGTAAAGTATGTCTTAGGGGAGTTCTATATTTGCCCATACATCTTGAGAATTTGGCTATTACATTATCGTGAAGGAGCTACCGCTGCGCCATCTATCAGAAAAAATACCAGTTGACTTGGCACCTGCCAACTCGGACCACCAGTGAACTCTGACCATGTCATCTCACAAAGCTGGGCGTAATCTTTTGTTAAATAAATGATATCGATTTTTACGCATTTGTGGAGAGCATCTGTTTTCTTGTGGCTGTAATAACCGGAGATATTTCGGGTTGTTTTTATGGCTGGGTTTACCCATCAGCAAATATAACTGAGGTAGCAGATGCGTTTTTATGGCTCAGTTGAAAAAAGTTATTCGCAATATTATTTTTGATAGAAACTGAATGATATATTGATCAGTGTGAGGGTTATAAACAAAAACCAACTTTCCCTGATTTGGAAAACTTATTCGGTAATATCAGAATTCAAATAAATTAATTGCAATTATAAATTGTGAAAACTTTTACAATCTTAGTCATGATATGACAGACTGTCATAAATTTTCATACAGACTATTAGGTTAACATGGAACTTTCTACATATCCATTGTGGTTATGTAACGATTTTATGGTATAGGCATCACGTGTCAGGGTCGAAAGATGAGACAGTCACTCTCGTGAGACAGCGCACGAGACAGGGTTTTTCATTCAGTAGCCAAGCTCACTTAGAAATCCTTAGGTATAGCAGGATTAACTCGGTCACTAGGGGTCGCGTTGCCATGGGCCGGGATAACTCTGCCTCCCCCGAAGGACGTCCTGCACTTCCAACTTACACCCCTTAATTTTCAAGTGGACTCGCCTGTCTCGGCGCTGTCGCGGTTATCGATCGGAGCATGGAGGGTCGGTAGGATATACCTTAATTTTCTTAATAAACCTTTCAAACTTTGCTTTTGGTAAACACAACTGACAGCATTTCTGTTCACAATATATGATTAGTATCCCTAGTTGTGCGTTCGTTACAGGTGAGCAACTTTTGATATGTTACATAACAGGCACTCTGTGCCGTACCTTGATTGGCAGGAAAAACGCAATCGGCTCGTAATGTTACAGGGAACTCCCCTTAGTGTTTTTTTAATGTTAATCTGACCCTGCACGGTGCTAGACATGTTAAGAAATTACGACGTTTTAACAAATCGAGAGAAAGGTGCGCGGAACATAGAAGGGACAGGACGTTTTCATAATTGATGCTTTGAAGATAAAACGGAGTTGACACGGTGAGAATACTTTATGTGCACTGTAACTGGCTTCCCGTGACGGAGTAGGCTAGATTACAAGGTAGTTTTACTTAAGATTTGTTGGTTGATAATTGGTAATCCTGTTATTGTAGAACCCAGCTTAGTCAGGATTGTTTAATGATGACGCAGATGCTTTGATCATCACCAATTCATGTTTCATTGTTGTTTAAATAATATACACTGAATAATTAAATTTGGTATTTATAGTTTCGTCTTCATTATACTTTGTGGCCGCTGCTCGATTCCCCTCCCCCTTAATATCTTAATTCTGTACTCTGTCCTCAAAGTAGGCCCCAATCCAGAAATCTTTCCACCCGGTGGGCTAATTTATGGCTAGTGGCAACCAAACCATCCGTCGGCATAATCACAAAGAGAAGACGCACCTTACAGCCACCTGGCCAGGTGGACCATCACGGTTGTCATACCAGCTCTGGCCGGGGCTAGGATCGCTAACATTTTTTGATGTCGGGTTTAAATTAGACATATTTGCAGAGGCTGGTTGGAGTCAATCAATAATGTATTTGGGACACTTGCGGGGTTTAGTTTCTATGCTTCCTAGTGCTTTATCCGCCTCAGAAGGGACAGAGGGATGGCCTGTCTCCCCAAAATATTGTTCCTACCCCATCCCCACTACCGATAGGTAGTAAGGACGAGTCCGAATTAGGGGATTCGTATAGAGAGATGCTGTCTGAGGAAACAGGTGACATCTTGTCAGACCGGCCGATCGGTGAACGCAGCGTGAGAAGGGAGGACCCGTACAGGAATGTGGAACAATACGAGGCAGTGATAGATAATGTTTAGAAGACTAAGCCGGACATAGAAGACTACCAAACAGGTATTCTGCATCCAAAGACGAAGGTATTTTTTCCGGTCCGGATCCCAGTTATTTAGCACCACCAAGTCGTTCAGAGATTGCCAGTGTCGGACCAGTATGGGCTGATTCTGGGGGAAAAGTAATATTCTCAGTACCGGAGACAGTATGAGCAGCAACCCCAAAGTCCTTATCCGACTGGTCCTGGGGATTCCATAGAGGTATGCAGGGTCGTCTGACGGACGACTATCAGACCCCTTCAAGGAGACACCAGTCTGTGTACAGATATCGGCCTTTGACGAGAGGTCTCTTCGTTCTGATGTGTCATAGAGCAGAGATGACAAGGAGACGAGAATTTTTCAGGTCCTCATGCGGCTTATGTCCCTACGCCATATCCACAAGAAGCGGATATTTCGATGGCAGGGAGATACTAGACCCGTCTCCAAGTATACGAGGTTAAATGAAAACAGGCCACGAGGTCAGAAGACCGGTAGGAGGGAAGTGCCGCCGCCACCTTACCAGGGACCTCGGACGAGTTTAGCAGGACATGGTGGGCCGCCTTCGCGGATGGACCGACGTGCCAGCAGAATAGAGAAACAGATTGACCTCTTTGATGATACAGTACGGGAATCGGAGGACTACTTACCACATTTCCTTTCAGTGGCGATGTGGAATGGCTGATCAGAAAGAACTAGCCATGGGCCTTCGGGATAAGGCACAAACAGTCCTTGTAGGGATTACAGAACAGGAACTTGAAAGTTTCGAGGCGATTAAAGCAGTCCTGACACGTCGCTACTCTCCTACCCAGCGGCGACCCTCTTACAGAAATAATTTCCGCGATCAGAAGCGTCGGAGAGACGAGAGCCCTTCAACATTTGCATCAGCTTTACGCTAGTGGTTGGCTAGTGAAGCTCATCCTCAATTGTATGAGGCGAATAGGGATGTTCTATGCGTTGACCAATTCATCTTTGGTTTAGGTGGGCCGGATATTACCAAACACGTCCAGTTTGAAGATCTAGATGCCATCGATATGGCAGTCGAGTTTGAGTCGTTTGAAGCAGTCAGAGGTATACGTAAACCCTCGGGCTCGTTTCTCCAGTGGTGCGATGTAATACATCAACTCCGGACCCGGTAACGATACCACGGGCAGAATAGTTGGATTTGGTTCAATTGGTCAAGGAAAATACAGAGATGCTCAGAAAATTACTGACAGCAGAGACGCGCTCAAGCCATGGCCAGCCATATGAGGGCCTGGGCGTTGTGAATCAGCGTATTCGAGGCACCAGTGAAAAAGGACAAGCTTCTAAGAGCAGGAGACGTCAGCGAGATGCTGGATATGTCATATGTTCGGATAAGACGCACTTTGCCCCTAAATGCCCTTTGAACCAAAGAAACCAGCTAGGCCAGACAAGTGTGGAGCAGCATAAGAGGGCAGAAGTGGCTAATGAAGAACCGTTAAACCAGGAAGGCTGGCGATTGCGGCCAGAACCACAAGCCAATTGAACAACCAATTAGAAATTAGTCCACCTGTCCAACTCAATGTTAGTGACAAGGTTGTATTTATCAGTGCGTTTCGGACACCTGTTCTTTAAAATGCTAAAGTTTATCAAAGGGTTCTCTACAATCCCCGCACCGTTGCATGATCTTCAGAGGAAACACAGGGCGTTTCAATGGTCAGACAAAGGGGAATATTAACTAGTGCACCGACACAAGCATATCCTTGCGATGGTAGTTATTTTATTCTGGACACTGACTCATCTGCAGTAGGAATAGACGCTGTCCTATCACAAATATGGGACCTCGAGGAGTAAGTCATCGCCTTCGCAAACCTCTCTTTGAATAAGACAGAAAGACGGTATTGCACAACATAGTGATAGTTATTGGCTGCTGTTACGATTATCAAGTACTTTAGAACATATCTAGGCACCAGTAAATTCATACTGAGGACGGACCATGCCTCATTGAAGTGGCTGTTGATTTTCAGGGATGCTGAAAACATTTTGGCTAGATGGTTGTCAGTCCTTACCATATATGATTATGAGATAACACGCCGACCCGGCGCCCGGCATTGTAATGCCGATGCCTTATCGAGGAAGCCGAGACAGTGTAAACGAGGGGACTGCCCCGACTATGCAGCAACAACGAGTAAGCTTAAATGTGCTCAGGTTCGAAGGGGAACGTCCCTGATGGTTCTGATGATGAGGTTGATTTACTCAGCCAGTGGATCGGACAATATACGAAAAACGAACTGCGTGAACGACAAGGAGAAGATGGCGGCATCAGGAAGATAGTGGAGTTCAAAACAAATAGTGAGAAAAGGCAAGCTTGGACCAGAATTGCAGCTGAGGGAGCAGCGTTTAAAGCATTGTGGGCACAATGGGGGAATCTGGTGGTAGATGAGGGGATCCTATACAGGAAATAGGAAACCGAGGGCACGAGTACTCAAACCCTTAGGCAGCTAATGTTACAAGATAAGCTTCTACATGAGGTTTTCAATGAGCTTCACTGTAAAAGGATAGCCGGGCATCTATGTATCACTAAGACGTTTTCCCAAGTAAAGATACGGTTCTGTTGGCCTAGATTTAAACGACATTTATCGGTGGTGTAGACAGTGCATTGCATGCCAGCAGAGGAAACCTGGTGTAGGCCCAGTGAGAGCAAAGCTCCAGCAACAGCATGTAGGAATTCCACTAGAAAGGATTACAATCGATATTATGGGTCCTCTATCAAGGACTAATAAAGGAAATTAATACATAATAGTTCTCAGTGACTACTTTACAAAATATGCTGAAGATTATGCCATACCAGACCATCCAGCACAAACAGCAGCAGACCTTTTTGTCACCAAGTTTGTTACTCGTTTTGGATTCCCTCAGCAAATACATTCGTACTAGGGGCCCGCATTCGAGTCGCACCTTTTCCTGGAAATGTGTCGTCTGTAGCAAAAAGAGAAAACCAGAACCTGTGCTTATAGGCCACAGTGAGATGGGCTCATGGAGAGGTTAAACCGAACCTTCCAGCAGATGCTCGCTCTTTTTGTCAACGAACATCATGACGACTCGGACGACTACCCCCTATATATGATGATGGCATACCGGTCTTCGCCCCAAGAAAGCACCAAGTGCACCCCAAACATGCTCTTCCTTGGTCGTTAGACAACAATGCCGATCGACGACATGTTCGGCAGACCTCAAGAAGAACAACAGATGGAATGCCCGACAGCATATGTTGAATGGGTTCGTCATGCTGTAGGCAATGCCTATGAGGTAGCAAGGGCTCACCTACGAGAAAGTGCCGTCCGACAAGAAAAATGTATAACCAATCGTCTAATGTAAGGGTATACAGAGCAGGGGAATGGGTATGAAGATGGTATCCCCCAGGAGCCAAGGAAAAACTTGGGAAGGGTTGGACAGGGCCATATTCGGTGGTTGAAAAGGTTTCGGATGTCACATACAAGATCAAATCAAATGAAAGAAGCCCCTTTCTCCTGGTCCATGTGGACCATTTGAAGAAGTATGAATCGGAAACCTACCCGCCTAATTGGCTTACTAAGCAGAAAGAGAGAGAAGACGACGTAGGGCTAGATGAGAGCAGTAGAACAGATGAATCCTCAATTAGGCAGAATACCACTTCCCTTTCAGTTTATAGGCACGGTATTGGCCATGGTGCAGACGATATGGACACTGCCAATCTCAATGATCCTATTGCCACAACTCGTAGAATTGTTAAACCTAGAGATATTCTCGATTTCTAGTTGTTACTTTAAGTCCTTATTATTCCACAAATTATATCAAGGTATGGCGGACGATCAGAAGAGCAGAGGGTGGATTCCTGACGTCATGTATGGTGACACAGGTGGGCAACTTGACAGTGAAATTTGCGACCTAGAGCCGGAGTGTTGCACAGAAGTTTCTGAGAATGCTTGGGTGGCGAACCAACACTAAGAGTCCGCATTAGAAGAACACCAGCTACGTTGGTTTCCTGGGAAAAGGTGTCTAGTATTGGGGTACCGATCAAACGATTCAGCAATTACTGTAGGCATTTTGCTGAAACGCACATGGATAAGATGGCTTGATACTGCCCTATCGAGGCAAGTAATTGGCGTGTGAGAAGGCGAAGTGACATGGTCAGGCATCTGCGGAATGCGCATAGCAAACTAACCGAAAGGGAAGTTCAGCGGTTGTTACATCGGTGCCACAGGTCGAGGCGGACGAACCCATTGTATATAGACCCGGTTAGTTATCCCCGTCAGGGAATAAAGTTGAAGACACACCCAGGAACAATCGGGATGAGGCACCAACAGTCAGATCTGTCATACGAAGGGTGCATGAGCGGCCAGAAGCCAGATCACACCACAAAACACCACACGCAAGAACATCGAGAGAACCATCTTCTGCAGAACGAAAGACACATCAGGCCACACCTGTCAGTAAAAGACATGAAACAGAAGAGGAACCTTTAAGAAAGCACGAGGGAGAAGTCGCTGAAACAGTTGCGTCAACCGTTCACTGAAGTGCGACATCAATTCCCATATCAGACCAAAGAGGCATACCGATGGACGTTGCCAAACCTTTTTTATGGATCCCCCAGGATGTAGACGAAATACCAGGTTTCTTGACATAGCTTTGTTACTTTACAGTCAAGCTCGATGAAGTGAAAGAGGAAGCCCGACGCCGACTTATGGAGCGTGGGGGAAGGAATTACTCAAGAAGGCATATCAAGAGGAATTCATAAAACGGAGGAAAGCGGATCAGGAAATCGCCCGTCTTCGACGACAACTGAACAAGCGAAGAAGGAGAAACCCGAAGACCGGGACTCCAAGTGATTCGGTGCATATGTGTAACATGCATGTTGATGTACTATATATGTTTTTATATCTTATTTTCAGGGATCTGTGTAAGCTGAATTCAGTGTTTTCAGATATTTTTGATGGCATGTTAAAGGATATTTTTTATATAATTACAGTTTTCCTAGGTAGATTCTTGATTTTTTTAGCTAGAGTATAATACTGCTTTTTTATACAAATGTAGCTTAAAATATTTTAAAGTGAGATAATATTTTTAAAATCTACCTCTTCATATGCCCAGTAACGAGTAACGAGATGATATGCGTTTATTTTGCTCTGGGTTATTAAGTAGCTGAAGCACCGACAATCGTAGAGCTGCACGCTTTATTCGGAAGGATGATCATGTTATGTTATTCGTTGTTTAATTGTTAGCTGGCGGTTACTCATCATAGCCCGGTTAAGTTATTCCAGGGGTTTGAGTTCATATGAAATGTCAGGGTGTTAATAGCAGGATCTTACCATTATCGGTTACAAAAGATACCTTCAACTCGAGGACGAGATTGGTGTGGGAGGAGGGAATGTACCGATTTTGGGTATAGCAGACTTTTTTTCTCTCTCTCTCTCCCTCTCTTGGTATAGCAGACTGAATTTGGTCACTAGGGGTCGCGTTGCCATGTGCCTGGAAAGGTCTGCCTCCCCCGACGGAGCTCCTGCACTTCCAACCTCGCACCCCTCAATTTTCAAGTGGACTCGCCTGTTTCGGCGTTGTCGCGGTTATCGATCGGAGCGTTGAGGGTCAGTAGGATATACCTTAATTTTCTTAATAAACTTTTCAAACTTCGCTTTTGGTAAACACGACCGACAGCGTTTCTGTTCACAATATATGATTAGTATACCTAGTTGTGTGTTCGTTATAGGTAAGCAACTTTTGATATGTTACATAACAGGCACTTTATGCCTTACCTTAATTGACACGAAGAAGCATTCGGCTCGTAGTGTTACAGAGCACTCCCCTTAGTGAATTTTCTTGTAAATCTGACCGAATTACCCTGAGCGGTGTGACACTGAAGTGCTGGACATGTTTAGAAATTACGACGTTTTAACAAACCAAGAGAAAGGTGAGCGAAACGTATTTATAACTGATGCTTAATTGAAATTGATTGATAAGACGGAGTTGACGCGGTAAGAATACTTTTATGTGCACCGTACCTGGCTTTCCGTGACGGAGTAGGCTAGTTTACAAGGCAGTAATACTTAAGATTAGTGGGTTGTTAATTGGTAATCCTGTTATTGTAGAATCTAGCTTACCATAGTTTAACGATGACGGAGGTGCTTTGATTATCATCAATTCATGTTTCATTGTTGTTTAAATAATACATACTGAATAATTAAAACTGGTATTTGTAGTTTCGTCTTGATTATACTTCGAGGCCCCTGCTCAATTTCCCTCCCCCTTAATATCTTGATTCTGTTATCTGCCCTCAAAGTAGGCCCCAATCCAGAGATCTTACCATCCGGTGGGCTGATTTATGGTTAGTGGCAACCAAACCATCCGTAGGCATAATCATAACGAGAAGATACACCTTACAGCCAACTGACCAGTTAACCCACCACGGTTGTCACACCAGCCCTGGCCGGGCCTAGGGTCGCTCAGTTATATCTAATCCATTATAACTAGCATATTACCCGTTTATTACTTCGCACTTGACCGTTTTCATTCCAAATACGACGATTGCACTGTATACGACACACTAACGTAGTAACTAATAGATGGCGCTATCAGAGACATTTCGCCAAATTTCCAAAATAATTACGGAAAATGGTCCCCTAAGGACACACTAGGCATCGTTTCAGACACTTGTATACTAAACAAGGCCTAAAGGCCTAATGCGAACCTGTGCAAAGTTTGGGAGTATGAATAGAGGATTATTTTTAAAATTAAATATTGATCAACTTTTGTCCTGCAGATCTACCTTAGTATTATGATTTCAGCAAAATGGATGCTTCGGACCTGCAAATTTCGGACTAGGACATTTTAAAACTAGAATATGGGTAGTTGACAAGCGACTACATGGATCCGCCGAAATCAGAGTGGGACGGGAGAAGTGAAGCATGGATTGAGTGGCAAGGGGAAATAGAGTGAGGTGTGTTGCATATTAGCATGGATGTCTGCAGCTGATATGTGTATATAGGTTGCGCCACCTACCACAAAATCCAGAAAGCTGTCCAGATTATATACATATGCAAAATTTTAGGCAGATAAGTCAAACCACTACTTGTATCTGAGGGATTTTATCCAACAGCAGACAAACAGAAGGACACTGTGCAAAAATGGTGGCAGGTGGCACCACCAATGTTGTATATGATTAAGAGCTATATGATTTCTATACATATGCAAAATTTCAGGGGGATATGTCAAACCAGTCCTGAGAAATAAGCCTGAATGTCTGCAGCGTAAACGTTAAAGTAGGTGGCGCCACCTACCACAGAATCGAGAAAGCTATCCAAGAAGTATAAACATGCAAAATTTTAGGCAGGTATGTCAAACCATTGCCGAGATATGAGCGATTTTATCCCATGGCAGACAAACAGACAGACACTGTGCAAAAATGGTTGCAGGTGGCGCCACCAGTTTTGAGTGTGATAAAAAGCCATGTGAGATCTATACACATGCAAAATTTTGGTCAAATTGGTCAAACGTTTCTAGAGATATGAGGTTGGATGTCTGCAGCGTAAACATGAATGTAGGTGGCGCAATCTCTCATAAAATCAAGAAAGCTGTCCAGGATGTATAAACCTGCAAAATTTTAGCCAGATATGTCGAACCACTGCCGAGATACGAGTGATTTTATCCCACGGCAGACAAACAGACGCACTCTGTGCAAACATTTTTGCAGGTGGCGCCACCGGTTTTGCGTATGATAAAGAGCTGTGTAAAATCTATACACATGCAAAATTTTGGCCCAATCGGTCAAACAGTTCCAGAGATATGATCTTGGATGTCTGCAGCGTAAACATGAATGTAGGTGGCTCCCTTTTTACCAGGGAGGATTAATGGAACAGATGAACAGAAAATTTGGCAGCATGGTTTCGGCGAAGAACATTTTTTTAATGTTTTTTAGCTTCTTCCCCATAAAATCTAAGGAAATGCAGTTAGCCAAGAAATAAGCAAAATCCAATAGAATTTTTTAGATGACAAATTTTTTGCAAAAAATTTGGTGATGCTAGCTCCTGCCACTTTTGAGATAACTCTGACGCACGACGGACAACACAAGACGGACGACGCCACACCATTGCATAATCTCACAGATTCAATAAAAATACAAAGTTTTTTTCAAACAGTTGAAAGATATAGTTCCAATAATTCTAAACTGGGCATTCTGCATCTAGACGATGTGTCTAGACTTCTAGACGCTGTGTCTAGACGTCTAGACACATTGTCTAGACACCAGACAGAGCCAGGTCAGTTGCCATGGTGATGTCTTGACCCCGCCTGGTTGTACAGAGTGACCTCTTGACTTGGCTGCTGAAACTCAGCATGTTGTCAAATCTGTTTTTAAACACAGAAAGCCTTTTTCAATTGGCTACACTGCTTTTTTACAGCTGCATTTACCCAATCTATTCTTATAAAACCGACAGAACCCTACCATAGAATAATTCTTGTAAAGTTTAAACCAATCAGCTTATTATTTTCTTTAAAAAAAAACAGTGTATAAGCTAGAAGAGTCTAAACTTACACCTCAATTTCAGATATGACTCATGTGACAAACTTTGGCATAAAATTTGGTGATGACAGCTCCAGCGGTTTCTGAGATTTTAAGTTTAGTATGCTTTTCTGCACAGATGACTAAGTTCAACTTCCTGTAACTCAGTCAAAAATCATCGAACTGAAACCATTCGAAAAAACTTGAGAGAGATTGTTTCAAGGAACATTTCTGTGAAATATTGGACAATTTGGCTGGCACAGTTTCAGAGAAGAAGATTTTTAAAGGTTTTTAAGCTTTTTCTCTATAAAATCTAAATTAATGCAGATACTCAATAATAAGCTCCAGGGGACCAAGTTACACATGTGACTAATTCTTCCATGTAATTTGGAGCTGCTAGCTCTGAAGGTTTCTGACTTACAGCCATGAACGGCAGAAAGCCAGCCCTGGACGGCGGACGGCGGACGGCGCACGGCTGACGATGGACGGACGACGCTGTCCCATCGCATAAGCTCACAGGTTCGCTAAAAACGGTCATTTCCAAGGCATGGCTTCAAAGGAGTTCCATGACAACGATTTACTGCCACCGATTTGTAACTTGTGGAATTAATTTTAAAAAATTAACTGACCCTACGTGAGAGCTTTGTGGTTCCTAGGAATATTCAGTATATAGCAAGTGTTTTTCAGTCGAAGTAAATAGCATTCTTTATACTGAATGTATCGCGCTGTGAACTGAAAGGTCTTAGAAAAGAAAGAGCTCTAAATATTTGCAAAATAAGTAGATACCATGATAAACACTGTTTGACAGTATACATATGACAGTATTTGCCGGTCTTGTAATAACAACTGTCTCGATTACTGGGTATTTTGAGCGTATTTATGTACTCCGGCCTTCAGAAGGTGGATTTGTGATCTCCCATTGGCGTAAGTACAAAATTTTGGAGTAAACTCGATATCATAGAAGTTCTTGCAAAACCCTGTGTGGTTTCTGCCTTTCAATACATGGACATAATTATTGGAGATTACCTGCCAACGGGCGACAAGACGTTCAGAACGACGGCTATCCCTTTAACCCCCATTTAAGGGTTGTAGGTAGGACCAGCGATCAAGACAAGATTCATTTAGCATAAATTCTTAAATAGAACTCAACCTTCAATTAATGTTTATTTAGCGAGATAAGGTATTTAGACCCGGCACCAGTCTAGTTGAAACGGCGGCCGGGCTTCCGCGGGATAGATCAGGGCCTCGTTCTAGCAGGCGAGCAGGGTTTTGCAACGTGAGCCCTTGAGCGTTGGTCTGGTCTCAGATAGCCGGTCGACTGGAATATAAGGACAGTTCGACGTGGAAACTAGTGTAAGTCTAAAGTATTAAAGTTTGCTCTGCTTTCAAAATTCTGGTCTTGCTCCATCCCAATCCCATTTATTGGCAGATCAGGTTAGAGCAGCCATATATAAAGATCAGGAGCGTGCCCATGTTCCCCGGTACCGATGTTCACCAGAGGGTTATCTAATATTAATATTAAGAGCCGTTTACACATCGATCAGCTGAGCACATAGTATTTTAGGAAGAAGAGAAAGTTATGATTTCCCCTGACATTCACTGCATAGTTGCACTGTGAGATTTTCTATAAAATGCATTTTCACCATGGAAATCCAACACAGATTGTGCTTAAGTCTTCATGAATCTATTCTTTGTTTTGCTCTCCTGTGAATAATCATCAGTTTTGAAGCTCAAGTCTGTACTTTGTGCCCCACAAACTTACTTTTGTTAATTTTATACTTAATACACGCATCTTTTACAGTTCTGTAATAGGAAACAAAACTAATTGATCTGGGAAATATCGTTACCGCGGAACATAGCTAGCGGAGAACATTAAAATTGTGGGCCCTTTTTAGTTGTGGGGGTTGAAACCTCGTTAACGTGGCGAGAAAGGGTTACTGCCGCTAGACAGGGTGATATTACCGCTTGAGTGAAGCTATCAGGGAGTTTTAGATAAAAGTTAGTTCTGTTCGGAGAGTGACAGCCTGCCGAGAATTCTGTGCAGCTATTCAAGCCGATAGAAAAGAGACACAGCCTCAGAAAAAAAGTTATAAATTAAGCTCTAATGAAAGAGCAAGTTATTGCTTATAATTAACACATTTCTTTTATATTTGTAACTTCTGTAGTATTTGAAAAGGATTTAATATATTGTAGTCAGTTAATTTTGCCCAATGTTTAAATTTGGTTAGACTGCGTACACTAATGTGAGAAGTGTATATAGTGAGAAATTAAAGTTGTGACTTTAAGAAGACAGTAAACTGAGTTTAATTCCCTTTATTGTGTCAAAAAATCAATTTGTACCGCATACGGTTGTTCCATATTCTCATTTGTACATTCTATGGGTTTGTAATTTAATGCAATGTGTTACAGACTTTGATTTTATACTGTGGATTACGTTTAGACATATAGTATACTGAGCTGCCCAGGTGTACAGTGATCAAACAGGGTAGATTCTTGATAGTTATAGTGAACGCTACCCTCCAATAGAACTTTTATAGAATTCTTATATCTTAGTGGACTTGATATAAACTAGACGCACTACAAATGTAAGTTACTAACGAAGATATGAAAGATGAATCAAATGTATGTTGTAAGGCAAGGAAGCTATTCCTAAAGAAAGAAACGGGGAATAAGCATACCTCGTTAGTTGCAGAAGCGGAACCAAGGGGTCGCCCCCCCCCCCCCCCCCATTTTCAGGGTTTAAGACCAATTTGAGGACCAACCCCCCCTCCTCCCCCCCCCCCCCCCCGCATGGACTCCTCTTTTCAGGACCTTGGCACCTTTTGAGTTTTATAGGGACTATATGTTGCGTTAATGGGAAACCACTTAGAGTAAGGAATAATGTTTTGTAGGGGCAATATATGATGTATTTAAAGTGGAGAACCACTCAAAGTAAGGAAACCAAGTTCAATTTGAGAAGTCTTGATGGATGGCCTGTGTGTCGGGGCACCGATTATCTGTATTAAGCACTGTTTTACCCCTGTGTGTCGGCCGGGTTATGTCCTTGTGAACTATATGTCACATTCTCCCCACAGACGGCCTTCTGTATTTGCTCCATTGCCTCAATTATTGTAATTTTAACCTGCCAGGCGAAATGGCTCGAATTCGCAGTGAAAGGATGCTGTGCGCACGAATGTGTGCAAGAGATATATCGTGAAACTTAAAAGACAGATCTCATGTATGGAGAATGGTGGTATTTGTGTAAGAAGTATTCCGGTCATTGCTGAAGGCAGTTCGGCTGTTCTCGGTGCAAGGTAGCCTCAACGCAATTTAGAAACCACGAAAAAATCACTCAAAATGATGTGTACATTTATAATTAATTATTCTGATATCGGCGAGGTCACTGCGGAAACAATAACCTTAGAATGAGGTGTGGCACAGTGTCATACGCAACGCATTTTTAGAGAAAATTGAGAACAAAAGTCGACCCAATTCCTTTTATATATATTAGATTGAACCTCATAGTAAGTATAGTTTATCCAGATGAGCTGATATATACGCTGAATTCTGGGATTATGAAGCAGAATATCAGAGCACAGTCTATCAGTGCTGGAGATTACCAGGAATCTCATCGGCACAGTGTGGCAAGCCAGTGAGTGATTTGTCAAGAGGGACGTTTTCCCAGTCTGTCAAGAGTCAAAGAGTCAAGGTCTGAGAGTGCCAGCGAGGCTTACGTCGGATACGTGAGTGGTTGATGGTCATCAACCGTGGTACACCTCCGGGCACATCAGTTTACTCAGGACATTCGCTGATATTCTCGCTGAACTGAACATAGACATCAGCAGTGGTCACGTTCATAAGTGGACACTGGTATCACCCAGAATGAGTTTTCGGTAGGTCAGTGATGGCTGGTGGAGTCATTTGACACTTGGCACCAAACGGCTTCACAATGCCTTCAAGGACTGCTTCCGCATAGCTAGCAGCATTTTTAACCTAAAGAGACCGAAAGCTAAAACAAAGACATTGTCTGTAAAATCTCACATATGCCACTGACTGCTGCCTGATCGCCTATAGACTGGTTGATGCCATCAACTTCATCCTGTTATACGCCTGTTGGCGCCATCTCTCAGAATGCTAAGATAGCCGATAAAGTGAAAACATTTATCAGACAAGCCGATTGGTCTTTTGCAGGCTTCCGTCCCCTGTGGCCAGGACGAGGTGCACCGGCTTAGGGATACAAGGATGTCCTTTAAGTCATGTCCGACTGATCCAGCGGCGTGGGAGACACTGGCCGGGAACCGAGCATACTGGCGCAAGACATGCGACGGGGGGCACGGCTAAGTTAATACACATAGCCCACACGATCTTCCGCCGAGAGGCACGGCAAGTTCCCACATGCAACCCATCACCACTAATAAGCGACCTTAGGCACAAACATTCCTTAAGCTTAGGTCTCAATTGCTACATCCTTCAACGCTGTCTCACGGTTCAGCTACGGAAAGGCAGAACGTGGCAGTGTCGGGAATAAACGTTATTCAATTTAAGCCCACGTTCTCGTGACGTTCGTGGCACGTTCTTTCCACGGTATTTCACGTTCATCCACGGAGCTGCTATGGTAATTACCACGTTCTCCTACGGTAAAACGTGGCTTGCCGTAGAAGAACGTGGGTAGGCCCTGTTCTTCCCAGTGCTCGCCACGTTCTCGCTACGGTTCTGCTACTGTTATCTACGTTCTTCTACGGCAGTGTCACGGCAGCGTCACGGGAACCACGTTCAGTCACGTTTTCCTACGGTATCCTACGACAATGGACCACGGGTCTGACACGCCAAATCAGTTCTATCCAGGTGCCACGGGGTGCACATTTCTGTGTCAGGGACCACGTTCCGTCCTGTTCGTTTTGAACATTTCAAAGAGAACGTTCACTGGACCCCGCACGACAATTATTTGATTCCTCTTCGAGATTAACATTTCAATTCGCAACACCAGTGTGCATACAAATCTATAATCGCGATATTATTATTATCATAACACAACATCACTTCGACTGACCATTGTCGGCAGATCCGTTATTATGCCTCCACCAGGTGGCGCGGTATGTGTTCGCTTCGTCTCTTAGCAGATTTTCTTAAAATGCGTTCAGCGGATTTCGATCATACTTTTGGAGTGTAAGGGTAATACCAGTGATGGAGGACTCCATTCCACTTCTTTAGGGACTTGGACTCGGACTTAAACTCAAGGGTTCTGACAGTACTTGGACTTGTTTTCGGACACACAGAGGTCAGGACTCGTGGAATCAGGACAAGTCCAACTGAAGGAAGGCTGTGTCCCTTATTATAAAGTCATTTAAATACATTTACATAAAATATTAACCCAAAAGACTTTATATATATACATAAAATATTAACCCAAAAGACTTTATATATATACATAAAATATTAACCCAAAAGACTTTATATATATACATAAAATATTAGCCAAAAGGACTTTATATATATACTTTATATATATACTTTATATATATACTTTATATATATATATATATATATATATATATATATATATATATATATATATATATATACCTTTTATTGAAAGGCTGCAGGATGTGAATATTTTACTCCCTGTTGAACTTATCTATTAACCGGTCGAGTGACACTCAGACACACGTTATTATTGAATAGGAGTAAAGGAAAAAGTCCTTACCCTTCAGAGAGATTTACTTACGCCTGGACGATCTTGGGAAACTTCAAAGGGCACATCGTTTACATTGGCGTGAAAATACCACACCATGACAAAAATGGCTATGTTTAGAATACCGGTTAGCTCTAGACAGCGACTCATTGGTAACGTTATACTGAACGTGCTGTACTAGACAGTTTGGATGATCCACTTCAATGTAAAACTAAAGTAACTATGGACCCATGGGTCTCGACGCTTAGCTGAATTTGTCTATAGGGATAGGTTAATTAGTCTTTTTTAATAATTGGGTCCTGTGATCTGTTTGAAGCCAAACTGTCTCTCTAAATGGGTGTTTTCATCAATAAACTAGACATTTCATGGCACCGCAGGTGCCAGAGTATCCCCAGACATAGTAGGCCCCCCCCCCCCTTTAAGAATAGGCCCCTAATTTTTAGCAGCATATACTGACACTTGTCATATTTATTGTTTCTTCCATCTATCAATCCACAATCTTGTTGAAGATGTTGGTCCTGTGACCTTGATCTTTGACCTCATGACCCCAAAATCAATTTGGGTCTTGCTTTTCCAATGGAACATATACAAGACAAGTTTGAAATCCATACATCAATAAAAGCAGGAATTATCATCCAGAAACTAATTTTTGTACAGATGGCTCCTGTGACCTTCACCTTTGACCCTGTGACCTCAAAACTGATAGGGGTCTTCCACTCATGGCAGGTGAACTATATGTGCAAGATGAAAGATCTGAGATGAATTGTTTGGCTGAAAATGCATCCACAATCTTTTTAGAGGTTTCCTGTGACCTTGACCTTTGACCTCATGACCCCAAAATCAATTCTGGTCTTGCTTTTCCAATGGGTCAAATACAAGTCAAGTTTGAAATCCATATATCAATAAAAGAAGGAATTATCATCCAGAAACTAATTTTTGGACAGAAGGCTCCTGTGACCTTCACCTTTGACCTAGTGACCTCAAAATTGATAGGGTTCTTCCTCTCTTGGCAGATGAACTATATGTGCAAGATGAAAGATCTGAGATGAAATGTTTGGCTGAAAATGCATCCACATCTTTTTAAAGATGTTTCCTGTGAACTTGACCTTTGACCTCATGACCCCAAAATCAATTCGGGTCTTGCTTTTCCAATGGGTCAAAAACAAGTCAAGTTTGAAATCCATACATCAATAAAAGAAGGAATTATCATCCAGAAACTAATTTTTTGACAGATGGCTCCTGTGACCTTCACCTTTGACCTTGTGACCTCAAAATTGATAGGGGTCTTCCTCTTTTGGCAGATGAACTCTATGTGCAAGATGAAAGGTCTGAGATGAAATGTTTGGCTGAAAATGCATCCACAATCTTTTTCAAAGACGTGTCCTGTGACCTTGGACCTCATGATCCCAAAATCAATTGGAGTCTTACTTTTCCAATGGGGCACATATAAGTCAAGTTTGAAATCCATACATTAATAAAAGCAGGAATTATCATCCAGAAACTAATTTTTGGACAGATAGCTCCTGTGGCCTTGACCTTTGGCCTTGTGACCCCAAAATTGATATGGATCATCCACTATTGGCAAGTGAGCTATATATTCCAGATGGAAGACCTGGGATGAAAGTTTGGCTTAAAATGCATCCACAGTATCTTTTAAGATGCCAATCGAGTGACCTTGACCTTTGACCTCATGACCCTAGAACCTATAGGTTTCTTACTTTAGTGGTGGGCCATACATAAGTCATGTTTGAAATCCATATGGCTATCAACACTGGAGATATCATAAGAGGTGTGTGATTTTCACCATATATGGCAATATTCAAGGTCAAGGCCACTCTCATAGGAAAGCTCATGACCCCAATTTAATCATCCCATAAACCATACCTATGTATATGCATAATATAAAAGAAATCTGTCCATTAGTTTTTGACTTATAATGCTCACAGTACTGAAGGTGGCAATTTCGGGGGTATTAAACGGCACGAAAACAAGTAAAGAATAATAGGTGGCGCCACCAGTTTCTGGAACATGACAACCCTATCCATGATCTTCCATCAACTTGATTTTGGGATAAATCCATGCAAGATTTCTTGAGATATTAACGAATTTGTGTGATTTTCCCCAAAATTGGACCTATTCAAGGTCAAGGACGCTCTCCTAGTAAAGGTCATGACCTCATTTTAAACAGGCGTCGTCCTCTTACCCATATCTATACATATACCAAGTTTGGTAAAGTTCCGTGAAATATATTTTGGGTTATCGCGCCAACAAGATTTATATGCGGCGGCATATGATAACATAGTATCCCTAGACTTGTCTGGGGATACAACAAGATGTTTCTTGGCACCGCAGGTGCCATAATATCACCAGACAATTAACCCCCCCCCCCCCCCTTTAAGAATAGCCCCCCCCCCCCCCCAATCTTTAGCAGCATATACTGACACTTGGCAAGCGACTATGGTTTCTTCCATCTATCAACTTGAGAAACAATATTTTTCACCAAATATGGGGGCTAATAAACAGAATCACTCTTATGAAAAGGGGATATAATTTATTCTATAAAAATGGTAAGGTAGGTGGCGCCACCTGTCTGGTTGACGAAAATTCTCCAAGATGGATGTACATGCCATATTGAAGACCAACACATTTAAGGATTCCTCAGATATGAGCAATTTTCATCTAAAACAAATATACAGATGGACGCCATGGCACAACGATTGCAGATGGTGCCACCAGTCTTTCGTACATGATTGAGGAGTCCAAGATCTATAGATATGCACAATTTCAGGCCAACAGGCCAAATCACTCTTGCAAAAGGGCATTCATGTATTCTACAAAAAGGTGAAGGTAGGCGTGTCTTTTTATGAGAAAACTTTCAAAGATGGATGGACATGCCAAATTTCAGACAAATACCTTGAACCACTCTGGAGATAAAAGCAATTTTCCCCGAAAGCACATGTACAGATAGACGCCACAGCAAAACAATTGCAGATGGCGCCACCACTCTAATGTACAAGATGAAGGAGTCCAAGATCTAAGGTTATGCACAATTTCAGGCCAATAGGGCAAACCACTCCTCAGAAATGCCCATTAATTCTACAAAAACGGAAAGGTAGGTGGCGCCACCTGTCTGGTTTATGCGAAAACTTTCAAAGATGGATGGACATGCCAAATTTCAGACAAATACCTTGAACCACTCCGGAGATACAAGCAATTTTCACCAAAAGCACATGTACAGACGGACGCCACGGCAAAAAGATTGCAGATGGCGCCACCAGTCTTAAGTAAAAGATGGAGGAGTGCAAGATCTATGGATAGGCACAATTTCAAGCCAATAGCGCAAATTTCTTCTCAGAAAAGGGCATTAACTTATTCTACAAAAACGGGAAGATAGGTGGCGCACATGTCTGGTTTACAAGAAAAATTTTCGACATGTCAAATTTCAGACCAATACCTTGAACCATACCGGAGATATGAGCAATTTTCGCCAAAAGCAAATGTACGGACGGACGCCACGGCAAACGACTGCAGATGGCGCCACCAGTCTTGAATACAAGATGAAGGTATCCAAGATCAATGTACATGCACAATTTCAGCCCAATCTGTCCATAAGTTTTATACTTGAAATGCTCACAGTACTGTCAAGTGGCAATGATTGGGTATTAAAAGGCACGAAAACAAGAGAAAGACAGAAGGTGGCGCCACCTTTCTTCCGCAAAAGACAGAGCTATCCAAGATCTTCGTTCAATTTGATTTTTGGACCAATGCATGCATCCCTTATTGAGATATTTATGATTTTGTGTGATTTTCGACATATGTGGCAATATTCAAGGTCAAGGCCACTCTCACAGGAAAGGTCATGGCCCCAATTTAAATATACAGTATCATCCCATAACCCATGTCTATGTATATGCATAATATGAAAGAAATCTGTTCATTAATTTTTGACTTATAATACTCACATTTTTGGTAAGTGGAAATAATGGGGGTATTAAACGGCAAGAAAACAAGAAAAGGATATAAGGTGGCGCCTCTAGTTTCTGGTACATTACAACACTATCCAAGATCTTCGGTCAAGTTGATTTTTGGATCAATCCATGCAAGATTTCTTGGGAAATCGAAGAATTTCCCCCAAAATGGACCTATTCAATGTCAAGGTCACTCACCTAGTAAAGTTCATGACCCTATTTTAAATAGGCTTCGTTCTCTAACCCACATCTATGCACATGTCACGTTTGGTAATGATCCGTAAAATATTTTTTGAGTTATCGTGTCCAAAAGAAATCTCGGCGGCGGTGGAGACGGCGCAACCGTGCATAAACCATAGTATCTCCAGACTTTGTCTGGCGATACAATTAATTTGTCAATGAATGGGCCATGTGACCTTGACCTTAAAGTCAAACGGAACCTACTCCTATTGGCATGTGCGCTATGTGGAAGACGGAAGGTTTGGGATGAAAAGTGCTCATCATCAGGAAAATGTTTTACGGGCATACAGAACGACAAACAGGTGGACGGACAGGGTAATTAATATAGGGCATCCGCTTATTCAAGCGGGGCCCTAATAAACAACACAAGGTTTCAGGATACAGATGAAACCACAGTTGCAAACCTGATAGTATCAATATAATTTGGCAGTCACAAAATAAATGAAAAAGCGTTAAAAATTGGAAAATTATAGGTTTAAACTGGATTAAACCATAGCTGAGAAAATGACATAATTGCTGTCATCTGACAGTCTCAAAAACAGAACAAAAATCATAAAAAAAATAAAAAAAAATACTAGTGGCGCCACTAGTTTTCGGGAACTGACGAAACTAGTCATGGTCAATATCAAAGGCAAGATTCATGGCATTCCATGCATTAATCATCAAGATACTGGAGGTTTTGTATCAAATTTTTAATTATTCTAGGGGATACAAGCCAAATAGCTCTTTGGATATAGGTCACACTGACCAAATTTCAGGTTTCCCAGGAGATTTTTTATTGACCTCCCTTGATGTACACTAAGTTTCTAGGTCGAGTGGTTACGATTTGTGCCCTGCTAACGGACGACCGGACGGACAAAGCGACATACCTATATCTCAGTTGACTTTCAGTCAGCTGAGCGAAACACGACCAAGATAGAAAGGGTTTGAAATTGTTTTATCCTCTTCATTGCGACACTTTGTGACATAAATACTGTTGCACGTTATCTTACATCGTAAAACAACTGTCAGACAACACAATAAGGAAATTGGAGACAAGTAATCCTGTGGATAATTCTCGGCTTTTGTAGTGTCACTATGGATATGTTGGGTCAAAATCCCCTCTGACAGTGGCAAACAGTGCAATCTTACCATCATATCTAACTGTGACTCAAGTCGCTAAGAATTTTAACTATAATCTAGAAATTCTAATTTGCATCTATGCTTGCGTCTTTGGAAGCACATGGTTTGCTTGTCTGACCACCTTCAATTTGGTAAGCAGCTTATGGGTAATGTTTAGCGCCAAATGCGTAACTGTATGCTTGATAACTATTGTTTTATCAATTCAATTTTATTTCTTTCCTTCTTCCTATCGCCGATGTTGTAGCCTTCCTGATTTTCCTGACTGCGGTAGATAAATCTACTCCAGGATGTTACCTTATGCAGATACACCTTTAATGTGGACTGTGTGCGCGTTTATACACCGCTGAATACAAGTATACTGAAACAAAATAAGCGTTGACAGACACATAACGATAAGATTTCCAATGCAGTCACCAGGCAAACTCTTGACCTGTTACGATAGGCGTTAATAATTTGGAAATTTTAAGTGTCCAAGGCTCCAAATAATGGATATCGATGTCTGGAAGTCGTGTTTCCTTGGCTAGTTAACAGCTCGCACATGTAATATATTTCTTACTATCTTGTGACATGTCCACGGTGTCGTAAATATATACCTAAACTGAAAGATGAAAAAACACATTACTCTTCTAAAATGGCCAGGAAAATAACATGAAAAAATTGCAGACTATTGCTTTATCTTATAAACCAAATTATTTGGCCATTCAGAAAAAAAACCAAGTGACCCATGGGTCATGACGCTCAGCTGGTTGACCAGTCGGTATTGGCAATAGTGTGAAACTAGATGGACTTTTGATGGACCTCCCAGCATGTCAAGTTAGAAGCTTCTTGGTCAAACGGTTATGATATGTGTCCTGTTAACGGATAACCGCATTTTTGAAGGTCTCAAAAATAAGAGGGGGGGGGGGGGGTGCGTAAAAATTCAAGAAAAAATACAGGTGGCGCCACCAATCTACAGGAACTGATGAAACACTCCATGACCAATATGCATGAAACAATCATGGTGATCAATGCAATAGTTGTTTAGATACTGGAGCTTATGTATCATATTTTTCATTGTTCTAGTAGATACTCCTGAGCCCGATAGCTCGGAGGACATGGGTAACACAGACCTAATTTCAGGTTTCCAAATAGATTTTTTCATGGACCTCCCTGGATGTCAAGTGAGAAGATTCCAGGTCCAGCGGTTACGATTTGTGCCCTGTTAACGCACAGACGGACGACGGACAAATCGCTATAGCTCAGATGACTTACATTATTTAGCCCATTCACCATGCAGGTAACCCGCTCGGGTGAGCATTTCTTACACCGTTTGATTCTTATTCATCTAGCTACAAAAACAGGTGAAAGGCTGTATAGGTTCTTTAATAGGTTTCGGAAAAATCCAATTTCAGAAATAACAATTTTCACCAAAAAAATCTACAACCTGCATCACAGGACTTCTCCCGTAGACAGAACACTGACTTTTTTGTTTGCAGTTTTCACTGGTCTGAAGCTGAAACAATATTGTTGGAATTTCTTGAGCAATTTAGTTGGTGACGGTTGCGATTATACTTATTGTTATAACCACGTTTACACTTGCTGCATCTGAAAGGCTTGAGGTTTTCATGACTGTGCATATGGTACACAAGATTGTTGTGATTATTGAAGCCGCGCTGACATAAGGTACATTTGTAGCGAAACCGACCCTCGTGACTTCGCTCATGGTCCTGTTTCCCTGGCATGGATCTGAACACTTTGCCACAATATCTGCAAGTGAGACTGTCGGGACTCTGTTTTGTTGTTGACAGCTTTTGAAACCTCACACCTTGATGAGGTGCTTCAACCGTTGCCTGTAATGACGGCATGACAGTTGCGGTGCTTGGAATACTGCTGGCCGTGCTCCTAAACTGCAACAAACAAGACTTTATTTTATCAAGACATTTGGCTGAAGATAATTCCTTGTAGGCCTCTTCAGAAATGCAAGACAAGCAACATTTCACCTCAACTCACTCAAAGCAACACATACACGTGATTACAGCGGCCTTTAGAATGTTGATATCCTGCCCGTGTGGTCGGATTATTTTGAACATAGGAATCCTGAATATATCTTATCTTAAACATCAGATTATCAGAGGCTTAATGAACATACATTAATTTAATGTTCTGATCTACATTCACTTCATATAACCTGGTTTTTTATAACAATGAATCAAGAGATGTAAAATGAAGTCCAGATTAAAACCCCAAAATACGAGTTTAATTATCTATTCGTATTTTTGTTAGTTGCAACACAAGCATTCTAATGACCCTTGCGTCAAACCAGTACTCCTTGGATTCTGTTATTTTTGCCTTGCATATTTGCAGATTTTCCAGGATTCCATACATACGGGTCTTCTGCGAGCACTTTGAAATTTTCGTTGACAGAATTAAATGCTTCTTTCCTTTCCACTCCATCAGGTGTACATATTGTGAGATTAACTTAGGTTGCTTCATACCGAGACCGACAATGCACGTCAATTCATTTCACACTGGAATTTAAGTGGATGAAAATGTCGTTATAATAGGTCTTCACCAAAACACGCCTGTCTGCAGAAATGTTAAACATATAAAAGTGTATATAAATTTATACCCCTTATTTCGAGGGTATCACCATCCCTCTTTTACATTTACGCTCATGCGCTATCCAATTGTACTTAGACGTGAGTCCTTTGCCGCACTTTTGGCAGCGGAAAGGCTTCAGATTTTGATGGCTGTTCATGTGAGCGGAGAACCAAATTCGATTCATAAAGCCTTTGTTGCACGTTGGGCAAACATATCGGTACCGTCCTTCATGGCCCTTTTCGTGGTCTTTCCTGCCATTCTTGGATGCGAATTTCTTGCCGCAGTACTTGCACGTGACCGAAGCTGCTTCATCTGCATTTTGAGCTCTTTCCTGTCTGTTTCCAATGGGCCTTTGAGCCCGCCAGAGTGAATCCGTGTCCGGTCTTTGCGTTGCCACCGAAATGTTTGACACAGCTGGTGGATTTGCCAAGAGCTCCGTATACTACAAAGATACAAATGGCGGTTATGACTCGGCGTGACGCAAATGAAAATGTGTGATTACGACTCAGGTGAAAAGTCTTTTCTAATACGAAGCATGCTGTGAAGAAGCCCACATATTATTATCTGTAATGATGTATAGTTAATGTGTAAACGTACCTAGAAAAACAAAAACAAATTCGTTCATGGAGCTATCATGTGTAACAGATCCACCTAACGAAAACAAAAAGGAAAAAAAACCGGTTAATACGAAAGTAATAAAATAAACAATCATGGTCATACTCTTATATTAGTCATTCCAACTTCCAACTCTAAAATCTACTGTGTTGAAGATCCTACGTATCCCGGCACGGCAAGCGGCAATATTCAAGATACAAGTACTCTTTACAAAGACTCCACCAGTTTAAAAGAACTGCATGGAACGTTCGATTCACGGTTAGCTTTCATTGGTCCAGTTTTGCTGAATAGCTAAATCGTCTCCGGTATCCTAATCTGTATCTCATGCTCGACACGAAATATCTTCAAATGCCAAAATAAATTGGGTTCATATATCAGCATATTAACTTTCATCACGAGTGTAGTCTCATATATCACCGTCTGTCACTGACCTGATGACACAGCTGGTTTTCCACTGCACTTTTTTTCATGAACTTTAAGGTAATATTTATCTGAGAGTCCTTTGTTACATTTTCTACATCGCACGGGTTTAAGATTCTGATGCCGGTTCATGTGCCCTTGAAACCAGGTTTTGTTCATGAACCCCTTGTCACATTTGGGACACCGGAACTTGTATCGCCCCTCGTGTATTTTCTCATGCAGCCGCAGACCCTCCCTTGTCGTCAGCCTTTTTCCACAATATTTGCATACCAAAGGCCTGTCACGAACGCTGGCGTAAGACCCAATTGGGGGCTGCATTGGAGAGAGTCCAGTATTTCGATCGATCTGGTTGCGGATATTATATACGTTTCCTTCGGTCTTGAAGTTTGAACAGTCAGTATCTGTCCTTCCTTTTTCCACCGACTACAAAGACAGAACGTTTTTCATTTACGTTGGCTGTAGCTATCAATAAAACAAGTATAACATAACTTGGTATACCTAAGTATGTCAGACAGAAAAAATATGAGACAGAAAGAAAAGTGTAATGTTATTTTGCCCTTTTATTTTGAACAGACTGATGTACAAATTAATATCTCCAACAAATGAATTTACATCGAATCCAAGAAACAGGTAACAGATTCTTCAAAATGTACGATCTAAGGTACACTCTAGATAGTATACACCATTTTACTCATTTTCGCCTACGTATCACAATATTATCCACAGCAGGTCAGATCCCGACAAACCGGAGTAATCAGGTATTTCTTTTGAATGAGCTCAAAGTACGTGAGAGAGAGACGCTTTGCATTTTTCTTCGTGTGCTAAAAGGGCTTCCCTTGATGCTTGTCCACTGTTGCATGTCCCACAGCGGAACGGCTCATGGCCCTGGTGGCTCATCATATGTTCAGAAAAACTTATTAAATTCATGAAGCCACTGCTACACGAGGGGCATCTGAATCTCGATTGTTCCCTATGACTTTTCTCTTGACCCTCGAGAGCGGACCTGTTCCAACGTGTCTTGTCGTCGTGTTTGTGAGCCAATCCTCCCTCGTTTTCTCCATGTTGCAAAACCGCTGAAGAACCACTGCCTACTCTACAGGGCTTGCCTGTTATACCTTTTATTGACTTCGAGCTCTTATCGTCACTTTTGTAATCTTCAATGTGCACAAGCTACAAAACACACAAGATGGCACATATACAACCCGTAACAAACATCCTATGTTAAATAAATTAAAGAATTTAGTTCCACTTAACATCACCTAGCAAAAAAAACCGTAATGTGGGCGGTATTTCCAGATGAATCTATTATTTTTGTTCTCTACTAAAATATGACTATTTCAAATTAGCTTACTTTACTTAACTACCTGCATGATTAAAAAATTGAGTTTTGGTGACTTCTGAAATCTAGAAGTTGCATTAAATGCAACACCTGGAAGCATTGTTAAAAAGTTAATATGTTAAGCCTTTATTAATACGGGTAACCTTTACAATTCACATACACAAATTGGACGTTTTTCCTTCGGCAGTAACTATTTTATATGAATTGGCCGATATTACGCAAAAAACAGTGGTAAATTTCTGGTACCGTTTGATCAGACAGATATCCTTGTCCGTTTAACCCGGAAACTGGTGCTCAAGGAGATCCTCCCGTCATTGTCAAATAAATAGATACCATATCATCGACACAACAAACACATACTGACAAATCATTTCTGGAATTCCTTATACAGCTCATTGTACAACGAAATAATGATTTTATTAAAGTCCAGCCCTACTGCGAATCATGACAGGTCTCGTCACTGGCTGTTGGAAAATTCCTTTTACATTTTTCTTCATGGGACCTAAGGCTATACTTAGAAGCAAGTCCTCTTTTACACACACTGCAGCTGAACGGCTTGACATTGCGATGGCTATTCATGTGGGCAGCAAACCAAGTCCGATGCATGAAACCTTTCTGACATATCGGACAGGTAAATCTGTATCGTCCCTCGTGGGTTTTCTCGTGCACTTTACGACCTTCCTTTGTAGCCAGCCGCTTGCCACAGTACTTGCACATCAAGTCGGCTTCTTCCTTGCTATGAGGAATATTAAAGTTTTGATAAGACAGTTGCGCTGTTGACATCTGATCATTTGTTCCAGAGGCGTCATTCTTGGATTCAATGCTTACAATGTTGTTGTCTGCCTCGTGGATCAGCTACAACGAGATAAGATTTCCCATATACCACACACATCACAATCTAACATCTTTATTGTGATTTTAGTGTGAGACTGGAAAATTATTATGCGCTTTCCCTCCAATTCGTGGACCTTAACTTTGGACTTCCTCACATACATACATCAACAGAATCCTGCTTCAGTGTAATGTTCAAGCACCTTACATCTATCCAGTACGCGTAGTTTATGTCAGTCAGTCAATATAAACCCTTGATTAAGAGCAAGACGATCATTTTCCCTGCACGACATGGACACTGACTTATGAAACCATGCAGTCTATTGGTCCATTCAATATCGCTAACTTTTCTATTTTGTATTCCATATGGAAAAATTCATAATTGAAGAATCAACGAACACGCTTACAGCTTGGAACTCGCAGGCACATTCACATAAATTGATCTGTAAATGAAGACATAAAACATATTTTACATATTTATTGACAGAATATTTTATATTAAGCACCTCCTCATGACAAAAAAAATAAATTATGAAACACAAGACGTTTACACAACAATACAAAGGGTCCACCGGCTCCGACCCCATGCTCTTTCGGATAAACGAAGTCGGTCAGAATGGTAGAAGCTATAACTGAGTTTCTATTCTTGCAAAAGCGCCGGGCCTTTGCATTTTTCTTCATGGGTACTAAGGTTATATTTTGAAGTGAGGCCTTTGGAACATTTTCTGCAACGGAACGGTTTCACGTTCATATGACTGTTCATGTGGGCTTCATACCAGGTCTTGGCCATGAAACCTTTATTGCACTGCTCGCAGGTATACCTAAATTTCCCTTCATGCACCTTCTCATGGATCTTGCGCCCCTCTTTACTGGCTAGTCTTTTCCCACAATACTTGCACGTAAGATCTGCTTCATTTTTCGGTGCAGGAAGTCGATTATACAGAGGTGATAGAGAAGATGGATTATTTGATTCAAGCAGGTCGTCACGTTTTGGTTGAGGGCATGCCCCTTTGAAGCTGTTATCTCCATATTCAAAGAGCTACAAAGAAACAAAACTTCCAATGTATGGGATGCTTGTGGTTTAAATGATTAATTTTACTAGACTGGTTTTAAAAACTACGAATATTGTTCAAGTCTCTCAAATCAGAATGACCTGTTAATCTTGCAGTGATGATTGAAACGGAAAGTTCTTCATACCAGAGGCATCAGGTACATGTGAAAGGTCATGATGTAATTTATGTTACCTGCATCTTATGGGGAAGCCACGACAAGGACACAACTTCAGCTATTTTTCACCTGACACAAGCTCCTGAAAGATATATCCAGTTTCATTTACTACTCACAGGAACTCCTGATTCTACTATTCAAAGCAAAACCATTCTAACTCTTGACGTGCTGTCTTTAATGGAATTTAATACCACAGAAATGTCTAAAACAAAATGCAAAATAATCTTTGATAGGCATAATTAAGAACTGTTTGCATCTGGGCTTGTGAACCTGTCCAACAAATCTTCGACAAATCCAAATATGAACATCACAAATTAGTTCTCAAAGATGAAACTTTGATATGTTGATGCCACTTATCCACTGCTGAACCTACAATAACGCTTGCATCGAGATCTCCACCAGGAAGAAAACCTTAACTTTCATGAAGTGGTCGAAAGGGCATTGTTGATACCTTCTCCATGGCCTCATACCAATTGCAGTTATCAAGGAATGACTGGCACATTCAGTCTCCACTGCTGCAATCTCGTGGCTGATTTACAACTACCCTCAGGTTCATAGGCTAGGATCAATCAATTTATTTAGTTCCTTTATTTTGTTAACGGGGAGTTTTCACTGTTGACAGTTCCAGTATCTGTCACTCCACCATTGGTTGATACTTTTGAGCAGGTGATCTGGTGACGGTTGCGATAGTACTTGTTGTTATAGCCACGTTTACACTTGCTGCATCTGAAAGGTTTCAGGTTCTCATGGCTGTGCATATGGTATACAAGGTTGTTCTGGTTGTTGAAACCACGCTGACACAATACACATCTGTAACGAAACCGGCCCTCGTGACTTCGTTCATGGTCCTGCTTTCCTGTCATGGATCTGAACACTTTGCCACAGTATCTGCAAGTTAGACTGTCAGGATTCTGTTTTGTTGCTGACATTTTTTGAGACCTCACATGTTGAAGTGGTGCCTCCACTGATGTCTGCAATGATGGTTTAACAGCTGTCATACTCCCTGCACTGCTGGTTGAGGTCATATACTGTAACAAACAAAATGTTCTTGAATCAAATCCCTTACAGACTCCATTGAATTCCTCCTTGTAGTTTCATTCAGACAAGCACTGCACAATATTTCAGATTCTACCAGCAGTTCAGGCTCGGTTATATAACTCATACAAGAGGATGTGTACAAAAAGCTGACAGTATATATACTTTATGTCAACAGACACACTACAATTTAGGTCAGATCTGTTTTGGAGAAGGGGTGTCCTCCTTACTTCAGAGGCAGGGAAATGTGTATATTGAACATCTATTGTATCAAATGGTGATACATCAGGTATATGAATTTAACAATTATAAAATGTGATCACACTTGCTTTTTAGAGATAGTTTATGAAAACAGACAACAGCAGTCAAACATTGACATCAAGGGCATTTTTTATTATTTCACAATTTTCAGATTGTAACAACTATTTGAAATGTGTAGGAGACAGAAAACATGTAGATCTTTCGTGCAATGCTTACCTCGCATGAATTTTTCATTAATAAATAAAAAGGGTGTATAACGTTATCATTAGTAAATAAATAACAAATTCTAACAGGTCAATTTTGGGGAATGATCAGTGACTACAAGGCAGACCATGTCAGTGAATTATACTAATCAAACCTACTGCTTACTCCACTGGATCTGGATCAGGAGCTGGTAACATGACAGAAGTTGGTAATGTAGGTTTATCTTTTGACTGATTTTTTTCACACCTGTGCCTATGGCGTATGAGGCCTGTTCGCCAGGCAAACTTGGCACCACAGTCAGTGCATATGTAGGACCTCCGTTCATGAACAGTCTGTATGTGATCTGTAACACCTCTCTGATTGCTATACATCTCTTTACAAATGGGACACTGATGTTGTTTCTTCTGCTGACCAGGCGCATTCTTTAAATCATCCTTAACAACCAAAGGTCCACTTGAATACTGCATATTCACATGTTTTGGTACAAATGATGTACTTCTGGGTTTGCCTTTTGTATTGCTAAAACTTCTGCCCCGTAAAGCACTAGTAGGCCTTCGGGCTATTTTGGTGAAAGTTAACGGTTTTGGTTGTGCTGGTGTACCAGAGACTGGCTTGTACAGACTGGCTTCTGATCCTGTGAAGTTGTGACCATGCTGATCCAAGAGTAAAGTGTATCCATCAGGCCCATTATCATTTATTGTAGACAGTTGATCAGCTATTGCATGACTCCCACTGTCAGACCATCCTCTGTCAATAACACCCTGCGGAGAAACCAGACAGGCTGCTAGCACAACCAGAATGACCACCCTCCCACTGGATGGATAGTAACAAATAAAACAGTAAAACATCACTATAGGAAACATTCCCTCACTATCTCATATCAAATCCAATCTTGCTAACACAACAATTTATGACTCTGGGAGCAATAAACAGGGTCATGTCAGCAGGCTGGTCATATCACAATTAAAACCAATATGGATGTACATGTCAAAATGTATCTGTATATATGAAAAAATAAAACACTTAAAACCCATGTGTGCACATATATGTAAACAGGTAGAAGATGATTGCAGTAGTACAGTGAGCATGTGGATAAAAGTAGGTCTTCCCTCCAAATGATGCAAGAGCCACATAATTCTTACATTAATCTCTCAATTTATTCACACACACACCCTCACACGCATATAATCACACAGATTAGATCTAAATTGAGATGCAGATTTTGATGTGGCCTTATCAAGAACCCATTACAGCCTTGACTGGTCCAATGAAGAACTGGCCCAGACCAGGACCAAATCTTAATATAGTCTAGGTTAGGCCAAAATAGACTGGCCCACTATACATATAATATGAACAACCCACAGGCTTTTAGCTTTACAAATTAGGTACATCATCAGTTTTGAAATGCTCAGTCAGTCCTGATTAAATGTAAAGGAACCTTGTGAGGTCGTAATGTTAACAGGGGCAGTCATCAGTGCTCAACCGTACACTCAGTCACTGGTATTTATATTCTTTTAAAAAATTTACATCACAGCCATGGCATACTCCATTCCCTGAATAATATTTTTAAAAACTGTAAATTATTAATATGTATATAGAATACATGAAATAATCTGACGGACTATTTATACAAGACAAAGACTTTGTTTCCATTTTAAATTATTGGCCAGTCATTTCAGAAATTTCTTGTCCAACAGTTACTGACCAGAAAGAGCATCACTTTACCAGCACTTTATTTGATGTTACTGGTAAATAATTCACACCTTGCAACATCGCACCATTACAATAGTATTTAATTAGTATTGTCAAAAACCTTAACTTCACCAGAACTTCTTGTGCTAAAGTGATCTCGTCTTCATTGTAGTAAGCTACCATATCAGGGATCGAAATATAACATTCCCGAGGAAGCTAACTTTGCTGTCGGGAATGCATGGTTTTTGACTCGGAATTCCCGAGCGGGAATGTAGAATTTTTTACTTGACACCGAGCCTGGATACACTAAAAAACATTTGTAGAATTGTTATTACTAAGTCGCGTGAAACGGTTATTTTTTAATTTAGCAGTGAATTCAGAAAGCCAGAATTGTTTAGTATTAATTCGCGATGGTGCACTTGTACCCACATTCATTGTTAAAAAGGCATGTTCCATTGCAAACAGTACCGGAAGCTCGCTTGGTTGAACGGTTGAATACAGGCGTCACCTGCTCCGCGAGTTTACCCAAAATGCCACAAGATTGACCTTTATTCAAATTCCGCCAATTCGATCAGGGAAATATCCTTCCCCCAAACGGCAATGCCAGGAACGGAAGCTGTTTTTTTTCATTCCGTGCACAGAGTACGATTTTAGCGTAATCATCAAGATATTTTACGTTTGAGTATGCTTTTACAAGGAAAGTAACATAGTGCGGGTCTCCCAAATCTCAGTCTCACGGCAGACTAATCGAGCCAATCACAGGTCGCCATTTCTTTTATTTGCATATTTCTACTCTAGAGAGAACGTGTCACATGTTTTAATTTGAATAGGAATTCCCCTAATACTACTCGTGCCTCACGGCCATGTGACCTCGCTGAAGCCCAGTATTATAATACGTTTTAGCCCGGGAATATGCCTTGACGAAAGTGAAATGTTTTTCGTGACTGAACAACTCACTATCGCAGTATAATTCATACGAAAACGTCACAACTCAGAAAAACGGAACTATTCAACTGTCGCCTGTTTTATATTTTCTCGGACCGGGAATCTGTACGTTTAATCGTTTGCAACAAGTCAAAAAAGTATGTTGTGGCGACCGTCACCGCGAGCAGCCAGATTTTCCCGGTCAAACTGACAATGACATAGTTTCCACGGCTACGTAACACGAAAATTTCATGAATCAGGTGTACAGACAAAAAGACTTTCCGTTATGATAATCAGTTTGAATTTTTTTATTGAAATGTTGGTGTCTGTCAAAAAATTATAATAAGGTAGCGCTCGCCGCAAATTTTCAAGGCTCACGAGTCACGTAGGTCACCGGCTATACGCTTATGCATAAATGACATGGAGATGTTACATTTAGTTCCAGTTACCGATTGTTTTTATTTTATTGGGAAAAGAAATTTGGGTGTTTATTCATTTCATACTTGTCAAACAATTACTTCTTTTAGCCACAGACCAGGGCAACGTACGCTGGCACGGCCTACTGCCTAAATTGCCTTGATCTTTTTTCAATTAACGTCGAATAGAGCCTTACATAAATGTATACGCTATGTCTTTTTTTTCGTAAGTTCAGTTTTTCATAACATAATAAGTTTCAATACTGATTTGCCACTTGGAACTTCCTCAATGAGCAACAAATATGATTGTATGTCGGCAGTTTTCAGTCTGCACATCAATGTATACTGTGGATCTTGAGACAAAGGGCTCTCATCAGTTATTTGGGGAGAGCTTACGATTCACCTTTTCATCATAAACCCAGTTCAAACTTTTCTATGGTCAACTTTTCTTTTTATATTCTTTAAATGAAGGCAAATATGCTATACTGTGTGCACAAATAATGGAGCTGGCTGCCTATAATATGTAACGGAATTGATAGGGGTGATTTGAAATGCATGAATGAAAAGGAAAAGCCTGGTTTTTGAAACAGAAAAATGGCTCTAGTTCTAAGTGTTAAATAACAAAAACAGTCATATTTAGTATAACTTGGCAACGCAAAATAATCCATGGCGTGCCTTTTAAAATATTTATTGTATATGGTTTCTCTGTCCAATTAATAGATTTAAGAAAACAAAATATTTAAGATTAACTGTTGTTATGCAGATCCATATAGAACAGATTATGTAAATAAAGATGGGCTCTTCAAATGACAAGGTGTGTTGTTCATTTTACCAATATAACCCAATTCTGTATGGGGGAATGTAACTTTTGAATGAGGAATGTAACAGCACTGCACAGCATTCCCTCTGTAATTTCCATTTCCATTTCTATCCCTGCATATACACACATTTGCTTTCATGCCAAGACTTAATGTATGGTACAGATGGATTATTTGACGTGTATTGTTGACCTCAGACTTTCAATGGCCTTAGGTAGTTCATACTTAACAGGGAGACCTTTTAGCTGCTTTTGCCTGTATCTCAATATAAAAACTAAGTCTTTTTTATGATAATTTTGGAGGACGCCCAGTCACACTGGGCACTTGTGACAATTCATGGCTCAGAAACATGTTAATTGCTTGCCGGAATCAAAGATTTCGGCAAGCATATTGGTCAGTTGCATATGTCTGTTTGTCTGTTTGTCTGTCTGTTTGTTGCTTGCCGGAAATCTTCGATTTCGGCAAGCATATTGCTCAGTTGCGTATGTCTGTTTGTCTGTTTGTTTGTCTGCACTCTCCTGGCCACAATTTTGCCACAATCAACTTGAAACTTACAGGGATGTTGGAAAACATAATTTCTAGGTGCCCTATTGTTTTTGGTTAAAATAGGTCAAAGGTCAAAGGTCAAGGTCACGACAGGTATGGTTAACGGTTTTTGCACTATAACTTCGCCATAAATAGGCTTATCCACTTCTGCAATAGCTCATTTTTTTCGTCATCACCTGGCCTTTCTTTTGACATGTAGCTTACTTAAATTTGCTGTTACCATGGTTACGCAATTTTGGGGAGAAATCATGGAATTTCGTGATATTTTTCAAATTTGCAGCAATCGTACTGATTCTGAGATATTTTATGTAACACAAGAATATCTCGAAATTGTTTTTTCAGATTTTGGAAATGGCCGCCAGGGGGCGTTGCAGATGAAAAAACATGAACATTTGTTTTGGTGCTATACCTCCAGAACTATTAAACATTGGGCCATTTCCATCACAGCACCTTCAACTGGGGTCCATGGGCTTATTTTTGCGCATAGGTGCCAAAGTGCGCTATTGCCAGATTTCTCTACTTTTGGGGTAAAACTTTTGAATTTTGAAAATATGCAGTTTTCAGCTTCTAACTCTGTCACTTTTTATGCTGGAGAGGTCAATTTTTTTGCATCTTGTAGCCCTTGGTGAGTTCTCGGTGATCCAATCAAAAATCTTGCAAAATCTCGCACCGTTTCTCGTCAAACGAGAGTCTTCGAGATTTCATTAAATATGACCTACAGGTTGCATTTTTTTAACAATGGCTTTGAAATTGATATATTTTGTGTTATTTTATAAATATCTCGAAATCAGTTTTTCATTTTTTGGAAATAGCCACCAGGGGGCGTGGTACCTGAAACACTGTAACATATCATTTTTCTGCAATATCTCAAAAAATATTAAACATGACACCATTTTTTTTGTGGTATCTGAAACTAGGAACATTGGCTTATTCCTCCGCACATGTAGCTTTGTACTGCCGTTACCATGGTTACCAAATTTTGGGGTAAAACGTGACAACTTGAAAATACGAAGTTTACCTGCTTCTATCTCTGTAGATATTTGCCATAGAAAGGTCTGGTTTTCGGTGTTAGACAGCATCCGTCTAGTTCTTAGTCATTCAATTGCAAGTCTCGTCATATCTTGCATCCTTTCTCGTGAAACGAGAACACGTGACCATTCAAAGAAATGCCTATAATTCTGTCATTTTTTACGCCACAGACACATGGTCTGCAGCGCCGGATAGCGTCGGACACTCGCAGTCACATTCAGGGGTCGCATTATAAGTCTCGTCAAATCTCGCGCCGTGTTTCACCAAACCACGAAGTCACGTGCCGTCGCCGCAAGTGCCGGCAGGGTCCCTACGGTGGGCGGCCGGCGTGTGCAGCGGTGCGTGACGGCCTTTCCGGGCCCTGTCTATTATCATACATGTTGGAGGCACAGTCACAACTTTATTGCTTGCCGGAAATCTTCGATGTGCAGATGACATTATCAGTTTATGGAGAAGACTCAGAGGGAAAAATAAGCTATAGTTTATGTAATTGAGGCTTTGGGTTTTAGAGATATGGCCAATGTAATGATATCTATGTGAGGGTTGTGTGCAGCGCCCCCGAGGAGCCATATTAAAAAGATGAAAAAACAATTTCGAGATACTAGTGTAGGACTTATGATATGTCAGTTTCAAAAAGATTCCTGCTATAATGTGGCCTTTGGCGCAAGATGAATGAAATCTCGAAATATCTCTATTCACGAGATATTTTACGAGATACTGCAAGACTTGTAATAAAATCTTGTAGTACTAGTTGAATGCTACCTGATGCAAAAAACTAGATCACTCTATCTTTAAAACTGACAAAGTTAGAAAAATAAGATCCCTTATTTTCGAATATCATGACTTTTCCCCAAAAAATTGTAACCATGGTTACGGCAAATTTGAGTCAGCTACACACCAGATGACAGGCCTTGGAATGACGATTAAAATGAGCTATTGTTGAAGTAGCTACGACTAATAGTCACAAAGATATGAAGAAAAAAACGTTTTGAGAAGTTTTGACGACCTTGACCTT
Source organism: Sipunculus nudus (assembly GCA_026874595.1). Taxonomy (NCBI): domain Eukaryota; kingdom Metazoa; phylum Annelida; class Sipuncula; order Golfingiida; family Sipunculidae; genus Sipunculus; species Sipunculus nudus. The sequence goes on along the minus strand of CM049306.1, from coordinate 7,659,715 downwards.
GACCTTTGACCTATTTTAACCAAAAACAATAGGGCACCTAGAAATTATGTTTTCGAACATCCCTGTAAGTTTCAAGGTTATTGTGGCAAAATTGTGGCCAGGAGAGTGGTGACAAACAAACTAGACGACCAGAGGTCGAACACTTGCCGGAAGTTGAAATGACAGACAGATGGACAGACAGAACATATTGTGGGGTTTCTATTATTTGAATGATCCTCAGCGTTTGCTGAGAAGTTGTAGCCTGTAAAATGACATATCAGACAAAACAACGAGGAAGCAGACAAAGCTGACCACAAAAGACTAACAGACAAACATACTGACACATCTGTGATAACAGATTACCAGACAAAAGTGCCGAAGGCAAAGAAGAGCAAAATTAGCGATGGTTTATGTAGATAAGGTTTATAATTTTTAAATAAACAAACAGACAGACAGACAGACAAACAGACATACGCAACTGACCAATATGCTTGCCGAAATCTTTGATTCCGGCAAGCAACAAACTAGACGACCAGAGGTCGAGCGCTTGCCGGAAGTTGAAATGACAGACAGACGGACAGACAGAACATATTGTGGGTTTTCTATTATTTGAATGACCCTCAGCGTTTGCTGAGAAGTTGTGGCCTGTAAAATGACATATCAGACAAAGCAACGAGGAAGCAGACAAAGCTGACAACAAAAGACGAACAGACAGACATACTGTCACATCTGTGATAACAGATTACAGACAAAAGCGCCAAAGGTGAAGAAGAGCAAAATTAGCGATAGTTTATGTAGGTAAGGTTTATAATTTTGGAGAGATAGCAAAACATGATATGTTGGGGAGGTGAAGGTGCAGCGCCCCCTAGTGGCTATATCCGGAAAATGAAAAATCTGTTTTGAGATATTAGTGTAACACATAATATGCATCAGTTTTCAAATGCTTCTTTAAAAACTGTGGCCTGTAGAATGCTATATGTGAGACGCAAGAACCAGCAAGCAGGCAAATTTGAGGACAACTGACAAACAGACGGACACACTGACAAAGTGACACAAGATTGAGACCAGATGACATTATCAGTTTATGGAGAAGACTCAGAGGAAAAAAATAAGCTATAGTTTATGTAAATGAGGCTTTGGGTTTTAGAGATATGGCCAATGTAATGATATGTGTGTGAGGGTCGTTTGCAGTGCCCCCTAGCAGCCATATTCAAAAAATGAAAAAACAATTTCGAGATACTAGTGTAGGACTTATGATATGTCAGTTTCAAAAAGATTCCTGCAATAATGTGGCCTTTGGCGCAAGATGAATGAAATCTCGAAATATCTCTATTCACGAGATATTTTACGAGATACTGCAAGACTTTAATAAAATCTTGTAGTACTAGTTAAATGCTACCTGATGCAATATCCTGACTTTTCCCCAAAAATTTGTAACCATGGTTACAGCAAATTTGAGTCAGCTACACACCAGATGACAGGCCTTGGAACGACGATTAAAATGAGCTATTGTTGAAGTAGATACGACTGAAAGTCACACAGATATGGAGAAAAAACCGTTTTAAGAAGTTTTGACGACCTTGACCTTGACCTTTCACTTATATTAACCAAAAACAAAAGGGCACCTAGAAATTATCTTTTTCATCATCCCTGAAAGTTTCAAGGTTATTGTGGCAAAATTGTGGCCAGGAGAGTGGTGACAAACAAACAAGAACCAGCAAGAAGGCGAATTTGAGGACAACTGACAAACAGACGGACACACTGACAAAGTGACTCAAGATTGAGTCCAGATGACTACTCCAGATTATGGAGACGACTCAAAGGAAGAAAAAAGCTACAGTCTATGTAACTGAGGTTTATAGTTTTGGAGATATTGCCAAAGCATGATATGTTGGGAGAGGTTAGAGTTCAGCGCCCCCTAGCGGCCATATCCGGAAAATGAAAAATTGGTTTCGAGATATTAGTGTAAGACTTAAGATGTAATAGTTTCAAAAGGATTCTTTCAAAACTGTGGCCTGTAGAATGCTATATGTGAGACGCAAGAGCAAGCAGGCGAATTTGAGGAAAACTGACAAACAGACGGACACAATGACAAAGTGACTCAAGATTGAGTCCAGATGACTACTCCAGATTATGGAGACGACTCAAAGGAAGAAAAAAGCTACAGTCTATGTAACTGAGGTTTATAGTTTTGGAGATATTGCCAAAGCATGATATGTTGGGAGAGGTTCGAGTTCAGCGCCCCCTAGCGGCCATATCCGGAAAATGAAAAATTGGTTTCGAGATATTAGTGTAAGACTTAAGATGTAATAGTTTCAAAAGGATTCTTTCAAAACTGTGGCCTGTAGAATGCTATATGTGAGACGCAAGAGCAAGCAGGCGAATTTGAGGAAAACTGACAAACAGACGGACACAATGACAAAGTGACTCAAGATTGAGTCCAGATGACTACTCCAGATTATGGAGACGACTCAAAGGAAGAAAAAAGCTACAGTCTATGTAACTGAGGTTTATAGTTTTGGAGATATTGCCAAAGCATGATATGTTGGGAGAGGTTCGAGTTCAGCGCCCCCTAGCGGCCATATCCGGAAAATGAAAAATTGGTTTCGAGATATTAGTGTAAGACTTAAGATGTAATAGTTTCAAAAGGATTCTTTCAAAACTGTCAAGCACAATTTTGCCACAATAACCTTGAAACTTACAGGGATGATGAAAAACATAATTTCTAGGTGTCCTTTTGTTTCTGGCCAAAATAGGTCAAAGGTCAAGATCAAGGTCGTCAAAACTTCTCAAAAGGGTTTTTTCTTCATATCTTTGTGACTATTAGTCGTATCTACTTCAACGATAGCTCATTTTAATCGTCATTCCAAGGCCTGTCATCTGGTGTGTAGCTGACACAAATTTGCCGTAACCATGGTTACGAATTTTGGGGGAAAGTCATGATATTTGAAAATAAGGGGTCTTATTTTTCCAACTTTGTCAGTTTTAAAGCTAGAGTGATCTAGTTTTTTGCATCAAGTAGCATTCAACTAGTAATACAAGATTTTATTACAAGTCTTGCAGTATCTCGTAAAATATCTCGTGAATAGAGATATTTCGAGATTTCATTCATCTTGCGTCAAAGGCCACATTATTGCAGGAACCTTTTTGAAACTGTCAAATCATAGGTCCTACACTAGTATCTCGAAATTGTTTTTTCATTTTTTGAATATGGCTGCTAGGGGGCGCTGCACACAACCCTCACACACATATCATTACATTGGCCATATCTCTAAAACCCAAAGCCTACATTACATAAACTATAGCTTATTTTTTCCCTCTGAGTCTTCTCCATAAACTGATAATGTCATCTGGTCTCAATGTTGTGTCACTTTGTCAGTGTGTCTGTCTGTTTGTCAGTTGTCCTCAAATTCGCCTGCTTGCTCTTGCGTCTCACATATAGCATACAGGCCACAGTTTTGAAAGAATCCTTTTGAAACTATTACATCTTAAGTCTTACACTAATATCTCAAAACAAATTTTCCATTTTCCGGATATCGCCGCTAGGGGGCGCTGAACTCGAACCTCTCCCAACATATCATGCTTTGGCAATATCTCCAAAACTATAAACCTCAGTTACATAGACTGTAGCTTTTTTCTTCCTTTGAGTCGTCTCCATAACCTGGAGTAGTCATCTGGACTCAATCTTGAGTCACTTTGTCATTGTGTCCGTCTGTTTGTCAGTTGTCCTAAAATTCGCCTGCTTGCTGGTTCTTGCGTCTCACATATAGCATTCTATAGGCCACAGTTTTGATGAAATCATTTTGAAACTATTACACCTTATGTCTTACACTAATATCTAGAAAATAAATTTTTCATTTTCCGGATATGGCCACACTTGGGCGCTGCACACGACCCTCGCACACATACCAATGTATTGGCCATATCTGTACACCCAAAGCCTCAGTTACAAAACTAAAGCTTATTTTCTTCCTTTGAGTCTTCTGCATAACCTGATTAAGGCATCTGGTTTCAATCTTCTGTCACTTTGTCAGTGTGTCCATCTGTTTGTACGTTATCCTCAAAGTCGCCTGCTTGCTGGTTCTTACGCCTTACATATAGCATTCTACAGGCCACAGCTTTGACGGAATCCTTTTGAAACTGGGACATCTTATGTCATACACTAATAATACGAAACGCATTTGTCATCTTCGGAATATGTCCGCTAGAGGGCGCTACAGTCGATAATTAATTCGCCATACCTCCAAAACTATAAATCTAAATTACATAAATTATAACTCATTTTCTTCCTTTGAATCTTCTCCATAACTAGGTAAAGTCATCTGGTGTCAATCTTGTCTCACAAAGTCAGTATGTCTGTCTGTTCGTCTTTTGTTGTCAGCTTTGTCTGCTTGCCTGTTCTTTTGTCTAATATGTCATTCTACAGGCCACATATTCTCAGCAATGTCCCTGAGAGTCATTCCATTAATAGAAAACCGACAATATGTTCTGTCTGTCCGTCTGTGTTACACTTCTGATTTCCGGCAAGCGTTCGACCTATGGTCGTCTAGTTTGTTTGTTTGTTTGTTTGATTGTTTGTTTGTTGCTTGCCGGAAATCTTCGATTTCGGCAAGCATGTTCGTCAGTTGAGTATGTCTGTTTGTCTCTTTGTCTGTTTGTTGCTTGCCGGAATCAGAGATTTCGACATGTATGTTGATCAGTTCCGTTTGTTTGTTTGTCTGTATGTCCCCACTCTACAGGCCACAATTTTGCACCAATCGTCCTGATACTTATAGATAGAGTGTATAATCGGTTCTTCTCGGAGCCTATTGTTTTTGGTCATGATCGGTCAAGGGTCAAGGTCAGGGTCACCAAAAAGCTCAAAAACGGTTTTTTCTTCATACCTTCGTCAAAAATAGCCGTAGGCACCTAATCTGTAGCCCGTTTTATTTGCCACTGCATGGCCACTTCCAACACTGCAAAATTGCCTCATTTCGCTGTTACCATGGTTACGCAATATTGGGGAGAAATCATGGAATTTCGTGATATTTTTCAAATTTGCAGCAATTTTACTGATTCTGAGATATTTTATGTAACATAAGAATATCTCGAAACGGGTTTTTCAGATTTTGGAAATGGCCGCCAGGGGGCGTTGCAGATGAAAAAACATGAAAATTTGTTTTGGTGCTATACCTCCAGAACTATTAAACATTGGGCCATTTCCATCACAGCACCTTAAACTAGGGTCCATGGGCTTATTTTTGCGCATAGGTGCCAAAGTGCGCTATTGCCAGATTTTTCTATTTTTGGGGTAAAACCTTTGAATTTTGAAAATATGCAGTTTTCAGCTTCTAACTCTGTCAGTTTTTATGCTAGAGAGGTCAAAATTTTTGCATCTTGTAGCCCTTGGTGAGTTCTCGGTGATCCAACCAAAAATCTTGCAAAATCTCGCACCGTTTCTCGTCGAATGAGATTTCACGATTTCACGGTGACATGCCCTATAGGCCACAGATATGCAGGCATCCGTTTGAAACTGATACATGTTACGTCATACACTAATATCTCGAAAGCAATTGTTCAGTTTTTGGAAAATTACCGCTAGGGGGCGCTGCACTGCAACCCCGTACCTACTATCATTGTTTAACCATATCTCCAAAACTACACATTTTAGGTACATAAACTGTACACCATATGAATTGGCGTTTCATGGCCTTTCTGCCCATGACCTCTTTTGTTTAATCATACACGGTCCCCGCAAATTTTAGCAACTTTGTAAAAATTAAAACCCGCATGCACAAATACATATGCCATCACGCATGCATGCACGCGTTTTAGTATGAAAGACAGACACGCTTTCCCGTGACTGCAAAAATTATAGCGTTCGCCGTATAAAATAAGTGACCACAGGCACTCTTTGCGGGCCGGTTTGCCATTTCTGTCGCGTTATAGTTTATTGCTTGCCGGAATCAGAGATTTCGACAAGTATGTTGATCAGTTCCGTTTGTTTGTTTGTCTGTATGTCCCCGCTCTACAGGCCACAATTTTGCACCAATCGTCCTGATACTTATAGATAGAGTGTATAATCGGTTCTTCTCGGAGCCTATTGTTTTTGGTCATGATCGGTCAAGGGTCAAGGTCAGGGTCACCAAAAAGCTCAAAAACGGTTTTTTCTTCATACCTTCGTCAAAAATAGCCGTAGGCACCTAATCTGTAGCCCGTTTTATTTGCCACTGCATGGCCACTTCCAACACTGCAAAATTGCCTCATTTCGCTGTTACCATGGTTACGCAATTTTGGGGAGAAATCATGGAATTTCGTGATATTTTTCAAATTTGCAGCAATTTTACTGATTCTGAGATATTTTATGTAACATAAGAATATCTCGAAACGGGTTTTTCAGATTTTGGAAATGGCCGCCAGGGGGCGTTGCAGATGAAAAAACATGAAAATTTGTTTTGGTGCTATACCTCCAGAACTATTAAACATTGGGACATTTCCATCACAGCACCTTAAACTAGGGTCCATGGGCTTATTTTTGCGCATAGGTGCCAAAGTGCGCTATTGCCAGATTTCTCTATTTTTGGGGTAAAACCTTTGAATTTTGAAAATATGCAGTTTTCAGCTTCTAACTCTGTCAGTTTTTATGCTAGAGAGGTCAAAATTTTTGCATCTTGTAGCCCTTGGTGAGTTCTCGGTGATCCAACCAAAAATCTTGCAAAATCTCGCACCGTTTCTCGTCGAATGAGATTTCGCGATTTCACGGTGACATGCCCTATAGGCCACAGATATGCAGGCATCCGTTTGAAACTGATACATGTTACGTCATACACTAATATCTCGAAAGCAATTGTTCAGTTTTTGGAAAATTACCGCTAGGGGGCGCTGCACTGCAACCCCGTACCTACTATCATTGTTTAACCATATCTCCAAAACTACACATTTTAGGTACATAAACTGTACACCATATGAATTGGCGTTTCATGGCCTTTCTGCCCATGACCTCTTTTGTTTAATCATACACGGTCCCCGCAAATTTTAGCAACTTTGTAAAAATTAAAACCCGCATGCACAAATACATATGCCATCACGCATGCATGCACGCGTTTTAGTATGAAAGACAGACACGCTTTCCCGTGACTGCAAAAATTATAGCGTTCGCCGTATAAAATAAGTGACCACAGGCACTCTTTGCGGGCCGGTTTGCCATTTATGTCGCGTTATAGTTTATTGCTTGCCGGAATCAGAGATTTCGACAAGTATGTTGATCAGTTCCGTTTGTTTGTTTGTCTGTATGTCCCTGCTCTACAGGCCACAATTTTGCACCAATCGTCCTGATACTTATAGATAGAGTGTATAATCGGTTCTTCTCGGAGCCTATTGTTTTTGGTCATGATCGGTCAAGGGTCAAGGTCAGGGTCACCAAAAAGCTCAAAAACGGTTTTTTCTTCATACCTTCGTCAAAAATAGCCGTAGGCACCTAATCTGTAGCCCGTTTTATTTGCCACTGCATGGCCACTTCCAACACTGCAAAATTGCCTCATTTCGCTGTTACCATGGTTACGCAATTTTGGGGAGAAATCATGGAATTTCGTGATATTTTTCAAATTTGCAGCAATTTTACTGATTCTGAGATATTTTATGTAACATAAGAATATCTCGAAACGGGTTTTTCAGATTTTGGAAATGGCCGCCAGGGGGCGTTGCAGATGAAAAAACATGAAAATTTGTTTTGGTGCTATACCTCCAGAACTATTAAACATTGGGCCATTTCCATCACAGCACCTTAAACTAGGGTCCATGGGCTTATTTTTGCGCATAGGTGCCAAAGTGCGCTATTGCCAGATTTCTCTATTTTTGGGGTAAAACCTTTGAATTTTGAAAATATGCAGTTTTCAGCTTCTAACTCTGTCAGTTTTTATGCTAGAGAGGTCAAAATTTTTGCATCTTGTAGCCCTTGGTGAGTTCTCGGTGATCCAACCAAAAATCTTGCAAAATCTCGCACCGTTTCTCGTCGAATGAGATTTCGCGATTTCACGGTGACATGCCCTATAGGCCACAGATATGCAGGCATCCGTTTGAAACTGATACATGTTACGTCATACACTAATATCTCGAAAGCAATTGTTCAGTTTTTGGAAAATTACCGCTAGGGGGCGCTGCACTGCAACCCCGTACCTACTATCATTGTTTAACCATATCTCCAAAACTACACATTTTAGGTACATAAACTGTACACCATATGAATTGGCGTTTCATGGCCTTTCTGCCCATGACCTCTTTTGTTTAATCATACACGGTCCCCGCAAATTTTAGCAACTTTGTAAAAATTAAAACCCGCATGCACAAATACATATGCCATCACGCATGCATGCACGCGTTTTAGTATGAAAGACAGACACGCTTTCCCGTGACTGCAAAAATTATAGCGTTCGCCGTATAAAATAAGTGACCACAGGCACTCTTTGCGGGCCGGTTTGCCATTTCTGTCGCGTTATAGTTTATTGCTTGCCGGAATCAGAGATTTCGACAAGTATGTTGATCAGTTCCGTTTGTTTGTTTGTCTGTATGTCCCCGCTCTACAGGCCACAATTTTGCACCAATCGTCCTGATACTTATAGATAGAGTGTATAATCGGTTCTTCTCGGAGCCTATTGTTTTTGGTCATGATCGGTCAAGGGTCAAGGTCAGGGTCACCAAAAAGCTCAAAAACGGTTTTTTCTTCATACCTTCGTCAAAAATAGCCGTAGGCACCTAATCTGTAGCCCGTTTTATTTGCCACTGCATGGCCACTTCCAACACTGCAAAATTGCCTCATTTCACTGTTACCATGGTTACGCAATTTTGGGGAGAAATCATGGAATTTCGTGATATTTTTCAAATTTGCAGCAATTTTACTGATTCTGAGATATTTTATGTAACATAAGAATATCTCGAAACGGGTTTTTCAGATTTTGGAAATGGCCGCCAGGGGGCGTTGCAGATGAAAAAACATGAAAATTTGTTTTGGTGCTATACCTCCAGAACTATTAAACATTGGGCCATTTCCATCACAGCACCTTAAACTAGGGTCCATGGGCTTATTTTTGCGCATAGGTGCCAAAGTGCGCTATTGCCAGATTTCTCTATTTTTGGGGTAAAACCTTTGAATTTTGAAAATATGCAGTTTTCAGCTTCTAACTCTGTCAGTTTTTATGCTAGAGAGGTCAAAATTTTTGCATCTTGTAGCCCTTGGTGAGTTCTCGGTGATCCAACCAAAAATCTTGCAAAATCTCGCACCGTTTCTCGTCGAATGAGATTTCGCGATTTCACGGTGACATGCCCTATAGGCCACAGATATGCAGGCATCCGTTTGAAACTGATACATGTTACGTCATACACTAATATCTCGAAAGCAATTGTTCAGTTTTTGGAAAATTACCGCTAGGGGGCGCTGCACTGCAACCCCGTACCTACTATCATTGTTTAACCATATCTCCAAAACTACACATTTTAGGTACATAAACTGTACACCATATGAATTGGCGTTTCATGGCCTTTCTGCCCATGACCTCTTTTGTTTAATCATACACGGTCCCCGCAAATTTTAGCAACTTTGTAAAAATTAAAACCCGCATGCACAAATACATATGCCATCACGCATGCATGCACGCGTTTTAGTATGAAAGACAGACACGCTTTCCCGTGACTGCAAAAATTATAGCGTTCGCCGTATAAAATAAGTGACCACAGGCACTCTTTGCGGGCCGGTTTGCCATTTCTGTCGCGTTATAGTTTATTGCTTGCCGGAATCAGAGATTTCGACAAGTATGTTGATCAGTTCCGTTTGTTTGTTTGTCTGTATGTCCCCGCTCTACAGGCCACAATTTTGCACCAATCGTCCTGATACTTATAGATAGAGTGTATAATCGGTTCTTCTCGGAGCCTATTGTTTTTGGTCATGATCGGTCAAGGGTCAAGGTCAGGGTCACCAAAAAGCTCAAAAACGGTTTTTTCTTCATACCTTCGTCAAAAATAGCCGTAGGCACCTAATCTGTAGCCCGTTTTATTTGCCACTGCATGGCCACTTCCAACACTGCAAAATTGCCTCATTTCGCTGTTACCATGGTTACGCAATTTTGGGGAGAAATCATGGAATTTCGTGATATTTTTCAAATTTGCAGCAATTTTACTGATTCTGAGATATTTTATGTAACATAAGAATATCTCGAAACGGGTTTTTCAGATTTTGGAAATGGCCGCCAGGGGGCGTTGCAGATGAAAAAACATGAAAATTTGTTTTGGTGCTATACCTCCAGAACTATTAAACATTGGGACATTTCCATCACAGCACCTTAAACTAGGGTCCATGGGCTTATTTTTGCGCATAGGTGCCAAAGTGCGCTATTGCCAGATTTCTCTATTTTTGGGGTAAAACCTTTGAATTTTGAAAATATGCAGTTTTCAGCTTCTAACTCTGTCAGTTTTTATGCTAGAGAGGTCAAAATTTTTGCATCTTGTAGCCCTTGGTGAGTTCTCGGTGATCCAACCAAAAATCTTGCAAAATCTCGCACCGTTTCTCGTCGAATGAGATTTCGCGATTTCACGGTGACATGCCCTATAGGCCACAGATATGCAGGCATCCGTTTGAAACTGATACATGTTACGTCATACACTAATATCTCGAAAGCAATTGTTCAGTTTTTGGAAAATTACCGCTAGGGGGCGCTGCACTGCAACCCCGTACCTACTATCATTGTTTAACCATATCTCCAAAACTACACATTTTAGGTACATAAACTGTACACCATATGAATTGGCGTTTCATGGCCTTTCTGCCCATGACCTCTTTTGTTTAATCATACACGGTCCCCGCAAATTTTAGCAACTTTGTAAAAATTAAAACCCGCATGCACAAATACATATGCCATCACGCATGCATGCACGCGTTTTAGTATGAAAGACAGACACGCTTTCCCGTGACTGCAAAAATTATAGCGTTCGCCGTATAAAATAAGTGACCACAGGCACTCTTTGCGGGCCGGTTTGCCATTTCTGTCGCGTTATAGTTTATTGCTTGCCGGAATCAGAGATTTCGACAAGTATGTTGATCAGTTCCGTTTGTTTGTTTGTCTGTATGTCCCCGCTCTACAGGCCACAATTTTGCACCAATCGTCCTGATACTTATAGATAGAGTGTATAATCGGTTCTTCTCGGAGCCTATTGTTTTTGGTCATGATCGGTCAAGGGTCAAGGTCAGGGTCACCAAAAAGCTCAAAAACGGTTTTTTCTTCATACCTTCGTCAAAAATAGCCGTAGGCACCTAATCTGTAGCCCGTTTTATTTGCCACTGCATGGCCACTTCCAACACTGCAAAATTGCCTCATTTCGCTGTTACCATGGTTACGCAATTTTGGGGAGAAATCATGGAATTTCGTGATATTTTTCAAATTTGCAGCAATTTTACTGATTCTGAGATATTTTATGTAACATAAGAATATCTCGAAACGGGTTTTTCAGATTTTGGAAATGGCCGCCAGGGGGCGTTGCAGATGAAAAAACATGAAAATTTGTTTTGGTGCTATACCTCCAGAACTATTAAACATTGGGACATTTCCATCACAGCACCTTAAACTAGGGTCCATGGGCTTATTTTTGCGCATAGGTGCCAAAGTGCGCTATTGCCAGATTTCTCTATTTTTGGGGTAAAACCTTTGAATTTTGAAAATATGCAGTTTTCAGCTTCTAACTCTGTCAGTTTTTATGCTAGAGAGGTCAAAATTTTTGCATCTTGTAGCCCTTGGTGAGTTCTCGGTGATCCAACCAAAAATCTTGCAAAATCTCGCACCGTTTCTCGTCGAATGAGATTTCGCGATTTCACGGTGACATGCCCTATAGGCCACAGATATGCAGGCATCCGTTTGAAACTGATACATGTTACGTCATACACTAATATCTCGAAAGCAATTGTTCAGTTTTTGGAAAATTACCGCTAGGGGGCGCTGCACTGCAACCCCGTACCTACTATCATTGTTTAACCATATCTCCAAAACTACACATTTTAGGTACATAAACTGTACACCATATGAATTGGCGTTTCATGGCCTTTCTGCCCATGACCTCTTTTGTTTAATCATACACGGTCCCCGCAAATTTTAGCAACTTTGTAAAAATTAAAACCCGCATGCACAAATACATATGCCATCACGCATGCATGCACGCGTTTTAGTATGAAAGACAGACACGCTTTCCCGTGACTGCAAAAATTATAGCGTTCGCCGTATAAAATAAGTGACCACAGGCACTCTTTGCGGGCCGGTTTGCCATTTCTGTCGCGTTATAGTTTATTGCTTGCCGGAATCAGAGATTTCGACAAGTATGTTGATCAGTTCCGTTTGTTTGTTTGTCTGTATGTCCCCGCTCTACAGGCCACAATTTTGCACCAATCGTCCTGATACTTATAGATAGAGTGTATAATCGGTTCTTCTCGGAGCCTATTGTTTTTGGTCATGATCGGTCAAGGGTCAAGGTCAGGGTCACCAAAAAGCTCAAAAACGGTTTTTTCTTCATACCTTCGTCAAAAATAGCCGTAGGCACCTAATCTGTAGCCCGTTTTATTTGCCACTGCATGGCCACTTCCAACACTGCAAAATTGCCTCATTTCGCTGTTACCATGGTTACGCAATTTTGGGGAGAAATCATGGAATTTCGTGATATTTTTCAAATTTGCAGCAATTTTACTGATTCTGAGATATTTTATGTAACATAAGAATATCTCGAAACGGGTTTTTCAGATTTTGGAAATGGCCGCCATGGGGCGTTGCAGATGAAAAAACATGAAAATTTGTTTTGGTGCTATACCTCCAGAACTATTAAACATTGGGCCATTTCCATCACAGCACCTTAAACTAGGGTCCATGGGCTTATTTTTGCGCATAGGTGCCAAAGTGCGCTATTGCCAGATTTCTCTATTTTTGGGGTAAAACCTTTGAATTTTGAAAATATGCAGTTTTCAGCTTCTAACTCTGTCAGTTTTTATGCTAGAGAGGTCAAAATTTTTGCATCTTGTAGCCCTTGGTGAGTTCTTGGTGATCCAACCAAAAATCTTGCAAAATCTCGCACCGTTTCTCGTCGAATGAGATTTCGCGATTTCACGGTGACATGCCCTATAGGCCACAGATATGCAGGCATCCGTTTGAAACTGATACATGTTACGTCATACACTAATATCTCGAAAGCAATTGTTCAGTTTTTGGAAAATTACCGCTAGGGGGCGCTGCACTGCAACCCCGTACCTACTATCATTGTTTAACCATATCTCCAAAACTACACATTTTAGGTACATAAACTGTACACCATATGAATTGGCGTTTCATGGCCTTTCTGCCCATGACCTCTTTTGTTTAATCATACACGGTCCCCGCAAATTTTAGCAACTTTGTAAAAATTAAAACCCGCATGCACAAATACATATGCCATCACGCATGCATGCACGCGTTTTAGTATGAAAGACAGACACGCTTTCCCGTGACTGCAAAAATTATAGCGTTCGCCGTATAAAATAAGTGACCACAGGCACTCTTTGCGGGCCGGTTTGCCATTTCTGTCGCGTTATAGTTTATTGCTTGCCGGAATCAGAGATTTCGACAAGTATGTTGATCAGTTCCGTTTGTTTGTTTGTCTGTATGTCCCCGCTCTACAGGCCACAATTTTGCACCAATCGTCCTGATACTTATAGATAGAGTGTATAATCGGTTCTTCTCGGAGCCTATTGTTTTTGGTCATGATCGGTCAAGGGTCAAGGTCAGGGTCACCAAAAAGCTCAAAAACGGTTTTTTCTTCATACCTTCGTCAAAAATAGCCGTAGGCACCTAATCTGTAGCCCGTTTTATTTGCCACTGCATGGCCACTTCCAACACTGCAAAATTGCCTCATTTCGCTGTTACCATGGTTACGCAATTTTGGGGAGAAATCATGGAATTTCGTGATATTTTTCAAATTTGCAGCAATTTTACTGATTCTGAGATATTTTATGTAACATAAGAATATCTCGAAACGGGTTTTTCAGATTTTGGAAATGGCCGCCAGGGGGCGTTGCAGATGAAAAAACATGAAAATTTGTTTTGGTGCTATACCTCCAGAACTATTAAACATTGGGCCATTTCCATCACAGCACCTTAAACTAGGGTCCATGGGCTTATTTTTGCGCATAGGTGCCAAAGTGCGCTATTGCCAGATTTCTCTATTTTTGGGGTAAAACCTTTGAATTTTGAAAATATGCAGTTTTCAGCTTCTAACTCTGTCAGTTTTTATGCTAGAGAGGTCAAAATTTTTGCATCTTGTAGCCCTTGGTGAGTTCTCGGTGATCCAACCAAAAATCTTGCAAAATCTCGCACCGTTTCTCGTCGAATGAGATTTCGCGATTTCACGGTGACATGCCCTATAGGCCACAGATATGCAGGCATCCGTTTGAAACTGATACATGTTACGTCATACACTAATATCTCGAAAGCAATTGTTCAGTTTTTGGAAAATTACCGCTAGGGGGCGCTGCACTGCAACCCCGTACCTACTCTCATTGTTTAACCATATCTCCAAAACTACACATTTTAGGTACATAAACTGTACACCATATGAATTGGCGTTTCATGGCCTTTCTGCCCATGACCTCTTTTGTTTAATCATACACGGTCCCCGCAAATTTTAGCAACTTTGTAAAAATTAAAACCCGCATGCACAAATACATATGCCATCACGCATGCATGCACGCGTTTTAGTATGAAAGACAGACACGCTTTCCCGTGACTGCAAAAATTATAGCGTTCGCCGTATAAAATAAGTGACCACAGGCACTCTTTGCGGGCCGGTTTGCCATTTCTGTCGCGTTATAGTTTATTGCTTGCCGGAATCAGAGATTTCGACAAGTATGTTGATCAGTTCCGTTTGTTTGTTTGTCTGTATGTCCCCGCTCTACAGGCCACAATTTTGCACCAATCGTCCTGATACTTATAGATAGAGTGTATAATCGGTTCTTCTCGGAGCCTATTGTTTTTGGTCATGATCGGTCAAGGGTCAAGGTCAGGGTCACCAAAAAGCTCAAAAACGGTTTTTTCTTCATACCTTCGTCAAAAATAGCCGTAGGCACCTAATCTGTAGCCCGTTTTATTTGCCACTGCATGGCCACTTCCAACACTGCAAAATTGCCTCATTTCGCTGTTACCATGGTTACGCAATTTTGGGGAGAAATCATGGAATTTCGTGATATTTTTCAAATTTGCAGCAATTTTACTGATTCTGAGATATTTTATGTAACATAAGAATATCTCGAAACGGGTTTTTCAGATTTTGGAAATGGCCGCCAGGGGGCGTTGCAGATGAAAAAACATGAAAATTTGTTTTGGTGCTATACCTCCAGAACTATTAAACATTAGGCCATTTCCATCACAGCACCTTAAACTAGGGTCCATGGGCTTATTTTTGCGCATAGGTGCCAAAGTGCGCTATTGCCAGATTTCTCTATTTTTGGGGTAAAACCTTTGAATTTTGAAAATATGCAGTTTTCAGTTTCTAACTCTGTCAGTTTTTATGCTAGAGAGGTCAAAATTTTTGCATCTTGTAGCCCTTGGTGAGTTCTCGGTGATCCAACCAAAAATCTTGCAAAATCTCGCACCGTTTCTCGTCGAATGAGATTTCGCGATTTCACGGTGACATGCCCTATAGGCCACAGATATGCAGGCATCCTTTTGAAACTGATATATACCACGAAGACACGTGCAATTGCCGCAAGTGGCGACAGGGTCCTTACGGTGGGCAGGCGGCGTGTGCAGCGTTGCGTGTCGGCCTTTCTGGGCCCTATCTATTATCATACATGTTGGAGGCACAGTCCAGACTTTATTACTTGTATTACTTGCCGGAAATCTTCGATTTTCGAAAGCATGTTGGTCACCCGTGTATGTTTGTTCCTTCATCTTATGTATTTTACTAATATCTCAAAAATTTTTTTCATTTTCCCGATATGGCCGCTAGGGGGCGCTGCACTTGACCCTTCCAAAAAAAATCAGTTTTTGAACATATTTCCGTAAGAGTAAACCTATATTACACAAACTATAGCTTATTTTCTTTCTCTTGGTCTTCTTCAAAACATTGTCAAGTCACCTGGTGTCCATCTAGTGTCACTTTGTCAGTATGTCTGTCTGTTTGTCATTTATCCTCATATTCGCCTGCTTGCTAGTTTTTGCACTTTAGATATAGTAATCAACAAGTCAGATATGTGGACGAATCCTTTTGAAACTATTACATCTTATGTCATACACTAATATCAGGATATGTCCACTAGAGGGCGCTGCAGTCGAACATATCCAGTATATCATTATTTGGCCATATCTCCAAAATTATAAGCCTCAATTACATAAACTATAGCTTATTTTCTTCCTCTGAGTCTTCTCCATAACCTGATTAAGTCATCTTGTCTCCATCTTGTGTCCCTTTGTAAGTTTGTCTGTTTGTTTGTCAGTTGTCCTCAAATTCGCCGGCTTTTTGGTTCTTGAGTCTCACTGATAGCATTCTACAGGCCACCGTTTTGAAAGGATCATTTTTAGCTCAGCTGACTTTCAGTCATGCTGGGCTATAGCGATGGGTCTTTGTCCGTCGTCCTTCCATCTGTCCATCCTGCTGACCGGCCGTCCGTCTGTTAGCAGGGCACAAATCGTAACTGTACGGGCTAGGGTCATGAACCCTATGTAGTCTTAGAGGTTCTAAAATGATCTCCTTGTAAACCTGAAATTAGGTCACTGACCTATATTCTCGAAGTTACAGGGTGTGTATGCACCCCCCAGAAATAATTCTTTTAGCTAAAATTTTCATCCAAAAACTTCCATCTTTCACATACAGCTCATCTACCAACAGGGGAAGAACCATAATTATTTTGAAGTCAACAGGTCAAAGGTCAAGGTCACAGGAGTCCCTTTATTTAATGCCTGTGGATGCATTTTAAGCCAAATCTTTCATCCCAATTCTTTGAATTTTTACATATATTTCACCTTCTAAGAGGGAGAAGAATCCTATAGATTTTTAGGTCACAAGATCAAAGATCAGGGTCACAGGATCCAATTTTTTTAAAAGGTTGTGAAAACATTTCAAGCTAGACATTTCATTCCAAACTTCCCAGCACTGATATCGCTTCTCTGCCAACAGGGGAACAGACCTGTTGAATTTGAGGTCAAAGGTGAAGTTCACTGCACCCACTTTTTGTGTGGAGTCATTTTCAGGAAACTTTTCAATCTATACCTTCCATTTGTCATATATGGCTGACCTACCAATAGGGGAAGAAGCCTATCGATGTCGAGTTCAAAAGGTCAAAGGTCAAGGATACATTACTTAATTATTCTAAATGGTTGTGAACATTTTGCAAGTGAAACTGTTCAACCCAAACCTTCAGTCTTTCACATATGCCATATCTATGCATCACTCAATTTTGTTCAAACTTCATATTTATAAGCACCCGTTTCTCAATAATTCTTGCATGGATTTCCTTGATTTTTGCTATATATTTTGATCTTATATTTGCCCTTTTTGTTGTTTCTTTTGAGACTGACAGGTATCAAGCAAGCTATGGGAATAGTTGCCGATAGCTTAACAATCATTCATTTTTCCTAAGACCATCAAGTCACTGTGTTTTAACCAGACATAGGTGATGTATATTTCTGTTGTCGTAGAAAATTTCAAAATATTGGCAAATTGGTTCTTCAAAATGTGACTGGAAGTTGTGAATCTCAGCCCATGATGTGGCAGGTCATGCTTGGCAGCTGAGCGTCATGACCCATGGGTCACTTGTTAAACTATTACATCTTACATCTTACAGTAATATCTCGAAACAGATTATTCATTTTCTGGATATTGCCAATAGGGGGCGTTGCACTCGCCTCTCCCCTATATATATTTCTTTGCCATATCTACAAAACTATAAACTTCAATTACAAACACTATGACTTATTGTCTTCCTTTGAATCTTCTCCATAATCTGAGTTAGTCATCTGGTCTTATTCTTGTGTCACTTTTTCAGTATGTCTGTCTGTTTGTCAGTGATCCTCTATTTCACCTGCTTGCTGGATCTTGCATCTTACAGTTAGCAATCTTCAGGCCACAGTTTTTCAGTATGTCTGTTTGTTTGTCAGTGATCCTCATTTTCGCCTGATTGCTGGATCTTGCGTCTTACAGTTAGCAATCTTCAGGCCACAGTTTTGAAGGAATCCTTTTGGAATTGGAACATCTCTTACAATAATATATACATTTTGGAACATTTCTTACAATAATATCTCAAAAGAAATTTTTTAATTTTTGGGATATGGCCGCTAGGGGATGCTGCGGTAGAGCCTCCACACCATATCATTTTTTGGCCATATCTCAGACATTATAAACTCTACCTTCACTTGTAGTCTGTTTTCTCAGGTGTGTCAGTATATTTGTCTGTTTTGAGCTATGTCAGATTTCATGTTCTTTTGTGTGATATATGTCGTTCAACAGGCCAAACGTTCCAGCAATCGCTTTAAAAGTCATTCAATTGATAGAAAACCGTCAGTTTGTCCTGTTTCTCCATTTGTCTGTCATTTAAGTCCGGCAAGCTCTCGACCTATGGTCGTCTAGTTTGTTTGTTTGTCACGACTCTCCAGGTCACACTTTTGCATCAATCAACTTGAAACTTACAGGCTTGATTGACAAACCGATTTCTAGGTGCCCTATTGTTTTGGGTCAACATTGCTCCAAGGTCAAGGGTCAAGGTCACGACAGGTATGGTTAACGGTTTTTGCACTATAACTTCGCCATAAATAGGCTTATCCACTTCTGCAATAGCTCATTTTTTTCGTCATCACCTGGCCTTTCTTTTGACATGTAACTTACTTAAATTTGCCGTTACCATGGTTACATTTTTTGGGGAGGAATCATGGGATTTCGTTATTTTTCAAATTTGCAGCAATCGTACTGATTCTGAGATATTTTATGTAACACAAGAATATCTCGAAATTGTTTTTTCAGATTTTGGAAATGGCCGCCAGGGGGCGTTGCAGATGAAAAAACATGAACATTTGTTTTGGTGCTATACCTCAAGAACTATTAAACATTGGGCCATTTCCATCACAGCACCTTCAACTGGGGTCCATGGGCTTATTTTTGCGCATAGGTGCCAAAGTGCGCTATTGCCAGATTTCTCTACTTTTGGGGTAAAACTTTTGAATTTTGAAAATATGCACTTTTCAGCTTCTAACTCTGTCAGTTTTTATGCTGGAGAGGTCAATTTTTTTGCATCTTGTAGCCCTTGGTGAGTTCTCGATGATCCAATAAAAAATCTTGCAAAATCTCGCACCGTTTCTTGTCAAACGAGAGTCTTTGAGATTTCATTAAATATGACCTACAGGTTGCATTTTTTTAACAATGGCTTTGAAATTGATATATTTTGTGTTATTTATAAATATCTCGAAATCAGTTTTTCATTTTTTGGAAATAGCCACCAGGGGGCGTGGTACCTGAAACACTGTAACATATCATTTTTCTGCAATATCTAAAATAATTTTAAACATGGCACAATTTTTATCGTTGTATCTTAAACTAGGAACATTGGCTTATTCCTCCGCACATGTAGCTTTGTGCTGCCGTTACCATGGTTACCAAATTTGTGGGTTAAACTTGACGATCTGAAAATATGCAGTTTTTGGCTTCTATCTCGGTTAATATTTATGTTTCAAGGGTCTAGTTTTTTGCATAAGGCTGCTTCCCCTTGGTTCTAAGTCATTCAATTGCAAGTCTCGTCAAATTTCGCTCGGTTTACTGCAAACGAGAAAAAACGAGATTTCACAGAAATGCTTATAACTCGGCGACTTTTACAGCTACACAGGTCTAGTTTTCGGCATTTCATAACATATGACCAGCTTGACACGCCGGAAAAGAAATCAGGCCAAATCTCACACCATATCTCGTCAAGCGAGAAAAAAACGAGATATCATGGAAATGCTTATAACTAGGCGACTTTTACAGCTACTCAGGTATAGTTTTTGGCATTAGGTAACATTTGGCCAACTTGACATAGTAAAACTGCGATACTTGGCGAAATCTCGCACTATATCTGGTCAAATGTGGAAAAACGAGATTTCACAGAAATGCATATAAGTCGGCGACTTTCACGGCTAGACAGGTCTAGTTTTTGGCATTCATTAACATTTGGACGGCTTGACATGACAAACCTGCAAGACTGGCCAAATCTCGCACCATAACTCGTCAAACGATAAAAAGGAGATTTCACAGAAATGCTAATAACTCGGCGACTTTTACAGCTAGACAGATGTAGTTTTCGCCATTTCATAACATTTAGGGAGTTTGATATGACAAATCTACAAGACTGGCCAAATCCTGCACCATATCTCGTCAAACGAGAAAACACGAGAGTACACGGAAATGCTTATAACTCGGCGACTTTTACAGCTAGACGGATCTAGTTTTCGCCATTTCGTAACGTTTGGCCGTCTTGACATAATAAAACTGCTCGTCTTGCCAAATCTCGTACTATATCTCGTCAAGCGAGAAAAAAACATGAGTTCAGGTAAATGCTGATAACACGGCGACTTTTGCAGCTAGACAGGTCTAGTTTCCGGCATTTTGTAATATTTGACAAACCTGACATGACAAAAATAGAAATCTTGCCTAAGCTCGCACCATTTCCCGTCAAATGAGAAAACACGAGATTTCATGCAAATGCTTATAACTCAGCGGCTTTTATAGCTAGACAGGTCTAGTTTTCGGCATTTCATATCATTTGGCCAGCTTGACATGACAAACCTGAAAACGTCTCACTGCTTCTTGTCAAACGAGATTAACGGGATTTCATGAAAAAATTTTGAACTTGGTCCCTTTTACACTAGAAAGATATGCAGCTGTTAAAGGTCAGCATGCATAAATAAACATATTATCCGTTTCTGCTGCCCCCACAATGTTGCTCATTCATATGACTTTTTCTACATGCACTCTCAGTCTATCTGTCTGTATCATTTCCATTTCCGGCAAGCGCGTGACCTCTGGTCATCTTGTTTAATCATATTAATAAAGCTGAAAAATGAAAGTGAATGTTTTAAATACCATCATGTGTCTCTATATGAAGGTTGTAAATGAACCATGACTAAAGTTCTTCTACATGACAAAACCTAAAAAAAAAACTTTTTTTTGTTTTTCTGGTATCATGTTTCTTTCATACTTAAAACTGAATTTTTAAATTTTGATTCAGTGAAAAAATTTTAAATTTCATTTTTAAACATATGGAAACCATGCTCATGATATTTTTTTATATTGGTTAGATTTTATGTTGGTATACTATAGTCTGTTCCACAGTTGGATGCCCATTGAAAATTAGTGATTTTTCTCTCTATGTTAAATATTATCTCACAATTTGACAATAAAGCTGATGAGAAAGCAAAGGCTTAATATAAAATGTAAAACTACATAACAAAAACCAACATAAATATTTTGCAACCTTTTGTTTCTTCTGAATCTCAAAGCCAACTGACATGACCTCTGTCATGGGTTTATAGCCTCACTTTGACAATTACATTTTTTAGAATATTTATGACATTCAACAACGAATCAGCAGCGTTTAAATGTAGTTGTTTGAGCATGTGACCTTGGCCTTCATCAGATTTGTTGAGATGTTGTTGAAAATAAGACTGTTTTCTCATAAATTGATTTTACAGAATTACTAAAATATTATGTAAGGTGTTGTTTTGGTTTAATTCTAGTTAATTAGCCTATGCCTCATTCCTTCATTGCAGCTTACTTTCTGGACCTGATCTGTGAGTTTAAGAAAAGATCAACAAATTTCAATAGGCACCCCACCAATGAACAAACTATAGTATAGCTAAACATTGGGGATACCCCCTTGAAAATAGGCCCATTTCATCTGAAGAATATAATGACACTTTACCGACTCACCTACTACTTGGTCATAATAATATGTGTATCAAAAGGGATTAAAAACATGCAGAACTTCAAAAATGGGTTTACAAAATCCTACATTTTCACTGATTCCACCTTGAAGACAAAGGCCAAGGTCTCCGGTTTTTAAATATATCATATCTGAGATCTTGGTGGAAATAATTTATGAGCAAAATTTGATTAAATTTGAGGTTATCGTATTCAAAATAATCCTATGTTTCTCCTTTTTTTGAACTTGAAGTTGAAAACCAAGGTCACCAGTTATGAATCAAGTCCGCAATCTTACTAGAAACAATTTATGTGCCACATTGGAGGTAAAAAAATGCAGTATTTTGGCTCAAGAAACTCCTTTATTCCACAGATCAAGGTCAAGCTCACCAGTTTTCAAAACTGTCAGACAACTTTACTGAAACCATTTGAGCACCAAAAATTGAAGTTTAATTGTAGTACTTCAAAAATTATGGTGTTCACCATAATTATGCATTTGGCTGATTTGACCTTGAAGGTCAAGGTCACTGGTTTTCAGACTCTTTAAACAACTTTACATCTTGCATCTTTCATTTTGATTTTCAGAATAATACATCCATCAAATTGAGAAATGTTTTTTTTTTCACCAAAGAAGGTTTAGGCCACTCTCATAGTAAAGATAATGACCCCAGTTTTTATAGTCTTCATCCTATAACCCACATCTATATGCCTGTGTATAATATGAAAGAAATCTGTCCATTGTTTTTTACTTGTAATGCTCACACTACAGTCAAGTGGCAATGAAGGGGTTCTGAAAGCAAACACATGAAAAGGTTGAAACTTTTCATAGGTGGTGTCACCTGTCTCCAGTACAATACAATACTGTCCATGATCAACCTGATTTTTGGACCAATTCATGTATTCTTTCTTGAGATATTTAAGATTTTGTATGTTTTTCATGAAATATGGACCTATTCAAAGTCAATAATTCTCCAAGTAAAGGTCATAACCCCATTTTAAATAGGCTTCTTCTTCTCACCCATATCTATGCATACGTCAAGTTTGATAAGGATCCGTGAAATATTTTATGAGTCATCTTGCTCACAAATTTTTTCTGCAGACCATGGCGAGGGTACCATGCTAAAACATGAGTATCCCTTGACTCTGTCCGTCACTGAGTGGATCCAGTTATACCTTTTGACTGTTTACAAGTAAATTTATATCAGACCAAGGCAATCTACATTTGAATGTTGGACAAAAATTATGGGGAAAATCTAAAAACAGGTCACTCAGCACTGCATTTACTGTTATTAAAACCTGTTTCACTTCCATGTTTAAAGACACCTTTGTTTTGCTGGTTTGTCCATACAAGGTGTACAATATGAATTTCGAAGCTCACTTTTCAGAAAATAAAGTTTGGATGATAGGCTGATATTTTTGATTATGTTATGATATCTACTCACTTCTCCACTGTGACATTAATGATGTGAAACTGTTAGTGTTAGGACATCAACTAATTTCTGAGCTTATTCTGAATCCTTTATAATCTAAATGCTTATCATAAACTTACACTGGTTCAAATCCCTGCCTTGATTGGAGTTAGACAATTTGCCACAAGATGGCGGCACTGTCAGTCAAACCTGCACTGAAAATTCTTTCTAGTCATTTTTTAGAGCACAGCTTCTGTAAAACACAGACTTTTAAACATTATCTTTTCTTGAAATTGTCAATAATTATATAAATTATAAAGAAACCTTTATACTATGCAAACCTTATAATAAATGAATACTATCACATAAAGTAAATGAGGCATGATAAGTTCCATCAGTTATCCTTATGTCTGCTCTACCCTGTTTACATCAAACTGAAACTCTCTTCACATTCTTCTCTACTTAAGTAAAACAAAAACTATTTCTACAGGACCATCAATTGAACAAAACACACATGACTCTGCTAAAAAAACATGTATCTGCAGCATTTAAATCAGCTATGGGGCTCTGTGTTAAAGATGAAGCAGCCACAGTGAAGCACTCTCAAGGCCTTAAGTATGATAAGAAATACTGTGCCAGTGAACGTGAGAAAGCATCCATAATTTTTAGCTGGAGGTGTTTTGATAGAGGACATTTTACACTGAGACATTCAGGCCACATGCTTTTTAATCAACCATTCTGACTGGGCTGACATTGTACCTAGCCATGTGTACAGGTTTACAATTAATATATATGGGCTTATTCTCCACCAAAAGATTTTAAACATAAAACATTTTAGAGACTTACAGGGCCTAGAGGCACAAATAGTCATCCACCATGTGTTTAACCAGGGAACGTGTGGCATCAGTGATGCCCTAATATCAACAAACCTTGGCAAGAACCAATTTTCAATTAAAAATAAATGCAAAATAGAAACTGGATTAAAAAGCAGATAATTAACTAATTTAAAAGACCCTGTTTCTAACTAGGAGTGTTGGGGGATGTAATTTGTAAACTACACAGATTTGAACAAGTGACCAAAGGGTAAGGTCATACACCAAGTCAAACAATTTTGGTAACAGAAAGTAGTTCAACAGAGGTGGCACCATATGCAGTGTAAACTGATGAGTATGTCTGCTGACTTTGGTGAAAAAGCAGCAGGGGTTTTAGAGATATTTGGTAAAAGCAAGGAGTGGGAAAGACAGAAGAATGGACTAACATGGACCATTTCAGTAGTCGACAATCCTCTGATAGGGACATAAAACAAACTGGATTTATAAATGAAAATGGTAAAAAGATTTTCCTGCATTCAATCTTTCCATATTAACTGTTAAGTAGCTTAATTCATCAAATACTTAATTTGATATAAATTATAAAACAACTGTTCTGCTGTAAAGCTAATAATGAATGGAAAGTTGTTTTGTTCTACAGCTTATAATGCATGCAACTATCTCAGGTTATTATCTGCTGTCACACAGGTCAACAAAACCAGACAACCAATGATTCAAACTGTGCCATATATTTCACAGTACTTAAAAGAAAAATCTATACAAAAATAAATTTTGATGACTACAGGTACTTGTTTTCTTCTTAGGACCTGTGATTTGCTTGTTTTATTTGTCCTCTTAAAGAGTGTTAATGCTCTGCTAATGGCATACCATACCGTTTATACAATATCCATGCTGTTCTGTACCATATTTGTTAATGTTAGAGTTGGTCACTATATTTTCTTATGTGGAGCTTGCTTGCTTGACAAACAGTAAAATAATCACATCCCTTTTACCTAAATCACTTCCAAATTTAATGTACATATCATAATTTTTATTTAGTTATATATCAGCCAAAAATAATTATGAACTTGATGTATGTAACCTCCAAGCCATCACTGGTAGCCTC
This sequence comes from Sipunculus nudus, assembly GCA_026874595.1. Taxonomy (NCBI): domain Eukaryota; kingdom Metazoa; phylum Annelida; class Sipuncula; order Golfingiida; family Sipunculidae; genus Sipunculus; species Sipunculus nudus. Next base: position 7,634,477 of record CM049306.1, on the reverse strand, counting down.
CCTTGAAACCCACATCTGAGCGATAATGGGGTAAAGGCAATGGAGTGTAGGACCTTCAGTGATGAAGTCAAGTCCACACCATCTTAGTATGAGTGCAAGTCAGAGTCCAGGCTCCATGAGTCCCAGTCCTTGAGTCCAGGCTCCACGAGTCCCAGTCCTTGAGTCCAGGCTCCACGAGTCCCAGTCCTTGAGTCCAGGCTCCACGAGTCCCAGTCCTTGAGTCCAGGCTCCACGAGTCCCAGTCCTTGAGTCCAGGCTCCACGAGTCCCAGTCCTTGAGTCCAGGCTCCACGAGTCACAGTCCTTGAGTCCAGGCTCCACGAGTCACAGTCCTTGAGTCCAGGCTCCACGAGTCCCAGTCCTTGAGTCCAGGCTCCACGAGTCACAGTCCTTGAGTCCAGGCTCCAAGAGTCCCAGTCCTTGAGTCCAGGCTCCACGAGTCACAGTCCTTGAGTCCAGGCTCCACGAGTCCTAGTCCTTGAGTCCAGGCTCCAAAAGTCCCAGTCCTTGAGTCCAGGCTCCACGAGTCCCAGTCCTTGAGTTTTCAGTCCAGGCTCCACGAGTCCCAGTCCTTGAGTTTTGAGTCCAGGCTCCACGAGTCCCAGTCCTTGAGTTTTGAGTCCAGGCTCCACGAGTCCCAGTCCTTGAGTTTTGAGTCCAGGCTCCACGAGTCCCAGTCCTTGAGTTTTGAGTCCAGGCTCCACGAGTCCCAGTCCTTGAGTTTTGAGTCCAGGCTCCACGAGTCCAAGTCCTTGAGTTTTGAGTCCAGGCTCCACGAGTCCCAGTCCTTGAGTTTTGAGTCCAGGCTCCACGAGTCCCAGTCCTTGAGTTTTGAGTCCAGGCTCCAAGAGTCCCAGTCCTTGAGTTTTGAGTCCAGGCTCCACGAGTCCCAGTCCTTGAGTTTTGAGTCCAGGCTCCACGAGTCCCAGTCCTTGAGTTTTGAGTCCAGGCTCCACGAGTCCCAGTCCTTGAGTTTTGAGTCCAGGCTCCACGAGTCCCAGTCCTTGAGTTTGAGTCCAGGCTCCACGAGTCCCAGTCCTTGAGTTTTGAGTCCAGGCTCCACGAGTCCCAGTCCTTGAGTTTTGAGTCCAGGCTCCATGAGTCCCAGTCCTTGAGTTTTGAGTCCAGGCTCCACGAGTCCCAGTCCTTGAGTTTTGAGTCCAGGCTCCACGAGTCCCAGTCCTTGAGTTTTGAGTCCAGGCTCCACGAGTCCCAGTCCTTGAGTTTTGAGTCCAGGCTCCAAGAGTCCCAGTCCTTGAGTTTTGAGTCCAGGCTCCAAGAGTCCCAGTCCTTGAGTTTTGAGTCCAGGCTCCACGAGTCCCAGTCCTTGAGTTTTGAGTCCAGGCTCCACGAGTCCCAGTCCTTGAGTTTTCAGTCCAGGCTCCACGAGTCCCAGTCCTTGAGTTTTGAGTCCAGGCTCCACGAGTCCCTGTCCTTGAGTTTTGAGTCCAGGCTCCACGAGTCCCAGTCCTTGAGTTTTGAGTCCAGGCTCCACGAGTCCCAGTCCTTGAGTTTTGAGTCCAGGCTCCACGAGTCCCAGTCCTTGAGTTTTGAGTCCAGGCTCCACGAGTCCCAGTCCTTGAGTTTTGAGTCCAGGCTCCACGAGTCCCAGTCCTTGAGTTTTGAGTCCAGGCTCCACGAGTCCCAGTCCTTGAGTTTTGAGTCCAGGCTCCACGAGTCCCAGTCCTTGAGTTTTGAGTCCAGGCTCCACGAGTCCCAGTCCTTGAGTTTTGAGTCCAAGTCCACCTTCTTCAAGTCTGAGTCATATGGAACATGAGTCCAAGTTCAAGTCAAATAAAATGTCTTCATAAAAAGATATTTTAAATGGAACTTGGATAATCATAATTATTTTTTTATGTTAGTTTACATGCCTTTTACTTTAAGGTCTTATTATATTTAGCTCCAAATGAAGATGTAAAGCTTGGTACAGATAGAGTCTTTAATGTTTCATCCTGTTAATAGTTTTCACATGTATATAGATGTCATTATGGTATGTGACAGAGAACAAGTCCAAGTCCAAGACGCTCAAGTCCAAGTCAGAGTCCAAGATGCGAGTCCTCCATCACTGACAGCCTTAGAAATAAGTCAAGGTCAAAAATAATTTGTAGGTGCAAATCTGTGACCGAGGACTAAAATTGTGCCATAATTTTACTTATTGAAAATCAGCCACATTAGAGATTTAGCACAAAAAAAAGAAAATGGCAGAAGAAAGAAATTTTTTTTAATATGAAATTGATGGTTTTACTCTCGGGTGACCAAGGTTGGTCCACCCACAATTTTTTTTTTACCAAAATATAGATATAAAAATAAACTCATCAGCCCATTTGTAGGGAGGCTTGAATATTTATCAAGCAAACAAACCCTGAAAGTAAGCTTTTCTTATTTTCTTTAATTAAGACATTTTTATACCCACCGGAATATTCTGATTTGTGCCTGAACCACTTGCTGTTGGTACTTGTGTTTGGTCATAGGTGGCAGCACCAGACAGCACACCTAACCCAACTGGACTGGACACTTCTGGGTTTACAGAACTGTAAAGCTGCATGGGAATGGCAGGAACAGTTGATGCGTTTGTAAAATGTTCTGAGGACATACCCGGGTTACTGTGAGAATAATCAGTAGAAATAACGCCTGTGAGTTCATTTGCGTTGACTGAAGGGTCTGGCTGTAACCTTTGTGATGCACAGTCTGTAAATGGTTTTTCCTCAATTTTTATTACATCCTCAGGATCACTGTCTATTTCTATTTTCACAACTGCTTTACTGTCTGTTGCAGTGCTGCCAGAGCCACTACATTGTAACCAGCTTTCTGCTGCTGCTGCCAATGATTCGCTGGGTATATCAGGGCTGATAACTGTGGGGTCAGAGAGGCGGGTTTCCGCTGCTGGTGGTGTACTGTTTGAGGTGTGCTGGTCTGAGTTTGTGTTTCTGGTACAGCTTGCTTGTGAGGCAGTCCTTCCTTGTGTTACAGGTGGTCTGTGTCTCTTTCTAGAGCTCTCCTCACAATCACTTTGAACTGACCTACGTTTTGACCTTGGAGTGGTCCCAGTTGTTTGGTCATCCTCACTTTCTGGAACTGGTGTTACTGAGGGATCAGGGGTGCGAGTTGGACTTTTTAAACTCTCTTCTTGTACACCAGGCAGAGCGTAATTTTTGTTGAGGTTGACGAGTATTATATCAGCTTCATCTAGTGTGATGCCTATCAATCCCTCCACTTTGAGGTTTGCTTTGTAGTGCAGCCCACTTCTACATAATGTGCCAACTGCCTCCACCAGCAGGTGTCGCATTCTGTCTACCTCGGAGCCTATCATGGTGCCAGCCGTTAATCTGAACCTGTGAAAAAGCAAGTAAAAGTCTTCTATTACAGTGTGCGCTGTAACATGACAAATATTCACTATGAATCATGTTACAACAAAAATATGAATAAAATATGTGGAACAACTGGTAAGCACTACAGTGGACTCTTTAGAGCTGTGGACATTTTGACCCCCTTTCATTCTGGGGACATTTTGTGAGTGACCATCATGTTTAGTGATATTTTTCAGTGAAATTTGTCCTTTGACAATCTGTAGAAATTAATTTTTTAAATTTCGCGTGGAGTTGTACCTAATACACTTAAAAATAAGGAACCAAATGTTTGAGGACTCCATCTGACCATTAAAACACAGCCTGCACTTTTTTCTGGTTCAGTTTCATACACTTAAAAATAAGTAACCAAATGTTTGAGGACTCCATCTGACCATTAAAACACAGCCTGCACTTTTTTCTGGTTCAGTCTAAAACAATCGATCGTTCTTATGATGACTGCATATATTTAGAAGATCTTCTAGAATCAGCAATTTCATTTTATTTTGAGAGCCTGCACACAGATCTCAGAGTTAAGACCTTAAATCAAATAAAGCAGTCCAAACAACACAAATTATATCTAATGGCTCTCCTGTCAGTTGGTACTGTTCTAGATCCTGTCAGGATGACTTGACAGTCTCAGCAGAGCTAAAATAAACTGCCAAGGGTGTTATGGATGAAAATGTGATATCAATATAATCCTCATGGTTAGTGCAGGTACACTGTTTACATCTTGATGCAAAATAAATGTTGTATGGGTATTGTGAGATTGATATGTTGACCATCAAACAGAACAAAGACCAACATTTAACTAAAGAACCATAGGAATTTAAGATCAAATTTAAGGCAATACAATTTTGCCCGGAACCAGTTAATCAACAACTGATGGCTAACCACTGCACATTTAAACCAATCACGGGGCTGCTTCATTAGTCATCAAGCTTGGAGGTGAAGACATGGGGAGCTTAAACAAACAGCAGTTAATTTTGATCTGAACTCTGATACTACTTAATGTATTTCGTCGTGTTTTGTACCCATCATTGAGGTATTGTGATATATATCATACCTTGAGATAATGTATTGTTACAACCCTACACAAGAGTGACAGAACACTTTGATATACTAAGTAAATTATGAAAAAACTGTAAAACAGTCTGCTTTGGAAGCAGTCAATAAAATTTGTTCAGTACTGAAAGTGAATCCAAGCACAACATTGTTTTTATTTTTTGGCATGGCTACTGTACATAAATGCACCCTGTGTACACAGACACACACATTCACACACAGGCATTAAAGGGTTCAATGTTTTTATTTTCATATCAGTATCTGTATCCATAATTTTTGTTGAATGGGGGAGGGGGGGGGGTAGTATTTCTAGGTTAAAAAATATCAAAGATTTCTTTTCACATATTTTAATTCTGCATTTCTGCTTATGTCTGTGCTGGATCTATCTCTGATAAATGGCGAAGCTGTTTTTTTCCCTTATGACCTGTGGGCACAGTATAGGGACTATAGTCATAGGTGATAGATAAGGAAGGGCGACAGATTGAAAAAGGCCAGACTGATGGGAGAGACAACTTGGCTCAACAAAATCTGTACCATACTTACAAGAATATACAATACCAATGTTCCATTTCTCGCCCTTGCAAAAATGACACTCAGGGTATGAAAGTTTTACATAAGAATGTACTCTTTGATGGAATATTATACATCCTATATTCCTAGAATGCCTGGATCCATGTAACATAAAATTAATGTGATGACATAGGGTTTTATATTTTAATATTGCAAAATGAAGTCCAACCCTTTTCTGCAGCTCATAAGTCTATAATTTGATTTTTTTTTTTAATTTGATGTCTTATATAATAATTAGAAGAATTAGATAAAGAAATATTGTCTTTTGCCAAAGATAACCCCCTACTGTAGATAATTCAAATCCCCATTTAGAGCCACAATTTTGATGGAAAAAACCAGTAACCCTGTGTATAATTATCACGCACCCTACACCCCGCCCAACAAAGCCTTGTAGTTGTACACACGGGTTGTGTGGCCGGCGAGCTGTCACTGAAAACAAAATTTAACAACATTAGCTCTGTACATTCTTCCTGGGCTTGTATCCGTTTTTCGGGCATTGGATACATAGCTAGTCTTAATGCCATAATAGGTCCATGAAGCGGGAACGCAGAGGGACCGAAATTCGACCTATTATTTGATAAGAGGGGCACTGATTGTGCCTGTTTTCAGTAAACCTGCACTCACGACTCAGTCTCAGGAGGCGAACTCCCGTCTCCAACAAGCAGACCCTGTGGCTGGGTTGGACGCAATCAGTTTTGATTATTTTTAACTGATTGCAAAAGAAAATCACGACACAAAGGTTTCTATATATGGAAATCAGATTGCTGTACCGCCTTACCCGATATTTTGCAGTACTGGAGGTTCAGGAAATGTTGTCTGAAAAATAAAGGCAAGAATTGACCCCTTTGAATCTTCCGGTGTAGCGAGAAATAATATGCTCACGTAAAACTTGGTGAAGAGGGAAGTGGCCCAGTAGAAATAGGCGGAAGAGGGTTGGGATAGCAGTTACATAGTGGGATGTTGACGACGATATAGCTGTCTTTTGTTTAGAATATACCGTCTTCCCTACCGTGGTTCCGTGGAAATACCGTCTATCCTATACTGAATGATTTATACGAAACCTATTTATATAGCCTATTTCGAGTTTATAGTAAACTGGCCTGCTATAGTAGGCTTACGTAGCAGGTCAACTTATCTATATTAATTTAATATTTATTTGTGCTAGTTAGCTTTAAGGGAAAATAAAAGAAGTTTCATAATGACATTAATAATACCATATGCTAGGTGATGCATAAAAGTAATTTAATAAAAAAAATCATAAAATTCAAGGTACAGTGTTTTCAAAGAAATAATAAATTATCACTTAAACTTTAATCCATCCACATGTAACGAAACTTGTTAAAGAAAATTCTTAAAGAAGATCATTTTTCATGATCAGCAGATCATTTTTCATGACTGATTAAGACTTTTTCATGGCCTAAAAATATATTCGTGACTCCCCCCCCCCCCCCCATATTGACTTTGGTTGTAAATATTTTCAGGACGTGGGAATCCTGACATTGCTTGTCTGAAGAAAGTTCCAGTGATTAAACATAAAATATGACCAGACTTAGGCCTATCAAAGGCGTGGGAAATTTTTTTAGTTGAGGGGTGGGGGGGGGGGGGAATATATAACATCGGCCGAAGCACCATGGTTCTCCGGAAGGTTGGACAGGATTTCCACCAGGAAAAAAAGATTATGTCTGTTCACCCCCTCCCATACCATGGTATGGAAATTTTTTAAAAAGGAAAAGTCCAAACGAAGTTTCTGGGGGCTCATTTTTGGGTATGCACTAGGTCTTTTTACAAGCAACAAGCCCTGCCAAATCCACTGATTCAAATATACATTGACAACATTTCCAGCCTTTCAACTGGTTGACCAGTTCCTAGATAACACAAGACGAAGTCCTGCAAAGGACGAGAAGCAAAACCAGGAAATGAAAGCCATCCACCACCCTAAATTGTGGCAAACTCTCAATTATCAACATATAGAATTTGAAATTTTGATTTAACAAAAATACTACATTATGTACATAATTATGGTTTCTCAACAAAGCCTTATCCAATTTTTCGATCGTCCAGACAATTTTCTTTGGTAACTTGATATATTGTTTTATCAATTAAATAAAAACATCCCTGAATTAACGAATTTTTAGTTATCTAACAAATCTTTCACAAATTTGAAAGGATGTTCTTTGAACTAAGTTTGTAATACTGTTCTCGGTATTTGCTCAACGGTGGGGATATTACGAAGATTAGCAGCCCATTTTGCCCGATTTTTATCAATGGTAATGCTCGCATCGAGACGAGAAAATTTACAACGCATAGAAATCTGAAAGGATATTTTCTTTTGCACTCAGATCTCATGAAAAGTTGACAGACGGTGTCATTTCTGCATAATATATGTCGGCACACGAATACGTTCCGCGATGGGTGCATGGAAAGACGCCCCGCCGAGGACAGTCATTCAGTCTTGTATAGTAAAACACCCGTCTGGCCCTGCACATTCAGTTCATTCATGATATTTTATGTCTGTAAAAGTGTCCGCGGACCACATTTTCACCACTACATTTTCAGTACATATATAAAGTAAATAAAAATGACGCGATGGTTTAAACTGATATGAATTGAATTCACTGATGATCTGCTGACTTGTGAGGTGACTAATCGTGTTTCCACGGAGTTTCACTCGTTTCAAACCACGAACGAATCCCGAAATATACGCATGTGTAACTTTCAAAATGTAATAGCCATGACCTTCACTTAGCTTGCTTGACTTTCGCGTTCTAGCCAATTTTATCCATCGGCTCAATACGCTCTTTACACAGCGCATTACCTATAGGGCTACTACCTATATCGTAAGGCGCTGTTTGTTATGACATCGTATCCTGAATTGCTACACCAGAGGGGAGCACTGTATTTTTGTCCAATCAGATGAGACCTTGTGCTGGAAGACAAAGCCAAGCGAGGAATACACGGAGCCAATCATGTTAATTTCGTTTTGAGCGACAGCTCATCGCCCTGCGTAACCGTCTGAACAGGCCACAGGCTCAGAGAGAATTGCCCCTGACGTGGTTTGCTTAGGGCCTTGCCCTGGGCACATATAGGATGCTCGGCCGGTGAGCTGTAATTCAAACGAAACGTAACAACAAAGGCTGCGTGCACATCTCGCTGGCTTGTTTCAGTTCTGCAGACAACAGATACATGGCCACGCTAACACAGTCATAATGTCATAATCGAATCGGTCGATGATGCGAGAATGCAGAGGGGGTAATTTAAATTCGACCGGAAACTCACTAAGCGGCGCTTGAAGCGCAGCAATGGGCGGAGCCCGGATGCTTATCGAGTGTTTGTTTATTGGCATCTGATTGGCTGCTTGTCACATCATACGCACGTTTATTTCAGCGGACAACGAACCGCCATCTGGTGTCTAAATATATCATAAACGGTCAAAGCTGGCAGCGTGAAAATCAGTTGCTTCTTTTGAAGCCGCAGTAATAACCAGAACCCACAGGCGCTTGAATTGCTATTAGTGTAGATTTTGGTTAAATTTGTTACTTTCCTGGGTCATTTTCTTATAACTTTTACTTATATCTGACATTTTCCTAGCGTTTTTCGCACTTTTTGGTCCATCTCTTTATTATTTACTAAATACTGGAGTAAATTATTATTAAGTAAATAATAAAGAGATAGTCCATATAGTGTGCAAAACGCAAGGAAAATGTCAGATCAGTAAAAGATATAAGAAAATGACCTAGGAAAATTATAATTTTAACCAAACTCTACACTAATAGCAATTCAAGTGCCTGAGCCAGAAACAATCTCTGCACAAAATTATGCAGATTGACCTTTTTGTTATTCTGTTTGGAGTTTGTTGTTAATTTCAAGTATGTAGGTTGCAGTACAGTTGAACATTTCAGTTCTGTACCTTACATTAAAAAAACCCATGTTAAGGTGGTTTTCCATAAGTGCAGAGTCCGTATCCGTAGTCCGCATGCGTAGTCCGTATGCGTAGTCCGTATCCGCAAAGTTCGTTTTCCAAAAGTACGTATATGTTTATTTCGTACTCCGTATTGACAGTGACAGTGATGTTTACGCTCGACACCTAAACTTTTTATCTTTTTTTTTTTTTTTGCCAGCCATTTCACCGTATATGTATCGTACATTTGTTTATATTATCATCAAAAGTTAAAAAAAACAAAAACTGAAATAATAAAATTTTTAAACGATCCTATCGATTAATTAGTAATATTTTATACGCGACAGTGATGTTTACACTTCAGTCATCTAAAATCATGTTGTCTGTGATAAAGGAAGGAAACAAAATTCAGCCAAATGCCAATATTAACTGATGCCAGGAATGACATTCATACAAGTTGGACATAGAGACTGTTCATACAGCACGGCCTGAATGGGAAAACTATGCTAAACCTGAAACCGACACGATGATTGGTATGCGTAGTGCGCAAAAATCGCTCCCGGCAGCGTGCGGATACGTACTACGCATGCGGATAAATGGAAACGGCCCAAGTCTAGAAAGCGATTTTTGCGGACTACGCATATACGGACTACGCATATACGGACTACGCACATACGGACTACGGATACGGACTACGCACACGTACTACACATGCGGATGAATAGAAACATCCCAGTTAAAGTCTACAAAGCGATTTTTGCGGACTACGCATGCGGACTACGCATATACGGACTACGGATTCGGACTTCGCCTTATGGAAAAGCACCTTTAATCATCTATGTTGTCTGTGATAAAGAAAGGAAAACAAAATTCAGCCAAATGCCAATATATTTGGTTTCTGGAAAACTGATACCAGAAATGACATTCATACCAGTTGAAAATAGAGACTGTGCATAGAGCACGGCCAGGATAGGGAAAATTCTATGTTAAACCTGAAATCGACACGATGATTGGTATGCGTAGTGCGCAAATACCGCTCCCGGCAGCGTGCAGATACGGACTACGCATACTGACTACGCATACGTACTACACATGCGGACGAATGGAAACGGCTCAGTTAAATAGTCTACAAAGCGATTTTTGCGGACTACGCATGCGGACTACCCATACGGACTACGGATACGGACTACGCACTTATGGAAAAGCACCTTTACACTACCTGCCGTAAATAAATTTTCAATCCGAAACCAAATGTGGGTGTGTATTTAACACCGCGCGTGTCTATTTCACACGGCCCCGTGTATGTCAATTTAAAAAAAAAAACGACCCGCATATTTGTCAATTTCACAAACGACCTGCATATTTGTCAATTTCAAAAACGACTTGCACAGTTGTCATTTTCAAAACGACTCGCACAGTTGTCAATTTAAATAACGACTCGCATTTTTGTCATTTTCAAGCAAACTCGTATATATTTCAATTTCAAGTGATGCTGAATTAAGGTACGTGGCACAACTGGTTAAAATCCTAAAAATTGGTGTTTTTTCAATAAAAGGTATACGTAATATTGAATACTGGGCGGAAATAATGCAGTTGAACACATTTTGGGTCGCCTGGTGCATTTTGTGGAAAAGGGTGATTTCTATTCAGTAAACACCAAGATGTTATGACAGGGTGTTTGTAATCTAACTACAGCCCTGCCACAGGCCTGTCAATCACTCTGCCCCCAGCCATCACCTGGGTCATTCAGCCAATCGCGAGGTGCAAGTGTTTAATTAATGCATGGGCCAAGTACCTCCGTGGCAAGAACTGACGGTCGACGTTTGATAGCCCAATCTAATTAGCTGAGCATACAACTGATAAGCGTTGGAGAGCAACCCTAACTCTAGCTAATTAGTGTGCTAACAAACCCGTCCTTGTGAATGATCTGTTAGTGTCATTGGCCTTTCTGTCTTTTTTCGGGTATGTTACGTCGAAACACAAATTTTCACTTGACATCATGTTATTTCTGCTATATCGTAAGTCTATCGACAGATACGTAAAATTACTTTATAAAAAGCTGCTTCATATCCCAACCATAACGTCTATGATATTCATACTGTCAACACCGCAACAAATAAATATTACGCCACTACCAAACGAAACTACGATGGACCGACGACGCAAATCCCGAATGCCACTTGAAAAACTGCAGCAGGTGAATGATATCAAGAAGTCTCAGCGGGCCGATGCAATGAAAAGAAGAGGGAAAAGCCACAGAGAGATCAGATTCTGCTTTTACTGTCACTGGGCCAGAGAGCTGAAGGTAAGTTTATTTTTAAATATAACAATATTTTATTTAGAAGAGACTCAGTGTCACTTTATTCAATATCATATAATATCATTATGAGCCGTGAGCGATATGAGAGATATTGAGATATGTAGCTGCTTATTTCAGCGAAATGAATATAATTGACTCGTTGTTTTGAATTTTACTCCAGCGTGACGAGGTTGGTCCTGAAGGTGCACAATACGCTTTGCCGCCTGTGGTTCTGGCATACGTTAGAGCCATGTATCCTGGGCAAGTGAAAGGCGAAATACGTCCGGTACGTAATAGTGTTGAAATATATAATGTTACGCACTAAACAGAGCATATAAACGGTTTATAAAACTAAAGTGTGCAAACAATGAGGGTCAAGGATGTATTAACTATATAATTAGTAATTGTATATTCACGTTTATTTTGCATATATTAAAATATAAACCTTACTTCTGGCGGTTGTAAATATATATATATATATATATATATATATATATATATATATATATATATATATACATTCATATATATAATTTATTACATGTTTGATCAAAATATACGACATATCTGGTTTATTATGCGTTTTATTTTCAGGGGGTCTACGCCGTGAACCTCCAGACCTTCTTGGACGCTGTTATTTGTTGATTGTTTAATTTGTTGCCATTTTTAGATTCCTTGGTAATAAACCTTCTTATAAAATAATCGGGCTCCTTCTGTGACTTGAATGTGTGTGCATGATGTATGAAAGTGACAAACCACCGTCTTTCTATTCTTCCCTCCAATAAACAATAAGTCCAGATTTCACATATGACTTGTATGTGTATGCGAGATTTGTATGATCGTTATAAACTCGTCTCTATTGTCAACCCCTAAATACCTATAAAGTTTGTAAACCGTGATAAGTAAATCAATCTTCGTTCTCCTTGAATGTCCATAAATCCCGCTCCCATAGTTCCTGTCAGTGTGTAAAACACGCGGTTACCACCGTCTTGACCAAATTCATGTGACTGTCAACATGTTGTTGTGGTTAGTTACGTGTGTAGGACGAATGATCTCTACGAATATAGTTTTTGGCCATTTTCTCGAAACATCATTTCACCTGAACACCTTATCTTTAGAGCGTTATTTCTCAGTAATCACTTGTCCGAAACATACCATCTTTGAGATATATAATTGTTAATATGTCTTCTAAAAAGCTTTTTTTTTTTATTTTACGCCTATACTAAATTTGAAGGATTTTATTAAGGTAAAAGTAAAAAATGAAATGATTTGTGAAGATTTTAAAATTAAATACTCTGTAAAATCGTAATTTTTAAACCTAACTCACTAAACAAAAAACACGCCTGGGGATTATAATCTAAATTCTCGATTTATTTAAGAAGATTTTCTGTATCTGCTTTAGTTGTGCTTGAATAAACGATTTTTTGTTAAAAATTAAAATTAAATTAAAATTCTTACAAATTCAAACCTGTTCCTCGGAAACAAAGTTTATTATCACCAAACTATAGAGAATTTTCTTAGCTTTCAGAAAATGTATACTTTAGGGGGTATTAAAGCATTAGATTGTTCCATGCAAAGGAAAAACTGAAACAAAGTCAGGTCAGGTGGGGGGACCAGTCCTGCAACCTTAAACTTTTGTGTTGTGGTGGGGGGGGGGGGGGGCTATCGCCCCCTCTGCCCCCCCCCCCCCCCCCCCGGTTTCCACGCCTATATGCCCATCCAACAGATGCACAAGCGACGCAATTGCCAGATTAAATCATTATATTTATCAACACTTAGACAGGGACCCCAGAAATTATGCCAGATCACTTTTCATTGATTATTCTTCAGCCTTCAATACAATACAGCCACACATTATGATCAATCAGCTCTGTAGGTATAACATTCCTCCTTCCTATTGTCTATGGATTCTAGATTTTCCCTCGGATATATAAGACATGTTAGAACAAGCAAAGAAACTTCTTCAGATATAATCATAAATACTGGTGCTCCACAAGGCTGTGTTCTGTCAGCAGTCCTTTTTATTCTATATACAAATAATTTGTCTGTGAGCCTTTCAGATTGTAAAATTATCAAATATGCAGACGACACTGTCATTCTAGGCCTGATACACAAGAATGATGAATCGCTCTACAGGAAAACCATTCAATATTTGACTGGTTGGTGTGAGGAACACTACCTTCATTTAAATTTAAAGAAGACTAAAGAAGTAGTCTTTGATTTTTGGAGATCAAAATCTGTAATTACCCCAGTTGCTATCAAAAATGAGCTGTCGATATTGTAGAAAATTATAAATACTTAGGATGTATTATTGACAGAAAACTGAATTGGAAAGAACATGTGTTGAATCAATCCAAGAAAGCAAACAAAAGATTATATTACCTTTATTATCTAAGAAAGCTTAATATTGACAAAACCATAATTACCATGTTTTATAATTCAGTAATTTCCAGTGTCCTTACTTATTCACTTGAGTGCAGGTTTACAAATATATCTGATAAGTTAAAGAAACAGTTAAATAATACCAGGAAGAGAAGCAGTAGAATAACTAGTACTTCTCTTGCCACACACCAGGAAATCTGTGAAACCAAAACAATGGCCTTCATATCAAAGGTCATGAATGACACAACACATCCCCTATATTCAGAGTTCCATTTTTTACCTAGATACAATATTCTGCAGAACAACTCGTTTTAAAAAATCTCTCGTACCACACAGTGTTAAACTTTTTAACTCACAACCCTCTTAGATATTTAATGTTTTGAATTACGTGTTTTACCTGCAGAATTATCTGTTTTATCATTTTTACATGCTTAATTTTACATGCATAGTCAATGTTATGTGTGATTTTATGTATTTTTATGTATTATTTTTATGTATTTATCTATCTATTTACTTATTTATTTTTATGTAATGAATTGCAAGTCAACGACAAATTCCTGGAACTGAAGGCTAATAAATGTTATCTTATCTTAGCTTATCTTTATCTTATCTTATCTTATTTATCGCTGCCGATGACGAAAAAAACTTGCTAAAATCTTGCATAATCGGGGAAACCCGGTTAAAACGGTCCAAATGGCCTAAACCGCAAGTACAAGGGCTATGGGTCTCGAGGCGGTGTCGTTAACAGGATCGAGTTCGGCTCTCGAATGGCATGGCTGGGTCTCCGCTGCTGGGATCAGTGGAGGGAATGTGGGTTGCTTCTGGCTTTGTGGCTGTGGATGCTGTAGCTTTCTAAAAAGGACAACGGCTCGAGATGGACGGTGGCGCCCTCTACGGCTCCCTGCTTGGCTTGGCGTGGCACTGCGACTGTTGGCTCGGAGATCATGCTTAAGGAGCGCACAGGACTGAGGTCTTGACCGCAGCAACCTGTAGCTGCTCGATGACCGTATACTTCTTTTGGCTTGGCCTATTTATCGCCCATGCATGGAGCACCGTGGAATACTATCTCCTCTTATCTAATAAAGATTTTTTTATTTATATAACAAGGTGTATGTATGGTACTATGTTTTTACACACTAGCGGCACATGCGTGTTTGTAAGACAGCTAGCCCATGCCTATAAGCCTGCATGTATTCAGTCCCTATTTCGATCATCCGAGTGTTTCTGTGAATTATAGTTATCTTTGTGCTATCTTGAAATTCATTGTGAGATCTGTAGCACGATGCGCCTTGAAATATCATTGTTCGCCAACTATCCCGCTATCTCAAAGCTATGTCAAATGTATGCGTTACGGTGCATTATGAAAGCGTTATAACTGATTTATAATATGTGTATATCTGAACAAACAGAGGCAGGCCAATTAAGATAACATGCAGTCCACCGGGAGAAGATTTGCAAAATAAGAACAGAGCAAATGAATTAATAACAGAAGCGGATCCGGGGGGGCGGGTAATTTGGGGTGGTCCGGACCCCCCCCCCCCCCCTTTTTCCATCCGAAAACACTTTGTTTAAGGGTTTCAGACAAAATTTTGCGTCCTGGACCCCCCCCCCCCCCCCTTTCCGAACCAGGGGACTTTTTTTTAAAAGGTTTTTCATTAGTCCCCCTGGGTTGCACCCCTTTTTCCCTAAATCCTGGATCCGCCCCTGAATACGTTAATTGTTTATACTCGTTAAAGTGAAATCCAAATTTAACCAGGTGTAAAAGCGTTCATTAATGATAACTCGGGGGAACTGCTCGCACAAGCAAAGCATGGTAGAAAAAAAAAAGAGTACCTAATGTTATATCGAACAAAGCTCCGCGAACAGTGGATATCACTTAACCTTTGTGCATAAGTGCATGCAAGTGTGTTTGGGTTTTACCAATGAAAGCAGTTTCAGACAACCTCTCGGAGCATGTGCTTCCATTAAAGAAACACAAGAGCCCACTGAAAGGAAAGAAGAAAAGGAGAGCAAATGGGGAAAGGAAAACTGACGCCTCTGCTGTCTGTAGTGTGCTGACACCTGTGAAACCCTACTAATAAAGATCAAACTCCGGAGAAATATCGTGACGCACAAAAACAGTTATCCAAAAAGAGTATTCTTAGTTCTTCTTCTTGTGGATAGGCAACCAACGTCACCTTATTGGCGAATCTGCTGTCTGTGTGGCCTTGATTGAGGTGGAGTAAACCGGAGAACCCGGGAAAACCACCGACCTTCGACGAGCCATACGACCTACTCTCATAACTACGCCAGGGATCGGACCTGTGGGTCGCCAGCGAGGCCGACCGTTTTACCGCACAGATATCCAGGCCCATAAAATAACTTGCTGAAGTCGTTAACTGCGACTGTTGCAAGTTAAAATAAAGTAATGGGAACCCAATGAGCTGAGTACATGCCAGAAAAGCCATGAATGCAAAGATGAAAGATAATGCAATGGTAGGCACCACGGCCTGATGGTATTTAAGTAGTTTATCAGCAGGGAGTCGACAAGGCTTCTCTGATGATGAGTGCTTAGGTATCAGTAAAGCCAAGAACAAGACTTAGCAAAGGAGAACATCTGAATACTTAAACTGTCAGGAAATACGCAGCTCTCAATGACAAGTAGAAGATACTGGCCTGCATTTATTCAAGTTCAACATGCACAACTTGTACATAACGTACAAGACGGTGCATATTCCGGGCAAAAAATGTCTGTGCTATTAAAATTTAAAGAGAAATTTATGCAAAAAAAGATATTACATAGACAATTGTGGATTAAAATTCTGTCAAGGATGAGCTGACACCCATAAAGGTTCCACAACATCCTCCAACAGGTCCAGTGAGGTAGGACAGTGTCTGATGAAGCTTCTATAACATCTTCTTGAGAGTATCCCTCAAGCTCAGTCAAAGGAAGCTTTGCAGGAAATCACTAACCACTCCTCACAGGCTGCTGGGTTTACAGAAAACTGTCCCAGTAAGTTGCATTCAGGATACTGCAGAACATCGGTGACCACTTCTGACATATTACCAAGGCTTGCAGAAGGTTATATCCCTCTAGCTAACACCAAGGAAACTATGCAGGGTGTCATTGCCCATTTCTAACAGATTGCTAAGGCTTGTAGAAAACTATCTGTGTACCTATCACCAATGAAATATGATATCACATATTGCCAGATCTTGCAGATATACAATCAACCTCAAGATTAAGTACTGCATGAAAAAAACTTGCTCCAGCAACATCCATAATGAACTGGCAATGTGCAAGGTTTGCAGGAAAGACCTTAAAAAATTATTGGTGAAGCAGCTATCCCTTGCAGGGAGTCAGTAACAGTCATGTTAGCAGAAGATTTTGATCTTTGATCAGAATAAACTTGTGTATATCATCAGAACAAGATAAAATAGGAGAACATTGTATACTGTGCAGGGGTCACCAGTTATGCCAGTCATATAAGAGTCAAGTGTTGTGAGGAGTCGTACTAGATATGATGTTTGTGGGTGAAGATACCTTGTACCTGGAGATGCATTATTCTTCGAGCTCTTATCTAAGATATGGATATCACTTTGCTGGCTTCTTGATAAAAAGATTTATTTTAAATTGTGTGAAACAAACCTAGGGTGTCCAGTGTAAGGAAAATTATTCTTTTTGCCTGTCATACCAAGAGGATTGCTGTTTAGTAATAACTGAGATTGTGTACGAGTGGCTACAGAGTATGATACAGCTAGAGACATTCCCAAAGTATGTGTATTGGTTGCATACTGCATAGATACTGCATGGGTAACAGAAGTAGCTAAAGTGACATATTCAGTGCTAGCCTGCAATCAGGGTAGCTACATTCAAGTGTCTGAACCCTTTGTGGTAACTCTTTGGCCCTGAATTATATTGTTATCATTATGGCTGTCAGTGTGCCCAGTCTTAAACAGTCAGTTTCCATGTTTGTAAGTCCTTTACAAGTTTAAGGTCTAATCATCGTAAAAAATCATGAAAATTACATTTTTCTGAAAAACATCTGGTTTTATAAATGATTGCTATATCTTATAAAAAATCACGTTCCTGGGGTTATATTGTATCAGTTAGAAAAATAAGTATTTTATTTCAGATGTCAACCCCACGTGGGGTGCTAACAGGACCAACTGTCAGATCGGCGAGAGTTAGCAGCGTGTCAGTTGCTTATTGGTTAACCATGCGGTCGTGGCGTTAGGCAAATGGTTGATTGACAGGCGTGGGGAAGCCGCGGTCAGTGAGCCGGGAAAGAGCTAAACTTTATTACCGGCACTTACTAATTGGCACTAATTAATACAAACACGTCCCCCTATACGCCTAACCCAGAAGTAAACTGTAGTACTAAAGTAAATCGTACTCCTCGAGTCGCCGAATAATGTCTTTGTCACTGCCCTAAAATATGTAAGTGTCACCCAATAATGGTCCTGGCACCAAGAATATACCCAGAAATATGAATTTACCGATTGTTATTTCTGTAATATTGACCCTGCTATACAATATAACATTTTCTCCCAGGGTCCACCATTACATCGCCAAAACAATTCAGTGTCTCTACGGCAGAGCTCTTCGTGAAAACTCCAATGACCCAGATGCAATGGCCAAGCAGACTTATATTTATTATATTTATTTATGTATACGCAATAAATGTTTTACATATATTTGTCTGGTACTGTGTTCATTATTGCAATTGGGTGTGTGCATTTTTGTGTGGTATATATGAATGGTGTATATAAAGGTGTTTATAGAAGCTGGATGTCACACACAGGGAGTGAATGGAAATGGGATAATGATAATTTTTTTTTGGTGTGGGACCTGTATGTATGTAAAGGCATTCAAAGATTAATTTTACTTGTAAGTAATAAAAAAAATCAAGTATTTATTGGATTATCAGATGATATGAAACCTGTTTTCTTGTTAGGAATGACTTTGTGTTATAACATACAAGGGAAGCCTAACAAACCAAAAGACAATGCTTCGATCAAGCATTTAACAGTCCACCAAACAAAAACAAGCTTTGAGAACATCACATATGAAGCAAATAGTTAATGTACATTTATTGCTGCGACTGCAAAAATATATGATAGATTAAAACTGTTTCATACAAGATTAGCTGACACGTGTGTATTGATGTGTACCCTCTATTTACAGTACTAACTAATATGGAAACCCCCCTTTAAAACACATCTTAATACATAAAAAGATGGATTTATATACAACATATATATAAACAGTGTATGACCGATCTACAGCAGGCACCTATATATCATGAAGACATCTTGTTAGGCCAAAAAAATAAACAGGTATGGTTCTCAGGCACTTTTTTTCAGAAATCAATGCGGGCGGGCGGTATTTTATTTTTTACCTTTTTTTGTATGTTTCAATAAAAATGACATATGATCTGTGAATAACCATTTTTTTTCTGCTAAACAGGTAAAAACACTACAGTACAAAGAAAATCTGATCAAAATTGTATTATTTTATCTTCTAGTAGGATAAAAACCAAAATAAAAATGTTTGATGCGGAGGGTTAAAATTGATGTGGGCGGAGCCTGAGAACCATACCTTTTTATTTTTTTTGGCCTTAGATCAATGGTAAATGCAGTGAACCATAATCATACTGCGTAATGGTAATTAAAGCACAAAGCAAGAATATTATGATTAAGCAGATTATGATTAAAATACACAGCAGCTCATTTGCATGATAGTACCAATGTTGTGCTTTACTAATATGTACAATTTCTTTAGATAAACATAAAGAAAAAATTGCCAACTAAAATTCATAATATACTCCTAGAACATCACTTTTTGTTTAAAACAGGTATAAAAGTTTGACATCTATTATAACATTGTTCCCTGTGGAGTTTGGTATTACTTGTCTCAAGTTGCCTGTCACAGATACCATCATGAAGTGCTTGTCCTAATCTTATGAGGGTATATGAAGTATTAACAAATATTTTATCATCACACTAACTTTCTAATTATGAACATATATAACCAGACAATACACATAGCTTCAAGTATACAAGAGATAAAATAACTTGAAATATAATATACTATGATGGCACCTGAATTGCTACTGCAGCTGAATATTCTACTTAAGAGTTCTTGCCTGTAAAAGTAGATGGACTCATAAAGGAAGTTTTCATATACACATACCAGGCTTAATTACAATCCACATAAAACAACATTGACACAAGGTGTTTGGAAAATTAAATATATGCATTTGAAATCTTGAAAGTACAGATTGTCACCTTTATTACTTTGTAATTACATTTATTTGGCTTTCCTCTGTTAGCATTAAATAGTGCTGCACATTGAGATATACTTGTCTCTACAACAAGAGCACTTGGTTGTACGGAATCCTCAACACCTAAGAAAAGACATCTACAAATAACTCTGTCCCATATTATTCAAATGATAGAAGAACAATAGTTATTTTTAGAAATGTTCATACATTTGGTGATACAACACCCAAAATTATGTCTCATGTCAAAAGTACCTTATTCCAATCAATTCTCTCAATCCAACTACATCTTAAATTTTGCTGAATCAACTTCATTCAACCATCTTCTAACCAATCATGATAAAAAATATTGATGGCTCCCAGTTTAACTGACATAGACTCACATAGATACAGTCAATTTAACTAGCACTGGTTGGTATCTTTGTCCTTGACCTTGGTGTTGACTTTTTGGTTACGTTTGCTGGAGGTTGTTTCTTTGGTGTCGACCTGGTTTTGGAGGCTGATTTTCCATTTGTCCCAGATTTTGATTTTCCATTTGGGAGGTTGGCAGGTGGACCCATCTGGCCATTGTTCTCTTTATTTTCCTCATAATTTTTCTTCTTAGTCTGTGGGGGATCCTGTGGCAGATCCTGGCATAAAATAAAGAATCTCTGAACAAAACTGAAATATGTACAGGTATTCAAGCAGGTGTGCACACTAATATTTTTTATTTTTTTTATTAACATTTTGTAAATGGTTGAGTGAGTGCATAATTAGTATATATATATATATATATATATATATATATATATATTGTTACGAAGAAAAATTAATCAGGGGAAAACACTGGGCCGATCCGGGATTCGAACCCATTTGGGTGGCGCACAAGTCCGGTGTACCAACCGCTTCGCGAGCAGAGCAAGCTTCACTAGGGAGACAGTTCGGGAATAAGCTCACCAAAGTGTGACTCCTGGGATAATTAGTCTTGTTCTGATAGCTGAACACTCTTAAGAGGGAGTGTGTTACGGGGATGACATAAAAGCGGACCGAACTGTCCCGCTAGGGAAGCTTGCTTTTCTAGCGAAGTGGTTTGCACGCTGGACTTGTGCGCCACCCACATGGGTTCCCGGATTGGCCCAGTGTTTTCCCTTGATTAATTTGTCTTCATAACAAAGTATATATATATATATATAGTGTATGGTAACCTTAATATTTATCATGTATATACAAAATTACTTTTAAAGACTTGGTACATGCACCCATATTGACAAACAGAAAAACAATTTAACTGAAGGGGATTGGTTGCATTTAGCTGGAAGTTACTAGTTGCAAAACGCCGTTTAAAAAACTCTGATAAGTCTAACTGCTGCCAGATGTCTCTGTCGAATGTATTTGGGATTGTTTTCACCCTCCCCCCATGTTATAAAATACTTAGAAATAAACGAAACAGCTTGTCTACTCAGGGATCTCCTTTTCTGGCCTATTTTTATAAATGGGTCAAGAGATTATCTTTAGTTAACAGGCCTGAGATTCCTGGAAAAGTCCTGAATAGGCCCCTTTAATCTGAATGCTAAACGAACCCTTTTGTGCTCTACGGGTGTTGGCTCGGGCACTAAATGAGCAGACAGAACTATACTCACTTTGATGTTTCCTGGATTTTCACTAAGGACAGATGATACTCGGGACCCCGTACTGACAGCTGAATCCGTGGAGGTGTTCAGTTTGTCATTCTCCGCCTCCAGCATTTCGTTCTCATCTGTCTGGTTCAGCTGACTGATCTGGAACAATAAAATAATGTTTTGGAAAAGAAAACAAAATAGAGGAATATGGCACAACAGCAACTTCAGCCGTCTCTAGAGATATTATATTTTTGATTCCAGTTCTTTTGCGGATTATTTTCTACATTTTTAAATATCCTATTCAGTATAATGAATTAAATGTGTTTAGAAAATTCACATTCAATACATTCGCAAAGTTGCAGTAAAATCAACCACAATAATAATAATAAAAATAAAATTTATGAGATCCAACCTACTGTGGATTCAGAAAATATTGTGGGTTTAAAATTTTGTGGTTTTGACCTGAAACACTATTCGTTGGTTTAAAACTTTCCTGTATTGTTCCTTCCTAGTTATGCACTGTATCAAAATTAATATGCGAACAGACCTGAAAATAACCAAAAGATAAGTGTTTTCTTTTTGTTAAAAATCCACTGAATGTTTACAAATGTCAGCTTCACGCAATCCCAGTAGCAATAGGCTCAATGACACAAATGACCAAAATATCAGCTGACTTATCTGAAAAATTTTGGGTACATCTGGATGGTTTTCTCAGGGATAATTCTACCTGTGTCTATCAAAAGAAAACATGCCTGTCTGAATATTTAACTAGGTTAATGAGAGCAAGTCCTGGAGCTAGGTGTTGGTATGTCGTTCATTCAGAACTCGCATGCCTGGGAACGAGGCCACAGTTAGACCAGACTCCAGCTCATAATTTTGCTCAGCTGACTGTGACTTATCAACAGGCCGAGAGCCAACTAGATTAACTCTGCCACGCGGTTATTTTATTTAAACATGACATTCTTTCAAATGAACAATCAAATATGATAAGCAGGGCAAAATGATCTTTAACTACAAGTTTTAGTGAGATAATGTGAGATAGAACAGGTCCACATTTACCAGTGTAAGTGCAGACACACTTTCAAACAGTCACTTGTCAGTCATACACACGACATTGATAAAATCTTGATTTGTTTGCTCACCCCAAGGTGAAACTGAATATTTTTCCTCACAATATAAGTATTTTTTTAATATATGAGTTACATATCATTTTCTTTGCGTTTTATTAATCAGTATCTTTTACTAGTATGGACCATGACAGCCGCACGTTGGGCCAACAAGATGTCATAACTCAATGCACAGGGTGGACAGACTTTCAAAAATTCTATAAATAATAAACCTAATGATGGATGGGTTTTTGATTTCGTGAATAATGGCTACCCACAAATTCCACAAAAATAAAAACCCAATGAACAATTCTGAATCCACAGTATTATCTGAAGAAATGATAATAAAAATGAAATATAAGTGTTTGCTTTGATTTCTTATGTGCATTAAAGCAAAATCTTTTTACTAAAATGTAAAATTTTATGACTTGTAATATTTTGGACAATAATCATAAAACAAATTGGACCTCATGTAAAACAATGAAAAGAGTTGTTATACTTTACAATAAAAGCTCTGCACCTGAGCCAACAAAACCAATTTGTTTGAGTGATTTTATATACATGATACTGAATAGCATAAGCTTAGTCACACATATTTCTAGCTAACCCTATTATGGTGTATATACCAGTACAGAGAGCTGAGACTACCTACCAGAGAACTGCTGAGGGAGTCCTCAGGAATGGGGGTCTGCATTGCTTCATTTAGATCATAATCTTTCCTGAACTCTTCCAGGATAGTGGCATGAGGAGCTGTCTGCCGCAGGTTGTGTGGATACTGGTAGTTCTTTCTTTTGGGTGTCAGGCCTAAAATGAAGTGATACATTTATTATGCCTGCTGTCTACAAGATTTCTGCATCATTGAGTAACATAAGACATGCACCTTCTTATAACTCTCAAAGAAAAGTAAAAAAATAAGTATGTTATTCACCAAAACTTGCACCATTTTACATTTATGTAAACAAAAACTATATGGCTAGTTGAATCTGTATAATAATATTTAAATAATATAATAATAATAATACTACAATAATAATTTATTTTATGGCAGGCAAAATCAGCAGGAAATGGTGTTCTAAATGCAACATATGAAAAAAAGGTGATCACCAGGATTATATAATTTTAAAAAATCTGTATGATCACATACAAAAAATAAAATATATGGAACAGTCATTTGATATAGTCAGGTTAGAGCAACAACTTCAACAAGCACTGATTCATTTAAAAATCTGAGATATCACTCTCATATATGAAAAGAGAAGTACAGCAGGTTTGGTGATACATTTTTTCCATTCAAGGTTTCATTTACAGCTGTTTTACCTGTTGGGATGTCTTTTCTGAGTTCTTCTTGGATAAATTTGACAACCTCTTCCTTCCTGGTTACAAGCTTTTCTCCCATGCCTGTGCCCCAGTTGTTAGTTTTGTTTTTGGTTTGTGTTGTATCTGTCTGTAACTGAGTTATGTGTGACGTGAATGTGGTGTGCTGCTCTGTAGTTTTGGTATTCATGGCAGCCACTTCTTCCTCTGTACCCTTCACTAGCTCCTGTAAACAATACAGTTACATTTAATAATTTTGTAAACCGTGCGTGATAAGGTGTTCATAGCTGATGGGCTGTGTGTGTGTCCACAAAATATATGAACAGGTATCATGGATTTTATGCATACAAACTGGGAATACAAACAATACATTGTGATTAAAATTTGGTGTGACCTACTCAAACAACCCCAGGATAATGGGAGCATCATATCAGGGCATCATTTTTGCAGTTTACAAGGTCCCTATACTAGATGCTTTTTGTCAGTCTATTTATAATGTATATGGCATGCTACTATTTTCCTTAGACATAGTGGTGTTCATTTATTTGAATATTTCTACTGCTCACAGATGGGTACGACTGTTTCTCTGATAATCCTTACAATATTTTTAATGATTAAGGTCAAGTTAGTTTTGTTGAAATATTTCTATTACAGATAAAACAAGGGACCTATGGGTCACGACGCTCAGCTGTTATATATGATAAAAAAATATTATTTAGAAATGAGGCACATGCTGGTTTTGTGTGGTAATAAATATAAGCTGTATTATGAGTTGTTGTTGTTTAGCTTATGTATGATTTTGATAGTACCTTTGGAGACAGGGAAGAGGATTGATTTCATTTATTTTATTAACAAATGGAGTACTATTGTCACACAGATTTTGACTTGGCCATATAACTTATAAGCAGAACATATAATATAAGAGTTTAACTATTTATTAAAAAAAATACAAATATTGTCCCAAATATAATTTTTATTACAAATAATAAGAGAATCATATGATTTTTTAAAATGAAATATAACTGATATGATTATTAAAATAATATTAAAGAATATATTCATGAATGCATTCATGAATACATTTTGAAAGTATTTGCACGAGTATTCATATATTTTCATTTTTACCTGAATTCCCATTCTTTATGCAAGAAATTTTATAATGGAGTACAAAATCATATTCGTATTTAAATACAATTACAAAGTATTTGCACCATGTCTGGAATTTATTCAGTTTTCACCAAACAATGATGTTGAGAATCCAGAATATACAAAATTCACACATTTAAATAATGATCATAAGTACCTGGTTTTATGGCTTTTATTTATATTAAAAAATAACTGTAAAAAATTCATTTTGGACTAATTTCACATCAATGTACACACTAGACACAGCAGGAATCTAGATTAATATTATCAACTGCATCTTTGTCTAATTTCCTTCATATGATCCCTAATGATTAGTAATGAATAATATGATTTACTTCTTTATCATTAAAATTGAACTGAAAAATGCCATAGGTGACTGCATGGTGTTATTTGGA
The DNA here is from genome assembly GCA_026874595.1 of Sipunculus nudus. NCBI lineage: Eukaryota > Metazoa > Annelida > Sipuncula > Golfingiida > Sipunculidae > Sipunculus > Sipunculus nudus. The sequence goes on along the minus strand of CM049306.1, from coordinate 7,609,098 downwards.
ATATGTGACATTCTACCCATCGATACAAGATTCTTATATCATCAGTAACTGCAAGTTAATTTCCTGTTATTATAAACTAACAAATTCCTTTTCTATTTTTCTTTAATTTGTAATTAAAAACCAATAAAAATTTATTAATTTATTGTTTTTTGTTATGTTCTTGGTTAAAACTACTAGATGAGTTGGGTTGGACACCTGGATCAACTGTGGCTTGCCATAAGCTGCCTGGATTCCATGTATGCCTCGCCTCAAGTGTGCATAATTTGATTAAAGGTCAACAAGGTCAACATACAGGTGACTCAAGAGGGGCTGGAGAGAGCCAAAGTCTGACAGGGTCTCATAAAAAACATTAATAAAAGCTACAATTTTTGGCCAATTTCTTTCAGCTTTCTAAACTAAAAAGCTGAAATGCTTATGTGTGCATGATATGAAAATTATATCAACAGTGCTCACGGGAAACAAACGTGCCATGGTCACAGTTGGGCAAAATTTAAGGTACTAATTTTATATTTATACTAAATAAAATTTGAAAAATTCAGAACTAATTTTGGGTATTCAATTGAATCTTGATTAAATAATGTTACATCCCTGACAAAAAAATCTCTAGCTTCAGCAATGCTCTTGTTAAGGGAGTAAATATATTTCTTGATTTTTTACAAAGTGCATTATGTTTGGGCCCATAACTAAAAACAATTACACAATACTGACATCATTCTGGCATGTGCATAGAGAATGAAAAATATGTATATTATTTATGATTAAAGTCAGATCAGTGGTTTTGATATTAGGCAGTCTTGAAGTGTAACAATGGGTTTTTAATGGAAAAATGAAGTTTTTCAGTAATATCTCGAATGTCCTAGTGACCAAATTCTTGGCATGGTAGGGCATTTTGGAGACATCTAACTGTATGCCAAATTTAAGGAACTTAGAGCTGAAGCTGGGGAGCTGAGCTCTTGCAAACTGCATAACACTAGCTTGATGTAAACAATATGTTACATGGTGCTTGAAAACTTGAATAAAATCTACAGTTTTTGATCAACTGGTTTCAAATTTTTGGTGTTAACAGTTGAAATGCTAACAAAAACATGCTGTGAAAATTAAATCCACAGTACTTACAGGAAAAAAACGTGCCATGGTCAAAGTTGGGCAAAATTTAAGGTACCAATTTTTTATTTTTATTAATATTTTAAAAAATTTAAAAGATTTTCATCTAATTTTGGGTATACAATTTAATTTTGATTAATTAAAGTTATATTACTGGAAAAAAGGTCCATAGCATTAACATTTTTTGTGTTAAGTGATCAAATATCTTTTCTGATTTTTTACAAATTGCATTATGTTTGGGCCCATAACTTTTTTAAATTAAATAATACAGACATAATTTCTGGCATATACATAGGAACTATATAGAGGAATATTTATGGTAAATATGAGGTAAAACAGATGAGTGGTTTTGATATTAGGCAGTCCTGAAGTGTGAAAATAGGTTTTTAATAAAAAATTGAGGTTTTTCCTTAATTTCTCAAAGGAACGAAGTTGCAAACACCCAGTTTTCGGCTTGGTAGGAGATCTTGGGGACATCTAACATTATGCTGAATTTTGGATTCCTAGGTCTTACGGTTTCAAAACGTGCCACATCTACGGACGGACGGACGGACAGACGGACGGACGACGGACAATGGACCACGACTATAGCTCAGATGACTTATAGTCAGCTGAGCTAAAAATATGAAACACCAAATTATGTAAGAATATATTATACTCTAAACAGACTAATTTCTTATGCCTTGCCAAGTTACAAATAGTATTATATTATACAGGAGTAATTTTAAAGACTAGTGATACAATATTAAAGCTAAACGGTCATAATAAAAATGAGATTTATTCACTTGGATTTATTCATAGCAATGAGTAGTATTGAGACATTTTATACCTGTATAACCAAGAAGAACCTAGGCCTGGGAAGCCCTGGAATTGTTAAGTAACATTATACTTATCCCTATACTTTTTATAAATATACAAATCATGAGTTTTGCACTTACCTGGCCAGCTTTCTTGAGAACACCAGTGGCACTGCTTAGATCTGCAGTGTGTTTGTTGCAGGTATCGTCTGATGTTGTGGCAAACTTCACCCATTCCTGTGTGTAACAACTGAGTGATATATGGACAATGTTCTCCAGAGGTAACAGAAGTGTATGTGAATATTAAACAGGCAAACAAATTCAGTCTAAGAAAATAAATGATGAATATTTCATATCAGGGGTAATAACAGTGACGACTATGTGATGAAAGCCTGTGGCAATTATAACCAGGATAAACTTCATTCTAAAGACAGTCATATACATGATTTAATTATATGATACCCTGAAATGATTCCCAGGTCCTCTCATAAATTGTAAATTCATATCCTCAATTGGATTTACTACCACTTAAGAAACCAAGAGAGGAATAGATCTTGAAGGAAAAGTTGGCAACACTTAAAAACAGATTTAAGAAAAAATTAGAAATTGACAACTTACAAAATTTCATCCAATGCAATAATTATATATATTATAAATATTGACTATACCTGTTTCTTGGAGTCCATAAATTCTGTGACACTCTCCTGCACTGCTGTCCTTTCTTCCTCTAGTTTGTCAACCTTTTCTTGTAACTGAAAAATGTATCAAATTATAAACTGTATGTCAAAGTGATACAAGTGTAAATAAGCAACATGTTAACATATTTACATAATAAATAAATACCATACTTTATTTGCAATTATCAGACCTTCCTCTGGGTCTTATATGATTAAATATTATAGAAAATATCACAAAATGACTTGTTGTTCTGTACTATAATCAACTTACAGTAGTTTGATGGATATAACTATTAATCTGCATATTAGTTCACAACAGGCATGACAGACTACACTTCACAGATTTTTTTTGTATTAGATCACAACTGTTGGCTATACTGTTACGTGTGTACAAATACCTCCTATCTCACTACGTACCTGCGAAACAAGGTTCTGGGCCCCACAACACTGGTTCTTACTCTGAGAGGTCAGCTCGTGTTGATTTGTACCTTCACACTTCTCAGTCAGATCAACCATCCTACAAAAACCAAGAGAGCATGTTACAGTGTGAAAAAAACATCATACAGAAAGCAAGACAGTGTTACAATGTTAAACAAACCTCTTACAGAAAGCAAGACAGCATGTAACAATGTGAAACAAACATCATACAGAAAGTGTGACAGCATGTTACAGTGTGAAACAAACATCATACAGTTGAGTTGAGTTAATGATAATGATTTAATTTTTTTTAATGGGACTACACAAAGCACAGGAAATATCATTTTTCGCAAGTTCAGATATACACTTCTCCCAGTGGATTATAGTTCTGTCAATTATTTCTGAAATGGTGTAATATCATATTTTCTACGATATAATTTTGAAATCACAGATAATTTCAGCATATCCAGTCACTAATGTCACTGACCGTAAGGCCTCATCCTGTAGATTCACTGTTTTCTGTCTTGTTTCTTGTTGATCTGCAACCAGCTAAACAAAAATAAGAATATATTTAGTGGTTAATAAATTATCCCAGTCATTTCATTTCTTCAAGCATTCAAGGTATCATGAATAAATATCTTTTCAACTGAGAAAATTCAAATTTAAGTCAATCCAACAGAACTTAAACAATCATGTTACATCAGATTTTTTTCTGCAAATCTTTTCTAAATACTAAATGACACCATGTATTTATTTTTAATATTATATTCAAAATGGATCTTGCCCAATTTTTTCCCTTAAATTGTTAAATAATGTTCTATTTTAAAGAAAGAAACATGTCCTAAAACATATCCACAAAGTAGGTGTAATTATATATTTATGTAATGAAAGTCACATATTTGGTGACTTGAAGCCAAGAATTACAACAAAGAAAACTGAAAAGTCCCCTCACCTAAAAAAATGTTCATAGTAATATACTTGGTGCAGTGGCTGACAACACAAATATGGGGAACTGCATGAACCAATCACAATGTTCTAAACTGTTCACACATCAATTTGCCCCACTCACTCACCTTATCTGTTTTTGTTTTGAGCTGCTGTGTCTGTTCATGTACCATATCAGTTACAAAACGTGTTAGGCCCTCTTGTACATGTTGTACGGTTTGTTCTATTAACCTGTCAGACAATCTCTGAAACATGATAAACACCATCAGAAACGCAGAGTTTACAGGGTAAAACATGTAATATAAACTACATTTAGCATCCCATCTATACAACAAAAAACTTCTGGAACCATGATATGAAGATAACATACTTTGGCCATGGTATTATGAGGTAATACATCTTGACAAAGCTTTAAACAGCAGACAATCAGCAGAGATAATGTAGGTACCCACACATATCAGACCTACATGGATTTCACAAATGTAAACTTCACAACTTCTAAAAATATCTAATATAAAAAACAAGACACTAGGTCTGAATATATCTGTTACTGGATCAGGACCTCTGTTACTTGTTATGGTTAATAAAGAATAAAGAAATGATTTAACTTATATCAAATGACATTTTCATATTCAGATTCTTTCAAATAAAAGCCACTTTTCTGAGTACAAAAAGCAATGCTCAAATGGTTACATATTATAGCCTAATACTGTCAGACTGGCAAGGTAACCCACCTGCAGCAAACTGCTCTGAGAATCATACAGTGTCTGGGTGTCCTGCAGGTGGTTGTCCAGCTGCTGCATCTGGGAGCAGGTGGACCTCTCCACCAGAGCATGCAGCTGCTGAAGACGAGCCCCTTGCTCTGTAGCAAACTTCTGGATTGCCTCTGCATGCTCCTCTCTCTGAATGTATCAGGAAAACAGGAGTATTCAGACAAATAAAATACCATGGGTAAGCACTATAGTAAATTTTACATCACTGTCTGTCATTATTGTAACAAAATGACACATAAAAAGATGTACCAAAATTCTTTATATATATTACAAAATAACTGTAAAAGAAAATAATGAAGTGATTTGCTATTTTAAAAGGGTTATAGTTTTACAGTGCTGAAAGCTTCTAAATCAGTGCAAAATAATAATATGGAAATATAGCCTATTTTCTAATGCCTTATGTTCAAAATAAATAATTCCAATAAAATACTCATATTTTAATTAAACAGTTTTATTTTTTCAATGTAGAATTACTTAGAATATAAGGCCTATTACCATTTGTCCAAATGGCTTTTATCTGACAGAACACTGACCTGTTTATGTAAGAGACCACTCAGCATCTCTAGTTGTGAGCCCACGGCTGAGAGCTGGTCCTGTATCCGTGTCATGTTGTCTGAGTATTCATTGTGAATGTACTGGTCCATGCTGGTGACTGCAGTGTCCTGATCATAACACATGGTAATGTATAATATCACTGATGTCACATTAGTTTCAGGGACATGTAAGAGTGTAGGACTATCATCACCATTATGTGATCTGTCTTCAGCATTTTCATTGAGTAAGGTAGCCAAATATACAATATAACAACTGATCTTCAATATCAGGCTTCAGTTGGTGAAAATATATAAAGGTTGACTGTATGGTGAATACACTGCAAAGTATGAATGAAATAATAAGCCTGACCTATTTGACATATACTTGCTCCTGTCAAAACTCTTATAACAAGAGCACCATAAACGTGCATGCCAGTCGTGAATCTGGTGACCTCTGACCTCATTAAATATGCATGAATTTTTATGGAAAGGTGACTCAGGTGAGAAACTCTATTTGTAAATATGTATAATGAGATTCATGAAAACCCACAGGATTTTTGGTAAGTCACCAAGGTAATGTCCAAGTGCTATTACCTCTGACCTCATTAAATATGCAAGGATTTTGCTGAAAATCAAACTAAGGCCAGATATTTGATTGATTGACATTTCTTATATGTTTTATCAAAATCTTTCATATTCTTAATAAGTTATCACAGCAACATCACATAGTAGCCTGGTGACCTGTGACCTAATTTAAAATATATATGGATGTGCCAATAATCACACTCGGGCTAAATAATCTGTTGGTAAGTAGTTATGGTGAGTTTCGTGAAAATCCATCAAGGCCCTGGTAAGTTACCACAGCGAAACTAAAAGTTGACAGAGAGACAGATTTTGGGTATTATAAAATACTCCCGTCAAATGATAGGCGTATAAAAACTAGACATATATTACCGGCAAACACTAATTTTATTAAAAGATGTCTTAAATTCTAGATCTGGTAAATAACATTAATTTAGCTGAAAAGTATCTAGTTTTTATAGTTTGTGGTAGCACAGACTAACCTTGGTGTTTGTGATGTACTGGGAGTGTTGTTCAATCTGTGTGGTTGCGGCTGCTGTATGTTGCTGGTTCTCTGTCTGTATCACTGTCATCCTCTTCTGTACGTTTGTGGACATCTGAGCCAGCTCAGACGTCAGATTAGTTACCTCTACAGCTCTTTTAGATAAAACATCAGCTGCAAGTATATAAATTAAAAATATGAAGTAAGTATAGTAACAATATCTGGGATCTTCAACTTTTGTAACTATTATTTTTAAATTGGTATAAAGATCATTTTTTTTTATAAAACTGCACCAGTGGTCATTTTTTTTGGGGGGGGGGGGGGGGGGAAGGGAGAGGCTTATAGTTTACAAAAGATCATAATACATACATAATTTTTTTAAAATAATTTTAATCACACTTAAAAAACAGAATTGGCTAATGTGCTTTGAAAGTTTGCAGAAAAAAGAAAAGAAGCCAAGCAGATCCAACTTACCCAGCTCAGCATGTAGTGTGCTGTGGAAGCTGACTTGCTGGTCTGTGAACTGCTGAAGGTCTCTGCCCATCTGGTCCACATTTTCTGTGAACACACGTGAGAACTTCTCTTGGCAAGTCTCATTGTACTCCTCGACACTCCGCTTACGGTCAAGCTTGGCATGAAGGCCTTCCACATGGTTAGCCATCTCACCAGCAGTGGATAACAACTAAAACCGTGAAATGTTAAAGTGTATGATATTAACATGTAAATATAAAGAAACAAAGGCATTCAGACACAGGTAGTAATTAATCCTTAAATTGAAGTATCTTATCTTATAAGTCAATATGAGATATGATAGTACTTTCTAACTTCAAAATAAATACATATTCCAAAAAGAATTATTGTAAAAATATTCATTCCAGGAGTGTTAATATTACATACTTTTGCATGAACAAAAAAAAACCTGATGTAGGCTTATCAAATAATTAAAGCAAGACAATCATGACTGAAAATAAAAATTACAAATGAAATAAACAAAGGCATTAATATTTCAGTGTAAATTCAATAACTGTCTTCATGCTGAAATTTTGATAAGATTAAACTGTGACATGCAAAGCTCTTGTAATTTATTTGCATCCAGCAAAATGTGTTGACCTGTCCATGTTATATAAATATGTTAATTTACAAGATGTTTAATCAAATGTGAGACCTTTGTTGCATCTGAATGAAGCTCAGACTCATTCTTGACATGAATTTGGACCAGATGTTTGTGTTCGTCACGGTCCTGCCGCGTTCTGCGAAGTACTCGTTTGGTGTGATGCAGGTTGTCTGTAGTATCCTGTAAGTTTTTGGTGGTTACCACAAGTTCCTCTGTCCTCTCCTCTAGTTCTTGCTTCGTATCTGTGAACAACTCGTTAAGCTGCAAAAAAAAAAAACACAAAAAGATTCATAAGTAAATGATATCTTCAAAGAAATCGTTAATTTTCAATGCACAAGAACATCTACTTGTATAAAGACAACCTTAAACCCTGTCAAGCACAAAAACCACTTTTTGCTGCCAAGTCACATCATAATCACAATGTCAATAAGGCCAACATATATGCGTAAAAATATACTTGAAATGGGGAAGACTTACTACATGGATCATGTGCTTTGAAAAATGTGAAAAATAAAGTGAAAAGATAGGTCTCCCTTTGCAGCTAAATTAAGGCTACTTTGTGGACAATATTCTTGGAACCATGATTGTCACAATGATATTGTGTAAGTGTAGCAGTGGTGACCTCTGGTGGAGAAAACCTACCTTTTCTATCTCCTCTGTCAGCACCTGGATACGCTCCTCCTGTTCCCTGATCTGGTCCTGCTGCTGCATCAGATTAGTCTGCATGGCACTGTAACACAGAGTTCACGTATTATCAACATAAAATCACCAAACCACCACTGTCTGTATATCATCTCTCCAATATTCCTATAGAGTTAGCACAGCAATCTAGCAACTCCTGTCAGGGACTGTTATATTTTATATATCTTATGGTAACAACGAGTCATCATTGTTCTACGTAAAGAAAATTATGAAGAAAACAAAAATCCACTACTTCAACACATGTCAAACATAACTTATGAATTAGATGCAAAATGTATAATACATGTAATTAAAATTGACTGACCTATCCATGAACCTGACAAACTTTGAGCAAAACTGACAAGAAAAACAGTATGACATGCCCCAATCAATTAAATAGCACATACTTGTAATTTTCTTCAGCCAGGTAGATACCATTCTTCTCTCTACAAGCTGCCAGGTCTCTACGTATCCTCTCTATTTCTTCAGTATATTCCTGAAAATTGTGTGTAAATATATTGAAATTCAACTAACAATCTGTAGCCAACCAGACAGTCTTACCATAAGAAACTTTAAGAATTTTGAACCACAAAGGTATCACCTACAAAATGTATATAGATTTAATTAAATTGAGATTGATACCTTGCTTTTAAAGCCACAATAAAGCCACATACCTTCAACAAAGCTTTCTTGGTTAATTTCTGGTTGATCTCTGGTTTGTTTGTGATGTTTTTGGCTCTGTGTGCATAATCAAGTGTGCTCAGGGTTTCCTGGAATGATAAGACTTTACTGAGATGGAACTGATCATGACAATTTGAATTAAAGAAAAAGAAAACAGCATGGATATGAAAACTCAAGTATTCAGCTGAAGATATTGAAAATAAAGTTTCCCATACTGAAATTTAAGTGCAAGAACAACCATTAAACTGGAACAACTGTGTTCAATAAATAACAGTTACTGTTCCCTTTTATATGGAATCATTAAGATAAAGCAGAGAATTTAACATAAAAAAGGTGAAGTTAGTATTGTATAAGTGTATTATTTGTGTAATAAATATTTGGTCAGCCAATTTTAACCAATAACCATATATGACATAACTTACATCTAAGTTGAGAGATGCAGGTGATATTGTTGCAATGATCGAGGTCTTTGTACGGCCTCCTAGAGAGTCTTGTAGCAAACGAGTGAGTTTACTTTCTCTGTAAAAAACATGAATGGTAAACTATTATAAAGTGATACATAACAATGTAAAAATATACAACCACATGCCAAGAATTCCCTTTTTTCAACCAAACTCTGCCACACTAATTTAAAATGGTAAATTATATCTGATACTCTTAGCTTAATGGTCTTGTTTTCCCTTTTCAGTCAAAACTGAATTGATATGGCAATACTGGGACATGTAATCCCTATAGTTAGCCTTCATGTCACAGGTATACCACTGTTTTTATGTTACCATTAATAAAACAGTCTTCAGTATTCATTTATGATTAAAATTATCTACACTATATAGTTAGATAGCAGCACAGAATAGTTTACAAACAATCACCAGGGATTCCCTGTACACTTTGCAAAGATTGCCAGTGGTTGAAAAAATCATTACAAAAGCAGCCATACACAGGTGTCCTGCCATCAGAGAAACAATCTCCAACCAACAGTGATCTGCCTAATTCTGAAGATGGACATGGTAGACGTGATACTCACCTGTATGGAACATGGGGAGCATGTTCCACCAGCGCAGTGATAACACGGCCAAGTGTCAGCAGGCTCTGATTAATGTTACCTGAAATTTGATATTCATAACGTCTTTCATCAATATCCATAATTTCCTCAATACAGAACTATAAAACACATTTCTTCTCATGTCTGTTATCCAATAATAATATTATACATAAAGAACAGACATTCAGCTTACAAAGGTTACACATAAAGGTGAAGTTAAAACACCTACTTTGTACTCAACTTTTCATCACCTATGATGCTTATGCTAACCATACATACAGAGACTCAGAAAAGGACAGAATATGTTACTAATGAATATGTAGCCTTTAGAAAATCTTGGATCAGTAATAATTTTGTAAGTGAAGGTATAATTTTATCATTAATTTTCTAGGATTTCTAAGACTAGTCGGGTCACCTGCTTCACGAGCCCTCTTGTCCACGGCTCCAGACCTCCCAATACACTCACTTCCTGCAAGATCCACCTGCAAAACATTTGACCAAATCATATAAATAACCCAGTAAACAAAAGAATAAAAAACATACACATGAACCATCTCCTGAAACTGGATGTTTATTCACAAATCTGAAAATTTATAAATACATGTGTAGGTGCCCTTGAAAAAGTGCCTTTATGCTGAATTAATATGTTGGTCTTTTATACAGCTCATGGGCACCTTTACAATTCAAGACTTTAAAATATAGATGTCAACGTAATAACAAGATATTAGAAGGTTGCTCATCCATAACCGATATTTGACTGTTAACCTGAAACTTGATGGAAAGGAAATTGCACAGGAGCTTGAGTAAACAAACAACAACCAAATTGTTAGCTTCACAGGGCCTTATATGGATTATATTTGAATTGAAATGTGGAACAGGTAAATATAAATTTATTACCCTTATACTGGTATAACCTGATAGATTGCTATTACTTCATATTCCCATTCACGTTTATTCAACAGATATACAGTGAAAGCTCACCACCAAACTATCCTGCTAATATGATCATCCCACTAACACGGCCACCCAGTCTACATGACCACTTTGGCTGGACCCGCAGGTGGCCATGTTAGCCAGATTTCACTCTACTCTTTTCGTTAAGTACTCTCTGATTCTTTGATCATACAATCAGACATCTCACCAGGTTCAGTTTTACTCTCTGATTCTTTGATCATACAATCAGACATTTCACCAGGTTCAGTTTTACTCTCTGATTCTTTGATCATACAATCAGACATCTCACCAGGTTCAGTTTTACTCTCTGATTCTTTGATCATACAATCAGACATCTCACCAGGTTCAGTTTTACTCTCTGATTCTTTGATCATACAATCAGACATCTCACCAGGTTCAGTTTTCCAGTCTTCAGCAGCTCCTCTCCATCTATTGTGTTCTCCTTGATGTGGATGGTTACCATGAACACCGAATGGGAACGGCTGAAAGAGTGCACACAGAACAGGTGAAACAGCAAGAAATGACTGACCAGTCCAGCTTAGTGAGGCTGTCAAAAAGTACCATACAAACTGAGCTTTTGAATCACTATTAATCTTTATATAATGATACCAAAAATGTCTTCATGGAAACTGATTCAATCCACATTAAAATCTGAATTTATATTAACCTATTAAGTTAAATTTTATGTGACATCCACCAGTTATAATTAATGCTGTCAAGGTCCATAAACAAAGTTAAGGCAGTAAGGAACATTTCCAATGTCCTGTGTGCAGATACAAACAAAATGGTATCACAGAAGAAACAATCAAGTTATAACAATATATTATTATAAATACATTAATGATTATTATGGTGAAATAAATAAAAACAAACTGTACAAGCGCACCTAGACTGGGCATTCATGAGTGTGGCTGCAGTCTGCCGGCGCGCTGCACCTTTCTCCAGAATGCTGTACACTTCATTTTTGTTGTGAACAACCACTTCCTCAAGTCCTTGGATCACATGAGACCCCTATAACACATGGTGTCAACATATTTTATGTACGTACACTGTCACAGACCCCTATAACATGATGTCAACATATGTTATGTACGTACACTGTCACAGACCCCTATAACACATGATGTCAACATATGTTATGTACGTACACTGTCACAGACCCCTATAACACATGATGTCAACATACATTATACATGTACACTGTCACAGACCCCTATAACACATGGTGTCAACATATGTACGTACCCTGTCACAGACCCCTATAACACATGATGTCAACATATGTTATACATGTACACTGTCACAGACCCCTATAACACATGGTGTCAACATATGTTATGATGTATGCATCTCGTTCAAGCCCAGATCACATTACAGCAAGCAAGTATGAAAATCTTTGCTCTGTGAAAGTCAACCTAATCCCTACAAGAACACTTGTTAGTAAACTAGTCAAGCAGAAGAGGGCACAGACCTGTACACTGCCATAAACAATTAAGTAAAAGACAGTAAATAAAACAAGCTGGCTCATCCAAGTGTTGTAAGATCCTTCACAAGGTGAAAGAAGTGATAAGGCATAATGGGAATCTGCATGCTGGCGACAAGGAAAACACAGGAAAGCCTAGTCCAGCTAATGATTTACACACTGGCCTCAGAACATGATAAAGCAAGCAAGGTGACCATTCTCTCCACACAGGAGCATGAGATCTTACTTATACTGAAACAAAGAACAGCATTTAACTTACAATAACACCATACAATCCAGATATGTGGCCTAAATTAGGGCCAGCACTCTCTTGCATCTGTTTTATTTGTTCATTATCAAACACATAGGTCTACTTATTCAATACAGATATTCTATGCACAGCTAATCTTAATGTACATTGAGAAAAGTCTCAGCAGACAAGAAAAGCCACCCATTAACCAGTTTTATATAACCAGAGTGCCACGGAAAGCCTGATATAATACACAAACATTGCTAAATGAAGCAGTGCTGAATACAGAAATAAGTTGAAATGACAATACTCCAACCCTATCCACTACCCCTGACTACCTTTATGTGATATATCTAAGCATCACATGTTAAGGCAGCAATCCATTAACATGAAACAAGTAGGCTGTACTTCACAAAAACCCCTGGACCAATCTGATCTACAATTAGCAAGAGGCCTGTCATGCAATGATTGCATCATGGCACACAGTACTTACACAGTGTTGTCCCTGTAATAAACAGGAAAAATAAAAATAAAAAATAATTAAAAGATAACGACACTGAACAAGAACCTACAAAATCTGAACATAGTATATAAATAATACAAATTGAGCAAAATAATATGCCAATTATACACCTACCCTGAAATAAGTCATCTTTATCTGCACAAAATAATGATATCCATAAGATAACATAATTTCATGACTGAATCAGGTTTTGTAGTTGTGTACTGATTTCTTTCAAGTAGCTTTAAAATGGAGGAAATGAAAGTAACCATAAATATGATAACCTTCCAACAAGCTAAATTTGCAAGTAATGCTTGATTCACTGGAGAGTAGGGTTACAGGTTCAATTAGACAATCTGTCTGTGCATTTTTTTATTGTGCATCACTTGGAACAGAAATCACATTAAAATCTTCAGCTATGATGCCAGATTCCATTTTATTAAATTAGCTGTTTACTGTTCATAGCTGGCCCCATTTTATGATTTGTATAACAAATTTCAGGAAATAATTTTATGAGAATGGTCTGCAACAACACAGTTCTGGGAATGGTTCCCCTTTTGTCTAGTAATTTAACAGAGGCCTCTGTAGTCTATTGTGCCAATGTCTCAAATATTGTTTTTAAACATCAAGCAAGTGACAAAATCTATGTCTTTTATATGAAACATGTTTAAAACAGCTCTACTGAGTCAAAATCAATGTACACAGAACATTAATGACTATTACCAGATCTGCATTTTAGTGGACAGTGACTGTAATGTTAACATTTTTAAGAGCTGAAAAGAATTCATATGACATAAAATTTTCAAGCTTCAGGTGTTATTATAAACGAAATGTTTAATTTTGTTAATGTTCAAAGCATGAGATGTAAGATGTTCGAATGAATAAACCTTTTCTATGAGCCCGCCCACTGTGAGCAATAGGGGTCTGTTTTGTATGTGTTCTGTTAAATATAACCAGACACATGCTTAAAACCCAAGACAGGAAGCTCACTTTAAAAGGTATATTTTTTACTTATGTCATCCGAGATATGACAAACTTCAACATTTTCTCAATTTTACAAACCCATACATTGAGTGTCAGTTCCCACCACCAGATGTCACCAGCATGGTGGAAACAGTACATTCACACATTCAGCAAAGAAAAACAATGTGAGAGCCAATAACAAGGACATGCTGCATACCTAAACCAAACCTACAATGCCATGTACTTTAAAAACTCCTTACCTTTTTAGTTGTGTCTTCATAGATCTTCAGGCGTGGATTCTCCATAGAGTCTCCTCCCAAAAGATCAGTAAGCTCTTCATTGTAGATCTCCAAATAAGACACGCGCACTGAGAACTCACAACCCTGCAATATTTATGAATAGTATAAAAAGTGAAAGCATGTAAAGAAGAAAAAAAATAAAAAATGATTGGGAATGACAGTAGGCTTAAAATTTATAACCAATTTTCAAATGTTAATTATATATAAAACTGGCAAATCCCAAGATCTGTTAGTACATATCCATACAAGCTACTGTTAAAAAATGTCTGGACACCAGAATGAAAATTCTGAATTCTTTTTTCAGGGAAAATAAAATAAAACTAAGATAAGATTCACATTCTTTGTAACAAAACCAAGACAGCACTGTGGAATACGTATCATCAGCAGACTCGTGTCACATGCATGCACTTTTACATGTATACAAAATGTCCAAATTACTTAAATGAATCAAAATTACAAATGCACAGACACCTTTCTGTAATGGCTATTTTTTGGATTCTACTGACCTGGATGGTGAGTTTGCTGAAGAGCTGATTCATAGCTCGGGGAATGATACCAGCCAGCGGGTCGTTCTCCCATGACACACTGGGGTCGCAACTCCTGTCACCCTCCATAGTGAAGGTCTTCCCTGTACCTGTCTGACCGTACCTGGCATACATAAAAGTAAAGAAACCCTGAAGGGGGTATAAGTATCATACATGAAAGTAAATAAACTCACAGGGGGCATGCCTGTCATACATTTTAGTAAAGAAGCCGTGAAGGGGGCATCTAGCATTAATTGGTATTGTTTGTCACCAAGATGCTGTTCTCATTGCCATTGGTGCTGCATATGAATAATGTTCATGGGCACGTGTATGTCCGTATATAGACAAAAACACAAATAGTTGTTTCTATGTGCGTGTAAATGTGTATATGCATAAACTGGCAGATGTACATATGTTGGTATGTGGATCCAGCAGGTCTTTCACAAAAAGATGGTGGAATTACATCATTTTACCTCAAATCCCTGAGTTCATTCAGACCCTAGGCACGAAAATTACTCCACTGTTGATTTTTACACATATATATGCACATGCGCATATATGCCGATGGACTCACGGAAACACCACGGAACTTACAAAATCATATGAGCAATTTTTCAAGCATGCATATATGCACACATGGAAACAGTTTTACTAACAAGAACAGCCCATTGTCAAATACATATTTTTAGTTCTTGAAAAAAAAATTGTTTTTGAGCATGACACTGACACTCAGAAATTATCTGTCATTAAAACAGATGAATGCTTTCAGATAATGAACTTGTGACATAATCAACAAAAAGATTCTAGGAAGTAAACTTCCCAGAAACTCACCATCTCACCATGATATCACATATATGCCTCATTTCCTTATTTCACTTAAACTTTGTACATGTATATCAGTATATACAAGCCTAAGTTGATGAGGGGGAAACCCAAACATCACTCACGCAAATATGGTGCAGTTGTACCCCATGACGACTTCATCCAGAATTGGCAGAACAATGGATTTGTAGACCTCAATCTGCTTGGCTTTGGGACCAAACACTTTGTCATATGTAAACGTCTTGGTAGCTGCTGTAGGAGTGAGCCGCTCCTTGACAGTGATCTCTCTTTTCTCAGGAACGCAGTCAACAACAGCGTATCCCCCATGTTTCTTTTCTGATGAATTCAAAGGCCTGTGATTGAGAAAGTAATAGTCAGTTCAACTTTCCAGTGTCAGTGGAAGCTTTAAATTCATGACAGTCTAGCTTTGTTTATGCAGTAGAATAAATATCATACGACTATCTAAGGTACATTCTTTGATAGTTGTATCATTGAATATGGGGGGGGGGGGGGGGGGGGAGATGATTTTGACTGCTGGTCTCAGTTTACAGATTTTGCATGAGAATATGAGATCATTTATAAATTTATTGCACTAAATCAAGGTTCGTAGTGTTCTGGATTGAATAACTCAACTGTTAAAATGGATTGAAAATGTGCATTTTTTGTAGTTTTGTATTGTTAAAACCCACATAACCAACATGATTTTGTGTTTATTAATATATCCACAAGACAGTATATTTTGGTTTAACTTACTATCACAAATGCCAGATGCATGTATTACATTTTCAGATGGATTGGCCAGGAGGCTGGAGATTAGCAGTGATGATGTAATACATTACTGGTGGAAACAATCATGTGTGTAGCCAGTGGTCAGCTGACTGGGACAGGCACCTAACACAGAGTCACAACAAGTGCTGTGCAGCATTTGGTATGAAGCCTGTCCAACAGATATATGAAGCAAGGGGCCTGTGGCTCTGTATATACTACAGAGCCACAACTAGGTTAAAGTATACCTGTACATCTGATTTAAAAATATAAGCACTCTCACGCACAGTTTCATGGATTATACTATTAAATGTTTTATCGAGGGACAAGCATAATGTTGCTATCAAAAGCAGGGGTCGTAATAACCTTTTTTCCCTATCTGTCTCAGACAGGCAAACATATACACGGAAAGGCATTTCTCATCCTGTACCTATAAGTTTGAAAGGTGAACTTCCAGATGTTCCCCACAGTACATATAGTCATGAAGAAAAAAATACACAAAAATGAAAAGGTTTGGTAACTTTGAATCACACCCCCCCCCCCCCCAGCTACATTGGTACCCTGCGCAATTATGGCTTTGCAGAGTTTATGAAACCAGAGCTTCGTGATTTGCAGAGCAGTAGAGTAATAACCGAGCTGAGTTTCAGTCTAAAGCGCAGCCCATTACTTCCTTTGTAAGGAAATACGTTATTGGCGTATTTGTTATGTCACATCAGCCTATTTTCAATCACACTGTACATAACACATTTATTGACGGGTGTTGCCATTAGGACGCTCAACCATAACACAGGTCAACCGTTATACAGAAATGTCAAACCGCAAGTGACTGATTGAAAGTTTGAACTTTGATATGATGAAGGATGCAATTACAGCAGAAAGGCAAAACTACATTTAAGCCTTTCCTTTGGAAAGATGAAAATTTTAAAGTGTTACGAACACTGAAAAGGTAAAGCAACCTACATTTCAGAAATCTGACATAAAAATTTAACATTGGCAGGGCTTGAATTCGAAGAATCAACCCAGAAAAGCCTTCTTATTAAACCCAATTGTGGCTCTGTATTATACCAAGATTCTTCATTTATATAGCCGACAAAGCACATACAAACAGAAGACCCTGCTCATCTCCCTGCCCACCCAGCTCAAATGTTTATACATGCAACTTGCAGTCTGAAACAAGAGTGCTTCAATAAAATTATTGAAAATAAGTGTTTCTTAGAGGAGTTCTAGCCTGCCTCAAGCCTCCCGAACAGCAAGAAGATGGAAACTGATGTCCCCTGTGAATTGATCCTGGTATGATCCTGCGCCCCTGCTGGTCATACAATAAACAACAATGGCTTTGTTTCACTATGTCTGGTATATCTCACTGTTTTCAATGTTACCCCATGGACGTGGCCCTATTTCATGACGGCAATAGGGAAAGCTCTGTTTTTTTTACTGCATTTAATTTGGGTTAATACCTACATTATTTTAAAATAATTTTAATCGAGCACAACAAAGAAGAGAAGAAAATCAACCCATTTATGGTATTTCTTTATTAAAACTGGGTTCATTTAATGAGATCGAGTCTCATTGATAATCGCATCAGACCACCTGAATCAAATGATATATCGATTAATTGTGCCAGCCCTCGGGTCTAGCCTTCCCGCCTGATCTGACATGGATTAAAATAGTTGAATGTGACACTTTTTGTTCTGGACACTAAGTGATGAGCTAGGACTTGGCAGGAGGGGTAGTCCATCTCTGGACTTAGCCTCTGTCCAACCAATCTAACATTGGACAATAGGGTCCCGAGATAGACAAGCTTGAGTGGGGTTTTGGAGGGCCAATCAGAGATTAGCCCAGCATGTAGGGACTCCATTTATATGTGATATGGAGCCTGACCGTCTGGCGGTGAGAGTTCACCCTGCGGTACATGGACGGACCTGTAACATGAAATACCACTGCTTGCTGTGCGATAGAGAAGCAATCTTGTATTTTATATATAGCAATAAACTTAATATGTATCAAATTATATCTATAAATCACCTTTATGTGTGCCTGTAAATGTTTTTTAACCTTTGAACTGCAGGGTTCAGTTGTTGCATGTGCAAGAATGTGCGCCAGAAAAGGAATCCCATGCAAATTAGGTGGGCAATCTAAGCAAAAGAGGAATTCAAGGGGGCTTTTCCCAGGAATGCCAGTGCCGTGCACTAGGATAGACCATATTTTCAAAAGTATCCTTCCCATCATACATCGCGTGTTGTCAATGCTGCTAATTGGCTGTTCCAACTGGAAGGCTGCAGCGGCCCAACGGAGACGTAGTAATATCTGACTTCATTCAGAGTAAGTGCCCATACTTTATTACATACTGATCATTCAGCAAAATTTTTAGTCCCTGCGGAGTCTAAGCATCTGTAACAATAATAATGTGGGGTTTGTTTGCGTTGTGACTATTTACCGCCCAAGACTCCCTGAATACCATCAGGGACCCAGCTGTACCGCCCGGGACACCAGAACTAGATTAAAAATATTACTTAAATGCATAGAGATACTTATTGATGCATGTTAAGTACACAATTTTATTGTCCAGATCCCAAGAAATACTGCTTTAATTAGCGACTGTACAGTGTTTTTTGTTATTTTTAATTACGATTCTATCTGTTTAAAGAGAGATAAAAGATACCTTATAATTTCCATACACACCCACAATTGTGCAAACAACTACATACAATATATTAATGATAGAATGAATTTATCACTCTCTCTCTCTCTTTAAAAAATAAGTAACAGCATCAATATGGAATATAATTTAAAAATATGTTTATGAGGGTCACATTTTTTTACCATGAGAATTAGGCTCTTATTGATGTGCGTATTGCTGACAGTATTATGTATTGCAAATATAATTAATGACACGTTATGATTACTAAAATATGGAATATAATAAAATATATCTATGAGGGTTGCCTTTGTTAACCATGAGGATTAGGCCTTTATTGATATGCGTATTGCTGAAAGCATTATGTATTGCAAATATAATTAATGAGAAGATATGATTACAACAATACAGATAAGCGGATACCAGTCGATACGTCACCAGTCATTTCGTCACCAATTTACATGCGGTACCAAATGGTCAATTCGTCACCAATGTTTTGTTACCTATTACAATTAAAATTAAGATACACAATGATACCTATACTGAAAAGTTTGTTTGGTTGTTGATTCTTTTCATAAACGGCTCAGGATACACCATGCAAGGAGTGGATTACATGTAAATATAAACATTGCGCAGCATGGCCAACTGACCGCCATGGTATGCAGGGCTATTTACGTCACCGCTCACCGCAAAGATTTCCTCACGACAGCCCGTTTGAAATGTTCTTTTATTTCACACACGCAGGTGTTTTCGTTAAATAAAATCCACTTCCACAATTGACACAGAGAAACAAATCGCCAAAAGAACTTTCTAAAATTTTAAACGGCATTTGCAGAGTATAAACGCATTTTTTTGCAATAACTATTTTCCCAGTCGTATTTCACTCTTCTGTCAATCAATATTCTGTTCTTCTGTCATTCCCTATGCATTTGAATTTGTGCCCGGCCAAGTCCAGCCTGATGTATTTTGACGGTCACTTCGTCACCAATTTCCTGTGGTGACGAAACGACTGGTTCCCAGATAAGCACACGGCATGTATCAGTGACAGCACCATAGACCACAGCCTTAAAAACCGGGAAGACGGTAATGGTCCAACGCATTGTATAATAACTCCTAATCACACCACTTGGCTAATTAATTATGTCACACCGACAGGCTTGCAGGGTTTCAGTGGAGCAATAAGTGGCAGGCGGTTAGTGATCAAAGGGTCAGTTTTCCCCGACTTTTGTCCTCAGGTGAGAATTTTTCAGGGCTAGTTCTGTTGCCCTGGACGGTATATTGGCGGGTATAATCACATTCTGAACACATATGATTACTAATTATAATAATATTAACATGATCTTTACCATGGCAATATAGGCCTACCAAACAATTTTATTCTTATTAAAAATATAATCGTAATATCTTTTGAGTGTTAATATTATAATATGTTGTATATTTAATTTGGCTATTGCACAGGCCAGTTCGGGGCTGGTTTTTTTTGCTCGTACGGTATACTGGGCAGAAGAATTATATACAGAATGCATATGATTAACAATAATAATAATAAAAAATAAAAGATTAATAATATTAATAATAATTATATAATCATTAACATGGCGTTAAACCGATATATTCATATTAAAATATAATAATGACTAGCTGTGGAATATAATCACATGATCTTTGAGTGTTTTGCAATGTAGTATATTTCGTTATTGTGCATTTGTGCCCAACAGCCAGGTCTGTTTAGGGGGGTACAGGTGAATTCGGCCCATTTCTAATCCGGCCCGTACCAACCGGGCCCATACTTACCAACCCGGCCCATTCAAATAACCAACCCGGCCCGTACGGCCCGTACCTGGAATTGCCTATACAATAACGATAATATATATTATAATATTAACAATCACAATTTGTCTAATCCCAATATTTTTTTTAACTCATATTTTACTTTTTTAATGAGAGAGACCGAGAGAAAAGAGAGAGAGAGCAGGAACGAGAACTAATTTTACTGATTAATATTTGTTTCACCTGTGACATTATAAATGAGATAACATAAATAATGTAGAGCAATTTGTTCAATATAAACTGCACTTTTAAATGAAAGTGTCATTAAATAGCTATCATGTATGGTATCAAATTATATCCGTGAAGAATAATTAATATTTTTAAAATCGACAAACATGACATTAAATTTTACGATAAACGTTATAATCATGTAAACCTTTGATGTTACCCAAAGGAAATATTAAATAGTTGTGATGAAATGTAATACATTAGTTACATGTATTTGTGCAGCAAGTGTGTTTCAACGGAAAGACTTATTCATAATATACATATTTAGGCTGCATGTGTAAATGACAGGAAACGCACATAAATATTCCAAAGTTATTCATATGTTGAATAGTATATAATATTTTTGTAGTAGTTTTTTATTATGATTCTTTATTATTATTAAGAGAGGTAAATAAAAAGTTATGGATTTGATAAATATTGTGTATATTATTTATGTGTATGTGTATATGTAGAAACAGAGAGAGAGAGTGAGACAGAGCGCACGCTAGGCTAAAACCTTCCTCTAAATCTCCATTAGTTTACACCCATTTTAATATTTTAGACATATGTAAATTACATATTATAATATATATTGATTCACGTTATTGTATAGGCAAGGTCCAGGTACGGGCCGGGTTGGTAATTTGAATGGGCCGGGTTGGTAAGTACGGGCTGGGTTGGTAAGTACGGGCCGGGTTAGAAATGGGCCGAATTCACCTGTACCCGTTTAGGGCTGGTTTTGTTGACCTGGATGGTATACTGGAGGCCCGGTCTGTATGCATTTAAGTAATACTTTTAAGCTTATTCTGGTGTCTGGGATGGTGTCTTAGTGACCCGGGCAGTACAGCTTTGTCCTGGACAGTATTCAGGGAGTCCCGGACGGTGTCGGACGGTAAAGTCACACCCGTTTGTTTGGCGTCTCACGCTGACAGATAACTCATTGTAAGTCATACTCCACATTTACTGATCAACAGATATGCTTGACAGAGATAATAATATTAATACTTAAATCAGCATTAATAATCAATGCTGAATTTAAAAACAGCCTGTTCGGCCGCCAAACTGAAAGTGACGTCAGTAAAGACTGAAAAGTCTCTCACAGAGGATGGGCCCTGAACAAAAACATACCGTGTTTATGAATGATAGCAATATCAATTAATCATGATATTTCATATATTAATTGACAAGATCTAAAATATATATCAGAAACTTGACTAGGTCAGTGGGTGTCATGCTTCTCTTGAAATTGGTCGATCGGTTCCTGTTGTCAACATGAATTCAGGCTCACCTGCATCTGACAGCCACTTGGATGTTTTGGTTTTTGTCCGATTTTCCTCTGGGAGGTCCCATTTTCTAGTTTGTGTCCGTTAATAAATTCTTCAGTATTGTGCCCACCTCCTGAATGGCAGATGATGAAGTATAACCTTGTTTTTGTTGACTTGTTTAAGGATTTTAAAGGAGCACCTTGCTTCACCCCTTTCCTGCGCCGAGATTTGAATAAAGTGCCGGAATAGTATATGACCAATCACAGAGCTCCATTCAATTTGACTCTTGGAATAATCAGCCTCGTTCATTGGCTGCAGTGAACAGCGACTGTAGACTAGTACCAATCTTATCATAATTTTCATACACCATGTTAATTAGATTGGTCCCTACTTCAAATCATAAAACATGACAGATGGAAATCACATAGAAAATCCATATTTAAACGACTGATCATCTTTAAATTTCCTTACAACAAGATTATAACTGTCAAGTTTATTGTATTTTGTTTTCTTTATTGATCCAATTTATTGTATACACACTGTTCAAATCCAACCCTTTATCCCATGTTATACTTTATAAATTAGATCAAAGGCTTGAATAAATGGGCCAAGCATTCATATTTATCTAAATTTGATTTTTTTTATCTTGATTTTATTATATTAAACCATTTAATTCGTATCACTTTAATTTCATAATTTTTAGATATTTTTCAATATTTATTTAATTATTTACTTATTCATATTATTGATTTAACCATGGAAAAACATGTATAACAACAGTGCATCAGTCTTTATGGATACATTCTACCTCTCAATAACGAATTATTATTATTATTATTATTATTATTATTATTATTATTATTATTATTATTATTATTTGTTTTATTTTACTTTTATTATCATTGTTGTTATTATTATTATTTTTATTATTATTTAGTCGTAATAGTAGTATCATAATTATTATTATTAAACGAAGGGGAACAACAACGATATTCTGCAGAATAATATTTGTAAGTCCCGACAGGGTGCAGCACCTGTCAGAGCGGCCTTGACTTCCAAAACCCCGTGACCAGAAGAAGCCGTGACAGGGGGAGGTGGATGAGAGTGAGTTGTTCAGGACCTGACAGCAGCTGACCGATAACATGGAAAAATCTGTGGATAAACAGTTTGATGAAGTGTAAGTCCGCAGATTGATTGAATTGCCGTAGTATTTAAAATAATTGAACACGTTGTTAATTGTTTCTGTATTTCATATTAAAAGACTATAACCTGGCTCAGTTCAGCCTTGATTGGCAGTGTCAGGGGATATGAATCATGATAAATAATTAACTATATATTAGTACTTACCCTATAATTGTATATTATTATAAAAGTAATGATATATCGTCTTATGGTACGCGTCTAGGCAGAACTATAGAAACCGGGCTTCAGCCTACCGCTGTTAAAATGGGTGTCGCATAATAAATTGTTTCTCGAAAAGGCCGATACATATCATTTTCCTCAGAATTCCCGTATTTAATTTTACTCATAGCTGGAGTTTATTATATTAGAGGAGGAGGGGTCGTTCCCTGTCTGAACGGGGGTGTGGGGGCGGAGCCCCCACCTAAAGCTTAATTTTCCTGTTAAAATAGTAAATGGTTTCCCATTTTCGCGATAGATGCCTCTTCAATCGCAGATATAAATGAACAAAACTTGCTTCTGCTGTTATCTTGTCTTCACGGCTCACTTAGTAGCGTGTAGGGCTCCTAGTCCAGAGATTGTAGGTTAGATTCCCGATTCAGGTGACTTCTGATGCTTAGTAGTTGTTTATGTTTGAAGAGTTGAGTGTAGGGACATCTACAGGGAAAAGTAGGAGT
Organism: Sipunculus nudus; assembly: GCA_026874595.1. Lineage (NCBI taxonomy): Eukaryota > Metazoa > Annelida > Sipuncula > Golfingiida > Sipunculidae > Sipunculus > Sipunculus nudus. The sequence continues at coordinate 7,584,934 of CM049306.1, read as the reverse complement.
TAAAATAGGGAATGAGAGGTGACAATTTTATTTATATGTTCCTCAATACAAGCGAAGCCCGCGTTCTATAGTGGCTCCCGAGTCTAGAATTCAGGCTGCTGTTCTGGACACGTTAAGACACCACGGATACATGTGAAACGTTGTAATAATATATCCAGTTTCCTCCTTTGTAAGTTAATGATATCCTATATCCTTCCCATGTACCTCTTACCCTGTAATAATGTACAATTTATCCTTCCTTCACGCAATTTAACTTGCTCGTATCCGTCATGATTCCTCCCTCTTGCTTGTTTATACCACTTGGCTTATGTGCACATGTCCTGCCTACGTCATTCACATCCCTTGTCTTGCGCCCTCCAGGCATTTGTACGCACACACATCATGGATATATTTGGTGTATTTCAAGGGTTAGGGATCACAAATTAAACAGTGACTCCACCTTGTCCGCGCAAGGCGGAGTACAGTTTAGTGGCAGGCAGTTAACAATTGGCTGAGGGTTAATCTTTTTAAGCTTTTGCGATTTCCGGGCACGAAGCGCTCAGATGACGCATACACTTGACAAAAATCAACCCTCATTTTAACAACTACGACCAATTCTGAAAAGTAGATTTAAATATCCCCACTCAACCAGTGGTAGCGCATAGGACTTGTTAATCCATGATTGCTGGTTCGAGACGTGGTGGAGAGCTTCACATTTGCATGTTATGTGTACTAATAATTGCATTTCTCATTACAGGTTCGCCTCTAGACGGAGACACAGATACATACGGCAGACAAAGGAACCAGAGACTAGAAACCATAAACATAGACACCAGAAGTTTTATTCATTGACTCAAACTCAATGGCTCAAACAGCAGCCTGAATTCTAGACTCGCTCCCATCTTATTTATCAGGGTTGGCACAACTTTTCCAGAGGATGGAAGATAAGGGAAGAAATACTTTCTTCCCTGAAGAAATACAGTCACAACATACATGTCATTTTTGTTTTTGAAAGATATTTTGGCCTTTCATGTCAGTACAAATCAGGGGATAGTTTTTACAAATTTTAAAATGTATAGGATGTGCAAACAAACCCTATGGGTGTCTGAGAAAGCAACTGGGGTGTGACTGTGGGGCTCAGTGGGGTAGTCTTTAGTCAAACAATTAAGATGAACACCGTCCTATGGGTGGAATGTGGTTTGTACAGTTTGAACATTCTTAATTAAGTTAAGTATTAAAGGTCATCTAAACTAGAGTATATACACTTCAAGGGTGTTTTATACGGTAGGGCTAGCCTTAAGCTGAGTAATTATACTTTGAATTAAATGGAATCATCACTTTCAATTTAATTCGGATTAGCAGAAGCATACACTGTATGAGATTTCACAGACTTGAGAATACTGCTTATTTATTTGTCCAGTAATGAGCAGATCTAACTTTTTGATACAAAACACTGGGGCCTTCCCAGAATGTTTGCTCCAAAAATATCAACACTTCATTCTTCCAAAACATCTACAATATAAAATGAGGGGAATCCAAAATGTCTAAAGGCTTTTATTACTAATCTATTACTTATTATTTTTATTCTAAAAGTTTAAGGATCAAAGGCTATTTAAAAGTCTTTTACAAAGATTTGTTTTATTATTTAGCATTGTGAACATGTGTGAATCCATTCAGCTATGGATGATTATCAAACTTAAAGGTTGCGAGTAGCTTCATTAAATAAATTATTGGTACTAACTGGTTAATTAACAATTATATGTTTATCATATATACCTTGGAATTTATGGAATGTGGAAACAACTGAAAATCACCCTATTTATAATACTAGTAGATCATATCCAGCAGACATTTTGGGACATAACCCAAATTAGTGAACAGAGATTTTGGGTAACAACCACAAAACAAGAAACGTGCGGTAGATATTTTGGGAGTAGATGTTTCTGGCATGAACCCAAAACACTGAAGGAACTGATCTGTCTCCGTCTTAGGCATAGTGTCAGTGTTACTGTTCTCATACTGTCAGTTCAATTTATTTTATTAATTAAATTCAATAAAATTTCTGTCTAATTAAGTGTATAAATACTGAATAACATATGTAAATAATGAATAATTGTAATACATTATTCTGTGATTCTCTGTTAAATGTGTCCCATTATGTGTGTATATGTTTAATAAGAGTTTGTGGAAAATGTCAACAGTTTCTTCCCTAACTTCCTTTTCTTCCCAGTAACTTCCTTTTCTTCCCGAAAATTTCCTTAACTGCTCTGGGAAGGGAAGAAATATCTATCTTCCTGGAAGAATGCCAACCCTGTTATTGTATTGCCAGACAAAGTCTGGAGATACTATGGTTTAGGCACGGTTGCGCCGTCTCCGCCGCCACAGACATTTCATTTGGACGCCATAACTCAAAAAAATATTTTATTGATCTTTACCAATCTTGATATGTGCATAGATATGGGTGAGAGGAAGAAGCCTGTTTAAAATGGGGTCATGACCTTACCTAGGAGAGTGACCTTGACCTTGAATAGTTCCATTTTCTGGGAAAATCACACAAATTCTTAAATATCTCTAGAAATCTTGCATGGATTGATCCAAAAATCAAATTGACTGAAGATCTTGGATAGTGTTATCATGTACCGGAAACTGGTGGCGCCACCTGTAATCCTTTTCTTTTTTTTATTGCCGTTTAATACCCCCATCACTGCCACTTAATAGTAGTGTGAGCATTATTAGTCAAAAACTTACGGACAGATTTCTTTCATATTATGCATATACATAGACATGGGTTATGGGATAATGTATATTTAAATTGGGGTCATGACCTTTAGTATGAGAGTGGCCTTAACCTTAAATATTGCCATATATGGTGAAAATCACACAAAATCATAAATATCTCTAAGGCCAAAAAAAAAAAAGGTATGGTTCTCAGGCACTCTTTTTCAGAAATCAGTGCGGGCGGGTGGTATTTTATTTTTGACCTTTTTTTGAGTGTCTCGATAAAAATGTCATATGATCAGGGAAAAGTATGAAAATAACAATTTTTATTTGCTAAACAGGGAAAAGCATTACATAAATTGTAATATTTATCTTCTTGAAAGATAAAAATCAAAATAAAAATTGTTGATGCGGGGGGTAAAAATTGACGCGGGCGGTGCCTCAGAACCATACCTTTAATTTTTTTTGGCCTAAGGGATGCATGGATTGGTCCTAAAATCAAAATGACCGAAGATCTTGGATAGCTTTGTCTTTTGCATAAGACAGGTGGCGCCACCTGTCCTTTTCTGGTTTTCATGCCTTTTAATACCCCATTATTGCCACTTGACAGAACTATGAGCATTATAAGTCTAAAACTAATGGACAGATTGGGCTGAAATTATGCATATCCATTCATCTTCGACTCCTCCATCTTGCACGCAAGACTGGTGGTGTCATCTGCAATCGTTTTGCTGTTGCGTCCATTTGTACATGTGCTTTGGTTGAAAATTGCTTTTATCTCCGTAGTGGTACAATGTTTTTGTCTGAAATTTGGCATGTCCATTCATTGTGGAAAATTTTTATCGTAGACCAGACAGGTGGCGCCACCTACCTTCACTTTTTTTGTAGAATAAATTAATGCCCTTTTCTCAGGAGTGATTTGGCAGTATTGGCCTGGATACCTCCATCCCACATTTAAGACTGGTGGCACCATCTCCAATTGTTTTTGTGTGGTGTCCATCCATATATTTGCTTTAGGTGAAAATTGCTTATATCTGTGGAGTTGTTCAATGTGTTGGTCTGAAATTTGACATGTAAATCCATCTTGGAGAGTTTTCTTGTAAAGCAGACAGGTGGCACCACCTACCTTTACCTATTTCATAGTATAAATTAATGCCCTTTTCTCAGGAATGATTTGTCGTATTTGCCAGACATTGTTCATGTCGATAGATCTTGGATACCTCCATCTCATATTCAAGACTGGTGGTGCCATCTGCAATTTTTATGCCCCCGCCACAAAGTGGCCGGGGCCTATAGTTTTACCCATGTCCGTCATTCCGTCCTTCCGTCATTCTGAAATCAAACAGTTGTACGGACTTTTTTTCGCAATGCCTGCAGATATTGGCCTGATTTTCGGTGTGTTGGCAGATATAGACCAGTTACAGATCAAGTTCGCGTTTCGTCCTAGTTGACCTACTTTTGACGGTTTTACGGCTCCTAAACTTAGAAAATTTCATGAAAAGTAGAAATATTCATGACAGATACACATGTACAGACTTTTTTTCGCAATGCCTGCAGATATTGGCCTGATTTTTGGTGTGTGAGCAGATATAGACCAGTTACAGATCGAGTTCGCGTTTCGTCCTGGTTGACCTTCTTTTGACCGTTTTACGACTCCTGAACATGGAAAATTTCATGAAAAATATCAAATTTCATGACAAATACACATGTACGGACTTTTTTTCGCAGTGCCTGCAGATATTGGCCTAATTTTTGGTGTGTGGGCAGATATAGACCAGTTACAGATGGAGTTCGCGTTTTAGTCCTTGTTGACCTACTTTTGACTGTTTTACGGCTCCTGAACATAGAAAATTTCATGAAAAATATGAAATTTCATGACAAATACACATGTGCGGACTTTTTTTCGCAATGCCTGCAGATATTGGCCTGATTTTTAGCTCAGCTGACTATAAGTCATCTGAGCTATAGTCGTGGTCCATTGTCCGTCATCCGTCCGTCTGTCCGCTCGTCCGTCCGTCCGTAGATGTGGCACGTTTTGAAACCGTTAGACCTAGGAATCCAAAATTCAGCATAATGTTAGATGTCCCCACGATCTCCTACCAAGCTGAAAACTGGGTCTTTGCGACTTCGTTCCTTTGAGAAATTAAGGAAAAACCTCAATTTTTTATTAAAATCCTATTTTCACACTTCAGGACTGCCTAATATCAAAACTACTCATCTGTTTTTCCTCATATTTACCATAAATAATCCTCTATATGGTTCCTATGTACATGCCAGAAATTGGGTCTGTATTATATAATTTAAAAAAGTTATGGGCCAAAACATAATGCATTTTGTAAATAATCAGGAAAAAAATTTGATCACTTAACACAAAACATGTTAAAGCTAAGCACTTTTTTTCCAGTAATATAACTTTTATTAATCAAAATTAAATTGTATACCCAAAATTTGATCAAAATCTCTTAAATTTTTTGAAATATTAGCAAAAATAAAAAATTGGTACCTTAAACTTTGCCCAACTTTGACCATGGCACATTTTTTTCCTGTAACTGCTGTGGATTTAATTTTCAAAGCATGTTTTTGTTAGCATTTCAACTGTTAACATTTAAAATTTGAAACCAGTTGATCAAAAACTGTAGATTTTATTCAAGTTTTCAAGCACCATGTCACATATTGTTTACTTCAACCTAGTGTTATGCAGTTTGCTAGAGCTCAGCTCCCCAGCTTCAGCTCTAAGTTCCTTAAATTAGGCATACAGTAAGATGTCTCCAAAATCCCCTACCATGCCAAGAATTTGGTCACCAGAACTTAATTCCTTCGAGATATTAATGAAAAACTTCATTTTTTCATTAAAAACCCTTTGTTACACTTCAGGACTGCCTAGTATCAAAACCACTGATCTGACTTTGATCATATATAATATACATATTTTTCTATACATTCGCTATGCACATGCCAGAAATGATGTCAGTATTGCGTAATTGTTTTAAGTTATGTGCCCAAACAAAATTGACTTTGTAAAAAATCAGGAAAAATATTTACTCAGGTTTCATGAAAATTATTGAAGCTAGAGATTTTTTTTTAAAGTATATAACTTTGTTTAATTCAGATTCAATTGTATACCCAAAATTAGATCTGTATTTTGTAAATTTTATAAGTTATTAGCATAAACATATAATCAGTACCTGAAATTTTACCATGGCACATTTTTTCCCTGTGAGTACTGTTGATTTAATTTTCTCAGAATGTAAACATAAGTATTTAATGTGTTTAAATCTAAAATTTGAAACTAAAAGGTTGAAAATTAGGCTAGTTATTGAATTTTATCTTGAGGGTCTATTGTAGTCACTTGCTTTGTTCCAGATGCAGGTAGGCCACTCCAGGTCACTGGAAGTCAGCTATGCCAGGGTTCCTGATTTGTTTCAGTCACTGGGGGAGATCCCCTGCTGTGACAGGTGTACAATTGTTCTCATATCACACCCCCTCCCCCCCCCCCATGAATATATAAATATACATTTGTATGCATGATGTGGTGTTACATGACAAGATTGAGATTTATGATGATGCAATTTAGAATTATGAATCAACGTTTATATTCAGAAATATATGTTATATTGGAAATATATACAAATTAAACTTAAAATAAAAAAATGAGGATCTAATACAAACATGTGTTCATTATTTTCGAGCCTCAGCAGAATTGGAGATCAGGCTTTTTTTGCCCTGAATGTTTATGCAAAAGTGTTGTTAATCCCATCTCTTCCCCCCCCCCCCCCCCCCCTGCCCGGCTGTCATTGATCCTTAGCACCTCACCGTCACCTGTGCACTGGGACATTAGTTATTATTGCAAATGTGTACAATTTTTTTCAATTTGAAAGATAATTGGATTAGAAAAAATTAAGATCTAATATTGAAACATATTCTTGCCCCAGGAGAATGGAACATAAAGTGATCAGCTCTTGTCTGTCCATCATCTCTCAATTATCATTAAATATATATACTAATTATGAAATTTTTCCTTTAAGCACTGTTGAAATAACTTTCATATGCTGTATGTGTATGGATTTAAGCCATTAAAGTCTGAAATTTGAAAGCAACTTATGTATTCAGGTGTGTAATATTGCAGATGAAAAACTTTAAAATATTAAAATATATTATCAGCTTTGTTTGTCTAACAGTCTGTCTTTCCTTTTTTAAATATTATGTAATTGTGAATGGACTTTTAATCCTTTAAGTATTGTTGAATTAAGTGGAAATCCTTTATGTATATACACTATGTTAATACAGAGATGTTGTAACTCCCATCATTCCAGCCCTCCCCCCCCCCCCCCCCCACCACCACCAACAGGTTCTTGCATCTGGGGACTGGAGACATCAGTTATATTTCAACTGTATACATTTTATAAAATAAAAATACATATATTTAATAATATATATTATGTAAAATAGATCCAATTGAGCAAATGTGTAAACTACTGAACTGTCAACAAACTATCAAAAAGCCAGCCAATGATCATGGTAATAATATACATCTTATGTTCACAAACTGCTCACATGCTTCAATTTTGACATTAGAGAATGCATGGTTTGGTCACAAAATATTATTTGCAACAATTTCTCACTCATCAATACAAACCAAACATGTCAACCAGCCATGGCATATATTACCTTTTCATCTTAGGGTGCTTTTCCATGTACGCGTTTTGCAAGCGTTTGCCGCGCGGCTGCCGCGCGGCGAAAATCCAACCAGTTAAAAAGTCATGTGCTATTTCCATGTATGCGATTGCCGCGCGGCAAACGCACGCGTCAGTTTTGGAATCCAGCAGTGCTGGATTTCTGCGTTTGCCGCGCGGCAAACGCATGGGAATCCCGCCTTAATGACGTCACATTTGGGGGTTTCCTCGTACTCGTGTGTTTAAGTCCGTTCTGTTGTGTCAGGAAGGCATGCGATTGCCGCGCGGCAAACGCATACAAAACGCTCACATGGAAAAGGACTGGCCGCGCGGCAAACGCATGCGTTTGACGCGCGTCAGTTTCTTCCGCGCACATGGAAAAGCACCCTTAGACTTGATCTCCATTATTATTTTAGATTTTTACCTTCATGGCCAACTTCAGCTGAGCACAGTGACCCATATTTATAGCACCATGTCTTGAATGTTTACATCAAGTCATTGGTTAACAGTGTTCCAGGCTGTTACATAACACCTTCACTCCTTGCCTACTGCTTCTGTGAGTGTCTGGGTCAGGCTGGGTCAGGCAGTAATTACCAGAGAGCCTTTCTCCTCTCTCTTTCCCTTTCTCTCTTTCTAGCTCGCTTTCTCTCTCTCTCTCTTTCTCTCTCTCTCACCCTTATGCCTCCCTTCCTCCCTCCACCCAATTGTGTTGACAGGTACTATAAACCTAATTTATTAGATATATATGTTGATGCAATTAAGAAATGTGAATCAACTGAAATATTCACATATATATGTTATACTCTAAATGTATAGTTACGTTTTCAAACCTGGAAAAAAATGATGTTATAAAAAAGGGAATTTATGTAAAAATTGTTCATAATTTCCTGGCTCAGAAGAATGGGAATTAAAATTATTTGCTTTGTTTCTCTAGCTTTCTTGCCTGTTTTAAATATTTAATAATTATGAACAAACTTTTTTTTCCTGTAAGCTTTGATTAATTAAATTTCATATCCTGTACGTATATGCAAGGGTATTGTAACTCCCACCATCCCCTTCCCCCACCCCACTAAGTCCTTGCTCCTTCGCACTGTCAACAATAGTGCTATTGCTTTAGCATAAAATTTAATAATTTGAAGAAAATATATACAGAGAGACAGAGGCTTTGTAACTCCCATCGTAACCCCCCCCCCCCCCCCCATCAAGTCCTTCCGCCTGTGGAGTGGGGATTTTATAGCAACTGTATACATATCATAAAATAGAAAAAACAGTTTAATTAAAGTTTAAATTTAAAAAAATGGATCTCATTAGACAAATGTGTAAAATGTTGAACTGTCAACAGCCTGTCAAAAAGATATCCAATGAAAGCGCAAGGTCAGATCTTAAAATATTATTTGCAACAATTTCTTCAATCATATCAACCAACCATAGCCTAGATTACCTCTTTCTCTCAGACTTTATCTACATTTCATAATATTTTAGATTTTAACCTTCCAGGTGTTTAAGAACTGTTGAATGCTCCCTCCCTCTCTCTCTATCTCCTTTTCTCTCTACATCCAACCCTCCTTGCTGCCCACACTGTTTCCTTCTCCGAACCCCATCCCAATGTCAGCCTCAGTAAACGAGAACAAGTTGAATCAGATATATTCATATTTTTATATATTGTATAACTGTTTGTTGCCTATGTACGTGCCAGAAATCATGCCAATATTGTGTAATATGTAGATGTGGTGGGCATCAATATAATGTACCTTGTCAAGACCTAAGAGATATCATGTCATACAGTCACAATTCATAAATCCACTCTTCAGCATAGTTAATAATAACATTATATATGTCAAATTGAAATCTTGCGGACTTCTATACACTATAGATCCTTCAACAAATAGCCTTATCATCATTCTACCACTGCTTAATGTACTGTCATTGCATTCATATTTGCTCAAATATATTGCTATTTTCAACAGCTCCCAAATAAATAAAAAATAAACCACTATATTTACTCCATATTAATCCATCAGTCAGGTAATTTCATACATGATTTACTTGCATATTACATTATATTCCTTTATAATAGCCTAATAGGTCCATGATATTCATAAGGTTTGTCGACTAAATATAGTATCACAATGGTGATACATTTATAGTTCAATCATGATCAGCTGAGCGCCGTGACCCATAGGTCCCTTGTTGGTGTATGGGCAGATATAGACCAGTTACAGATCGAGTTCATGTTTCGTCCCGGTTGACCTACTTTTGACCGTTTTACGGCTCCTGAACATAGAAAATTTTATGTAAAATATATATTTTCATGACAAATACACTTGTACAGACTTTTCTTCACAATACCTGCAGATATTGGCTTGATTTTTGGTGTGTGGGCAGATAATGACCAGTTACAGATCAAGTTCACGTTTTGTCCCAGTTGACCTATTTTTGACCGTTTGACGGTGCTCTAACATAGAAAATTTCATAAAAAGGTGCACATGTATTGACTTTTTTTCGCAGTGCCTGCAGATACAGGCCTGATTTTTGGTGTGTAGGCATAAAATGACCAGTTACAGATCGAGTTCTTGTTTTGTCTCAGTTGACCTACTTTTGACCATTTGACTGCTCCTGAACATAAAAAGTTTCATGAAAAATATAAATTTTCATAACAAATGCATATGTACTGACTTTTTTTCCTCAATGCCTGCAGATACCACCCTGATTTTTTTGTGTGGGCAGATAATGACAGTTACAGATTGAGTTTGCGTTTCATCCCGGTTGACCTACTTTCGATTTTTTTACGGCTCCTAAACATAGAAAATTTCATTAAGGACAGAAATTTTTATGGAAAATGCACATGTATGGACTTTTTTCACAATGCCTGCATATACTGGCATGATTTTTGGTGTGTTGCTTGATAATGACCCGTTACAGATCGAGTTTGCATTTTGCCCTTGTTGACCTACTTTTGACCATACAACACCTCCTGAACTTAAAAAATTTTCCAAATTTTACAAATGTTTCTAATTTGCCCAAGGCGGGGGCATTCGTGTCGTTCCGACACATCTAGTTTTCATGTGGCGTCCATCCCTACATTTGCTTTAGGTGAAAATTACTCATATCTGAGGAGTAGTTCAATGTGTTGGTCTACAAATGGCATATACATCCATCTCAGAGAGTTTTCTTGTCAACCAGACAGGTGGTGCCACCTACCTTACCATTTTAATAGTATAAATTTATCCCCTTTTCTCAAGATTGATTCTCTGTATTGACAGCCATATTTGGTGAAAAATATTGTTTCTCAAGTTGATAGATTGAAGAAACCATGGTCACTTGCCAAGTGTCAGTATATTTGCTGTTGAAGATGGGGGCCTATTCTTAAGGGGGGGGGGGATTTATTGTCCGGGGATACTATGGCGCATGCGGTACAAAGAAATTTCTGGTTGTTAACTCAAGCAGCTCTTGTTTATAGCCTGGCAAGGCATGCTGGGAAAGTTTAGGAGAGGCTGTTCTTGGGGGGCATCATGGAAATCACCATCTATTGGATATTTTTAGGTAATTTACAATGATCCCCATTTTATTTGCATGACACTCCCGTTTAAGGTTGTGTTTAATCAGAGGGGAAACTCTCCCCCACAGGTGTTCATACTCATTTCATGAATGGAGTCTGAATGTTCATTCCTGAATGGAGTCTGAATGTTCATTCCTGAATGGAGTCTGAATGTTCATTCCTGAATGGAGTCTGAATGTTCATTCTTGAATGGAGTCTGAATGTTCATTCCTGAATGGAGTCTGAATGTGTATTCCTGAATGGAGTCTGAATGTTCATTCCTGAATGGAGTCTGAATGTTCATTCCTGAATGTAGTCTGAATGGAGTCTGAATGTTCATTCCTGAATGGAGTCTGAATGTTCGTTCCTGAATGGAGTCTGAATGTTCATTCCTGAATGGAGTCTGAATGTTCGTTCCTGAATGGAGTCTGAATGTTCATTCCTGAATGGAGTCTGAATGTTCGTTCCTGAATGGAGTCTGAATGTTTATTCCTGAATGGAGTCTGAATGTTCGTTCCTGAATGGAGTCTAAATGTTCATTCCTGAATGGAGTCTGAATGATCGTTCCTGAATGGAGTCTGAATGTTCGTTCCTGAATGGAGTCTGAATGTTCATTCCTGAATGGAGTCTGAATGTTCATTCCTGAATGGAGTCTGAATGTTCGTTCCTGAATGGAGTCTGAATGTTTATTCCTGAATGGAGTCTGAATGTTCATTCCTGAATGGAGTCTGAATGTTCATTCCTGAATGGAGTCTGAATGTTCATTTCTGAATGGAGTCTGAATGTTCATTCCTGAATGGAGTCGGAATGTTCATTCCTGAATGGAGTCGGAATGTTCATTCCTGAATGGAGTCGGAATGTTCATTCCTGAATGGAGTCGGAATGTTCATTCCTGAATGGAGTCTGAATGTTCGTTCCTGAATGGAGTCTGAATGTTCATTCCTGAATGGAGTCTGAATGTTCGTTCCTGAATGGAGTCTGAATGTTTATTCCTGAATGGAGTCTGAATGTTCGTTCCTGAATGGAGTCTAAATGTTCATTCCTGAATGGAGTCTGAATGATCGTTCCTGAATGGAGTCTGAATGTTCGTTCCTGAATGGAGTCTGAATGTTCATTCCTGAATGGATTCTGAATGTTCATTCCTGAATGGAGTCTGAATGTTCGTTCCTGAATGGAGTCTGAATGTTTATTCCTGAATGGAGTCTGAATGTTCATTCCTGAATGGAGTCTGAATGTTCATTCCTGAATGGAGTCTGAATGTTCATTCCTGAATGGAGTCTGAATGTTCATTTCTGAATGGAGTCTGAATGTTCATTCCTGAATGGAGTCGGAATGTTCATTCCTGAATGGAGTCGGAATGTTCATTCCTGAATGGAGTCGGAATGTTCATTCCTGAATGGAGTCGGAATGTTCATTCCTGAATGGAGTCTGAATGTTTGGGCTAGGTTCTAGCATGTATAACTGATAATCATATAAATGACACTGTGGATTTGAATCGTGATCAAGACCACTCTCTGGTAATTATTTTCATGTGACATGATGTGCTGTATTTAATCATTTCAGTAGAAAGAAATAGTCGGAGGAATTTTTTTTCTTGTATCTCCTCTATTAATCATTTTACATGAAGACTGGATTCTGTGTACTATTCTCTTCACACACATCACCCCCAACTTTAAATCATATCCTCTGTCTGGTTTTGCTTAATATATTGCTTGAACTTCCTTGGCAGAAATGAGTGATCAAGCACAGGAATTATGTTCACACAATGAAAATATTATATTAAAAAACACATAATAATTATAAGAAGTCTTGAAGCTTTTTTGAAACCTAGGAGAGTGATTATGGTTTAAACCCACAAACTATAATCTGTTCATTTATGATGGTCATCAAGAATATCAGTAACACATTAGTATATACTTGTAACACATTATGCCAAAGCCCCATGGCAGGCTACTAATGGGACTTGCTTAAAGACAACATTTGAAACCAGAGTAGAAAGTTTAATTGTTCAGGGACATTACCAAATATCTTTGGTCATAATCATATTTGAACCGGAAATATCATGTGCGAAGTTAAATTTATCTGTCACTTGTGATCTCTTTAAATGTGAGCCGAGTGTTTATGAGTGTACCGGGTGTGGAGGAGGCAGTATGTACAGACTCACGGGATCTCTTAATATCTGGGCTGTGTGTTTATGTTGTAGGATGTGTGTACCAGGTGTGGTGGGGGCAGTATGTACAGACTCACTGGATCTCTTTAATATCTGGGCTGTGTGTTTATGTTGTAGGATGAGTGTACCGGGTGTGGTGGGGGCAGTATGTACAGACTCACGGGATCTCTTTATATCTGAGCTGTGTGTTTATGTTGTAGGATGAGTGTACCGGGTGTGGAGGGGGCAGTATGTACAGACTCACTGGATCTCTTTATATCTGAGCTTTGTGTTTATGTTGTAGGATGAGTGTACCGGTAGTGGAGGGGGCAGTATGTACAAACTCACGGGATCTCTTTATATCTGAGCTGTGTGTTTATGTTGTAGGATGAGTGTACCAGGTGTGGTGGGGGCAGTATGTACAGACTCACTGGATCTCTTTATATCTGAGCTTTGTGTTTATGTTGTAGGATGAGTGTACAAGGTGTGGTGGGGGCAGTATGTACAGACTCACTGGATCTCTTTATATCTGAGCTTTGTGTTTATGTTGTAGGATGAGTGTACAAGGTGTGGTGGGGGCAGTATGTACAGACTCACGGGATCTCTTTATATCTGAGCTTTGTGTTTATGTTGTAGGATGAGTGTACCAGGTGTGGTGGGGGCAGTATGTACAGACTCACTGGATCTCTTTATATCTGAGCTTTGGGTTTATGTTGTAGAATGAGTGTACCAGGTGTGGTGGGAGCAGTATGTACAGACTCACGGGATCTCTTTATATCTGAGCTTTGTGTTAATGTTGTAGGATGTGTGTACCAGGTGTGGTGGGGGCAGTATGTACAGACTCACGGGATCTCTTTATATCTGAGCTTTGTGTTTATGTTGTAGGATGAGTGTACCAGGTGTGGTGGGGGCAGTATGTACAGACTCACTGGATCTCTTTATATCTGAGCTTTGTGTTTATGTTGTAGGATGAGTGTACCAAGTGTGGTGGAGGCAGTATGTACAGACTCATGGGATCTCTTTATATCTGAGCTTTGTGTTTATGTTGTAGGATGTGTGTACCAGGTGTGGTGGGGGCAGTATGTACAGACTCACTGGATCTCTTTATATCTGAGCTGTGTTTTTATGTTGTAGGATGAGTGTACCAGGTGTGGTGGGGGCAGTATGTACAGACTCACGGGATCTCTTTATATCTGAGCTTTGTGTTTTTGTTGTAGGATGAGTGTACCGGGTGTGGAGGGGGCAGTATGTACAGACTCACGGGAACTCTTTATATCTGAGCTTTGTGTTTATGTTGTAGGATGAGTGTACCAGGTGTGGTGGGGGCAGTATGTACAGACTCACGGGATCTCTTTATATCTGAGCTTTGTGTTTATGTTGTAGGATGTGTGTACCAGATGTGGTGGGGGCAGTATGTACAGACTCACGGGATCTCTTTATATCTGGGCTGTGTGTTTATGTTGTAGGATGTGTGTACCAGGTGTGGTGGGGGCAGTATGTACAGACTCACGGGATCTCTTTATATCTGAGCTGTGTGTTTATGTTGTAGGATGAGTGTACCGGGTGTGGAGGGGGCAGTATGTACAGACTCACTGGATCTCTTTATATCTGAGCTTTGTGTTTATGTTGTAGGATGAGTGTACCAAGTGTGGTGGAGGCAGTATGTACAGACTCATGGGATCTCTTTATATCTGAGCTTTGTGTTTATGTTGTAGGATGTGTGTACCAGGGGTGGTGGGGGCAGTATGTACAGACTCACTGGATCTCTTTATATCTGAGCTGTGTTTTTATGTTGTAGGATGAGTGTACCAGGTGTGGTGGGGGCAGTATGTACAGACTCACGGGATCTCTTTATATCTGAGCTTTGTGTTTATGTTGTAGGATGAGTGTACCGGGTGTGGAGGGGGCAGTATGTACAGACTCACGGGAACTCTTTATATCTGAGCTTTGTGTTTATGTTGTAGGATGAGTGTACCAGGTGTGGTGGGGGCAGTATGTACAGACTCACGGGATCTCTTTATATCTGAGCTTTGTGTTTATGTTGTAGGATGTGTGTACCAGATGTGGTGGGGGCAGTATGTACAGACTCACGGGATCTCTTTATATCTGGGCTGTGTGTTTATGTTGTAGGATGTGTGTACCAGGTGTGGTGGGGGCAGTATGTACAGACTCACGGGATCTCTTTATATCTGAGCTGTGTGTTTATGTTGTAGGATGAGTGTACCGGGTGTGGAGGGGGCAGTATGTACAAACTCACGGGATCTCTTTATATCTGAGCTTTGTGTTTATGTTGTAGGATGAGTGTACCAGATGTGGTGGGGGCAGTATGTACAGACTCACAGGATCTCTTTATATCTGAGCTGTGTGTTTATGTTGTAGGATGAGTGTACCGGGTGTGGAGGGGGCAGTATGTACAGACTCACTGGATCTCTTTATATCTGATCTTTGTGTTTATGTTGTAGGATGAGTGTACTGCGTGTGGAGGGGGCAGTATGTACAAACTCACGGGATCTCTTTATATCTGAGCTGTGTGTTTATGTTGTAGGATGAGTGTACCAGGTGTGGTGGGGGCAGTATGTACAGACTCACTGGATCTCTTTATATCTGAGCTTTGTGTTTATGTTGTAGGATGAGTGTACAAGGTGTGGTGGGGGCAGTATGTACAGACTCACGGGATCTCTTTATATCTGAGCTTTGTGTTTATGTTGTAGGATGAGTGTACCAGGTGTGGTGGGGGCAGTATGTACAGACTCACTGGATCTCTTTATATCTGAGCTTTGTGTTTATGTTGTAGAATGAGTGTACCAGGTGTGGTGGGAGCAGTATGTACAGACTCACGGGATCTCTTTATATCTGAGCTTTGTGTTTATGTTGTAGGATGTGTGTACCAGGTGTGGTGGGGGCAGTATGTACAGACTCACGGGATCTCTTTATATCTGAGCTTTGTGTTTATGTTGTAGGATGAGTGTACCAGGTGTGGTGGGGGCAGTATGTACAGACTCAATGGATCTCTTTATATCTGAGCTTTGTGTTTATGTTGTAGGATGAGTGTACCAAGTGTGGTGGAGGCAGTATGTACAGACTCATGGGATCTCTTTATATCTGAGCTTTGTGTTTATGTTGTAGGATGTGTGTACCAGGTGTGGTGGGGGCAGTATGTACAGACTCACTGGATCTCTTTATATCTGAGCTGTGTTTTTATGTTGTAGGATGAGTGTACCAGGTGTGGTGGGGGCAGTATGTACAGACTCACGGGATCTCTTTATATCTGAGCTTTGTGTTTATGTTGTAGGATGAGTGTACCGGGTGTGGAGGGGGCAGTATGTACAGACTCACGGGAACTCTTTATATCTGAGCTTTGTGTTTATGTTGTAGGATGAGTGTACCAGGTGTGGTGGGGGCAGTATGTACAGACTCACTGGATCTCTTTATATCTGAGCTTTTTGTTTATGTTGTAGGATGAGTGTACCGGGTGTGGAGGGGGCAGTATGTACAGACTCACGGGATCTCTTTATATCTGAGCTGTGTGTTTATGTTGTAGGATGAGTGTACCGGGTGTGGAGGGGGCAGTATGTACAGACTCACGGGATCTCTTTATATCTGAACTTTGTGTATATGTTGTAGGATGAGTGTACCGGGTGTGGTGGGGGCAGTATGTACAGACTCACGGGATCTCTTTAAATCTGAGCTTTGTGTTTATGTTGTAGGATGAGTGTACCAGGTGTGGTGGGGGAGGTATGTACAGACTCACGGGATCTCTTTATATCCGAGCTGTGTATTTATGTTCTAGGATGAGTGTACCGGGTGTGACAGAGGCAGTATGTACAGACTCACGGGATCTCTTTATATCTGAGCTGTGTGTTTATGTTGTAGGATGAATGTACCAGGTATGGTGGGGGCAGTATAATACAGACTCACGGGATCTCTTTATATCTGAGCTGTGTATTTATGTTTTAGGATGAGTGTACCAGGTGTGGTGGGGGCAGTATGTACAGACTCACGGGATCTCTTTATATCTGAGCTTTGTGTTTATGTTGTAGGATGAGTGTACCGGGTGTGGAGGGGGCAGTATGTACAGACTCACGGGAACTCTTTATATCTGAGCTTTGTGTTTATGTTGTAGGATGAGTGTACCAGGTGTGGTGGGGGCAGTATGTACAGACTCACGGGATCTCTTTATATCTGAGCTTTGTGTTTATGTTGTAGGATGTGTGTACCAGATGTGGTGGGGGCAGTATGTACAGACTCACGGGATCTCTTTATATCTGGGCTGTGTGTTTATGTTGTAGGATGTGTGTACCAGGTGTGGTGGGGGCAGTATGTACAGACTCACGGGATCTCTTTATATCTGAGCTGTGTGTTTATGTTGTAGGATGAGTGTACCGGGTGTGGAGGGGGCAGTATGTACAAACTCACGGGATCTCTTTATATCTGAGCTTTGTGTTTATGTTGTAGGATGAGTGTACCAGATGTGGTGGGGGCAGTATGTACAGACTCACAGGATCTCTTTATATCTGAGCTGTGTGTTTATGTTGTAGGATGAGTGTACCGGGTGTGGAGGGGGCAGTATGTACAGACTCACTGGATCTCTTTATATCTGATCTTTGTGTTTATGTTGTAGGATGAGTGTACTGCGTGTGGAGGGGGCAGTATGTACAAACTCACGGGATCTCTTTATATCTGAGCTGTGTGTTTATGTTGTAGGATGAGTGTACCAGGTGTGGTGGGGGCAGTATGTACAGACTCACTGGATCTCTTTATATCTGAGCTTTGTGTTTATGTTGTAGGATGAGTGTACAAGGTGTGGTGGGGGCAGTATGTACAGACTCACGGGATCTCTTTATATCTGAGCTTTGTGTTTATGTTGTAGGATGAGTGTACCAGGTGTGGTGGGGGCAGTATG
This sequence comes from Sipunculus nudus, assembly GCA_026874595.1. NCBI lineage: Eukaryota > Metazoa > Annelida > Sipuncula > Golfingiida > Sipunculidae > Sipunculus > Sipunculus nudus. The sequence continues at coordinate 7,566,974 of CM049306.1, read as the reverse complement.
TACAGACTCACTGGATCTCTTTATATCTGAGCTTTGTGTTTATGTTGTAGAATGAGTGTACCAGGTGTGGTGGGAGCAGTATGTACAGACTCACGGGATCTCTTTATATCTGAGCTTTGTGTTTATGTTGTAGGATGTGTGTACCAGGTGTGGTGGGGGCAGTATGTACAGACTCACGGGATCTCTTTATATCTGAGCTTTGTGTTTATGTTGTAGGATGAGTGTACCAGGTGTGGTGGGGGCAGTATGTACAGACTCAATGGATCTCTTTATATCTGAGCTTTGTGTTTATGTTGTAGGATGAGTGTACCAAGTGTGGTGGAGGCAGTATGTACAGACTCATGGGATCTCTTTATATCTGAGCTTTGTGTTTATGTTGTAGGATGTGTGTACCAGGTGTGGTGGGGGCAGTATGTACAGACTCACTGGATCTCTTTATATCTGAGCTGTGTTTTTATGTTGTAGGATGAGTGTACCAGGTGTGGTGGGGGCAGTATGTACAGACTCACGGGATCTCTTTATATCTGAGCTTTGTGTTTATGTTGTAGGATGAGTGTACCGGGTGTGGAGGGGGCAGTATGTACAGACTCACGGGAACTCTTTATATCTGAGCTTTGTGTTTATGTTGTAGGATGAGTGTACCAGGTGTGGTGGGGGCAGTATGTACAGACTCACTGGATCTCTTTATATCTGAGCTTTTTGTTTATGTTGTAGGATGAGTGTACCGGGTGTGGAGGGGGCAGTATGTACAGACTCACGGGATCTCTTTATATCTGAGCTGTGTGTTTATGTTGTAGGATGAGTGTACCGGGTGTGGAGGGGGCAGTATGTACAGACTCACGGGATCTCTTTATATCTGAACTTTGTGTATATGTTGTAGGATGAGTGTACCGGGTGTGGTGGGGGCAGTATGTACAGACTCACGGGATCTCTTTAAATCTGAGCTTTGTGTTTATGTTGTAGGATGAGTGTACCAGGTGTGGTGGGGGAGGTATGTACAGACTCACGGGATCTCTTTATATCCGAGCTGTGTATTTATGTTCTAGGATGAGTGTACCGGGTGTGACAGAGGCAGTATGTACAGACTCACGGGATCTCTTTATATCTGAGCTGTGTGTTTATGTTGTAGGATGAATGTACCAGGTATGGTGGGGGCAGTATAATACAGACTCACGGGATCTCTTTATATCTGAGCTGTGTATTTATGTTTTAGGATGAGTGTACCGGGTGTGACAGGGGCAGTATGTACAGACTCACGGGGAATGTGCCTTGGAGGTAAGTACATGTTACACCAGATTTTAATATTCACAAGAGGGTCTAACATTAAAAAAAATCCTTTCCCAATGAAAATGCTTCAGTTTTGTTGAAAGTCAATTTTTAACCACTACAACTGACAACTGAGAACATGGTTAGACAGATGGTCACAGCCAAGATAAATATGTACTATAATCATCATAGATTGTATGCATGGATTATGTGCCAGTGTCATGAAAAGACTTTTTAATTTACAACAGTAACAATAACAAATAATATTTCTTTGTTAGCAAACATTTCCTGTTTTAAAAGTTCCTCGGGCATACCTTTTCTTTTTTACACTTAATCATATACCAATCAGATCAGAGTTTTAGTATATTTGGAATATACTTTCTCCTAAATGCTTCCTTTCATACCCAATGTGTGTGTTATTCAAATTATGTTAATATTTGAAACCAAAATATCCTTGTGTTCACATAGTGTTAGGATTAAGTTTAAGGTATGATCCCCAGCCTGACTGAGATATGATGTGTTTCAGCCCGTGGATGTGGTTCCAGTCAGTCAGCAGGTTTAATAGCTGGTGTAGCAGAGCATGCAGCCAAGCTGTGTTCAGGGTCTAAAGACAGCCCAGTTGTAGTCATAGAATCAGATGCAGGGTAAGTAACAGATGCCAGGTGAGGTACATGGATATCCTTCAACACTGCACAGAAGCAGACACAGTGTAAGTAACAGATGCCAGGTGAGGTACATGGATATCCTTCAACACTGCACAGAAGCAGACAGTGTAAGTAACAGATGCCAGGTGACGTACATGGATATCCTTCAACACTGCACAGAAGCAGACAGTGTTAGTAACAGATGCCAGGTGACGTACATGGATATCCTTCAACACTGTACAAAATCAGACACAGTGTAAGTAACAGATGCCAGGTGAGGTACATGGATATCCTTCAACACTGCACAGAAGCAGACAGTGTTAGTAACAGATGCCAGGTGACGTACATGGATATCCTTCAACACTGTACAAAATCAGACACAGTGTAAGTAACAGATGCCAGGTGACATACATGGATATCTTTCAACGCTGCACAGAAGCAGACAGTGTAAGTAACAGATGCCAGGTGACGTACATGGATATCCTTCACCACACTGCACAGAATCAGATGCAGAGTAAGTAACAGATGCCAGGTGATGTACATGGATATCCTTCAACACTGCACAGAAGCAGAGACAGGGTAAGTAACAGATGCCAGGTGACATACATGGATATCCTTCAACACTGCACAGAAGCAGAGACAGGGTAAGTAACAGATGCCAGGTGACATACATGGATATCCTTCAACACTGCACAGAAGCAGAGACAGGGTAAGTAACAGATGCCAGGTGACGTACATGGATATCCTTCAACACTGCACAGAATCAGATGCAGGGTAAGTAACAGATGCCAGGTGACGTACATGAATATCCTTCAACACTGCACAGAATCAGATGCAGGGTAAGTAACAGATGCCACGTGATGTACATGGATATCCTTCAACACTGCACAGGATCAGATGCAGGGTAAGTAACAGATGCCAGGTGACGTACATGGATATCCTTCAACACTGCAAAAAAGCAGAGACAGGGTAAGTAACAGATGCCAGGTGACGTACATGGATGTCCTTCAGCACTGCAAAGAAGCATAGACAGGGTAAGTAACAGATGCCAGGTGACGTACATGTATATCCTTCAACACTGCACAGAATCAGACACAGGGCAAGTAACAGATGCCAGGTGACATACATGGATATCCTTCAACACTGCACAGGATCAGATGCAGGGTAAGTAACAGATGCCAGGTGACATACATGGATATCCTTCAACACTGCACAGAATCAGAAGCAGGGTAAGTAACAGATGCCACGTGATGTACATGGATATCCTTCAACACTGCAAAGAAGCAGAGACAGGGTAAGTAACAGATGCCAGGTGACGTACATGGATGTCCTTCAGCACTGCAAAGAAGCATAGACAGGGTAAGTAACAGATGCCAGGTGACGTACATGGATATCCTTCAACACACTGCACGGAATCAGACGCAGGGTAAATCACAGATGCCAGGTGACGTACATGGATATCCTTCAACACTGCACAGAATCAGACACAGGGTAAGTAACAGATGCCAGGTGACGTACATGGATATCCTTCACCACACTGCACAGGATCAGATGCAGGGTAAGTAACAGATGCAAGGTGACGTACATGGATATCCTTCAACACTGTACAGAATCAGGCACAGGGTAAGTAACAGATGCCTGGTGACATACATGGATATCCTTCAACACTGCACAGAAGCAGACACAGGGTAAGTAACAGGTGCCAGGTGACGTACATGGATATCCGTCAACACTGTACAGAATCAGACACAGGGTAATTAACAGATGCCAGGTGACATACATGGATATCCTTCAACACTGCACAGAAGCAGACACAGGGTAAGTAACAGATGCCAGGTGACTTACATGGATATCATTCAGCACACTGCACAGAATCAGACGCAGGGTAAGTAACAGATGCCAGGTGACATACATGGATATCCTTCAACACTGCACAGAAGCAGACACAGGGTAAGTAACAGATTCCAGGTGACATACATGGATATCCTTCAACACACTGTACAGAATCAGACGCAGGGTAAGTAACAGATGCCAGGTGACGTACATGGATATCCTTCAACACTGCAAGGATCAGATGCAGGGTAAGTAACAGATGCCAAGTGACATACATGGATATCCTTCAACACTGCAAAGAATCAGACACAGGGCAAGTAACAGATGCCAGGTGACATACATGGATATCCTTCAACACTGCACAGAAGCAGACACAGGGTAAGTAACAGATGCCAGGTGACATACATGGATATCCTTCAACACTGCACAGAATCAGACACAGGGCAAGTAACAGATGCCAGGTGACGTACATGGATATCCTTCAACACTGCACAGAAGCAGACACAGGGTAAGTAACAGATGCCAGGTGACGTACATGGATATCCTTCAACACTGCACAGAATCAGACACAGGGCAAGTAACAGATGCCAGGTGACATACATGGATATCCTTCAACACTGCACAGAATCAGACACAGGGTAAGTAACAGATGCCAGGTGACATACATGGATATCCTTCAACACTGCACAGAATCAGACACAGGGTAAGTAACAGATGCCAGGTGAAGTACATGGATATCCTTCAACACTGCACAGAATCAGACACAGGGTAAGTATCAGATGCCAGGTGACGTACATGGATATCCTTCAACACTGCACAGAATCAGACACAGGGTAAGTAACAGATGCCAGGTGACGTACATGGATATCCTTCAACACTGCACAGAATCAGACACAGGGCAAGTAACAGATGCCAGGTGACATACATGGATATCCTTCAACACTGCACAGAATCAGACACAGGGTAAGTAACAGATGCCAGGTGACATACATGGATATCCTTCAACACTGCACAGAAGCAGACACAGGGTAAGTATCAGATGCCAGGTGACATACATGGATATCCTTCAACACTGCACAGGATCAGATGCAGGGTAAGTAACAGATGCCAGGTGACATACATGGATATCCTTCAACACTGCACAGAATCAGACACAGGGTAAGTAACAGATGCCAGGTGACATACATGGATATCCTTCAACACTGCACAGAAGCAGACACAGGGTAAGTAACAGATGCCAGGTGACGTACATGGATATCCTTCAACACTGCACAGAATCAGACACAGGGTAAGTAACAGATGCCAGGTGACATACAAAAGAGGGGATATTAAAGGGGGGATTAATTGTCTGGGGATACTACACCACCTGCGGTGCCAAGGAATTTTAGTTATTGTTATTATATACCTGTATATGTTAGTGTTGGTAAATTAAAATAATAGCAAGGAATGGTTTAAATGTAAAGCTCAAGAACTTTAGTTTCAATATACATTGCATACATACTGATAGATTCAGCATCTAAATTTGTCTCCTTGAAATTGAAGCTATAACAAAAAATGAATAACACTGTGTTTGATTATTTTAATACCTTTCAATCATTGTTTTCATATCCCTCGACTGTTAATTTAAATTTTGGATATTTCAAATAGTTAAACAATAACTTCTAAGTTTACTTGTAAAAGTAGAGACTTTCCTGATTTATTCACAGGAAATCATTGTAAAATTAAGGCCTGAAAATTAAATGTATGTTTAAACTGACATGAAAGGGAGGTTTAAATTTACACACTTCAGTATCAGATATTGACACTTAATATGTATCCTAACACTTTGGCTGATCATTAATGTTATTCTTTTTGCTTAATTTTCAGTTCGTTTGTGGGTTATTTCCTCATGCATGGTACAGTAACATAGTTAAGATTACAAAGTAAAACATTTTGCTTGAATTTTATTTCACAGTGATAAATGTGAGAAAGAGAAATAAGACAAAAACATCCAATTTGTGTTTGAACAGATATTAAAGATTGAGGTTTAAATTAATTTTACATATCCTCCATTGTCAAATATGTTTAAACTGACATTAAAATGGAGGTTTGAATTAATCTGACAAGTTCTTCAATTGTCAAATATGTTTAAACTTACAGGAAAATGGTGGTTTAAATTAATTTAACACATCCTTGCATGAGAGAAGTTATGTTTATAAATATATTGCAGTATTTTGTGGAATTAATATTCAGCAAATTTCATGTAATAATGCCTGTAATTATTTATTTTGATAAACTGGTGTAATTAGACCTTCATAGGCATTCCTGAAGTATTGACTGATATGTAGGTCAAGCAAACGTATTCCAAATCTCATTATATTATCATATAGCATAATTGCCTATTAAAAAAATATTAATATAGATTTTACATAAAATGAGCCCAATTCCTGGAGGAAAAACATTTTTTCTATCTATTTTTCCACTAAAAACATGAGGTTGTGTGATTTGTTCAAAAACTGTGGGCACATCTATGAGCACTGTCAAATGGGCAGTGAAGTCACACACTGGGAAATCCACTGTGACTAAAAATTCTAGATCTCAGTAAAAGCACAGTATTTCCGCCTCTGTCACTCCCACATTTTCAGCAGAGAATAAAAACAACATGCATTACTAGATCTGAGTTGTTGATAAAATTAAGTCAATGATGTCACACGTGTACCAGCCAATCAAATCAGGGCAAAGTCTGGGATCTGGGTGAAATCCTCCCATCACACAACAAACGCACGTGGAATAGGTTTACTTAACATGTATGCTACTAATGAAATAAAATCTGCACAGCACTGTTAGCAGTTACCTGCAGTGTATCAGGTTTATGCAAGACCTACGTGCCCATTTTGAATAAGTAGGAGCCAACTTTTGGTTGCTCTGCAAACCATGCCACCTTTTTCTTTAACTTTCACTTGCAATTGCCCAAGCAGCTAATGTTGAGCCCTCCAGGCATGTATTTAATTGTTTAATTTTTATTTCTTTTCAGAAATGTGTTGATAAAATCCCAAGAAAATGTGACCATGGCTGTATACAAGAACTCCTAGCACAAGTATGTGATTGACAGCAAGGAAAGGACATTATTTATAGACCATTAAGCCTCAGTACTAGTTCTGTGAGCCTAATTCAAAATCATGACTCACTGCAATGAGAGTGCCTAAGGTCAGCAAATGGGCATGGTTGCCATGGAAACTTGAGTTCAGGGGTATATGTTACACCAGCCCATGGCCACCTTGCAGGATGTTGATAATGCCCATGATATATCTTATCTTGTCACTGCCTTTCATTCATAAATGTACATATTTGGTGCAGAAAGACTAATTCTAGCTGGATCCCCATAATTGTTTGGAATTCCAAATCAAGTCTAACAGGTATTGAAATGTACAGGTAATACTTTATCAGAAAGAAAGACTTTATCAGAAGTAGGAGTTCAGAAAGAACTGAAAAATTCATCAATCTTTCACTTTATTTAAAAAACTGCAAAAATTTGTCAAAGGGAAAAACTGAAGTAAGTAAAAACATTGTAATAAATTTAATTAATAAACTCATTACTATGACAAAGTTCATATCATGTGACAGTAATACTTAATTTGAAGGTACAACAGTGATTGCTTGTATATAGGATTAGCATAAACTCTCATGAAAATGTTGCGAGAATTGTAGACTTTATTACTTTAATCAAATACTGACAAACATTTTGACAGACACTTAATAAAATTCAATATATATATATATATATATGTATATATATATATATATGTATATATATATATATATCGGGGACTGCTGTACCTGTCAGATTATACTTTAAAGTTCCATCATGTGTTGATGAGGTACAGGTATCCCACCTGGGACCACCTGTATATAAATCATGCAGAACAGTTTGTTCTTAATGGTATGGTGCATTGAAATTTGCTGTAAACATTGGGGGACTATTGCTCTACTGTAAATTGTTTACCATTGTAAAGAGTGGTAATAAATTTTTGTTCCTTATTATTTTTTTTATATTTAAGTGTATGAATGTGGCTTCTGCATCACTTAAATTTTCATATACTTTCATATCAATTTGTCTCCTTTTTCTGATTTATTTTCCAGCTAAAATCCTGTTTCCAATATAAGACATATTATATGTTTAACATATTATTGGAAACATTTAGTTCTTTTGTAAACCTATGCATTTAAGTGTTGTGGTTTGATATCAAGATGGATGCAGCTCTGAATGTAGAGTGTGAAAATGAAGAATGTTGTGGTAGATCTCGATGGAAAGCAACCAAGTACAACTTGTGTGTGCAGCTGTGATGAAAGACTCCAGTCTAGACTTGAGTCTACTTTTTTAGGGACTTGGGCTTGAGGGTCCGGTACACAGATTTCTTCTCGGACTCAGATGTCAAGACTCAAGAAGTCAGGACAAGTCCACCTCAAATCAAGTAGAAGGAAGGCCCTTTCACATTTTATAAAATCTGTGAAAAAAAAAACAAAAAAACTGGAATATGGGTAGTGGACAAGGGACTACACATATCTGCCAAATCACAGAGGCATGCGTTAAGTAAGACAATGAATGTTCCTGACATGACATGACTCCAAATTTGTGGCATCAGTAATGCCAATTAAACTCTTCATATATGTGCACTTGTCATCAAAAACTGATCCACAGATAGATACAACATGCAAAATTTCAGAGGGAGACACAAATCCACTACTGAGAAAAAGTGCATCAATGTATTTTATGAAACCAGAACAGCAGGTGGTGCCACCTGTCTGGTCTACAACAAAGCTATTCAAGACAGATAAACATGCAAAATTTCAAGCTGATACATCCATCCACTCCTGAGATATGAGTGATGGACACCAAGCAAAAACAATTGTTGATGGCACCACCAGTCTTGAATACAAGATGGAGATATTTAAGATCTATGAACATGCACACTCTGAGGCCAATACGGCAAACTACTCCTGAGGAAAGGGCATCAATGTATTCCACTAAAAGGGCAAGGTGGGTAGTGCCACCTGTCTGGTCTACAGGTAAACTCTCCTAGATGAAGGACATGCTAAATTTCAGACTAATAAATTTAACCACTCTGGAGCTATGAGCAATTTCCACCCAAAGCCAACACATGGATGAATGCCATGTAAGAACGGTAGGAGATGGCACCACCAGTTTTAAGTACGAGATGGAGGTATCCAAGATCTATAGACATGCCCAATTTAAGCCCAATATGACCAACCACTCCTGAGAAAACGGCATTAATTTATTCTACAAAAACGGGATGGTAGGTGGCACCATCACCTGTCTGGTCAATGAGATATCTCTCCAAGATGGTGAGACATGCAAAATTTCAGACCAATACATTGAACCACTCCTCAGATATGAGCAATTTTCACCCAAAGCAAATGTAGGGATAGACGCCACATAAAAACAATAACAGATGGCGCCACCAGTCTTTGAGTATGAGACGGAGCTATCCAAGATCTATAAACATGCAAATATCTGCCCAATACATTGAACTAATCACTTTAATGAACAGAGGCATTGATGGATGCCATGCGAAAATTATTGTAGTTGGTACTACCAGTCTTGAGTTCGAGATCGAGAGTTCCAAGATCTATGGACATGCAAAATTTCAGCTCAGTACATTGAAGCACTCCTGAGATATGGCACCCAGATTCATACTACAGGATTGCAGGTGGCGCCAATTGTCTTTGTTAGGCACAACTACATAGGTGAGCAAATAACTATGCCAGGTTTTGGAAAAATCAGTCCAAGGAGTTCTTTGGAAATAAACGCAGCTGCTGCGGCGGAACTTAGTCAAAAACATAGTATCCCATAACTTTGTTTCGGCAGATACAAATATAAAAAGGGTTAGTTTTGCATCAGAAGCTACCAGTAAATGTAATCCAATGTCAATTAAATGTTAAAAGCATGAACATAAACATACTTATGGTAATCTCAGATTTTCATTTTCAAATTCTTTTAACACAGAAATTGGACTCTTAACTTAAGTAGCCTAAACATGGACTTGCACTTAGATGGTGTGGACTTGATGATGTGAAAGCCGGACATATTTCTTCAACATTTTAACCATTTTTTTATCACGGGAATTACTTGAATACGATGATATTTTACACGAAATAACCATAGATACCCATTTTCACCATTGACATTACGCTCTTTACACAGCGTTTTACCTAATAGAAGCAGCGTTTGCGACTAACGCAGGCCCGCCGGCCCGTGGCTTGTTGAAATATCTTCGGGCCGGCAAGTCTAGAGCATATCAGGCCCGGTTGGCTTGCTAGAATTTTGTTTGCAAAATACCTAAGTCTATTTTTAGCTCAGCTGACTGTAAGTCATCTGAGCTATAGGGATCACCTTTTGTCCATCGGCCGTCCGGCCGTCCGGGCGTCTGTCCGTTAACAGGGCACAAATCGTAACCGCTAGAACTGGAATCTTCTTACTTGACATCCTGGGAGGTCTATGGAAATTCTCCTTGTAAACATGAAATTAGGTCACTGTGACCTATATTCTTCGAGCTATGGGGTTCCGAAGTACCCCCCAAAATAATGGAAAATTTGATACAAAAGCTCAAGTATCTGAACAACTAATGCATTGATCATCATGATTTTTTGCATGGATATTGATCATGGAGTGTTTCATCAGTTTCTGCAGACTGGTGGCGCCACCTGTATTTTTTCGATTTTTACCAATATTTTTCTCTATTTTTGAGACCTCTTAAGATGCGGCCATCTGTTAACATGGCACAAATCGTAACAACTGGACCTAGAATCTTCTCTCTTGACATGCTGAGAGGCCCATGAAAAGTCTCCTTAAAAACTTGAAATTAGGTCTCTGTTACCCATAACCTCTGAGCTATGGGGCTCTGAAGTACCCCCCAGAATAATGGAAAATTTGATACAAAAGCTCAAGTATCTGAACAATTATTATATTGATCACCATGCTTCTTTGCATGGATATTGATCATGAAATGTTTCATCAGTTTCTGCATTCTGGTGGCGCCACCTGTATTTTTTCAATTTTTAGCTCAGCTGACTGAAAGTCAGCTGAGCTATAGGGATCACCTTTTGTCCGTCGTCCGTCTGGCCATCCAGGCGTCTGTCTGTTAACAGGGCACAAATCGTAACCGCTAGACCTGGAATCTTCTTACTTGACATCCTGGGAGGTCTATGGAAATTCTCCTTGTAAACCTGAAATTAGGTCACTGTGACCTATATTCTTCGAGCTATGGGGTTCTGAATACCCCCCAGAATAATGCAAAATTTAATACAAAAGCTCAAGTATCTGAACAACTAATGCATTAATCACCATGATTCTTTGCATGGATATTGATCATGGAGTGTTTCATCAATTTCTGGAGATTGGTGGCGCCAGCTATATTTTTTTTATTTTTTACGATTTTTTTTCTCTACTTTTGTGATCTTTAAACATTTGGTCATCTGTAAACAGGGCACAAATCATAATGACTGGACCTAGAATCTTCTGTCCTCACCTCCAGGGGAGCCCATAAAAGGTCTACATGAAAACCCGAAGTAAGGTCCCTGTTACCCATATTCTGTGAGCTATGGGGCTCTGAAGTACCCCCCAGAATAAAGATTTGGTCATATATTAACAGGGCACAAATCATAATGACTGGACCTAGAATCTTCTTTCTTGACATGCAGGGAGGCCTTTGGAAAGTCTCTTTGGAAATCTGAAATTAGGTCTCTGTTACCCATATCCTTCATGCTATGGCTCCGAGAATAAAGATTTGGTCATCTGTTAACAGAGCACAAATTATAATGACTTGACCTAGAATCTCCTTTCTTGATATGCTGGGAGGCCCCTGAAAAGTCTCCTTGTGCACCTGAAATTACATCTCTGTTACCCATATCCTTCATCCTATGCGGCTTTGAAATACCCCCCAGAATAAACAGTTGGTCATCTGTTAACAAAGTAAACAAATCATAATAACTGGACCTAGAATTTTATTTTTTGACATGCTGGGAGACCCCTGAAAAGTCATCTTGTAAACCTTGAAAATAGGTGTCTGTTACCCATATCCTTCATGCTACAGAGCTCCATAGTACCCCAATGAATATTGGATGATTTTATACAAAAGGTCAAGTTTGGAAAAAGTATTTCATTCAAATTTGCCATTCAGATGATAAAATTACTTTTGTCAATGTCTTCCTGGTCAGCTGAGCGTCATGACCCCTGGGTCACTTGTTATCATTCCCTTCCGTGTTGTTCATCTGCTTCATTCACTGCCTTTTTGGGAATGTTCTAGTCCGCCACGTACGGGCTCCATTTATCTGTGATATGTATGTTTACTATATATACGTCAGCGCTGCAAGACTGCAGCAAGGAATGTTCCAAAAAGTTTCTCAGTTTCCCCGATTATATAGTAGTGAATGCGTCGCCTTTCAAGGAGAGCGATTTCTAGGACCCCCTGCGTGGTGAAATGCAGCCGTACATACCAGTAGGATACGCATATTATAAACGTGGGTGCGTGACAAAAGCTCGCGGCATTCGGTCAGTTCTCATGTGAGTGACCTTCATTGAACGATTTGGTCACAAGTTTCCCAGAAAACTAACCCACACACCCGTTGGCTGACGTTTCATTGACGTCATTTGACCCATGTGCCCATTGGTTGACCTCAACTATATTTGAATAGACCTCATCTGATGTTTTTGGACAGACAAAAAAAAGTTCCCGCCTCATTGGACTGAACATGATAGCTTTCACCAATATGAATAAAAAAAGCAAAATATTTATAATAATTTTAGCACAGCAAATTATCCATATTTATTAATCGTGCCGTAGGCTATGCACTTTCGTTGTGCCAGTGTTCACCGTTTTGAACATATAAATCACAACCATGCAGGTCTAAGCAAATATGGGCGATGTCAATCTTTAACATCGTCAGTGACATTACAACAATACAAGTTCGTCAAATTCCCGATTATGGTTTTCATTGACAGTTTTCTGAAAAATGCGGTAAAAAATAAAATAAAAATACATAATGTACTCGCTTGCCCTCTATCATGTTATCTGGTCCGCTTTCCCGGGTATTTCGTCCTTGTCATAGGTGATGAAACGCTCACATAGGCATACATGCCTGCGGTACCGAGTCAAGGTATACCCATGAAAAAGTCCCACCCACTTGCCAGCAAAAAAAAACGTATTTATGTTTCGAATTATATTAGGAAAGTTATCAGTTATATTATAAATATATGAAAAAAAAACAGCCCATATAAATAACCTATCAAATGAACTTGTCATATTTCTATAAAGCAGATAAAGTGACGCAGTGTAATATAGGGTGTAGCATCATGCAGTCGCACACCGTGTTTTTTAAAGCCAATTTATTAATAAAGGATTATCCCCAACTGTCAATCACGGCATAAATATAATTTTTTATATACATTTTGGTGGAAAATGCAAATATTTATAAAATAAATGCGATAAAAATATAGTATTCAGTGTATTCCATGCAGAGTCACGCGTGTCTTTAGTTATCTAAAGTGACTGACGTATTAATTTATGCATCTCTGTATATTTATCATAATAATTGTACATACAGCAGATTCATGACGTTTTCATTTTATCCCCACGACAAGGAATAGACTCGCAAATTTGTTTCTTTATTTCATTAGGTTTTATTTTTTTTATTGGGTCAATATGAACTGTTTATCCACCTTGCTGAAAATAAGGCCTTTTAATACTCCGCCCTACAACACCAGTTTTCCCAGGAAATGTAACTAAAAATATCGTAACAAAAACAGGTGGACACAAGGGAATGGAACAAAATATGTATATAATAGTCAAAAGAACTAAAAATCCATGAAACAGAATAATGGAAAACAATCTTTTTTGCTCATCATTTTTTACTATTTGCTAATCAATTTTCAAAAATTAATTCGAGCCTGAAGTCACCGTCTTTCCATCCAGTCAGATGGTTCCATACAAGTCATTTTATTAGTGTAAACCTTCGCGGGGCTCTTAACATGATCATCGGTCATTTACCAGGCCATGTATTTTACTCTGTAATAAAAGACATCTAAGTACAGCCCTTTCCCCGGGCAAACTAAACTAGTTCATTACGTGCTTGGCTAATTATTCATTTTCTCCACGTGTGTTTCCTGAACCACAAAGGTGATTAAGAGCTATAGCTTACTTCAATTTATCATGAATTTATCATCCATACAGGAAAAAGGTTGTCGTAATCGTTAGAAAAGAATAAATATTTTACGATGTTTTTCCGTAAGCCTGTGCATTCAAGAAGTTCAGATCACGTCATGCTGAAATTTTGTCATGATCAGTTAAATATACTGATTACCCTGGTTAAATTAAATGTTGACAGCTCCTTTGTCCTTTGTCATAGTATGAATAAGTCAATATAAATCATTTGCCGTTATAGGACTTGATATTATACATTTCTCACGAAACCTTTGTGATCAGATCCAATGTGGCTCATCACAATTCAGGAAACCTTTTGTACATTATAAGATCTCCTATGTTTGTAACCTATCACAATGTGATTTTTAGCTCAGCTGACTATAAGTCATCTGAGCTATAGTCGTGGTCCATTGTCCGTCGTCCGTCCGTCTGTCCGTCCGTCCGTCCGTCCGTCCGTAGATGTGGCACGTTTTGAAACCGTAAGACCTAGGAATCCAAAATTCAGCATAATGTTAGATGTTCCCAAGATCTCCTACCAAGCCGAAAACTGGGTCTTTGCAACTTCGTTCCTTTGAGAAATTAAGGAAAAACCTCAATTTTTTATTAAAAACCTATTTTCACACTTCAGGACTGCCTAATATCAAAACCACTCATCTGTTTTTCCTCATATTTCCTATAAATAATCCTCTATATAATTCCTATGTACATGCCAGAAATTAGGTCTGTATTATATAATTTAAAAAAGTTATGGGCCCAAACATAATGCATTTTGTAAATAATCAGGAAAGAAATTTTATCACTTAACACAAAACTTGTTGAAGCTAAGCACTTTTTTTCCAGTAATATAACTTTTATTAATCAAAATTAAATTGTATACCCAAAATTTGATCAAAATCTTTTAAATTTTTTAAAATATTAGCAAAAATAAAAAATTTGTACCTTAAATTTTGCCCAACTTTGACCATGGCACGTTTTTTTGCTGTAACTGCTGTGGATTTAATTTTCACGGCATGTTTTTGTTAGCATTTCAACTGTTAACACCAAAAATTTGAAGTCAGTTGATCAAAAACTGAAGATTTTATTCAAGTTTTCAAGCACCATGTCACATATTGCTAGTGTTATGCAGTTTGCTAGAGCTCAGCTCCCGAGCTTCAGCTCTAAGTTCCTTAAATTTGGCATACAGTTGGATTTCTCCAAAATCCCCTACCATGCCAAGAATTTGGTCACTAGGACTTAATTCCTTCGAGATATCAATGAAAAACTTCATTTTTTCCATTAAAACCCCATTGTTACACTTTAAGACTGCCTCATATCAAAACCACTGATCTGACTTTGATCATATATAATATACATCATTTTCTTTACATTCGCTATGCACATGCCAGAAATGATGTCAGTATTGTGTATTTTTTTTAAGTTATGGGCCCAAACATAATGCACTTTTTTAAAAATCAAGAAATATATTTACTCACCTTAGATGAGAATTGCTGAAGCTGGAGACTTTTTGTCAGGAATATAACTTTATTTAATCAAGATTCGATTGTTTACCCAAAATTATATCTGAATTTTGCAAATTTTTCAAGTTATTAGCTTAAACAAAAAATCAATACCCTAAATTTTGTCCAGCTTTGGCAATGGCATGTTTTTTTTCTGTAAGCACTGTTGATTTAATTTTCACAGCATATATACATAAGGATTTAATCTTTTAAAATCTGAAATTTCAAATGAATTGATTGAAAAGAGTAGCTTTTATTCAAGTTTTCATACATCATGTCAAGTGTTGTTTACATCTAGCCCACCTAGTAGTAAAGCCTTCACTTGCATTATGTAACCCACCCCAGGCAGCTTGTCTTGGCTCAGCTGGGCCACTACTAGCAGGCTTCTTCTCTGCCCTGCACACCCTCCCCCCCCCCCCCAGATGATGCATTAACTAGATGAATGTTATAATTTTCTGTATTTCATTTTATTCTTGGCTATGCTACATTTTAGATTTTGTATTTACCACCAGGGTTACAATGATTAAAGTGCACATTTAATTGTGTCCACAAAGTGGTGTATTGCTATGAAATTGTGGATGTTCATCAGATAAGTAATTCCTTCCTTGAGAAGAGTAAAAACTTCACAAGGTGTGAAATTGACTATTAATTCCAGGAATAAATTAAAGCTTAGATTGTAATTAGCATAATGATATTGTTTGTCCCTCATTCAACCAACAGTGTGTATACTTTATTTGAAAAGATGTTTTTATTTTACCAAATTTACAGAATCTTATTTTATTTTGGTGAATAAGATTAAGCATGTACTGAAAACTCCAATGTGCAAAACTTTTTAATAGTGATTCAAGGAATACTCTTGCAGATGCCATATTGTGGCATTATTTTCTTTTAAATTCAGTTTAAAAATTTGTGATTTAAAAATAATAAAAATATATGTGTATGCATAATATGACCCAATACGAGCTACACTCTGGATGTATAATGATTGCAACTAAGAATTCTAATATTTTAACTTATATTTTCAGTGTTTTTTTAATACAAATTTATAAAACTTGTAAATAAAAAAAATTAATCAGATAAAAACTATTTTAATAGAAAAAGTGGATATGCTTAAATAATATATAAACTTAAATGTATTATTCCCTTGAATGTGAAATAAAGGTATCAGTCCAGACCTAGGAATCCAAAATTCGGCATAATGTTAGATGTCCCCAAGATCTCCTACCAAGCCGAAAACTGGGTCTTTGCAACTTCGTTCCTTTGAGAAATTAAGGAAAAACCTCAATTTTTTATTTAAAACCTATTTTCACACTTCAGGACTGCCTCATATCAAAACCACTTATCTGTTTTTCCTCATATTTACCATAAATATTCCTCTATATGGTTCCTATATACATGCCAGAAATTATGTCTTTATTATTTAATTTAAAAAAGTTACGGGCCTAAACATGATGCATTTTGTAAAATTTAGGAAAGATATTTGATCACTTAACACAAAAAACGTTAAAGCTATGGACCTTTTTTCCAGTTATATAACTTTAATTAATCAAAATTAAATTGTATACCCAAAATTAGATTAAAATCTTTTAAATTTTTTAAAATATCAATAAAAATAAAAAATTGGTACCTTAAATTTTGCCCAACTTTGACCATGGCACGTTTTTAGCTCAGCTGACTATTAGTCATCTGAGCTATAGTCGTGGTCCATTGTCCGTCGTCCGTCCGTCTGTCCGTCCGTCCGTCCGTCCGTCCGTAGATGTGGCACGTTTTGAAACCATAAGACCTAGGAATCCAAAATTCAGCATAATGTTAGATGTCCCCAAGATCTCCTACCAAGCCGAAAACTGGGTCTTTGCGACTTCATTCCTTTGAGAAATTAAGGAAAAACCTAAATTTTTTATTAAAAACCTATTTTCACACTTTAGGACTGCCTAATATCAAAACCACTCATCTGTTTTTCCTCATATTTCCTATAAATAATCCTCTGTATAATTCCTATGTACATGCCAGAAATTAGGTCTGTATTATTCAATTTAAAAAAGTTATGGGCCCAAACATAATGCATTTTGTAAATAATCAGGAAAGAAATTTTATTACTTAACACAAAACTTGTTTAAGCTAAGCACTTTTTTTCCAGTAATATTACTTTTATTAATCAAAATTAAATTGTATACCCAAAATTAGATCAAAATCTTTTAAATTTTTAAAAATATTAGCAAAAATAAAAAATTGGTACCTTAAATTTTGCCCAACTTTGACCATGGCACGTTTTTTTGCTGTAACTGCTGTGGATTTAATTTTCACAGTATGTTTTTGTTAGCATTTCAACTGTTAACACCAAAAATTTGAAACCAGTTGATCAAAAACTGTAGATTTTATTCAAGTTTTCAAGCACCATGTCATATATTGCTAGTGTTATGCAGTTTGCTAGAGCTCAGCTCCCGAGCTTCAGCTCTAAGTTCCTTAAATTTGGCATACAGTTAGATTTCTCCAAAATCCCCTACCATGCCAAGAATTTGGTCACTAGGACTTAATTCCTTCGAGATATCAATGAAAAACTTCATTTTTCCATTAAAAAGCCAATGTTACACTTTAAGACTGCCCAATATCAAAACCACTGATCTGACTTTGATCATATATAATATACATATTTTTCTATACATTCACTATGCACATGCCAGAAATGATGTCAGTATTGTGTATTTTTTTTAAGTTATGGGCCCAAACATAATGCACTTTGTAAAAAATCAAGAAATATATATACTCCCTTAACAAGGGCATTGCTGAAGCTAGAGATCTTTTTTGTCAGGGATGTAACATTATTTAATCAAGATTCAATTGAATACCCAAAATTAGTTCTAAATTTTTCAAATTTTATAAGTTATTAGTATAAATATAAAATTAGTACCTTAAATTTTGCCCAACTGTGCCCATGGCACGTTTGTTTCCCGTAAGCACTCTGATATAATTTTCATATCATGCACACATAAGGATTTCAGCTTTTTAGTTTAGAAAGCTGAAAGAAATTTGCCAAATATTGTAGCTTTTATTAATGTTTTTTATGAGACCCTGTCAGACTTTGGCTCTCTCCAGCCCCTCTTGAGTCACCTGTATGTTGACCTTGTTGACCTTTCATCAAATTATGCACGCTTGAGGGGAGAATCCAGGCAGCTTATGGCCAGCCACAGTTGATTCAGGTGTTCACCCAACTCATCTAGTAGTTTTAACCAACAACATAACAATAAACAATAAATTAATAAATTTTTATTGGTTTTTAATAACAAATTAAAGAAAAATAGAAAAGGAATTTGTTAGTTTATAATAACAGGAAATTAACTTGCAGTTACTGATGATATAAGAATCTTGTATCGATGGGTAGAATGTCAGAAATTCCAAATAACACCATGCAGTCACCTATGGCATTTTTCAGTTCATTTTTAATGATAAAGAAGTAATTCATATCATTCATTACTAATCATTAAGGATTATATGAAGGAAATTAATGATAGACAAAGATGCAGTTGATAATATTAATCTAGATTCCTACTGTGTCTAGTGTGTACATTGATGTGAAATTAGTCCAAAATGAATTTTTTACAGTTATTTTTTAATATAAATAAAAGCCATAAAACCAGGTACTTATGATCATTATTTAAATGTGTGAATTTTGTATATTCTGGATTCCCAACATCATTGTTTGGTGAAAACTGAATAAATACCAGACATGGTGCGAATACTTTGTAATTGTATTTAAATACGAATATGATTATGTACTCCATTATAAAATTTCTTGGATAAAGAATGGGAATTCAGGTAAAAATGAAAGTATATGAATACTCGTGCAAATACTTTCAAAATGTATTCATGAATGCATTCATGAATATATTCTTTAATATTATTTTAATAATCATATCAGTTATATTTCATTTTAAAAAATCATATGATTCTCTTATTATTTTTAATAAAAATTATATTTGGGACAATATTTGTAATTTTTTTAATAAATAGTTAAACTCTTATATTATATGTTCTGCTTATAAGTTATATGGCCAAGTCAAAATCTGTGTGACAGTAGTACTCCATTTGTTAATACAATAAATGAAATCAATCCTCTTCCCTGTCTCCAAAGGTACTATCAAAATCATACATAAGCTAAACAACAACTACTCATAATACAGCTTATATTTATTACCACACAAAACCAGCATGTGCCTCATTTCTAAATAATATTTTTTTATCATATATAACAGCTGAGCGTCGTGACCCATAGGTCCCTTGTTTAATATAGTATATATATATTCTATATAGTATGCACCCTGACATATACACATTATTAGTTTATATTGAGATCACATAAAAATTCTTTACCTAAAAAAATGTTGGGCCTGTAACATTTGAACCGGGCCTGCAACTTTAGGACAATACAGGCCCGGCTGGCCAGTACCATCCAATACTTAGTCGCAAACACTGATTAGAAGCGCAAGATTTTCGCTGCCTCGGGAGCGTACATTGACATCAACATGTTGCTTTCCAAGAAATATCCTAATTTTGAAGAAATATAAATATTAAAGCCAGCCACAACTTAATATACCCCCACCCCATAAAGTTTGACAAAGTTTTGCAAAATCATTTAAGAGGAAAGTACATAAGGAACAGAGATCTTCATATTTAATGTGACAGATGCCTCCTAATGTCCATTTTACATTGCATACTTAAATTCCAACATGGGAGGAGGACCATACCCTCAACTAGGTGCCTTTAATTAAATTTGTGAAATAAAAATACTTTCCACAGACTGAAATGTTACATATTAATAATAATAATTGTATATATATATATATATATATATATATATATATATATATATATATATATATATATATATATATAATGTACAAAAAAAAATTTAATTCATTTTAGTATTACATATCAGCCTCCAACAAAATATTAGCGCCCCTTGTTCTTGAATTTCTTAATCTGCCACTGAGCTTTTAGGCTCTTTTGAGATACCGGTAATAGTTGAAACAATTTGTGTATCAACTTTGAGGAGAAAATATGCAATACTTCAAACTTGACTTTCATAGTGCCAAAAAGCGTGTTTTCATTGTGTAGCTCACAAAACATAGGTCCATGTGACCAAGTCTCCCGTTTCCAAGGTTTATTCCCCAGGACATCCCTGGATTTGAGTTCAATGTTTCTAGGCCAAACAGGCTCTGGATGCAGGCAAAAAACCATCACTGTAGCTAGATGGACCCACGGTTGAGAAACTGATATAACTGCTGTCAATTGATGCTTTCAAAAATAGAGGAAAAAAACACAAGTGGTGCCACCAATCTTTAGCAGTTGATGAAACAGTCTATGTTCAATATACAAAGCAAGAATCATGGCATTAATTATTGCATTAATCATTCAGATACTGGAGTTTTTGTATCAAATTCAAATTTTCTATTTTTCTGGGATGTACAAACAAACATCATAACGTCATTTAGGTCACAGTGACCTAATTTCAGGTTTCCAAGGAGAATTTTCAAGGAACTCCAAGGATGCACAGAAGTTTGTGCATATCTAATGTTACAAATTTTGCCTGGTAATGGCCAAATGGCTGACAAAGGGTAATGGTGATTTAACAATTGCAGTATTAAAGAGTGATGTTCTTATCGTGATGCAAGTTCAGAATTCTGATGACCAAATATAAATCAGCCAAGATGCGGAACATCTGGTGTCCTGTATCATATAGGTGTATCAAAGGCATCTCAGACAGAAGCCAGAAAACAAATAATTGAACATTAATCATTGGGTTTCATTTTTTTGGAACGATCATGATTACTGGTATGACTATCTGACAGCTTTGACAAGTTTGGACAGTAATATAAAGTTGTACTTCCATGGTTTCCCCTGTTTATTCACACTGTACCCAGACATGCTTTACTCCTGTTATAGTAAACCGTTACCATACTCTACTTGTTATCCCCTTTCAACAAAGTTGCAGGATCAGGAGGGATATAGTTACGCCTCCGTTCTTCGTCCATCTGTCCGGAATTGGCTTGTGGGTCGGTTTTAAGCCAAACTGTTTGACGGAAACCTTTCACCTTGCACACATGGCTGGCCCACCCACGAATGAAGAACCATCGATTTTGAGGTCACGGGGTCAAGGGCACAGGACCCACTTCTTGAATAAAGCTTGTAAACCCATTTTAACCCTGTTTGTCCAAAACCTTTCATCTTGTACACACGGCTCAACCACCCATCCATCCACAGATGGTCAAAAATCAAGGCTACAAGACCAACTTCTAGAACAAACCTTTTAACCCAAACCTTTTAGGCCTATCTTGCACATATGGCTCATCAACCCACAGGTGAAGAACCCTATCGATTTTCTGGTCACAGGGTCAAAGATCAAAACCACAGGACCCACTTCTTGATAAAGCATTTGGATGCATTTTAAGCCAAACCATTAGACCAAAACCTTTCATTTTGCACATAAGGCTCACCCACCCACGGATAAAGAACCCATGCAATTGAGTTTGAGGTCACAGGGTCAAAGATCAAGGTCACAGAGCTGCCCTCCTTACTTTCACACTGTGTAATACACCCAGTACAATTATGCTCCTGTGCAAGGGGATGCTCCACTTTGCGGTGTCCTTGATTACAGTCATTCTGTTTTCAGACAAGATCTGCTTCTGTTTTCAGTCAAACTGCACTCCAACATGTTCTGTCTCTGTTTACAGTCACACTACTGACACATGTGGTTTGCTTCTGTTTACAGTCACATGGGAGCATTCTGTTCAAAACAGAGAGACCCAAGGATCTGATATTCACTCAGTACCATGCTGTACATGATAATGGGTCAATAAATAAAACTGTAGAAGTGAGTATAACATTTCAGCAGTTGTCCAACAAAGGTACCTCCATCTGCTTACCAGTCAGTGGCAATCACATAATCAATAGTTGCAGTAATTCACAACATTGTCTACATCTAAATTTACTTGTTGTACAATACTACAAATGCTTAAATCATGATATGAACAGGAGTACTGGTATTCTTTTCCGACTATCCATGAAAACAAGAGCACCGCAAATGGTGGATAATACGCCCGTCGCATATCATGTGACCTCTGACCTCATTAAATATGAGGGAATTTTCCTGAGAACGTAATTCAGGTGAGCAACTATTGGTTAATTTTTAAAATTTATGAGTTTCGTAAATCCTTCAGATTTTTTGTTACCCATGACATCCACTTCAAATTCTGGTGACCTTCGACCTTATGAAATATGCATGGATTTTGCCAGGAACTTAGGTGAAATATTGTCTGTGTAAATATTTCTCTTGAGTTTCATCCAAATGCATTATGTTCCTGATAAGTTATCACGGCAACACCCAAAAGTAGCCTTGTTAACTCTGAACTAATGAATCGATTTTGCATATAATCAAAATAGGGTGAAATAATCCATTGATAAGTAGTTATGGCGAGTTTCGTGAAAATCCAGCAAGTTATCATAGAGACTCACAAACTTAATATACGGACACAAGGCAAGTCAGTTTTTCCCAGGATGTAATTTTGGTGAGAAACTATTGGGTTGTGTTCATCAGGAGTTTCATGAAAATCCATCTTTTCTGGTAAGTCATAACAGCACCATAAAAGGGTGCCTT
The DNA here is from genome assembly GCA_026874595.1 of Sipunculus nudus. Taxonomy (NCBI): domain Eukaryota; kingdom Metazoa; phylum Annelida; class Sipuncula; order Golfingiida; family Sipunculidae; genus Sipunculus; species Sipunculus nudus. The sequence continues at coordinate 7,543,888 of CM049306.1, read as the reverse complement.
TCCATACATGCGGGCCCCCGCGCGGGACCCGCACGGGTCCCGCGCGGGTGAAAATCCGCATGTATGGAAAGGCGGCCAAAGTCTGGTAACCTCTGAACTCATTAAATATACATGGCAAAAAAATTTGCCGAAAATCAAACTTATGCGGGATATTATATTGGTTAATATTGCTGTTGAGTTTTATCATAATCCATCATATTCCTTAAGTTATTGTGGCAAACACCACATAGCAGCCTTGTGACCTCTGGTCTTATTAAATATGCCTGAATTTTGCCCATACTCAAACTCTGATGAGATAATCTAATAGTAACAAGAATACCGGTAGTCAACAAGCGAAAATGTGTATCCGCAAAATCACAGAGGCAAATTTGTGGCATCAGAAATGCCAATTAAACTCTTCATATATGTGCAGTTGTCACTAAAAATAGATCTACAAATAGATACACAATGCAAAATTTCAGGCCAAGACACCAATCCACCACTGAGAAAAAGTGCAACAATGTATTCCATAAAACCAGAACAGCAGGTTACGCATCTAAAAAATAAAACATGCGGGTAAACATGCAAAATTTCAGGCTGATACATCCATCCACTCCTGAGATACGAGCGATTTTTAAACAAAGCAAACAAACAGACGGACACCATATGACAATTGCACATGGCGCTACCTGTCTTCAATACGAGATGAAGGTATCAATAATCTATGAACTTGCACAATTACAGGCTGATATAGCAAACCAATCCTGGGGTAAGGACATCAATGTATTCTACGAAAACGGAAAGGTAGGTGGCACAACCTATCTGGTCTATGAGAAAACTCACCGAGACGGATGGACATGCCAAATTTCAGACTAATAAATTTAACCACTCCTGAGATATGAGTTATTTTCACCCAAAGCCAATGCACAAATGAATGCAACGACAGAATGGTTGCAGATGGCGCTACCAGTCTTTAGTACGAGATGGATGTATCCAAGATGGATGGACATGCAAAATTTCAGACCAGTAAATTTAACCACATGATATGAGTAATTTTCACCCAAAGCCAACGAAGGATGATTGCAATGCAAGAACGGTTGCAGATGTCGCCACCAGTCTTTGGCACGAGATGGAGGTATCAAAGATCTATGGACATGCATGATTTCAGGCCAATATGGTGAATTACTTTAGAGAGGAGATTAATATATACAATGATACAGTAATGTAGGTGGCGCCACCTGTCTTATTAACAAGAAAACTCTCCAAGATGGATGTACATGACAAAGTTCAGAACAAAACATTGAATGACTCCCCAGATATGAGCAGTTTTCACCCAAAGCAAACATATGGACAGACGACACACATAAACAACTGCAGATAGCACCACCATTCTTGAGTATGAGACCGAGGTATCCAAGATGGATGGACATGAACCAATCACTAAGACTAACAGATGGCAAATGCAAAGGACGCCACGCATAAATGATTGTAGATGGTGCCACCAGTCTTGAGTATGAGATGGAGGGATCCCAGATTTATGGACATGCAAAATTTCAGCTCAATACATTGAACCACTCCTGAGATATGGGCTGTTATCACAAGACACCCAGATTAATACTGCACATAAGGTTGCAGATGGCGCCACCTGTCTTTGTTAGGCAAAACAACATAGATGAGCAAATAATTATGCCAGGTTTCGTAAAGATTGGTCAAAGGGTCTCCAGAAACAAACCCTTTGGAAGAACCCATTCAAAAACATAGGATCCACAAAACTGTCTTAGGGGACTCAATTAGCTATTGAGTTTCTTGAAAATCCATCTGGGCCCTGGAAAGTTATGACAGGGACACTACAAAGTCAATAGAGGGACAGCCCGGGAGTATAACATGATACGTCCAATCATAGATGGGCATATAAAGTGGGAAAAGACTAACAGCCTCCAAAAATCAACATAGGTGTGCAATCTGCTAGTCAAAATCACAAAGCAGGCACATGATCAAGGTTTCTGAAGGCTGCAGCCATTCCAGAGATACTTGGTACCAGATATCACATTGTGCATGCAAACACAAATTGTCAATTTTTTTGGTAAAAAAAAAAAGTTTAGTCTTTTTAAAGTCACGATCTTGAAAATAATTTGACTGATTTTATAATAATTTTATTCCTCTAAGGAATTGATGGCTGTGATATGAAAAACCAAGACATTAACTTTTGAACTTCTCTTAGAAGCTGAAAGCCCCACAGAAAGGTCAACCTAGGTGGCACAACCAAAGCTTATTTTTGCTATTGTGGCGGCAGATGTAATACTAATAAGGGGTGGTTGCTATAGCAGAAGTTCACAAGAGTAAACAAATCTAATGGTTGGCCCCATCAGTTTGGCAAGGACCATGGTTTGAAATGTATGGATTATACTCTATCAAGAGTTTCTTATCGACTGAAGACCTCTGCATGCTTTAACATTTTGATAAAACAAGGACTGGGTTTACCGTGCACACACATAAGCAGCCTGTGAGTTCAATAGTTTATTAATATCCTTGTACTTCTTAAAATTGATCTTTTAATTTCTCTCATACCCATTTCATGCTGGCTCACCAAAACAAACAAATCAAATGAAGCATGTTATTAATATTGCAAACAAGTGTATATTTATTTGACATAGTAAAAATAAACTAAAGAACACAGAGTGTGCAGAAAGACCTTTGGGGTCCCAAGAAGCACCGGTCTGGATCTCCTTGTCACAAACTGTTCATTCAATGACACTAGCATATTAAATCAAGACTGAACCAACACCTAATAATCTTACAACTAAAACACTGACCCACAAAGCTGAGTCAGCAAAAAGTGTGTCCGTGTGTGGAGTGTTTAATACTTATATGCTGGTAAACACGAAAATACCACAACATTTAATCTGAACTAAAAGCTTCATTTTCTGGTACAAGCAATGCATTGACGTGGAGCACAAGAGTCCAGTAAGAGGACCGCATTGTCACATGGTTGCTACTGCATGGCTAGTCCTTTTGTCACAGTCCTTGGGATATCACAAATAACAGTCGCTCCTGTTTCTTATTTCACCAATTAGTTGTGCTGTAAAAGCTTTCCAGCTTCCTTTGGCACCAACCAGCAATGCACAAAAAGCTACAGGCAAACAGGTCATCTCTCAGCCACCTTCCCTCGCGGCACAAATTCTGGCGCATTTGGGTTCAGTGTGCTGCTCAATACTGGCATTATTGACTGTGACTGAAAAATAAAGACACACAAATTAAAGATGAAAAAATTTTTTTTTTAATAACTGGTACTACTGAAGGCTCGTTTTTCCTTTACCATGTATATATCTGCAGTGAACCATAAATATTTTTATTTTACTGATTCAGGGCTAGGAGAATATATTCCATATCTGAGAAATATCAACCATGTTACGTCATTCTGAATAATTGCCTCAACAAACTTTTTTGTGTCACTTGTTATATTAATACAATGGACCGGTTGTCCATTCCACAATAATTATGCTTCTTTTTGGGCACACTGGCATAAATTCTTTCAATGAAGTTTATGCTCTAAGTGTATGACTGGTTTAACAAACTGCCCACAGCACTGACCTGGTCTGTGGTAAGCTGCAGCTGCTGAACTTGGCTGATGAGGTCTGGCTGGTCTAGCTGGCATTGGGGCATGTTATACCACTCCTGCTGCGCTGCTTCCTCAGCCAACATTTGCTCAAAGCACGCCTCGATAAACTCCTGCTCCAATAGCTCCTCCTCCACCTGGTCACATGACAACCACAATTAAAATAAACAGCTTCTAAACTAGATTTACAATTATCGTACTACTGATATGTTCATGCGAAGGTATTCCAAAAATTATCATCATTCAATGCACCTTTTCTCATCCACCACAACATACATTTAACCAGTTTTGAAAAGATCAATTAAAGTTAATAAGTAAATGGTTCTTTATGTTTCAGGTTTTTCAGAATGAGTTTTCCTGCGAGTCTGCGACTCCTAGTTTTCATACAATATTGTAAACATGGCTAGATTTTCTTTGAAAAAATTGAGGAAAAAATTCAAAATTAGTGAAGTGACAAAACAGTAATATTTTATGAACACTATGTAATGAGAAAATATCTACCTAAAAGAAGAGCTGGTATGATAAACTGACAAAATAAGATACGAAGAAGAAATTAAATAACAATTATCATTGCACTTCCTTAAACCAGACCACCATAAAATCTCCACATAAAACCGCACTTCCGATTAAAACCGCACCCAGACTTTGCCAAAACCCCAGGTGAGACACCGCAAGGAGCTCAAATACTAAGAACCCCCCTTTTAAAACGGCACCATCTTTCACTAGGGAATGATTTGACACAAGACACAATCAAGCTATCATCTAGAAATCAACACGCGTAGGTTGCGACTCAGACATTCCTGTAAACTATAAAATTCCTTGGGCATTTTATTCAAACACATCAAAACACTTTTTTTGCAGATTCACTCAAGCCTGAAGTTTGGGAAGACGTAAGGGCCGGTGAACCTCCGCGTGTTTATACAGATTTAATATGCCGTGCCAAATTCTTGTTTGCTACTGATTTTCCATTATATTTTAGAAAAATATTCTGCTGATCCGTTTCAAGTCACTGAATATTTTAAGTCCAAAAGTAATATTTTGAAATCTTAATCTATGATGAAAATTCCATTTTCTTGAATTACTCGGAAGATTCGAATCATTTTCATACCGGTTACTTCGGTATTATCATCATCACATCGTACGTTGACATTGCTCCATGTCATAATTTGCTGGTGCGTTTGAAAACATCGCTGGTAAACTTAATTAAGTATAAAAGTAACTGACGTTACCTTGTCGAGATACGCATGTATAGGAAACATGACACATGAAAACGAGTGATTTTATAGTAAAATTAAAGTGGCCAGTCAGGGTAAGCAAGTTTTTCTCTTGAAGAAAGTTTCCGTGTGGGGAGCCATTTTGTCAAGGCAGCGTTGCGCAAGGCACGCTGGGACGGGATAGTTGGCTGTTCTGTTTACCACCCACCGAGTACAGCCGTTCAAAATATTCTTAGCAGAAGCGTTTCAGCACATGGAGGCAATCAATCTTAATTTTTAAAACGAACGTCCGCCATTGTGCAACCCTTTATGACTCAGTTTTTTATTCATTTTACGTTTCAAACAAATAATCGTTGCTAAATAATGCCGTAAATGGGTTTAAAGTAGGCATTTATTTCAATTTTGCTTGACAATGTCCAACGAAGTGGGCCGCTGTGTTACAGTAGGGGTGTTATAAACATTATTTGGTGACAATTACCAAGATTTTTATAATAATTTATATATTGCTGATAGATAATCAGCAACATTTAATTTATCACACGGCTCCCATGCATGCGAGACTGCTGCTATGGGCGGCCTTCAAAAATCGCCATATTATCGACCCTCGCCGGCCCAAAAAACAGTGTCTGCCGGGAAGATATTCAGGAAACCCTTCTAGTAAAAACCTCACAGTGCTTTCAGGAACACAACCTGATTTCAAGATTTTTAATTTCTTGAATAAACCGCAGTTTTAAGTGGAGATTTTACAGCAATTATAATGATTTAATTAACCTATTAATATATCAAATTTGTTATTAAATGGTTCAGGATTTGATTTCAATTTTCAACAAGGGCACTGCAAAGCGGAACATCCCCTTGCACGAGGCATAATTAGAATAATAAGGTGTATTACAGTGTGAAAATGAGGGGGGCAGCTCTCTGGCCTTGACCTTTGTTCCTGTAACCTCAAACTTAATAGGGTTCTTCATCCATGGGTGGGTGAGCCATATAAGCAAGATGACACTGAAAGGTGTTGATTAAACAGTTTGGCCTGAAATGGGTCTACAAGCTTTTTCAAGATGTGGGCACTGTGGCTGTGTCCTTTGACCCAGTGACCTCAAAATTGATAGGGTTCTTCATGCATGGGTGGATGAGCCATGTTTGGAAGATGAAAGGTTTTGGTCAAAAGGTTTGGCGAGAAATGGGTCCACAAGCTTTTTCAAGAAGTGGGCCTTGTGGCCCTCAATAGGATTCTTCATCTTTGGGTAGGCGAGCCATATATGCAAGATGAGAGGTTTTGGTCAAAAAGGTTTGGCTTGAAATCGATCCACAAGCCAATTCCGGACAGACAGATGGACAGACTAACGGAGGCATTACTATATCCCTTTTTCGCAACTTTGTTTCGAGGGGATAATTATAAACTTAAAATAGGTTAAAAAATCGGTCTTAAAGTTACAGTTGGTGCAATAAGTCACATAAGTAATAAACTCTGCACTGAATCAGCATGGTAAATGTCAGGCATCCCATGTTATCATTGTTTCGGAGTTGTGCTAATTTTTTTAATCAAAATGGACCGAATAGTCAATATGGTAATATTTAACACTTATTATCCCGGTATTCCATTTCAGCTAAGTTGGGGGGTGGGGTGTGCATGAATATCACCCTCAGCCCCATTCACTGTCCCTGGTTGGCAATAAATGGCTGATACGCATCACTCCTCTGTCTTGTGGATACTGGCATGGTGAGGCACGTGTCAGAGTGATATAAAAGAGTTCCACTAACAGTCATACAAAATAAGGGTTAATTCTGACCTTTTTCCTTTGCTTTAAAAATGATAAACATGCTTAAATAAGATCTTCAAGCTATTCCACAAGGTAGCATTGTTCCTATGAACACTTACTGTTGTGAAGTGGATAATTAGCTGTTACAGCCCTGGATTGTCACAGTTCTTCCATTTATTGGTTATTTTGTATACTTATTCACTGGCCTCTAACATCTACAAGTTTTTAATGACCTGTAGATAACCCAGCACATGGTGAGTGCCTTTGAATTGTTACGGGGTTCATACAGAATACAAGGTAATCACATTTACTCGCTTTCAACTAAACTAATGCACTTAAATTTGATTTGATATAAATCATTTCCTTGCCAAATGAAAAGGGCCCCTATAAAATCATTCCCACAATTACAGGAATGTAGAATTTTACCATCTTTATTATGTTACCATTCCTGTTGGAATGCTATAGCATGTGTTTGTGGTTTTCATCGTTATATGGCTGATAAGAGATGGTCCCCAACCCATTCACTCAGGGTTCCCCCCATGAGAGGACTGCTGTTGTGTCACGTAGGAACTACTTACTGATTGTGCTAACTGTGTTCAAACTTTGCAAGACAAACCATACAAAATTATATCATCAAAAGGTCAGATAAATAATTGCAGAGTAGAACTGCCACAGCTGTCAGTTTTAATATCAATCTTTTAATTCCGTACAAAACAAAACTGTAGGTGCTGTCAATAGTCTCACACAAATGAAATTATCTCTCCACATTGACTTAGCACTGTAAATTTCAAGGCAATCCATGCGACAATTGTTATGGTGATAGAGATTTGGAAATAAATATTACTCACAAGTGACCCATGAGTCATAACGCTCAGCCGACTGACAGGTTGACAATATGTCCTTGCACAGGCAACTAATTAAAATAATGTTGATGGCATCATTATTCATGCATCTTAGCTTAAGTTCATCAAAACCCATATGCACAACAAATTTGATGACAATTCAACCAGCCTTTCCTGAGGAATCTGGCAATTTGTTTGTATTTTGCATTATTTCTGGGGTGCTCAAACATACCCCAATACTCTGAGAAAATAGGTCACAGAGACCGAATTACAGGTTTCTGGGGAGAACTTTTGAGGAACTCTCAGGATGTCAAGTTAGAAGTTTCTGGTCAAAAATAGTTGTGATTTGTGCCCTACTTTGGTATCAAATTTTTAATTATTCTGAGGGGTGCTTATAAGCTCCATAGCTCAGAAAATATGGGTAACAGAGATTTAATTTCAAGTTTCCAAGGAGACTTTTTATGGACCTCCCTGGATTTAAAGTTAGAAGATTCCAGGTCAAATGGTTATAATTTGTGCCCTGCTTTCGTATCAAATTTTTCATTATTCTCAGGGGTACTTTGAAGCCCCATAGCTTGAAGAATATGGGTAACAGAGACCTAATTCCAGGTTTCAAAGGAGATTTTTCATGGAACTCCCTGAATGTAAAGTTACAAGATTCCAGGTCCAGCAGTTATGATTTGTGCCTTCTTAACAGATGACAGCATAGATCTTTTAAAAGTCTCAAAAATAGAAACAAGGCCTACAGGCCTAATGCGAACCTGTGCAATGAGATTACACCAGGTATAATGCTTCAATGCTGGACCATTACTTTTCAAGAACATGTGTAACATGTATATGAACAATGCAAGTACTAAACACTTAGAACAAGAAACAATTAAACAAACATCACTGCTGCAATTCTGGCATGGGTGCACACAACACAAAAACTAGAATATGGGAAGTCAACAAGCGACTACATGTATCCGCCAAAATCAGAGTACGAAAGGTGAAGTGAGGCATGGATTGAGTGGCAAGGGAAAATAGAGTGAGGTGTGTTGCATAGTAGCCTGGATGTCCTCAGCCGAAATGTTTATGTAGGTTGCGCCACCTACCACAAAATCCAGAAAGCTGTCCAAGATGTATAAACATGCAAAATTTTAGGCAGATAAGTCAAACCACTAGTGAGATATGAGTGATTTTAGCCCACGGACGCTGTGCAAAATTTGTGGCAGGTGGCGCCACCAGTTTTGTGTATGATGAAGAGATAAGTGAGATCTATACACATGCGAAATTTCAGGGGGATATGTCAAACCAGTACTGAGATATAAGCCTGAATGTCTGCAGCGTATACATAAATGTAGGTAGCGCCACCTGCCACAAAATCCAGTAAGCTATCCAAGATGTATAAACCTGCAAAATTTTAGTCAGATATGTCAAACCACTGCCAAGATAAGAGTGATTTTATGCCACGGCAAACAAACAGACGGATGCTGTGCAAAAATGATTACAGGTGGCACCACCAGTTTTGCGTATGATAAAGAGCTATGTGAGATCTATAAACATGCAAAATTTTTGCCAAATCAGTCAAATGGTTCCTGAGATGTGAGCTTGGATGTCTGCAGCATAAATTTTAATGTAGGTGGCGCCACCTGTCATAAAACAAGAAAGCTGTCAAGGATGTATAAAGCTGCAATATTTCAGGTGGAAAAGTCAAACCACTGCTGAGATATGAGTGATTTTATCCCAAAGCAGATAAACAGATGGACTCTGTGCAAAAATGGTTGCAGGTGGCACCACCAGTTTTGCGTATGATATGCAAAATTTTGGCCCAACTGGTCAAATGGTTCCCGAGATATGAGCTTGGATGTCTGCAGAGTAAACGTGAATGTAGGTGGTGCCACCTGTCATACAATAAAGAAAGCTGTCCAAGGTGTATACACATGCAAAATTTCAGGTGGATAAGTCCAATCAATGCAGGGATATGAGTGTTTTTATCCCAAGGCAGATGAACAGATGGACGGTGCAAAAATGGTTGCAGGTGGCGCCACCATTTTAGTGTAGGTTATACAGCTTTCCAAGGGCTACATTTGTGCAAAATCTTTAGCCCCAAGATATGTGGGTTTATGTGTGGAAACAGACGCACAAATGGACGCTGGGCAGAGGTCAACCAAAAATGAGGGCGCAGCAGTTCACATTTGACCGATCATAATTCCGAATGTTAAAAAATTCTGCCCAGTGGTTATGGAGGAACTCTGTTTTGGCAGATCCAATGATTGAAGCTGGCACCACCAGTCTTATATACAACAAAGAGATATATACATATGCCCAATGTCAGACTGATATGTCAAACCCCTCCTGTGAAATAAGCAGGGACATACACTGTGCAAAAATTTTTGTAGGTGGCACCACCAGTCTTGTACACTATAAAGCTACCTGATATGTATAACATACCCAATTTGGGCTGATGTATCAAATTCCTTTGTAGAAATAAGCAGGCGCATACACTGCAAAAGTCAATATAGGTGGCACCACCTGTCTTGTAAATGAGAATACCATCAAAAACGCATAGACAGGTATCAGCCCAATACATCAAACTTCCCCAGAGTTTAATGCACTTGGCTGACAAGGCTTAGGTGAGTAAGGCAGTTGCCCCCGAGTGACCTGTGACAAATTGCTGCCTCAACTCTTGACCTGCACCTGGCTAGACTGAGTGAACTTTTGACCTGTACCTGGCTGCACTGAGTAAACTCTTGACCTATTGCATAATCTGACACAGTTGGCAGTCTGCCAAAGCTATAAATAGATTCAGGCTGAACTTGAGTGCCAAATATGATGCAGTGAGCAGTCTGACAAAGCTATAAATAGAATGCAGCTACTGCACTGGGTGAACTCTTGACCTATACCTGGCTGCACTTCTTCCAATCCTGGCACTGTGCCAAAACTATTTATAGAGCTGACAACATCTTGGCTTAAGGCCAACATCAAGGCACTGGCAATCTGCCAATGGTAAACCAAGTGCTGCCATCTGTACACAAATGTGGTCCCTACTTGAAATAACTTCGAAATTTATTTTCCCAATACAAAATGCTTTTCAGCAGAGGAGACTTTTCATGGACCTCTCTGAATGTAAAGTTACAAGATTCCAGGTCCAGCAGTTACCATTTGTGCCCTGTTAACAGATGACCGCATCTTCTTAGGTCTCAAAAATAGATAAAAAAAATCGTAAAAAATCGAAAAAAAAACAGGTGGTGCCACCAGTCTGCAGAAATTGATGAAACACTCCATGATCAATATCCATGCGAAGAATCATGGTGATCAATGCATTAGTTGGTCAGATACTTGAGCTTTTGTATCAAATTTTTCATTATTCTCGGCGGGGTACTTCAGAGCCTCATAGCTTGAAGAATATGGGTAACAGAGACCTAATTCCAGGTTTCAAAGGAGATTTTTCATGAACCTCTCTGGATGTAAAGTTAGAAATTCCAGGTCCAGTGGTTACGATTTGTCCCCTGCTAACGGCCAGACGGACGTGGGACAAAGAGTGATTGCTATAGCTCAGATGACTTACAGTCAGCTGAGCTAAAAATGGACCAATGAACAGTTAAATGCAACAAATGTTAAAAACATTTCTGAAGAATTAGATGGGCAGATTTTGTTAATTTTTGTTGCCTGGTACACTGTGTAAATGAAGTATATTGTTTTACTTGGCTGGTTGAACTGTACATTTCTGTTCAAGAAAACTGTTTCTGCTGCATAGCTTGCAGGATATAGGTCACAGTGACCCAATTTCAGGTTTGCAAGGTTTCAAAAGGATACCAGGATCTATCTTTATGTTGAGCAAGTCCATTTTAGGTCTAACTGTTATGCTTTGTGTGATGCCAATGCTCTGAATGACTGGAGGGCATACAAAGAGTCAAAGACCCACCGATTTAACTGAGCATGACTGAAATCCTTGAGCAACAACAAGTTAACAAAGAGTGGATCATGTACTAACCTTGCGATCAAATTCCTCCATCTCCTCCATCCACATGTATTCTGAGAAGTCAACGGCACGCTCCGTTGTAGGACTTCTGTCCTGGTGGATCTTCTCACATAACCCTGCTGGTCCCTTCATTGCCACGATTCTAACGCATCGAAAATATCACCTGAAAATATCATGATACAAGTTTAATACAGCTGGTAATACACCCTGGTATAACACTGGAATGTACAGATAAAAAAGAACACAAATGACACATGTGAAAACTTGCCCCCTTACTTTAAATAAGTCTCTTAGAGTGAAGCAGTCTGCAGTGTGAACAAAACTAGCTAGAAACCATGAACAGCTGCAGCAACACACAGGTGGTCATACTGCTAAGCTTGTCTTTTTTGTCCAGCTGCACATTGCAAACTTCAGCAGAAATAATTAACCCATCTATTGACATCACTGTTCAATGTAAAGGCAAACACACCCTTTAAGTTGGCCCAGCTGTGAAAACTGCACTGATACTGTGCACAAGACATTAAATCAAGGTTAACCATGCCCACACACACGAGGGAATCTATAAACCAGTTGGTCTGAGTGGTCATTTTGATAATTGGATTATGACAGTCTTAACTGACCAAAATGGGCTGGATACAGAAATTCATCAAAGGCAGCTAAGGAAACAAGGACAGTTATATGTACCAGATCATACTACCCAAAAATATGATCTCATGATTCCTCACATTCAATATACCACAACACTATAGGACTGGTATACTGAATGAGTTATAATGGTTTATCATAAGCAGCCATCTTTAACAAATGAGCCATAGGTCATGATGCTCAGCTGACTTAAAAAGTCTACAATGTTAAAATTTTAAAAGTGCTAGAAACACAAAACAAGACATAACTTGCAAAATATAGGTCAGTGACCTATTTTTTTATGCCAAAAGACTAACGAAGGACATACCTAGATATCAAGTAAAAAGTTTCTAGGTCAAGTGGTTACAATTAATGCCTTGTTAACAACTGGCCAGCTATAATTTGAGTACAAAAAATCTATAAAGAAATGCATTAAACAAGGGACCCATGGGTCACGGCGCACAGCTGATCGTGATTGGACTATAAATGTTTCTCCACTGTGATACTATATTGAGTCGATAAAGCTTATGAATATCATGGACATGTTGGGCTATTATAAAGGAATGTAATGTAATATGTGAGTAAATGATAAATGAAATTACCTGACTGATGGATTAATAGAGTCAAATATAGTGGTTTATTTTTTATTTATTTAGGAGGGGTTGAAAATTGTGATATATTTGAGCAAATATGAATGCAATGACAGCAGTAATAAGCAGAAGTAGAATGATGATAAGGCTATTTGTTGAAGGATCTAAAGTGTATGGTAGTCTGCAAGCTTTCAATTTGATAGATATGATGTTATGATTAACTATGCTGATGAAGTGATTTATGAATTTGTGACTTTATGACACAATATCTCTTTAGTCTTGACAAGGTACATTATTGTGATGCCCACTATGTCTACATATTACACAATATTGACATAATTTCTGGCATGTACATAGGTACCTATGGACGAATAGTTATACAAAATATTAAAGTATAAATATATCTGATTCATCTTGTTCTTGCTTACTGAGGCTGACTTTGGGATGGGGTTCAGAGAAGGGAAAAGTGAGGGCAGCACGAAGATGGATGTAGAAATATTCTATTGTAATGTTTTTCATTTATATAAGAATATGAAAAGCTAAGAGGAAAGGGGCCCTTCTACTTCGTTATAGTAAAGTTCTAAATATATGATTGCAAACTAATACTCTATCAAGACTGTCATGAAGAAAAACAGTTACATTTTGAGATACTGTGATGCATATGAAAATTTACAGATGGACAGGCAAGTGGACAGAATGGACTAATACCTATATTTCACTTTTAAGGGAATAATGCATTTAAGTTTATATATAATCCTATTTTTTTAAGCATATCAACTTTTTCCATTAAGAAGTTTTTATCTGAATCATTTATTTATTCACAGGCTTTACAAATTTTTAATAAAAAAACCTGAAAATATAAGTTAAAATATTAGAATTGTTGCAAAAGTTGCAATCATCATATATCCAGAGTGTAGCTCATATTGGGTCATATTATGCATACACATATATTTTATTATTTTTAAATCATAAATGTTTAAACTGAATTTAAAAGAAAATAATGCCACAACATGGCATCTACAAGAATATTCCTTGAATCACTATTAAAAAGTTTGCACATTGGAGTTTTCAGTACATGCTTAATTTTATTCACCAAAATAAAATAAAAGTAAATTTGATAAAATAAAACATCTTTTCAAATAAAGTATACACACTGTTGGTTGAATGAGGGACAAACAATATCATGGTGCTAATTACTATCCCAGTTTTAATTTATTACTGGAATTAATAGTCAATTTCACACCTGGTGAAGTTTTTACTCTTCTGAAGTAAGGAATTACTTATCTGATGAACATCACACTTTCATAACTATACACCACTTTGTGGACACAATTAAATGTACACTTTAATCATTGTTACCCTGGTGGTACAATACAAAATCTAAAATGTAGCATAGCCTGGAATAAGAATGAATCAAATACAGAAAATAATAACATTCATCTAGTTTATGCACCATCTGGGGGGGGGGGGGAGTGCAGGGCAGAGGGGAAGCCTGCTTGTAGTGGCCAGGCTGACCCAAGGCAAGCTGCCTGGGGTGGGTTACATAATGCAAGTGAAGGCTGTACTACTAGGTGGGCTAGATGTAAACAACACTTGACATGGTGTATGAAAACATGAATAAAAGCTATTCTTTCCAATCATTTTCTTTGAAATTTCAGATTTTAAAAAATTAAATCCTTATGTATATATGCTGTGAAAATTAAATCAACAGTGCCAAAGTTGGACAAAATTTAAGGTATTGATTTTTTATTTATGCTAATAACTTGAAAAATTTGCAAAATTCAGATCTAATTTTGGGTAAACAATTGAATCTTGATTAAATAAAGTTATATTCCTGAAAAAAAGTCTAGGTTCAGCAATTCTCATGTTAGGTGAGTAAATATATTTCCTGATTTTTTAAAAAATTGCATTATGTTTTGGCCCATAACTTCAAAATAATACCCAATACTGACCTAATTTTTGGTATGTTCATAGAAAATGTATGAAAGAATGTGAATACTAAATATGATCAAAAACAGATCAGTGGTTTAGATATTAGGCAGCCTTGAAGTGTAACAATGGCTTTTTTTATGGAAAACGGAGTTTTTTCCTTAATATCTCGAAGGAACAAAGTCCTAATGACCCAATTTTCGGTTTGGTAGGAGATTTTGGGGACATCTAAAATTATGCCAACAGCCTGGGGAGCATAGAGATGTGCACTGAATGACCTACAGTCATCAAAGTGGACTGCTTGACAATGTAAGGGAATAATACAACAAGAGCCTCCAAAAAAATTCAATAACTAGCCTAATTTTACAGCATTTATTATCAAATTTCAGATTTTAAAAGATTAAATCCTTATGTATACACGCTGTGAAAATTAAATCCACAGTACTTACAGGAAAAAAACGTGCCGTGGCCAAAGTTGGGCAAAATTTAAAGTACCAATTTTATGTTTTTGCCAATATTTAAAAAAAAATTAACAGATTTTGATCAAATTTGATGGCAGGTGGCGCCACCAGTTTTGTGTATGATTAAGAGCTATGTGAGATCTATACATATGCAAAATTTCAGGGAGATATGTCAAACCAGTCCTGAGATATAAGCCTGAATGTCTGCAGCTGTACATAAATGTAGGTGGCGCCACCTGCTATCCAAGATGTATAAACCTGCAAAATTTAAAACAGATATGTCAAACCACTGCCGAGATATGAGTTATTTTATGCCACGGCAAACAAACAGACGGATGCTGTGCAAAAATGATTGCAGGTGGCACCACAAGTTTTGCGTATGATAAATAGCTTTGTGAAATCTATAAACATGCAAAATTTTTGCCAAATCGGTCAAATGGTTCCTGAGATATGAGCTTGAATGTCTGCAGCGTAAATTTGAATGTAGGTGGCGCCACCTGTCATAAAACAAGAAAGCTGTCAAGGATGTATACACATGCAAAATTTCAGGTGGATAAGTCAAACCACTGCCGAGATATGAGTGATTTTATCCCAAGGCAGATGAACAGATGGATGCTGTGCAAAAATGGTGGCAGGTGGCGACACCAGTTTTGCATATGATGAAGAGCTATGGGAGATCTATACACATGCAAAATTTTGGCCCAACTGGACAAACGGTTCCCGAGATATGAGCTTGGATGTCTGAAGCTAAAACGTGAATGTAGGTGGCGCCACCTGTCATAAAATCAAGAAAGCTGTCCAGGATGTATACACATGCAAAATTCCAGGTGGGTAAGTCACACCAATGCAGAGATATATGAATTTTTACCCTAAGGCAGATGAACAGTTGGACACTGTGCAATGATTGTTGCAGGTGGTGCCACCATTTTTAGTGTTTGTTATAAAGCTTTCCAAGGGCTACATTTGTGCAAAATTTTTAGCCTTATCAGTCAAATGGTTCCCGAGATATGTGGGTTTGTGTGTGGAAAAAGACGCACAAATGGACGCTGGGCAGAGAGGAAAGGTCAGAGGGTCAACCAAAAATGAGGGCCCAGCAGTTCACATGTGACCGACCATAATTCCAAATTTTAACTACCCAGTGGTTATGGAGGAGTTTTCTTGAATCCTTTGTGGCGATGGCGGCAGCGTCGGTGTCCGACTTAAAACATAGTATCCGCAAAACTCTGTTTTAGTGGATACAATGATTGTAGCTGGCACCATCAGTCTTATATACAACGAAGAGATATATACATATGCCCAATGTCAGACTGATATGTCAAACCCCTCCTGTGAAATAAGCAGGTACATACACTGTGCAAAAGTCAATGTAGGTGGCACCACCTGTCTTGTAAATGAGAATACCATCAAAGGCGCATAGACAGGTATCAGTCCAATACATCAAATTTCCCCAGAGTTTGATGCACTGGGCTGACAAGGCTTAGGTGAGTAAGGCAGTTGCCCTCAAGTGACCTGTGACAAATTGCTGCCTCAAGCTACTGCACTGAGTGAACTCTTGACCTGCACCTGGCTAGACTGAGTGAACTTTTGACCTGTACCTGGCTGCACTGAGTGAACTCTTGACGTCTTGCATAATCTGACACAGTTGGCAGTCTGCCAAAGCTATAAATAGATTCAGGTTGAACTTTGGTGCCAAATATGATGCAGTGAGCAGTCTGCCAAAGCTATAAACAGAATGCAGCTACTGCACAGAGTGAACTCTTGACCTATACCTGGCTGCACTGACTGAACTCTTGACCTGTTGCCTAATCTGATACAGTTGGAAGTCTGCCAAAGCTATAAATAGATCCAGACTGACCTTTGGCCTGTTGCCAAATCTGAAATAGTTGCCACACCATTGCACAAGCTCACAGATTGGCTTCACATGCAGCCCTCAGGGCATGACACACATCAGGTGATCACATGATACTCATGGGGTGATCACATGCTACCTAAGAGGTAATCACATATCTGGCTGCACTGAATGAACTCTTGATCTGTTGCCAAATCTGAAACAGTTGGCAGTTTCTCTACATATTTAAAGATACAGACACAATCATGGCCTGTTGGTAAATCTGTTTACACATACTGGAAGACTGACTAAAATGCTTTTACTTTCAAGCTGACACATTCATAAACTTTTTATCAAAATATCTAGAATAGTAAAAGATGCCGTCCTTCCATTGTTAAAGGTCCAATAATTCTACCAAAAATTATTTAAGTAAACTTGAAAAAAGGCCACCAAAGAATAATTTTTGTGCGATGTTACAGAAGTTATAAGTGAAACAATTTTGCAGAAGAACAGTTTTGCAGTCCTCAGTTTGAAATAGACATAATAATGGCCATTAGACCAACTTAAGTTTTTCTTATATGATTGAAAGAACCATGTCCTAGAATAATTCTTTTGAAAAATTGAACTATTCAACTTGACAGTTTCTTCATAAACATTTTAAGCTGAAAGAGGCTAAAATTATGAGTTTTTGCCCATAAAAAACAGGTCAATGTAGGTGGCACCATAAAATCTGCAACTTCAAATACGAGTCATGTGACCAACATTTGCAAAATACTTGGTAATGCTAGCTTCTGTCATTTCTGAGATTACTATGTCAGTATGCTTACTTGGCCTAATGACTGTTCAAATTTGTGTGACTCCACTAAAATTCATCAAATGCTAACCATTTGAACAAACTTGAGAGGGCTTGCCTCTGGGATCGTTTCAGTAAAATATTGAACAATTTGGCTGGACCATTTACAAGAAGAAGAAAAGTTTCTCAGCTTTTTCCCTATAAAATCTAAGTAAATGCAGATAGCAAAAAAATAAGCTGAATCCCACAACATTTGATATGTGACTGATTTTTGCATAAGATTCGGGGATGGTAGCTCCTGCTATTCCTGAGAAATTATGGGTTAATGTATAGATGACCAATGACCCCCGTACAAAAAAAGGTCAATGCAGGTGGCGCCACCAATACCTGAATTTCAAATATGACTCATGTGACCAACACTGGCATAAAACTTGGTGATGATAGATCTGGCCGTTTCTGAGACTGTCATTTTAGCACATTTTTTTGGACAGATGACAAAGTTTAACTTCCTGTTACTCAGCCAAAATTCACCGAACCTGAACCATTTGAACAAACTTGAGAGAGAAGGTAAAAAAGATTATTTCTGTGAAATATTGAACAATCTTGCTTGACCATTTCAAAGTAGAAGATTTTAAAATTTTTTTTTTAGTTTTTTTCTCTATAAAATCTAAGAAAATGCAGAGTTTTTCAGATGGTTAATTTTTTGCATTAAATTTCACAATGCCAGCTCCAGTCTTTTTTTAAATAGTATGGGTTAGCGTACAGACAACGAATGCTACCACATCATCGCATTTGCTCACAGGTTCACTTAAAATTACTACAGATGCATATTAGGGTTGGGACGGTTACTGGTATACGGTATTATCACGATATCTCACAGCCACGGTTATCATACCGTCAACTTTCCTATTATCGCGATATCACAATATCAATTTTTGTTCACGATTATGGTTCACAGACAAGCCATTGAATTATATATTTCTTGAGAAAACTGGCATCATAAGAGTCTGACCATGTTCAAAATAAATGTATTTCCAAGAATCACATTTATTTTTATAAACCACATGTATTTGAATACCTGCATGTCGGTGGAACCGTGTGCTTACGGACTTCGGGAAATGTCCGAAAAAATAGCAGGATGAATCTTAGAAGACAAAAGCTTGAGAATTCCAGGAGAAAATAACATTATAAAGAAGAGCAATAAAACATATTTATGCTTTTATTGCATGGAACGATAAAACATAAAAGTGTCACCATTGGATCGAACATTCCTTACAGGTTGCATATTTTGCCATATATAATTGGATTGGAATATTTAGCCATGATGGGTATGACACGCTCTCCAAAAATTCCGGGATTATCTGGCTTTTTTGTAACTATAGGAAACTGGTGAAACGTTCTGACAAGTGTGATTTGACAGTTGGGGCAGGACTTCCCGCGTCTCAAACTTACACACCTGCAGCGCCTTCATGCAACTTAATCACTTAATGAGTTAATTTGTGGTACTGGCACAATGGGTATAAATAATATTAATAGTTAACCCCTCGTATAAAGTCAAGAATTTAAAGGTGGTTGTTATTAATATCATTATTGATGGCTTATCTATGCTCTTATCTATTATTAAAAATATCGCGATATCACGGTATATCATGATAAAATTTGAATAATCATCATGATATCAAAAACCCATATCGTCCCAACACTAATGCATATTGAATGCAAAATTATAATACAGATACATCTCACTGATGGCAAAATCTTGAATAAAGTTGAGTATGGATACCAATTATTTATAATCCATGTGCAGCCGTCTTTATATACCCACAGAGAGCTGTATACCTGTGATTGTAAACATTGCCTGGCATGAGGAATATCTAAAATCATAAATCTACATTTTTTAAAAGCTTTTAAAAAACATTCTTGTCAATATTAACTATAGATAACCTGAAATCTAAATGTCTAAAAAGGCATGATGTAACAACGGATGCTGGTAAACTGTTGCCGGGCTAGATCATCTAAGGGTAATTAATGTATAAGACTTAAGAATTTGGCCCAGTGGTTTTTGAGAAGAAGATCTTTGTAGCCACTGAGCTAAAACGGGCTGTTATGGCATATGACTAAATTCAGCTTCCCATAACTCAGCCAAAAGTCACTGAACTGAGACCATTTGAACCAACTTCAGAAAGCACTAGGATAATTTCTGAGTGATATTAAACAATTTGGCCATATGGTTTCAGAAAAGAATTTTTTGCAGCCGTCAGTATGATACAGGCACTGATGACCCCCATACAAACAAGGGACCCATGGGTCACGGCGCTCAGCTGATCATGATTGGACTATAAATGTATCACCATTGTGATACTATATTGAGTAGATAAAGCTTAGAATATCATGGTCATGTTGGGCTTTTATAAAGGAATATAATGTAATATGTGAGTAAATGATATATGAAATAACCTGACTGATGGATTAATATGGAGTAAAATATAGTGGTTTATTTTTTATTTATTTGGGAGGGGTCGAAAAAAGCAATTTATTTGAGCAAATATGAATGCAATGACAGTATGCCAAGCAGTGGTATAATGATGATAAGGCTATTTGTTGAAGGATCTATAGTGTATGGAAAACTGCAAGAGTTCAATTTGACAGATACAAGGTTATGATTAACTATACTGATGAGGGGATTTATGAATTTGTGACTATGACATAATATCTTGACAAGATCGGTCTTGACAAGATGCATTATTTTGATGCCACTCACGTCTACATAATACACAATATTGACATAATTTCTGGCATGTACATAGGTACCTATGGACAAATGGTCAACAGTACTGAACCACCTGGAAGGTTAAAATCTTAAAAATATGATGAAATGTAGATAATGTTTGAGAGGAAGAGGTAATCTGGGCCATGGTTGGTTTATATGATTGAAGAAAATGTTGCAAATAATATTTGAGACCTGACCATGCCTTTCCATTGGTTACCTTTTTGATAAGCTGTTGACAGTTCAACAGTTTACACATTTGTCTGATGAGATCCAATTTATTTGGTAAACCTTTTTTATCAATTTTATGATATGTATACAGTTGCCATAACGTCCCCATTCCACAGGTGCAATGATCTGATGGGGGGGGGGGGGGGGGGTGTTGTGTTATAATCAGAGTTACAATGCCTCTGTCTCTCTGTAGATATTTTCTTTAATTATTAAATTTTATGCTATAGCCATAGAACTATTGTTCACAGTGCCAAGGAGCAAAGCCTCAGTGGGATGAAGAAGGGGATGGTGAGAGTTACAACACCCTTGCATATACATACAGGATATGAAATTTAATTCAACAGTGCTTCTAAAAAAAAGTTTATTCATGAACATTAAATATTTAAAACAGAGAGAAAGATGGAGAAACAAAGCTAAAAATTTTCCCCCCATTCTACTGAGCCAAGAAAAAATTAACAAAATTTGCATTTATTCCTTTTTTCATTACATAAGTTTAATCCAAGTTTCCGAATGTTACTATAAATTTACAGTATAACATACATTTGATTGTGAATATTTCAGTTGATTCACATTTCTAAATTGCATCAACATTTATAGCTAATGTATCTAGTTTATAGTACCTGTCAACAGAATGGGATGGAGGTAGGAAGGGAGGCAATTAGGGAGAGAGAGAGAGAGAAAGAGAGAAGGAGAAAGAAAGAGAAAAAGCAGAGGAGAATGAGAGAGAGAGAGAAAGAGAGACCTAGACTGCCAGAGAGAGAGAGAAAGAGAGGCTCTTTGGTAATTACTGCCTGACCCAGCCTGACCAAGACACTCACAGTGGCAGTAGGTCAGACCTGAAGGTGTTATGTAACTGCCCAGTACACTGCATTTATACTGATCTGATGCAAACAATGAAGACATGGTACCTGGAAACTTGAATAAAATCTACAGTTTTTGATCAATTGGTTTCAAATTTCAGATTTTAACAGATGAAATGTTAATGTGTACATGCTGTGAAAATTATATCCACACACTAACAGGAAAAATTTGAATATTTATATTTTTTAAATGGTATCAGGAAAAAAAAAGAAAAGTATTCTCAGCTATAAAACTAATACATGTGTTAAAATTAATCCAAGGATCAAAACACCCAATATATCATACCAGAGCAAACTGGAGTTGGGAGTTTAATTTTATGAACTGAAATAAAGGACCAGCAATATAAATTTTGATTATTTAGCCAGTCTCATGTAACAACTGATACAACCATGAGTTATAAGTCAAACAAATAAAAAAAATAAAATCTTTAATGAACACTTGTCTGAGTAATATTTTTAATTTTTGACATATTTATTTATTATTTTAATTTTGTAATAAATATAAACCAACAAGTTAAAGACCTGGAAAAGACCTGGAAATTTAGATTAATTTAATATAATCAACTGCATCCTTGTCTATCATTATCTTGCTTCATATATTCCCTAATAGTAAACAACAATTTATTTTAATTATTTATTTTTCATTTTTATGGCTGAAATGAAAAATACCCAATGGTGACTGCATGGTGTCATTTGAAATACAATTTTGGCCATCCATGGAAGATCCATAAATGATCAGTAATTGCAAGGTAATCCCCTGTAACTCATTAACTATAAATTCCTTTTCCATTTATTTTTTTTTAAGTTCTTATCACAAACCAAATATTAAAAAAAAAAGTTTATTGTTATGTTTATGGCCTAAACAAATACTAGTGGAGGGGGTTGGACAGTTAGATCCAGTTGAAGCCACCAAAGAGCTGGCTGGCTGCAGAGTGCCTCGCTTCAAGCATGCATAATTGGCCTGAAAGGTCAATGTGGGGACATAAAAGAGGGGCTTCAGTACAGCTAAGGTGTGATATGGTCTCATAAAAACTTTCATAAAAGCTAGTTTTTGACCAATTCCTTTTATAACTTCAGAATTTAGAAGCTAAAATCCTTACGTGTGCAAGATATGAAAATTAAATCAACAGTGCTTACATGGAAAAAACATGCCATGGCCAAAGTTGGGCAAAATTTAAGGTACTGATTTTATATTTATGCTAACAACTTATAAAATTTGAAAAATTCAGAACTCCGACAGACGGATGGACAGACAGATGGAATCTGGTTTATGCACCATCGGGGGGGGGGGGGGGGGGGGGTGCAGGGCAGAGGAAATGCTGTGTAACAATGGGGTTTTAATGGAAAAACACTAGCTCGATGT
The DNA here is from genome assembly GCA_026874595.1 of Sipunculus nudus. Classification (NCBI taxonomy): domain Eukaryota; kingdom Metazoa; phylum Annelida; class Sipuncula; order Golfingiida; family Sipunculidae; genus Sipunculus; species Sipunculus nudus. Next base: position 7,521,067 of record CM049306.1, on the reverse strand, counting down.
AAACAATATGTGACATGGTGCTTGAAAACTTGAATAAAATCTACAGTTTTTGATCAACTGGTTTCAAATTTTTTGTTTTAACAGTTGAAATGGTAACAAAAACATGCTTTGAAAATTGAATCCACAGCAGTTACAGGAAAAAAACGTGCCATGGTCAAACTTGGGCAAAATTTAAGGTACCAATTTTATATTTTTGCCAATATTTTAAAAAATTTAACAGATTTTGATCTAATTTTTGGTATACAATTAAATTTTGATTATTTAAAGTAGTATTACTGAAAAAAAAATTTCTACCTTCAACACTTTTGGTCTTAAGTGACAAAATATCTTTCCTCATTTTTTTTACAAAGTCCATTATGTTTGGGCCCATAACTTTTTAAAATTAAATAATACTGACTTAATTTCTGGCATGTACATAGGAACCATATAGAGGAATATTTATGGTAAAAATGAAGAAAACCAGATGAGTGGTTTTGATATTAGGCAGTCCTGAAGTGTGAAAATAGATTTCTAATAAAAATTTGAGGTTTTTCCTTAATATCTCGAAGGAACGAAGTCATACTGACCCAATTTTTGGCATGGTAGGAGATTTTGGGGACATCTAACTGTATGCCAAATTTCAGATTCGTAGGTCCAATGGTGTCGAAACGTGCCAGTCTTACGGACGGACATCTGGATGGACGGACAGACATACAGACGACGGACAATGGACCACAACTATAGCTCAGATGACTTATAGTTCAACTTCCTGTAACTCTGCCAAAAATCACCAAACTTAAACCATTCGAACAAACTTGAGAAGGATTGTTCCAGGAATCATTTCTGTGAAATATTGGACAATTTGGCTGAACAGTTTCGGAGAAGATTTTTAAAGCTTTTTCCCTATATAATTTAAGAAAATGCAGTTAGCAAATCTCATTTCAGTTATGAACCCATAACAACTTTTTAGTTATCAGATATTTGTTCATTGTAAGATGGTTTTGGTGGGACACTCAAACCATCCATTTTGCTTTGCTGCTGGGGATAAAAAGGACCAGGTAAATTTCAATACAATGTAAAAAGTGAAGTGTTAATAAAACAAATATGACAAGGCCAGTGCCACTGGAACGGAGTAAAATGGGACTATTTGGAGATAACATTTTAGTGTTCTGTCCATGACAGGAGCGAGCAACACAAAGTCATGAAAAATGTGGAGGCGCATTCCGGCAACCATACGGTTTCGCCTCAATTCAATTGTTTCACCGTCTGTTATGATATTCTTTGTTAAAATTTCACCAAAGATACAGACAGTACTTAAAAAATCTGCAATTAACCCTGGTTTAACTTTACTGCTATAGATATTATCATCCAAATCTGAATTGGCACAACACACACGCAGCCAAAGCTCACCAAGAGAATGACATCAGAACCGAAGAAAATGGTGGACTGGCCGTTCGAAACGAACGGTGTGTCGATGTTCTTTGTTAAATGTGAGCGTTAGACCCTAAGATTTCATTCAGAAACAAGCTTACATATCTCACGATTCAAAATACATACCTGAGAAATGTGAAGTTCGAGAATATTATGACCCAGCCAGCCTTTCTGTACGAAAACACAGCTTTGGAAGCCACACAATCACTGCGAAACCTTTGTACTACTGACTCGATATGCCTTCGCTTGCAATGTAGTCCAACATTCCTTTACTTTATAACATACTGATGGTCTATGAAATAAGATATTATATGCACCTTTCCATTAGAATAAACTGTATTACTTATTCCAAATGAAATTTGCAATGATTCGGTACAAACTATAATTGAATTTTATGCGCAGTGATAACCAAAAAGACCAGTTAGCCGAACTACAGAAGTATGACACGGCCATGACCCATGCCGTAAAGAGGCTATCAGGGGGGATCTGTAACACATTATGTTTGTAAACAAAGGGGCGGTATCGTCAGAGGAGGATTAAAGTGCATTGGTGACAGTAGAACACACCAGTAGTGCACAACGCACTAATTAACCCAACACGCTCAACTCGTTCCTTGGCACCCAGAATACGATGTCACAATGACTGCCCGTTCAGCACTCGTATCACACTGAAGCCGTTTTTGTTAGAGCTTGAAATTCTGGCGGCTACAGAAACCTTTAAAAGAATAGCCTACAATTGTGTTATTGTCAAGTGCTTATCTGCTCAAGTTCAAAAGGTCATCAGGAGCAATGTTTCCAGTTCAATACTCTTACTGATTTTGTTATCTTGTTTAACAAATAATAATAAAATAAAGTAACCTCTTGTTTGTTGATGTACAGTTTCAGTAACATATATACGTGTACATGTTGTTAGGTGTGCGAGTATGATGTACAGTTTCAGTGATATATGTACAATTTTTTATAAGCATATTGGTTTAATTTAGTTCATGTCTTTAGACGCAAACTTATTATCAATCAGTTTGTTGCAAACTGGAGTATTATTTTTGTACGTGTGCAATTGAATAATATATACACACTTTTTTAAGATATTTAAATGACCATCCGGTAGGTTTTAAATGAACTACCATTTATAGCTCAGATTACCATATGTCACCCCGAGCTGTAGCGATCACCCTTTGTCCCACGTCCGTCCGTTAACAAGAAACAATTCGTAACCGCTTGACCTAGAAACTTAATTTTTGCTTAACACCGAGGAAGGTCCTTGGAAATACCTCTTTGCATACGAATAATAAGGTCAGTGTGACCTATATTTGGTTGCAAAAAATGTACTCAACCTCCCCCCATCTCAAACCCTAAAAAATCATTGTTATCATATAAAAATGAAGGAAATTGGACCGGACAGTTCTTCAGGACTCTTGTGGACATAATTGCGAAATGTTAACATTCTTGGCTATATGTATGAAATTCATACTTCAGATAAAATATCCATGTCATCAATGTTTATGGCATGGAACTTTCTAAAATTCGGTCAGCTTAATTATTGATCACGGATAGCCCTTTCACCTGTGCAAGACTGGGGGCAGAATCTACATTTTCTTTTCTTTTTTTTTTTGCTCATTTTAAATATTTTTTTCAGACTTGGAAATAAGGGTGGGCATGTCACAGTTGTAGCCCAACAAACACATTCTTTACATTTAATGCACAGATTGAAAGGACGTGTATCATTTGCACATGTATCTATCATCATGGAAATTTGAAGAAAGTCTGGGTAACGAGTTATTCACTGCTGCTGCGGACACATTTGAAAAATAAAGATGCGGCATGTGATTTTATGTAAAATTCATTTTGTAACGAGATATCCCAGATATGATTGCCAGGTTTGTTCTTATACATTTGGTAAGCTTGATGATCATGGGTAGTCCTCTCAGCTGTGCATAACCGGTGGTGCCACCTGAGCAGAAAAACAAGCATTTTGCACATTTCTGGATCATTTGAAGAAAATCCATCCAACAAATTCTTCATAACTACCTCTGGCACAGTTGCAAAAATACTAAAATGACAGCAGTCTAAGTTGATAGAATCTCCCAGTGCCAGCGATCAGCTGAGCGTCATGACCCCTGGGGCATTTGTTTATAGTTTTAAATTGCCTTATTCATTTCGCCCTTTGTAGACCTTATTAAAAACCGCGAAAGTAAAGGTGGGGGGGGGGGGGGGGGGGGGGGGGACAGTGGGACGACCACTGACGTAAATGTGCCAGATCATGCGTTTATGAATACCTGTATACAACTGTCATGGATAAAGATACAGCAGAAAAACTAAGCACACCTTGACATGTTATAAGTTTTGCGTATACATGTATTAATTTTATTCAAGAGAATCCACATATGCATTCATACAGAATTCACAGTGTGTGTTTGTGTGTAGGCGTTTTAACCATGCATGAATTAAGTGAAAGTGATGTGCAGTTATGATACATTAAAGTAATAACTGTAAAATAACAACAGACAAAATCAAATAGTGATTTAATTGCTTCATTTATTCCCCATTTCCTGTAAAGAAATTAAGCATGGGGATAAATACTTCTAGATCGTGAGTGTGGTGTAGTTAAGTGTTGTGCGTGATTGTTTTCCGTGACCTGCTCTGGTTAAAGCTTGCATGCATGATGATGCCAACCTGACAGCATAAAAAGCACCAGCCACGTACACAACATGCATGATCGTAACCTACCTAGTCTCCGCATGTCTTTATAAAAGCTATTATACAGCTGGCTGTTCCAAGATGCAGTTTTTTTTTAGAAAGGATGTGAGGAGTGAGATGTTTCTCTGTATACATGTATTGTTTTAGAATCACATATCGATGAGCCAGGTATCGTAATACTTTGAAATTTTTACCTTTCCAACGGAAAGACAGTATTAAAGATTTACCTTTACGCAGAAAAATGTGCCTTTCCGCTAAAGATGCATCCTAGCATCATATCAAATTTCAGTCACTTCGCTTTGTGTGACCTGATTCTGCCATCCTAAATGCACACATGCATGCAAAAAGAACTGAAGGTATGCAATAGTAACACTGTTATAATAGAAACACGATTGTGCATAAAAAAATAGGAATATATGAGGGAATAAATTGCAGAAAGTACAAGAAATTATAGACCATATTTATAGGAAAATACAGGAAATATAGGGAGTCGGCGAAAGACCATCTACAAAATATTTCGTTTTTGTCATTTTTTCCCTACTTATCAGCTACTTATGTGGAAAACGTCTGGGTGTTCACCTTTCAAGCGGATTGGTACAAAATTAAAAATGCCTTTCCGTGCACGTGTTTACCTGTCTGAGACAGGCGGAAAGGCGTTATTACGACCCTTTGATTAGCAAAGATGGACTAACATCAGTGCTTGTTGAGAAAGACATTCAAATGACATAAATAAATGAATTAAATAACTCGTGTATTTAGCATGAATATCGAAAACTGCTATAAGCAAACACACACAAACACACGCATATATATATATATATATATATATATATATATATATATATATATATATATCATACAGCAGTTTGTACATGTTACGTATATAAAGGTGAAAAATGATTCAACATCAATCAAATGATCTCATGGATATGCCCCTCCCCCTCCCTCCTTGGTAAAATTGGTTCAAATATCATGACTGTATAATGTTATTTCTGACATGACGTTTTTTAAATTTATAGAATAAATTTAGCTTTTCAAACAGGTTTTCTGGAATGAAAAAAAGTTAAAAACTCTGACGTCATTATATCGGTACACGCAATTAAAGTACATAAGAGTTATCATTTATATCAGCCATATTTACCTGTTGAAATGGTTTTCTGGTATCGAAGTCCTGAAGTATCTGCTGGTCGTAGTAGACGCCAGAATTCGTCACTGGTATGTGAACTTGAGAGCGTATGTTTTGTAGTGTGAATGGTACGCATATATAACTATACCTTATAGTTATCTTGATAGGTACAGGTGAATTGTTACAGCTGGGCTGATATCGCATGAGGGCCGTTATCTATACAAGATTGCAGCACATTCCCATCATTGAATGATTTTGGACTTCAACGTCAAAATTATAGGCCAAGCGCAACACACGCACGGCCAATGCCAAAAACTAACAATACCTAAAATAAATGGAGTGAAATATTTGCTGTTTTGGTGGGTCAGGGGCGTCAATATAGGGATGGGGGGGGGGGGGGCTTGGTGTATATATCCCCCCACTTTTTGGCAATGGCGATAGTCAATATAATCACCCTCCCCCTAGTCAGAGAACAATATCTTTATATTGCTATTGAAATATAGTTATAAATAAAATTACAGACTTTGGTTCCATTTATAAGTATACTATATGAAATATATCTATATGGTTTACAATTTACATATACTGGAAACATACCTTATTTTTTAAATCTAATACTTAATTGTAATATATTGAAATGTGATTAAGTATATATATTTTTAAATATGTATAATATATATGTTTATATTTAATGTTTATAATATATATTCCTTGATATATATATGTATAATATATAATATGTGTGTGTCTACGAGTCACCCCTCATCCCCCCCCCCACTCCCATTCTGGAAGATTGACGCCACTGCGGTGGGTTATTTTCCTCGGTGAAATTCCATAAATTTAAACTCAAACAAGGACACCTTGGATCATTACTCACCACTTCAGTTACGTTAAAAAAAGTAGTAAATATTTTGTTTATACACCATGTGCGGTATTACACTTTGCGATTTCACAAAGTACTCTACTCTCATGATGGTTTTGGTTGGTGTCATGTTCAGACCGCCAGTCTGCATGCAAGCTGGTGGCTCCCCCTTTTGCAAGAAATTAGAGAAACTTTTATAGCATGTTGGTCAGTTCTGTATTTCTGTTTGGTTGTTTGTTTATTGCTTCCCGGCTACAATTTTCCAGTAATTGCTCTCAAACTTATATGATCTCTATATAATTGTCCCCAATAGAAGCCTATTGTTTTTTGTCAACATGGGTCAAAGGTCAACCTCAGGGTTATCAAGACCCTTATAAATGGCATTTTTCTTCATAACTTTGTAAAGAATGTCCGTAGCCGCATAAACTATAGCTCATTTTATTCGTCATTAATTGGCCTTTCACCTTAATGCAAAACTGCCTCAATTTATGTTACCATGGTTACGCAGTTTTAAAGAAAAATCATGAAATTTCAAAGTTTGATAAATGATTTATGTAACTTTGTCATTTTTAAAGTTAGAGAGGTCTATTTTTTTTTTTTTGCGTCTTGTAGAGGTTTATTAATATAACAAGATTTAATTTCAAGCTTCCGGATCTGGACAACAGGGGGCGCTGTACAACAATTTTGCCAGATTTCATTAATCATGCCCCAGAGGCCCCAATTTTAAGTAATCGCTTCAAAACTGATACGTTATATCTTCAATAGAACTATCTCGTATAAAATTTTTATTTTTGAAATATAGCCACCAGGGGGCGCTGCAATCCAAACACGTTTACATATGATTTTTGTCCAATAGCTTCAAAAGTATAAAAAATGTTACAACTTTAATTACAGAATCTGAAACTACAATCAATGGGCTTATTTCTGGCAATTCTGGGTACACTTGACCTTATTCTACGGTTACCATGGTGCCCTATTTACAGTAAAATTCTTGGCATTTTTACCTTAGCTTTTGTAACTTTGTCCTTTTGAAGGCTACTGTTTTTGCCTGGTTCCGGAAATGGTCACCAGGGGGCGCAGTGAGACATTGTTGCGAGATTTCATTAATAACGCCCTAGAGGCCCCAGTTTTGAAATAATCTCTTTAAAACTCATATGTCATTATATGTTTAACAGAAATATCTAGAATGGAATTTTTCATTTTTGGATATATCCACCAGGGGGCACTGCAGTGCTAACACTTCAAAATATGATTTTTGTCTCATAGATTCAAAACTATTAAAAAAATGTATCAACTGTTATTATAGAATCTGAAATTTCGGTCTATGGGCTTATTCCTGGGTACACATGACCTCATTCTGCGGTTACCATGATGACCTATTTTAGAGTAAAATTCTTGGCATTTACATTCTGTGTAATTTTGTCATTTTTAAAGCTAGAGAGGTGCAGATTTTTGCATCACGTAGAGTTCAGTTAGTGTTATAAGATTATATTAGGAATTGTGAAATAACCTCCAGGGGGCGCTGCAGGAGATTTTTGCAAGATATTACCTTATGATGACTTACATGCCTTAATTTTGCAGCAATCATTTCCAAACTTATAGGTTTTTTGTTATAAATTAATATCTGAAAACTGATTTTTCATTTTTGATATATGACCACCACGGGGTGCTGCACTCGAAAAACAACAACAAATCATTATTGTGTCATATCTCCAAAGCCATAGATGATATTATAATTTTCATTTCTGCATCTGAAACTAGAAACGATGGCCTTGTTACTGTGGAGACTTGGCCATATTCTGCAATGATCAGGTTGAACTTATTTAGGATAAAACTTCTTTTCTTTAAGTTGGAAATATTAAGATATTTCTATCTCTGACGGAGACCCCATGTTGCTGTTATCGCTTTCAACCTGTTAAGATCGGTCAAAGGTCAAGGTCATTGTGTCTTTTTTCTTCATAATTTGGCCAAACATAGCCTTATCCACATAAACTGTAGCTCATTTTATTCATCTCTCCAATCCCCATAACATGAAAGAATGATCTGACCTCGACTGTCTTTCTGTCTGTCTTTTTATTTCAAATTCCGGCAAGCGCTCGACTTATGGTCGTCTAGTCTGTCTGTTTTTCTGTCTCCACTTCTCTAGTCATAGTTTTGCAGGGATCGCTTTACTTACACAGGAAACTTACACATTTGATAGATAACCAAAAGTCCCGAACCCAACTGATTTTAGTCAATATAGGTCAAAGTCAAGGTCATCAAAACAACGAAATTTTAATCTCGTCATAACTTCGTCAATATTTGTCGTATCTTCTCAAACTTAGACTCATTTTCTTCCTGTGGGTCTTCTCCATAAATTTCTCTTCGCTGGTCTCAACCTTGTGTCACTTTATCAGTATGTTTGTCTGTTTGCCGGTTGTCCTCAATTTTGCCTGCTTACTGGTTCTTTCGTCTTAAATTAGCATTCTACAGGCCACAGTTTTGCAAGAATTATTTTGAAACTAGATCATCTTATGTCTTACACTGATATCTTAAAAGTAATTTTTCATTTTTGGAAACTTGCCGCTAGGCGGCGCTTCACTCGAACCTCCACAACATATATTTTTCCAAAAATATAAACCACAAATACATAAAATATAGCTTATTTTCTTCCTCTGGGTCTATTTCGTAAACTGATTAAGTCATCTGGTCTCAACTTTATGTCACTTTGTCAGTATGTGTGTCTGTTTGTCAGTTGTCCTCAATTTCGCCTGCTAGCTGTTTCTTGTGTTACATATGGCATTCCACAGTTTTGCAGGAATTATTTTGAAACTAGTCCTTCTCAGTTGCGGATCCAGAGGGGGAGCTTAGGGGGCTGAAGGCCCCCCCCCCAGATTGAAACATTGTTATCATTTAATCAGAGGAGATTTTCTTTACATTATTTCCAGTTGCCATCATACAAATATCATCCTTTCAACTGAAAAACAAAGGTTGAAAACCCCCGGAATCGTTAGGAGAAACGCATGTCTACACCAGTATCAAGCATCTTTTTATTCCCCCGCCGTTAGAAGAGAGGTCTACTAAAGTTGTCCGCGTCTGTCAGTCCCTCCGTCGTTTCGTCTGTCTGTCCTTTAATCAGTCCGTCCGTCCCGCACCATCACTGATGCCACATTTTCATAGTTAAATAAATAGCCAGGGACCATTGTGGCCCAAGGTCCTTGTTGTATTTTTATATAATTTATTGGGCATTTTACAACAATGGTTTTAGACGTTAAAAATTTCGATTTACATGATCTATCAACCGTGGCTCCCTCAAGCATTTCTCATGCAATATTCCAGCTGTCCTTTGGCTTGGACATCTTGCTTGTGAACATGATTAACCGTTAAAATAAAAAGCAAGCCTTAATCACCTTTCCTCATACTAGGAATAGAAACGCATTTTAAAATTCAGACGTATATATAAAAGTATCTGACGTTTGAGTGTATAAAAGCAAGTTGTAGAATAATGAAGCAAATGCACACATGGAAAAGTAATTTAAGCTATACCAGTTACTCAAAATAAACGCTGATGAGTAATTATATACCTCAAAAAGTAGTTAGAGAATAATATTCAATCATGAGTTATTCGTTTTCAACGATGTTTAATGCACTTAAAGATATGTAGTTGTGTCTTTATTTTATGACTGATCAGTTATTTGAGATTAAATAATGAACGAAATGTTTACATCGTTGGGAACTTGTGCTCACATGTCATGTTCATCTCAATACGATACTTTAAAAAGAAATGATTAAAATACCCAAGTCTTATTTTTATTGTTACGGTACCTTATTATAACAGATCACGTAATCGTGACCAGCATAAATTTTGTTACGGAGATAAATAAATCAGATTTCGCAACACTAGGCAACATGATATGTTTAGGAGAAAGAATAAAGAAGTCAGCGGTTTTTTGTTGACAAATAATTATAATTTATTCTAGAACAGTCCTTACATTACAATACTAAATTAATACAATTACACAGTATAACAATAATAAAAATGTACATCACCAGAGTGTCCGGATCTTAGGCTTTGATTTCTGGATTCCACCACTGCCACAGCTCAACGAGAGTCCTTTGACACCAATAATTCTTCGTAAATAGTTCAAATAAATCTTCCCAGAGAACAGTCCGATTCAATCTCGAAATCAATCTGCTGTAAGTGAAGCTCTGGTAATAATCCCATAGGCAAACTGAAGCCATTCCGTATATAAAAGCTGTATAAAATCCGTTGAAGATCTGTAAGTTCTGAAATTATCGGAATTATCCCCCCCCCCCCCCCCAAAAAAAAAAAAAAAAAAACACTGAAGAGAGTAGCACTCTTTCATGTCCTCTGGTATTTTTCTCTCTGCCGGCTCTAAACATAACCTCTATGTATAGCTTTTTTCACCCGAAGCCCAGAAACTTCCATGTTCACGAACACACCAAAGAACACAACAATACACACGTGCCCATACCGCATGAACAGACCCGAAAATTCTAGACAACAACGAGCGCCTTGACTCTAAACGCCAGAGTTCAGCCAGTGCGGTTCCAATAGAAGCGCACAGGGTTTGCGCTTAACACGAATTAGAATGCCTAGCACATGCCAAGTTATGTAATATCCCAAGCATAACAAACAGATACATGTAACATTATTTATAAATGGGTTGATAGAAGGAAACAAAACATTTATTCTTTTGCTATGAATTCCCCATTCTTACTGCTTGCTCCAAAGAAGTATTTATTGCTGAGTTAATTATTCCTCTGCGAAGCAATGTTTATCATGAATTATCGACGTTGGTTGATTCGTTGATTTAAAACATTTAAAAAAAAAATAATGATTCTTAAGTTAATGAAAAGAAAAAGGGCAGTTTTTCGTTTTAAAATGGCAAAGAATTCAGTTTTTTTTGCAAAGTGTCTACTAGCCCCCCCCCCCCCCCTCTTGCAAAATCCTGGATCCGCCCCTGCTTCTTATGTCTTACATTTATATCTCGAAGTGATTTTTCATTATAGGGAAATGACCGCTAGGGGGTGCTGTACTGGAACCTCCAGAACATATCATATTTTGGCCATATCTTAAAATATACACTTCAATTACATAATCTATAGCTTATTTTCTTCCTCCGGGTATTCGCCATAACCTGGTCAACTCATTTGGTCTCAACCTTGTGTCACTTTGTCAGTATGTCTGTCTGTTTGTCAGTTGTCCTCAATTTCGCTTGCTGGTTTTTGCGTCTTACCGTAATATTCTACAGCTTTGCAGGAATCACTTTGAACCAATTTTGCCTGCCTGCGGTTCATGCGTCTTACATATAACATTCTACAGGCCACAGTTTTCCTGAGTCACTTTGTAACTTACACACATCGTACGTCTTTAGGATTTCTGATTTAAACCTATAAGCAAAAAAAAAACTGTCTTAAAATAATTAAGTGATTGAACTGTATTGGATAGAAAGGTGATTTTTCATGTCCCCTGGCCCTACGATTTTAATGTTTAACAGGTCAAAGTTCCCACCATCATCAGTCGAGTTGGAGCATTACACAATAGGCATTTATCATGTTCATTAACATCGGGCGCTGAGACCAAATAAAATAAGTCTTAAAAATAAGGGGCGGTGGTGTAAAGGTTATAAGGTGCCGGGCTCATGATCGAGAGGTCGTGAGTTCGAATCCCGGTCAGACCCCCACCGTGCCTTGACCCATAGGCAAGGTCCCAACCGCAAGTGTGCCTCTGTCCACCCAGCAGCACTGAGAAATTGGTACCAGTATATACTGGGAAGGTAACCTGCGATGGACTAGCGTCCAATCCAGGAGGAGTTTAACTCCTAAGTCGCTTCACGCTACCGAAACCGGGATAAGCTCCGGTCTGATGAGCCTTTAGGCTCGGGTGTAAAAGCCCAGCAAACTTAAAAAATAAACAGTTTCAAACTGAACCTGCATGGAGTTTTTATATATTATTATTTCACAAAAGCTACAGTGTTGTATATCAATTAAGTATTGACTCGTCCATCTTCTCGTCTTGACCTTGATATCGGATGTCTTGGGGCCTAGCGTCATATTGACCCTCTGGCATTACGACCAGATTACTAGCGCCAGAGTGTCATGAAATCTTATGAAGATGCAAAGGTACACTGTCAATCAACATAAACCAGACCATTCGATAGCATATTTTGTGTACTCTCTAATAATACCAAATATGAGCCAGAAAAGTTCCTGTTTAACCCAGCACATTGGTAAACCCCTCGGCATGTTTGTTGAATTTACGACTGCATGAACACAAGCATGGCTCGCACGGGTTACAGGACGCAGGCAACTTGCAGGCGACACAGGAAATGACCCGTGTCCATGGAGACGGTGTTTCAGTTTGGGTTGCGAGCTCACACATACACTATTGTGTTTATTCACTATTCCAAGTATAATATTGAGATTATGGGCCGTTTTCCACAATGTGAATGCAACCAGATGCAAGACCTCTGCGATACATTCCTCCATATTACTAGTATCACGACTCGAGTAGGCTTACCAGCCCAATTATCCCATTGCCTACTGAGTCGGGTTGTCACGGCTACTTGGGGCCAATCTGAGCCAAACTGTACTGGATACCTTTGCGCTTGGCTTGGAGTGGCATCTATGACTATATATTTTCTCCTTACAATATATGGAGGCCAACACCTGGAATCTTACTTTTTTTTATCTGTCGTCGTTGTTGAGGGAGCTGATGCGGGTCCCGGTCTGCTGAAATCAACGCTATCAGCTCCTACCCCGACTCCACTTTTTCGATCGTTCAGAATCTGAAATTCCGAATAAACATATTTCGGCATTCATATTAGTAAAGTCACACAAAAAGCATGAATGGTCACAAGCGAAACACTATCTATATTATAACTGACGGCGGCATTAAAGCGTAGTCACGCCACTTTTTATTGGCAACTATGCAAAGTGTTTTCTAATTAGATTAATTTATCATACTTACTAAAAAAACCTTTAGAAATTAATCTTTATTTTGGAAATATTGCGAAGTGTTTATCGGAGCGCCATTTATCATAAACTTAGCCAGTACGTGTATATAGCGGATGGACTCAGTCCATGGAAAATCTGCCGTTCACGAATCCGGCTGAAGCAGCGTGGACGTACCTGTCCATGCAAAAGGTTAATATCATGTTTATCTATGTTATAACTGACGATGGCAAAAAATGTCTTACAGTGCCTGACAGCATCTTCTTTGGCCATGCAACGGAAACACCAGTTTTTGGTCTTTAAGTACTGGGGACGAAGCCAAGTGTGTAATAAGCGACGGGTCATTTAACATGTTTTTCACATTCCGTATATCATGAACAGGGGTCGTAATACTTTTCACCTTTCCAACGGAAAAGCATTAGTACAGGTTTGCCTTTCCGCAGAAAATATTGCCTTTATGCTAAGGAGGTGTCTAACCATAGTATCAAACTTTCAGTCACACTTCACCGTGTAAACCTGATTCTGCCATCTTACATGCCATCCTACATGCCCACTTTCATGCAAAAAGAATGAATGTTTTCAACAGCAACACGATTGTGCAGTGAAATAAAACAGGAAAATACAGGAGTTGAGGGCCTAAATGCCGGAAACTTTAAGAAATTATAGACCGTTTTTACAGGAAAATATAGGTAGTCGGTGGACCACCGCCTGTAAAATATTTCGTGTTTGTGTCATGTTTTTTACTGCTTACCAGCAACTAATGTGGAAAACATCTAGGTGTTCCCCTTTCCAACGGATTGGTAAAATATGAAAAATGCCTTTCCGTGCACATGTTTGCCTGTCCGAGACAGGCGAAAAGGCGTTATTTCGTCCCCTGCTGATGAAGAATATCGAATATGATATTAACTAGGACATTTCCTGAAGGGTCTATTACAGCGCCATCTATCAGACACTATCCAGCGGGGAAACTCGCCGAGGTCGCACGTACCTGTTCCAGCGCAAGACCGTGTCATTCTTACTATATGTATGCTAACATGCATCTCTAAACAAAGCTTGAAATTGGTGTCTGACCACCTGAGATTGTCGACAGTTTTAATAAAGGGCCGGCTCAAGTATATGCAAGGCTGGCGCCGCCCAATTTGATCGAAAAATATGCAGGTCACCTTTACGCGTTTGTTCAGGAGTGAACATCCTTTTGTAAATTTATAGAGTTAACTTAATTAAAATAACATATGTATAAAGCTGTGTAATACATTACAGTTTTTAAACATGTTACTGAAAATAGGGGGTTTCAATAACAAACAGGAAGTGTTTATTTCATATTTATACAATGTAGTCCCTACTATAAAGCATTAGACTTTATATTTTTTGAATGAAGCATGGCAAAACACTACCAATAACAATAGTTTTATGATTGACTAAGATGTCTCAACTTTGGTTTCTTGTTGACATGTAGCCACACAGGGATGACTTGGTTTAGAAACAATCACAAGTGTAAGTGTCACCAGAATTATTATTACTGCATGGAAAAGTAATGGCTTGGTTGAGTCATTTGTCAGCTGATGTCTGCAGGAAACTAATGATGTCTTCAGGAAACATACAACTAATGTCAGCCATAACAGAATAGGCATAGGTACAATTAAACTACTGTCCAAACACAGGGAAACAATCCACGGAAAGAGAGGATGCATGTGGGAGAGGGGGTCATTCAGCTTTGAAGTGCTTATATATTTTAAGGGGCCCAATCACCTATAGAGCATGTTGAATTAACACGAAAAATAGTTTCTTTCCTTTAAAATAAGTATGTACCTGCCAATATATTGCCTTGAATCCGTTTGCTTACTCCTGTAAACGAGTGTTAAAACAGTGTATCGGGCGCGATCATAGGTGTCAACATAAACACAGCGCGTTGAGCCGTGTGCATCGCGGATCCATAACACGTGTTAATCAGGAGATGCCTCGACTGACTTGGCAAAAAAATGTAATACATGTTCCCGCTGGCTAAAACACTATGTGTTGAGGCTCATATTCGGACCTCCGGTCACGTGGCCTTGTTATGGTAAACAGACACACGTGGACTGTGTTTACCAACACGCAGAGCCATAACAAGGTGTTAAACAGCCGTGTGCGAGGTTCTATGGCTGTGCGCTTGGATGGTTTTGCTGGGAAACTTTTGTGTAAAGCAAAACTGAACTAATGGTGTGAAAGAATAGGCATAGTATTGCTCCTGATTGTGTCCCTTTAACTGTGAATTACATACATTGTATAATTTATTAAATTTATACCAAAACAAGTCCAAAACATCATAGATAAGAAATGTCTCAATCGATACTGAAAAAAATTGTTCACTGGCTATATATACATACCGAGATCAGGATCTCTGTCTTGATATATATATATATATATATATATATATATATATATATATATATATATATATATATATATATATGGCTTTTTAACTCTGTCGGGAGTTTTACATTTTGGATAAAATAAAATCATATTTATGGAGGGGAAATTACATTTAAGTTTATGAACAGCCTGAAACTCCTTATAATTTAATAAAAAGTACATGTGCTTATGGAATTATCATATCCGCAAAAACAAAGTTTTGCGGATACTATATTTATGACCGGGTTCCGCCGCCACCGCCGCCGCCGTATTTGTTTCCGGAGAACTTCTCTGAGACTACTGAACCGATTTTTCCGAAACTTAACCCAATTATCGGGTCACATGTGAACTGGTGCCCAGCCATTTCGCGTTGACCTCTGACCTTTCCTCTATGCAGTGTGTCCATCTGTGTTTACACATTAAACCACATATCTTCGCCCTCGTTTGACCGATCAGGCTGAAATGTTGCACCAGTGTAGCTTTTGGGTAGCTTTATATCATACAATTAACTGGTGGCGCCACCTGCAACCATTTTGGGCAGTGTCCATCTGTTCGTCTGTCTTGGGTTAAATTCACTCATATCTCTGCAGTGGTTGAATAATTCACCATAAATTTGGCATGCGTATACATCCTGGATAGCTTTCTTGATTTTATGACAGGTGGCGCCACCTACATTCACGTTCATGCTGCAGATATCCATGTTTATATGTCCGAACTGGTTTGACGTATCTTCCTGAAATTCTGCATGTGTTTAGATCTCACATAGCTCTTTATCATACTTAATACACGTGGCGCCACCTGCAACCATTTTTGCACAGCGTCCATCTGTTTGTCTGCTGTGGGATAAAATCACTCATATCTCGGCAGTGGTTTGACTTATCCACCTGAAATTTCGCATGTGTATTAATCTTGGATAGTTTCTCTTCCAAACAACCGGACCCCCTGGAACCCCCCCCCCCCCCCCAATCTGAAATATATGGGTATATCTATTTAACTGTATTTGGACTGACCCATATATCTTGCGCCTGCAGATAATGACCGTTGTATCTGTCGTCATCGAACTGTATAAAGTGTTAGTGTTACAGAAATTAATTCGCATAGGAGATTGGTCCAGGCCGAATTCCGATCAGGTATTCTGGCCAGTCCAAACCCCGATCTTGACCTGGTCCAGCCCGAATACTGATTCAGATTGTGACTGTGTGAACAAAATACTCAATATTCCCTAAAGCATATATACTTTTGATTAAATTTACAGAAAAGTTTTATATGACTCTATGCTACTCATTAATTTAAATCAGTGATTTCATCATGAATGTCATTTAAAGCCCTGCACGTGCAATGTTATATGATACAGTTAACCTACCCCCAGTTGTTCAGACTGTTAATATTTTGTCATAACCTTTTTAAAGCTGTGTACACATTCATATATACGGTTATCCGGCAACGTCAACGGCTTAGACAACGACAATGCGTTTAAGGTGTACACATTAATCCGGCATAATTTATAATCGTAGGCCAAATCGCACGTGGTTTGTTCATCACGATGGACCTCGAAGGCCATGATATCCTTCTAAATATTGCCTTTGACCTAAATTTCCGTACCTACAAGACGAAGAGGTACAGGGTTATATAATTATACTGAGTCCATGCAGTTTATTTATCAAAGACGAAGACAGAAAGGAACATGCTTGAATTTATTCATATACCTTAATTATGAAAATTAAGAGTGATGTCGATTATAATATCGTGTGTCTGCCTTTCTTTAGTTATCCTTTCAGCCGATATTTTGTCTTTTCGGGGCACCAAAGTGGCCGTGCATGGTAGTAGTGACGTTATTTTATGGGAGTCATTGACCGATTCGAAAAATAGCCGGATAGTCGTACCGCATTGTCGTTGCCATGCCGTACGCATGTATAAATTCCAATGAAATGTCATATGACCAATTTTTTGCAGTTGCCGCATTATCGTTGCCGAATTGTCGTTGCCAGAAAAACGTATGAATATGTACACAGTTTTAAGCTGTGCGATCGGCAACGACTATCAGCTGCGTTCAACGGATCAGCTCATTGACGGTGTATTTATTACCCTAAGGAAGCACGCCATGTCTAAAACACTTATAATGTGCATATATATATATATAATGGGGCACATGAAGAAGTGCAATGCCCTTGATTCAATAAAAAGTTATCTTGAAACACAATAAGTGGCAAGCACAGGCTTCGGTTTTTTTTAGTTTTTTTTTTTTTTTTTTGGGGGGGGGGGTCCCCCATTAATTTAATAATAATAATAATAATAATATATAAATATATATAAACTATTTTTCATCAAATATTATTTAGGTTTAAATGGATACACCATGATCTGGGGAAATAAATGGAGGCACCGTTAGCTGTTTGATGCTTGTCTGTGTAATGTGTTGTCACATGGCTGCCGTCCGTTCATCTCGTGTGATAAACGAGTGCGATAAACGCAATGCGATAAACACTGGTACATGTATATGTATTTTACGGAGGAATAAAGATCATCAATCAGTCAATCACCAGCTTCATATTGAATAGATGACTTCTGCGGCTTCGGTTATGACGCATGAATGCTTTCACTAAATGTCTGTACATCTTCCTGTTAAACATCTTTACCCTTAATTAATATTTTTCTTGTTGGAACTCCGTCCATATGAATCCTAGAATATAAGCTGTCTATGATTTTTCAGACTCCAGTCTGTCCCACGGACATAGTTTTCTAGGACGAATATGTTGTGATGTGTACGCCTGTGAGGAGTGTCACGAACTCACTTTGTTATGGTGTACCTCTACTTAATATGAACATTGTACTATCGATTTAGTATTCGTTTTCCGTAAAAATTTTGCTTTTTTTTGCATTGTTAGGAAATCTGAGTTGTTATACAGCCAGGGGCGTTAATACAGGGTCGGGGTATATACATCCCCCACTTATTTAATAGAGGGGGGGGGGCGTAATCATACACCCTGCTATTCAATATAAAATATATTAAAATATGAAAAATAATGATAGTTACAATTTCTTACTTTTGTTCCATTCCTGAGTTTACTCTGAAATATTAGATCTCTGAAAATGGAAACTTTTTAAAAACCTTACACTAACTTGTAACATATTTGAAATGTGTCACACACACAATATCATATATATATATATATATATATATATATATATATATATATATATATATATATATATACAGTAAAACCCCGCTAACGTGACCACCTGCGGGACCAGGCAAAGTGGTCGTGTTAGCAGGGTGGCCGTGTTGGCGGGATGCTTGTACATTGGTCTGCCAATATTAAAGCAGGCGATAATAAAGTATTTTAAGTAGATGTTAAGTTGTTGTCCCTGTTTAGTTTAAAATTTTAAATAAAAATAATAAACTTGAATATGATTCAAAACATATTTATCCACACAGAAATAAAACACACGAAACAAATAGATTGACTAAGCCATAATACAAGTCAATTGGCATTGTATTAAATGTACAATCTACATTCATCCAAAATAAAATATGCATCCAGAGTCGACTGTCTTCAACTTGACAGTTTCTTTCAGTTCTTCAGTTTACAGCTTATCCTCAAGTTAACTCATGGACTGCCATAAATCAGGACGGGACTCCTGGCTTTCAGTAAATCAGCAATGAACAGAATGAACTCATCAAATTCTAAGTGTTATTTATATGGGTCCTGC
This sequence comes from Sipunculus nudus, assembly GCA_026874595.1. Taxonomy (NCBI): domain Eukaryota; kingdom Metazoa; phylum Annelida; class Sipuncula; order Golfingiida; family Sipunculidae; genus Sipunculus; species Sipunculus nudus. The sequence goes on along the minus strand of CM049306.1, from coordinate 7,501,914 downwards.
TTGAGCATTGAAATGTGATTCGTCACAGTTTCACTTTACTCACCTAAATGATGCGTGTGGTGTCAGTAATGCTAATCTAACAGCCGTACTCAACAAACAATGTAACAGACTATGGAGTCCAATATCTATTCTTGCGTATAGTTTGGCTAACAAGTTGGGCGGCATGATAAACAAGCTAACTATGTGTATATATATATATAAATATGTTTATAAAAAAAAAGTTTCCCAATTGATAACCCTCCCATGGCTGCGAGTCGCCGTCAAGATAAACTGAGTGACGCTACTACATGTATATATGAAGCGCTCATTGTCTTTCACTGATGTTACTGTTTTTTCCTGTCGTGCAAAAGATCTTGGAATGTTTAGTGGGGTATACAGGCGGGAGTCGGAAGAAGACCACATTCATTAGCTGTGGCAACTGTGTGTGTGTTTCTGAGTAGCTGCGCAGGGGGCGAGGCCCCAACCTTTTTGCTTCGCCCAAGGGCTCAGTGATATTTTGACGACCATAGTTAAGTGCTACTCTATTACTTCCGTTTCATAATTTTCGTTTACAATATAGAGTTTTTCCGACGTGACTGTCAAACCATGCCGTGCAACACCACCGTCAATCTGTGAACCAGGTCACTGTTATAAACTTATGAACATAGATTTTATAGAAAAAGGGCCGTCAATCTGTAGACAAGTATTCTGTCGGTAACAGGGGCGGATTCAGGATTTAGGCGAAAAAAAGGGGGGGGGTCCAACCAAGGAGGACTAATGATAAAGCCTAAGAAAAGGTCGCCAGGTCCGGAAAAGTGGGTTCCAGGCGGCAAAAATTGATCTGAAACCCTTTAAAAAGGGTTGCAGCGGCTGAAAAAGGGCGGGGGGGGGGGGTGTCCGAACCCCTTGACCCCCCCCCCCCCCCCCCCCCGTGATCCGCTTCTGGGTAATATCTTAAGAAAACCTAGGTAGTGAAACTGCAATTCCATTCAACTTTTTCAGATTTTATATTCATATTAATAAAGCCCAAAATCTAATAACGATTAACTGTTTATTGAAGAACAAAAATTGTTTTTTTTTTATTGAGAAAAGTAGGAAACCCAGTAACGACATATCCTTCTTTGTTTTGCACGTATATTTGCCTTTAACCTCATCCAAATGGAGATGTATGAAAATATTTAATATAATATCATTCATCATATAACATAATTTTTATCGTCATATGATATCATTTTTATCGTCAAGAAGCTGATCTCTTTGAGGTAGGGAATCTAAACCCATGTGGCACCTCTCTCGGGTCTGCTTGTCGTTTTGGCTCTGCTCTGTCGCTATTCTATTGTTTCAGCACAAAGCACCGTATCGACGGCAAGAAAACAGGACATTGTCATCCACCCTTTTCCGTTCTTGCCACCCTCCCGTCAGCAGACTAACGATAATACCCACAATTATAACAGGAAGGCTGCCTAGAAATGTATAGTATTTGGAAGAGATCCTATAGAAAGTCATCAGTCCTCCAGTCACTGAAGATTGTAACGACGACGCATTCTCTGTTATCTGATCTGTAACATTATGGGCCAACGAGGTGTTTCCAAGATACTCCTGAGGACAGAAGTCTGTGCTGGCTGGTAATACTGGTTGAAGGATCTTCGGAACAGAGAGGGCTCCAATAGTTGCCCAGCCAAGAACAAAGATGCCACAGAATAAGCCAGTAATAGCTCCTTTGCTATTCACGAGAGGAACAAAAAGTCCTAAAGTGAAAACCCCCACTGCCGGAGCTACTCCCAGGGATATTGCTGCGTGGGCAAGATGAAGAACCATCTTTCCTGAATTGGCAGCAACCAGGGCTAAACAAGCGATGATGACACCAACCACCACAACTGTTACCTTCGATACGAGCGTGGCCTCGCTTTCGGTAAACTGTCGACTTGTATACATTAGTTTTACTGGTTTTATCACGTCTTCTAGGATAACTACCGCAAAGCTGTGCTGCACCGAGCTGAGAGTGCTGAGTGCTGCACTCAGAATGCCTGACATAAAGAGCCCTGGCATACCCGGGGTGTCACGGAATACGTCCATTACTAGGATGGGTAGAATCTGGTCACGTGTCTTAATCTTGCCTGACAGTAAAGGATCACAGCCGTTATAATATGCGAAGGCAAGCAGTCCAGAACCCACACCTAAGAGAAGCAGAATAGTGTAGGTAGGTATTGTGCACAAAACTGCTAACCTTGCTTTGTTCATACTTCGTATACTACAGAAACGTTGGACTGAAAGTTGGCTTGTCCCATAAGACCCAAGCATGAAAGGGAATGTTCCAAAAAGCCATGTCCAGGCATCCATTCTCCGGGTGAAATCAGGAGTAATGTTGGCGATGTAAGTCCGCTTTCCCTCCGAAGAAACGTTCAGCATCTTGCCAAGTCCACCAACGTCTAAAGTTCCCTTGACAAGCGTTGCAATGAGTCCGGTTAAAATAATAAAACACTGTACCGTGTCTGTCCAAATGACCGTTTTAAACCCTCCCAGGGTTGTATAGAATGTGCACATAGCAGTGGCAAGAAGGATACAGCCCCAGTATGGTAAACCGGTTGCTTGACTTATGGCAATAGATGGGGCATAGACAACAACAGACGAATAAAGCAACATCTTCACCATGGCCATGGCGGAACATATGGCACGGACCGTGTTGTTGAAGCGTCGACCGAGGTACTCGAACACGCTGGTCAGTTGAAGGCTATGGTACACAGGTAAGTAGAAGAAACAAGCGACCACGACCGCTAGCAGCATACCTGACAACCATAGTAAATAATAAATGCCGAAACTATAGGTTTCTGCAGGCACTCCCAAGACGAAGACAGCTGAGACCATGCTAACAACGAAGGATGCTGCCACGGGGAGAACTGCCATGTCCCGTCCACCCATCAGGTATTGTGAGGTGCTGCTTTCTTTCCTGCCTTGAATCCCATGGTAAATACTTATTCCTGCACTGATTAGTAGACACAGTACAAAGACGAGATAGTCGGCCCATGTAAAACGACCGGTGGCCATACTTCCCAGTCTCTCACACCTGTAAACTATTATTTAGACAAACTGATCAGGAAACAATCCCTTATGTACCTACCTGTTGCATGCAGGTGAATATTTATCAATGTATATCAACACGTTTTGTAATTCAATTTCCAGACTTTGGTCATTCTCCACAGGGGTATGAGCTTAGGACAATTAATTCTCGTTTAAATAAACACCTGTATAAAATAAACACCCGTAGTAGAGCAGACGTATGTAGGGTTAGGAACAATAATATTTCATATGCCTGAAATACGCCATAGACATTTTGAGTTTATCCAAGATTTATCCGTTAAAATGCTGTAAGGTTTATTTTCTCTCCAAATTCTCTCCACATTCTCGCTTTACACGGCAAGGTTATTTTTCCCCAAACTGTAAGATAGTAGAAATATATATACGCAGTCTGGTTATACTCCCCCGCTTAGTGTAGATTGTGTTCGACTTCTGCTCTTCAATTGTTCCTTAATTTGTTAGGAATCCCAAATATGAATGTGGTTCCGGTAATTCAGATCGCAGCCTGTAAAAGAAAGTATATATAACAACAGTGTATATTTGTTGTGTCAAAATTCAATCTTATACATTGTGTATCATTTCTTTGACATTTGCTCCTGAGGAAAATAGTACTTATGGTACACTGTTACAGTGTAGTTTTACTTGGATATATTTACTTACAGAACCATTCGTATCTTTACTGAAATAACCAGAGATCAACGTAAACAAGCAAAACATTACACCTTCAAATGGTATGAAAATGGTTTACCTATAGCGGGCTGAAGTCAGGACTCTAATATTTAAGGGACCGCAAATAAGTTAACATAAGATAAATGTTTGTGCGAAAGAGCAAATTTCCTTACTTTATGCATTAGACTATCAGAAATGTGGTTAGCTTCGAATAAATGCATGTTATTTAGATTTTATTTGATGCTATGTTTTGCAAAAGTGTGCATAATTACATGAACATCGTCATTCCATTGTTGATTCTAAAATTATTCTTAATATTTATCAGGAATTTAATTTATCTTAGGGTCGAAGATCTGAGTAATTTTGGAGCTCTCTGGGATAATTGTGGATGATTCTGAGTAAGCTGTACTTTGTTACTTATCATGAGTATTCTTTTTGTTTTTCTAGTGAACATTTTAGTTGTTATTTTTAACACTAACAAACCAACAGCTGTTACATGTACATGTTCTTGCGCCTGAACACTAACCTTGACTGCCTTAAACAGGATTGAAATCTATTTAAAAAAAAAACTTTCAAAAATAATATTTACTTTTCCAGAATATTTCCATGTCTCACAGAGCTGACCTATTATGAGGTCCTCTTTAGATGAGAAAAAATGTCAAAGAGTATAGCGTCAGAGGTAACTTCGGGATAACCTCCTGTTCTATTACCAATTTTCTTATAGAAGGAAACTAGGGTTGCGTCGAACAGGTGCCACGCGTCGGGCCATATGTGAGATTTTTTCCTAATCTATCTTTCAAAACATGACAAGGGAAAAATGTGGTTTTCGTCGGTATAAGTAGATATTAACTGTGAATAAGTTCTTCCCGTATGCCTGCCGCCGTTTAAACATGACTTATAACACCATTACACGGTACAAAGATACATATGTACGTTTTATTTTCAAAATACCTTTCCTGAGGTTTAAAAGTAAACTTATTTGTTGATGTTTCTTCAAGGAAGAGTTTTCCAGGACGTGCACTTGTCATCTAGATTTCGGGCCCTATATATACTCTTCTGCATCATAAGCCCATAACGAATGCTAACGTTATTGCACTGGCACTGAAACCATACGGCAGACAGTGTTTGAAACCGTCAGCAGTTTCCATGATCCAGATCAACAGTCTAAACATCTATTGACATCACTCCCACTTTGGAAAAACATCCTGGATCCACGCCTGACACCTGGTTTAAACTGAGTCTATTTACTAAGTGTATACTATTGGTAGTAATCCGCAGGTTCCACAGAGAGGGCTTACATTTATAAACATATCCTATATGTATATTAACTGAACATTATAAACTTCTTCGATGTTTTATTACGGTAAAGTTAAACTGGCAATAGTTCAACTTAAGCTATTTTACCTGTAAATGGAGAGTATGTTCCAGTCACATTAATATCATCTGAAATAACTGTAAAATTTGTACCTTGCCCTTGGTTTCAATTGCTGGATTAATTAAAAAGGATGGTTTTAAATTGTTTCTCTCACCTATTTACAGTATTAAAGCCAAGACATCATGCATGCAGCGAACGATATACGAATATGAATAGGTTTGTGGATACCTTTCATGGTTTGTTAAACTGGCTCACGGTATCACAGTCTGCTCGGCCAAGCGTGTAGCGACAGTTGACCTTCCATTCGTCTGCAAACAGCTTCCCCACCCCTGTGTCTGGGCACTTGTAACAATATTAATGCTAAGCACATAACTCGGGTATTGTCATGGTAAACTGCATTTAACAAGCATCTGTTTTTAGCGAACCTGTGAGCTTATGCAATGGTGCGGCGTCGTCCGTCGTGCGTCGTGTGTCGTGCGTCGTCTGTACGTTAACCATAGCTATCTCAAAAACGGCAGGAGCTAGCATCACCAAATATTTTGCAAATAATCAGTCATCCAAAAAACTATATCGGATTTTGTTAATTTTTTTTTCTAACTGCATTTTCTTAAATATTATAAGGAAAAAGCTAAAAAAAGCTTTAAAAATCTTCTTCTCCGAAACTGCCCAGGTAAAAAAATACTGCAGTATACCGCAGTATTTCTGCAGTTTACTACAGTAATTCTGCAGAATACCACAGTTTACTGCAGTATAACACAGTTTACTGTTGTAAACGTGCAGTATGCAAAGAGCTGACTGCAGTAATCCTGCAATATACCACAGTAAACTGCAGTATGCCACAGTTTACTGCGATATACCTCATTTTACTGCACAGTCTGCAGTAAACTAACATCGTGCAAAGAGTAAACTGCAGTCATACTGCAGTATGCTACATTTTACTGCAGTATACCACACTTTACTGCAGTCAACTTGGATTATGCACTTTGATTTCAACCGTATTAACAGATGAACTGCAGTATATCTGAGGTATACTGCAGTTTTGCTGCACCTCCTGAGGTATTACCGAAGTATGCTGCAAAATTATTGCAGTATTAATGACTATTATCCACTACACCATACGCTGTTGTAATAATATATGCATTATGCACTAGATTTTTTAAAGAAAATCATGTAGACTAATACATTACCATGTAAAGGGGGGCAGTTGAATGTATTAATTACTTTAATTATATGTTTAAATTTTATAAATTAAATATTTTATAAATTATATTTCAAATTATTTCACAATAATTGAAATCCCATCTGATTGAAATTGATTTTTTTTTTCAATCATAATCTGTTAAGAAGATATATACCAACAATTATTTTCAATTATATTAAAAAAGAATTTAAATGTCTAAAGTAGTTTTGATTTATTGGAATAACACAAACGACTGATTCAGTTACTATAAAAATATTTAATTTTATCATGTGCAAAAAAAAAGAATAATTATATATATTTATGTGTATATATATATATATATAAATATATATATATATATATAAATTGATAGTTACTTTATGGAAACAACACCTACATGAATGAATTTTTATGAAAAGTACGTTTCAAAATAACAATAATATTTATAATAATAATAATAATAATAATAATAATAACAATGATAATAATTTTAATAATAATTATTATTATTATAATAATATACTAATGTATGGCACCATATCATGAAAATTATGTTATTATCAATAATTATTGTAATAATTATGAAAATACCGGTAAAAATGAAAACAATTTTATATCATATTTTATGTTTTTATATTATGATATCATTATGTAAGTATAGATCGATGTTTGTAATAATAATGTTAATTATAATATAATATCAATAATATATAAAAAAAATAAAATATTAATAATAAATTAATAAGATAAATATAATTTTATAAATTATATAAATAATTTTTTTCTTATATATTTATTTTTGATTATTTTTAATGACATTTAAATTGATCATGTTTGCCATATATTCCATTAACTGAATGTGAGGAACTATTATGTTGATAACTATACACTAATAAGCATGGATTAGAAACCATGTTTACATATAAAATATGAAAAAAAAAATAAATGGAATATGTTGCTTAAAATTATATTCCATGTACAATTAATGCTGCAGTAGCAGAATTTTGTTTGAAATATGAAAAAAATTATATTAAATAAAATTATTGAATATAGAAATATTAAACAAAATATGAATTTACCAACAAGAGATCATTGTTTAATTCTAATCTATTTATCTTTTTATTTTAAATGAAAATTATATATATTTATTTATCTTTACAATAACATTAACTTAAATTGAATATCAGTGGTTAATATATCTAAATTTAAGGAAACCCTTAACTATTCTTCAAAATGTCCGTCTTATTTAACTATCGTTAAATTTAGAAATACAACGTGCATACAATCTTACGATATATTTTTACCACTGAAAGGACTATTTTGTATGGCGTAATCCAAAGTCTCTTTGTATGACGTCACACAGCGCATGGGCCCGCGTAGTGATAAGAAATGAGTGCGGGTCATGTCGTCTGCTATGTATGTGACAGACAGTCGAGGATATTTCGGCCGGTTGAACACAAAGTTCCGTCAAGCAGTTCAAAATTTTATAGTTTCTACGTACTTTAGACTTCTTTCTCACGAAGGGAAAGATTATTATTGGAGTACGCTTTCTCTACAACGTTTGATTAGCGGATAAACGCAGCCAGTTGTTGGGTCTTCGCGCGCCGACCGATGTCAAGGTCGCTGGTTGAATTCCCGGATGTCCGGTGTCCGAAGTCGGTGGTGATGCAAGACGTAAATAAATTGCTATGGTGAGCAATGGATTTCTGACAAACTTTGCTGTGTGACCATGAATAATCAGATCTTGCTTTTTTAAATTTCAGGAATGTTACCTTTTCACATGATTCATCTATTACCAAGATATTGATGTCTATAATTATAATGTTCATGTACTTCTTGGTTGTTTACTGTTAATTTAATTGTTGACATTTTCTTTTCTTTTATTTGAATGACAATGTCATCGTGACTGAAAGGTATTAATAAGTATATACAAATGCATATTTTTTTCGCAGATGCCAACATATGCTGTCATATTGCATTTTTTATTATGCATAGCCATATGTTACAGATTTTCCATTTTTAATTTGTTATTATGCACAATTGGCATAATCATAACCATATTAAAAAAGGAACAACTTTATACATTAAGGTTTCAGTTTATTTTAATTTACATAGCAACAGTACAAGGAAGTTCCATATCTTAAAAAAATAATATGCTTATTAAATTATTTACATTTTGAATATGTTTGAAAAAAAATTCAGTTCAGGGCAGTTTATCCAAAGGATTCTAGAAAATAATTAAATATAGTTTGTTTACTTTGTTATATAGTATGTTACTTTATATAGTATATTATGGTTTGTGTATTTAATATTATTCCAATGATGGTGGTCAGTTATCATTTGACATTACTGATAACTGAACTGTAATGGTATTACAATTAAATTTTATATTAATATAGATTTGTTAATATTAATCAGTTGGATATTTGTTTGTTACTTGTTAGTGGTTTTTTTTTCAAGTTCATATAAAAAATTAAATATTTCAAAATATCTAAAATAAAATTTCTGCTTTATTTAGATGGAATATACACATGAATAATAACACCCTCAAGAGATCTCAACCCAACCTCCTATTCAAGCCCTTCACATTTTTTGTCATTCTGGAGGACACTGCAATGAATGTGCAGGCAAGCAAAGTAACAATGGCACTGGACCCCATTTTCAAAGCAGTTGATAAGTTTAATACAGAATACACTCATTATATGGATTCATAGCACAAGTTTGATTTAGTATGGTATGAGTGAAAACCTCACAAGTAACTCAGATTTTATGGACAGATATTTCTACTGTGTTCATTGAAGATTAAGTGATACCAGGAATTATTCTATCTTTCAAGACTCCCTTTTTTTCCAAAAGCTGGATTAGTTATGTACTGTTAATTTGATAGGTTAAAGGGGGAGCTGTTAGTGATGAATGGTGAAATTCTTGTTAAAAGAAAAAAAAAATTCAGATGAAAAGGGGTACAAATAGGACCACTGAAAGGTGTAGAATAATCCCTGGGTAGATAGTACTTTCAGATGTTCATTATCCATGATATTACTACATAATGCTTGTACTTAACAGTCTAGTGAAAATATAATAAAGTATAAAAACCTTACCGTTGGAATGTTCAGTGTGATTTATTGCTTTTACAAGTTTCCATTCAGTTTATGTCTAATTGTATTTTTGATAATTTGTTATTCCTAAGGCTAATGCATATACGTTTTATGTGAACGCTTACAAGTCAGTTGGGTGAAAAGAAAACAGAACAAATGTATGTGTGCACAATATAAGAACAACATCAGTAATTCTGAAAAAAAAAATGTTCTGATTATGTTCAAACTATATGTGGGGTTTATTAAAGAAATCTCGAGCGGTTGGCTGGCATCTGCATGGCGACCTGGGTTCAATCTGAAGCATGGCAATGAGAATCAGTTGTAGTGGCCCATCTTGGTCTTTCAGTTTCCTCTCCCCAATAAGACTACCAAACGCAACTTTCCAAGCCAGGGGTACGGCTTGCATTAGTTATAATGACCAGTTCAATCCATGTAAGATAAATAAGTTTATATATTTTATTCAAACACTAATATCTTATGTCAGGTTCAAGGTATCAGGAAAAAAAAATAACCATACAAAATAATGCAGCATTTGAAATTGACATAGAAATAAGAAACAAAATAATTCTATACATAACTTACATAAGTTTATTAAAAACAGATGAAATATTATTAGCTCAGCTGACTATACGTCACCTGAGCTATAGTCATGGTCCTTTGTCTGTCGTCAGTCTGGCCGTCTTTTAAAAGTGTAAGAGTGTAAGACATACAATTTTTTAACATTCAAATATCTAACTGTATAACTGTATAAAATATAACTGAAATATTATATTTGGTCATTTATGTGTTTTTGAAATGTATCTTTTCATATAACATTACTTTTCTTTATTGTATCATTAAATGGTTTCATACAACAAGTTTTACATATTACACTTTGCACATGCATATATACCTAAGTGGCTTGTTTTAACTTGCTTATCAAATTTGATTGATGCTCATTTGAAAATTGTAAAATACAAACTTTTTGCATTTGCTAAAATTTAAAAAATTCAGCTGAGCAACATGACTCATGGGTCCTTTGTACATTTGTATTAAAAAAAACCTGTCTGATAATCTAGGAAACTGGCCATAAAGGAACATGCATCGTGGTCAGTGTAATTACAAAACGTAGCTCTAGCCAATAATTTCAGATTATTTTGAAATTTTAACTCAAAGGATTTTGTACTAAGTTGTAGTAGGTGATGTTTTCACTTTCTGTAATGCATAATATAGTCTTATAAGGCAACTGGCCAATTAACTTTAAAAAATCAGTTTCAATTTGGACAACTTTAGTACTTTTTTACATTGATTTTTTAATTAACTGATTTAAATAAATCATACCAGCCCTGATTTATTGTATAACATCCTAGTATACTGTTGATCCAAAATAACTGCATGGCTGACAAACACAACCTTTGTGAATCCACAGCACAGGAGAAGTGAATATGCAAATGAAGACAAATAAACTCAAGCCGAAACAAATGAATAGGAGAGAATCACACATTTTTGTATTGTAACACAATTATACTGCAGTATTGTATACTGTGGTATATGTACTCCCGCAGTACTGGACTGAAGTGTTGCAAAGCAGTATGTTAAGTATAAATACTGCAGTATTTTTACTGCAGTGCATATATATATATATATATATATATATATATATATATATATATATATATATATATATATATTATACTGCAGTAATGTACTGCAGTCTGTGTGCTACAGTTTTGTACTGCAGTGCATATAAATGGTATACTGCAGTAAACTGCAGATATATACTGCTGTACTGTACTGCAAATTTACTGCAGTATGTGTACTGCAGTATTGTACTGCAGTGCATATATAAGGTATACTGCAGTACACCTGCAGAAAATTACTGCAGTATATTCTGCATACTGCAGTGTTTTTGCGGGTGCAGTATATTTACTGCATTATCTTGCTGCATTTAAATCTCAGAAACGGCTGGAGCTATCATCACCAAATTTTATGCCAATGTTGGTCACATAGGTCATATCTGAAATTGAGGTATTGGTGGCGCCACCTGCATCGGCCTTTTTTGTACGGGGTCATCAGTGCCTGTATCACACTGAGGGCTACAAAAAACTTCTTCTCTGAAACCATATGGCCAAAATGTTTAAAATCGCACAGAAATGATCCTAGGGTAGTGCTTTCTGAAGTTTGTTCAAATGGTCTCTTTTCAGTGACTTTTGGCTAAGTTATGGGGAGCTGAATTTAGTCATATGACATTACAGCCCATTTTAGCTCAGTGGCTACAAAGATCTTCTTCTCAAAAACCACTGGGCCAAATTCTTAAATCTCACACATTAATAACCCTCAGATGTTGATAATTCAAGTTTGTTCAAATGGTTTTGGTTCTGTGCTTTTTGGCTGAGTTACGGGGAGCTAAACTTATCCAGTTTGCTATATGAGTTATAAACCTGCGAAAAGTTTTTCGACTGATGCCACTGAAGCCAGTTTGTTAAATATTTTACAAGAATAATCCCTACAATAATTCTAATAATAACTGTCATTAATGGTTCCACATGAATTATTTTTGGCTGAATTATGGAGATTGAATTGAGTCATTTTACCATATATGTTAGCTGTGTTATGCTGTTACATCTAGCCTGGCACCAGTTTATCAGCATCTATTACATCATGCCACTAGACATTTAGATTTCAGGGTATCTTTGGTTAATATTGACAAGAAAGTTTTTTTAAAAGCTTTTAAAAAATTTAGATTTATTATTTAAGTTATTCATCATACCAAGCAATTTAACAATCATGGATATTCAGCTCTCTGTGGCTATATAAAGACAACTGTACGTGGATTATAAATTATTGGTATCCCTACTCAACTTAATTCAAGAATTTGCCATCAATGAGATAAATCTGTATTTTAATTTTGCATTCAGTATGCATCCGTAATAATTTTACATATATTCCTGATTTCTTTTTTTATAAAAAGTCAGCTGAAAAGCATATTGTATTGGGAAAATAAATTTCAAAGTTATTTCAAGTAGGGACCACTTTTGTGTACAGATGGCAGCACTTGTTTTACCACTGGTAGATTGCCAGTGCCTTGATGTTGGCCTTTAGTCAAGATGATGTCAGCTCTATAAATAGTTTTGGCACAGTGCCAGGATTGGAAGAAGTGCAGCCAGGTATAGGTCAAGAGTTCACTCATTGCAGTAGCTGCATTCTATTTATAGCTTTGCCAGACTGCTCACTGCATCATTTTTGGCACCAAAGTTCAGCCTGAATCTATTTATAGATTTGGCAGACTGCCAACTGTGTCAGATTATGCAACAGGTCAAGTGTTCACTCAGTGCAGCCAGGTACAGGTCAAAAGTTCACTCAGTCTAGCCAGGTGCAGGTCAAGAGTTCACTCAGTGCAGTAGCTTGAGGCAGCAATTTGTCACAGGTGACTCGGGGGCAACTGCCTTACTCACCTAAGCCTTGTCAGCCCAGTGCATCAAACTCTGGGGAAATTTGATGTATTGGACTGATATTTTGACCTGTCTATGCGTCTTTGATGGTATTCTCCTTTACAAGACAGGTGGTACCACCTACATTGACTTTTGCAGTGTATGCGCCTGCTTATTTCTACAGAGGAATTTGATACATCAGCCTAAAATTGGGCATGTTTATACATATCGGGTAGCTTTATAATGTACAAGACTGGTGGTGCCACCTACAATAATTTTTGCACAGTGTATGTCCCTGCTTATTTCACAGGAGGGGTTTGACATATCAGTCTGACATTGGGCATATTTATATATCTCTTTGTTGTATATAAGACTGGTGGTGCCAGCTACAATCATTGTATCCGCCAAAACAGAGTTTTGCGAATACTATGTTTTCAGTCGGACGCAGACGCTGCCGTCATCGCCGCATAGGAATTATGTTCGGTCACATGTGAACTGCTGCGCCCTCATTTTTGGTTGACCTCTGACCTTTCCTCTCTGCCCAGCATCCATTTGTGCGTCTGTTTCCACACATAAACCCACATATTTCGGGAACCGTTTGACCGATAAGGCTAAAGGTTTTGCATAAAATGAAGCCCTTGGAAAGCTTTATAACATATATTAAAAAATGGTGGCGCCACCTTCAACCATTTTTGCACAGCGTCCATCTGTTCATCTGCCTGGGGATAAAAACACTCATATCTCTACATTGGTTGGACTTATCCATCTGAAATTTTGCATGTGTATACATCCTGGAGAGCTTTCTTGATTTTATGACAGGTGGCGCCACCTACATTCACGTTTAGGCTGGAGACATCCAAGCTCATATCTCGGGAACCCTTTGACCAGTTGGGCCAAAATTTTGCATGTGTATAGATCTCCCAAAGGTCTTTATCATACGCGAAACTGGTGGTGCCACCTGCAACCATTTTTGCACAGCGTCCATCTGTTCATCTGCCTTGGGATAAAATCACTCATATCTCAGCTATGTTTGACTTATGACAGGTGGCCCACCTACATTCAAATTTACGCTGCAGACATCCAAGCTCATATCTCAGAAACCATTTGACCGATTTGGCAAAATTTTTGATTGTTTATAGATCTCACATAAATCTTTATCACACTCAAAACTGGTAGATCCACTTGCAATTATGTATACGCTGCAGACATTCAGGCTTATATCTCAAGACTGGTTTGACATATCCCCCTGAAATTTTGCATGTGTATTGATCTTACATAGCTCTTAATCATACACAAAATTGGTGGTGCCATCTGCCACCATTTTTGCACAGTGTCCATCTGTTTGTCTGCCATGGGCTATAAATCACTCATATCTCAGTAGTTGTTTGACTTATCTGCCTAAAATTTTGCATGTTTATACATCTTGGACAGCTTTCTGGATTTTGTAGTAGGTAGCGCAACCTACATACACATTTTGGCTGCAGACATCCAGACTATTATGCAACAAACCTCAATCTATTTCCCCTTGCCACTCAATCCATGCCTCACTTCACCTTTCCCACTCTGATTTTGGAGGATACATGTAGTCGCTTGTTGACTACCCATATTCTAGTTTTTGTGTTGTGTGCACCCATGCCAGAATTGCAGAAGTGATGTTTGTTTAATTGTTTCTTGTTCTAAGTGTTTAGTACTTGCATTGTTCATATACATGTTACACATGTTCTTGAAAAGTAATGGTCTAGCACTGAAGCATTATACCTGGTGAGATCTCTTTGCACAGGTTCGCATTAGGCCTGTAGGCCTTGTTTATATATACATAGTAAAGGTCTTTGATTACAATTGTTAAGTCCAAAATACCTGAACACGAGATAAAAATTGAAGATAACAAATTTCGCCTATACGCTGTTTAGTTCAAAGCATTGAAATAGACAATTATCAATAAAATTGGCCTTTCATATAACACATTATAATAATGAATGCGGTAGGTCTACAGGACTGTATTACAATATTATATACGTAAAGATAACAAACTGTTATCATAAATAAGCCGCACGCTTGCTCTCAGTTGCAAAAGTAGGACTATCACACACGAGTATGAAACTATAAAGGATTACACACCTGTTGTGGGGACAAAAGTGCGATGTCAATGCTAGGCATAGCACTCGGGTATCTACATGTCAAACTGCGTTTATTCCATGCTCATTCCACTCATATTTTATCCGTCCTCCAATTTTAAATTAGAAGAACAGGAATCGGAAGCCCTATTCACTGCAAAAGTGTCGAATTTCATAACCAACGTGATACTGTCGGCTGCTCGCAACATTTTGTATTCGAGCTGGTAATGTGTAATAGACCCACTCAGTGACATAATCCCCCCCCCCCCCGCGAAATGTCGTCCTCGTTATTGATCATAATTAAAGAGCTTCCCTTATACCATTTACAAAGGTATAAACCGAATACACATGTCACGGGGTTAAAGCATGTACATGGTCATCTTTTTATTATCACGTGCTACTGGAATACACTTTGTTTTATATGCAAAATCTGGTGCGGTTGCGTTATGTACAAAATTGTGTGGTTTACTTATTATGGTATTATGGTCGCAGTTCAGGTTCTGTCTCCTGAGATGCATCATGCTTTTGCTGTGGTTGGATTTGTTCCACCTCCTGTCCTACCTTCAGCAGGTATAGGAGTGCATTTATTCTATCTATCCCACAACATCGGTAATATCTTGGTCTGATGACTCATTACTTGTGACAGATATAGGCTGATGGGTGCTGCAACCTAACGGCACCTAAGTCCTCTAATATTTGTATACCGTCTTTACGGTAATCATGCAATACAGTTGTTTTCCGGTCTAGCCTCGTGTTGTCTTTAGTCAAGTCTAGCTAAGTGACCATAAGCTGTTACATGGTGTCAGAGAAGGATGGAAGGCTTAAAACCCCCAACCAATATGTCATTCTCTGGAGGCAACCTCGCAGAGGCCTGGCGACGCTGGGAGCGACAGTTTCAGCACTGTTACGATACGGCAGAGCTCAGCAACAAGAGCGATAAGACCATTGTCGCCATTTTATTGCATTGTGCGGGTCTCGAAGCCCAGTACATTTATAAGAACTTTACCTTTGCTGAGAACGAAAATTCGAGTGAATATAGCTGTGTCCTACAGAAATTCTAAGCCTATTGTGAGCCCAGAAATTATGAAGTCTTCGAACGTTACAAACTATGGGAGAGAAATCAGAGAAACGGGGAGCCTGTAGACCGCTGGATTAATGATCTCCGGACCTTAGTGAGCAATTGTGATTATGGTGAACAAACTAATTCCATTCTCAGGGATAGAATCGTGTTCGGCTGTGCAGACATGAGAATTAAAGAACGTTTACTGCGTGAAACAGACTTGAGTCTTGAGAAAGCAATTGAAATATGTCATGCGGCTGAGGCAAGCAAAAAGCAGATGGAGGCTATGTCAGTATGTGCACAGCCAACAGTCAAACACAAAGTGAGCAGGTGCATGCTATTTCCAAGCAAACAAGATATAGAGATAAAAGACATGATTCATATAGAACAATAAAGGTGCTACCCCTGTAATCCAGCAAAATAAGCCAAAGCATAGTGATTCTAATTGTCAATACTCTGGGACTAAACATGCATCACACAAATGCCTAGCCTATGGCGCCACCTGTAAGAAATGCAGTGGCAAGAATCATTTCGCTAAAGTGTGCAGGGGTGGTGGCTTTCGTCGCAGAGTCGACGAGCTAGAGTGTGATGAATCAGATGAGGAGGATCCTTCTAGATATTTAGTGATGAGTACTCTCAGTAGAGGGAGCTCAGTATACCAAGCTAAGTGGACAGCAAAACTTAAAAGTGCAAGGCCAAGACATAGATTTTAAGCTTGACACAGGAGCACAAGCAAATATGTTGCCTGTAACTGAATTCAACAAAATTCACCAGACTGTTGCCATGAAAAAGACTAATACTGTACTTTGTGCATTTGGCAGAGAGAAAATTAAGCCTCTTGGTTCAGCCTATATGACATGCACCACTGACAAAGGTGTAAGCAAGTAGCTGCAGTTCTATATCACAGACACTGGAGATACATCGATACTTGGTCATGAAGCATGTGAAGCCCTGGGCCTTGTCAGACGCATTTACACATGCACGAAACAGTCACCCCTGACCAAGGAAACAGTCATGCAACAGTATAGAGACATTTTCACTGGCATAGGCCTGTATGACAAGGAATATCACATTTAATTGAAAGCAGATGTCAGTGGCACAATTCAGCGTCCACGCAAGGTGCCATATACTGTACGGCCGAAGCTAAAGAGAGCCTTAGAGATGCTCCAGGCAAATGGAATCATAGATAATGTGGACAGACCCACTGACTGGGTAAGCAACCTTGTGATCACTGAAAACAGAATGGATCCATACGACTTTGCCTGGACCCAAAACCGCTAAATCTTGCCATCAAGCGCGAGCGTTACAACATACCAACACCAGGCGATGTTCAGACAAAACTAGCTGGCAAAACAGTATTCACTACACTTGACATGAAGGATGGCTATTATCATGTAAAGATGTCCGAGGAGTCATCATTCCTATGTACATTCAATACACCGTGGGACAGAAAGAGATTCAAACGCATGTCCTTCGGCATTAGTTCAGCAAGTGAGGTGATGCAAAAACGCAGTGAAGAGACATTTGGTGATATAGGTGTACATATGATAGCTGATGACATGATAATTGCAATATCTGATGAGGCCGAGCATGATCCAGTCCTGTGCAAAGTACTAGACAGAGCGCTAGCCAAAGGCGTTCGTTTCTACAAGGACAAGATTCAGTACAAAATAAGTGAAGTTGAACACATGGGACACATTGTCTCGGCTAGTAGTCTCAAACCAAGTCCACTCAAAATACAAGCAATTCTAGAAATGCCCAGCCCAACAGATGTACAGTCACTTCAGCGCCTTCTGGGCATTATTAAATATCTCGCAGTATATTCCAAATGAATCTGCCATCTCAGCTCCACTCAGAGAGCTGTTGAAAAAGATGCTATGTGGTGTGGCAACCTTAGCATGAGCAAGCGCTGAATCACTTGAAGCAAATTCTCACTAGCAAGCCGGTACTAGCTTACTATGACGTCACAAAACCAGTTACCATTCAGTGTGACGCATCACAACATGGACTCGGAGCATGTCTCATGCAACAAGGCAAACCAGTTGCATTCAGTTCAAGGTCATTATCGTCAGTGGAAATCAATTACGCTCAGATTGAGAAGAAAATATTGGCCATTTGCTTCGCGTGCAACAAGTTCAACCAGTACATCTCGGGTAAGCAAGCCATACAAGTACACACAGACCACAAGCCTCTAGAAAGTATTCTAAAGAAGCCATTCTGTAAGGCGCCGCCAAGACTTCAACGCATGATTATACACTTACAGCCATATGACCTCAGAGTTAATTATGTGCCAGGCAAGTACATGTATGTGGCTGACACGTTATCGCGTGCATTCATTAAAGGCACACCAGACGCAGTTCTTGAGGAAGAAACAACAATGGCTGTTCATGCGCTTATAGCAATTGCCCCCATAAGTGCAGTGAAATTTGCAGAGCTTGCTGAAGCAACAGAAAAAGACACTGCCTTAAAGCCTGTGAAAGAATATATTGTCACAGTCTGGCCAAGGACAAAGAAAAAAGTGAACGCTAATGCACAAATTTACTGGAACATCAGAGATGAGTTGCACATTGCTGATGGTGTTATATTCAAAGGAGACCAAGCAGTCATACCAAAGTCATTACAACCAGCTATGTTGCAGCTCATACATGAAGGTCATTTTGGTGAAGAAAAGTGCAAAGCTAGAGCTCGAATGGTCATGTACTGGCCAAGAATGGCAAGTGACATAGAGAATAGGGTAGCCGGATGTCAGATATGCCTTAAGTTTAGCAGGGCTACCCAGAGAGAGCCAATGATCCCTCATGGTCTTCACGATACCCCGTTCATGAAAGTCGGCATGGACATAATGACCTACAAAGACAATGACTACTTAGTGGTAGTGGATTACTACTCTGAATACCGAGAAATCTGTCAGCTTTCGGACAAAACTGCAAAATCAGTCATACAGCACTCAAAGAACATTTTCGCACGCCATGCCATTCCGCAGGAAGTTGTCGGTGACAACATGCCATTTGCCAGTAATGACTTTCTTGAGTTTTCACAGCAGTGGGGTTTTCAGGTAACAACATCAAGCCCTCGCTACCCACAGTCCAATGGACAAGCGGAGAGGACTGTTCAAACCATTAGAAACGTCCTTAAAAAGGCAGATGAAGACAACCGTGATCCACAATTAGCACTCTTGGAGTACCGTAATAGCCCTATTAGTGGTTTGCAATACACTCCATCCCAGTTACTGATGAGTAGACTGCTCCGCTCCAAGTTACCAACCACGGAATCCTTGCTAAAACCTCGTGCAATTAGAGCACAGACAAAGCTGCGTGAGAGGCAGAAACGGCAAAAAAGGTCCTATGACAAAGGAACAAAACTTCGTGCTCTCAAGAAGGGTGATAGTGTGGTAGTGGTTTCAAAAGAAAACATGGCAACCAGCAGTGGTTGTGTCACAAGACAAGCAGCCACGATATGTTGTACAGAGTGCCAATGGTCCAATTAGACGAAACCGCAGACACCAGATAAAGTGCACTGAACAACCATCACCTTCGTCGCAAACGTTCAGTGAGAATCTTGATGAGATACCAACAGTGCCAGGTGGTCACCTGCAGCAACCACACCAAGAACGACCTGAGATGCAGGAACAACCGGCCGAGAGACAACAGCTAGAGGCCGATGCGACTAACCAAAACCCGCAGGTGGGTGGCGTGTTGCAGCGGTCAAGGAGTGGTCGATTAATTCGACGCCCAGGACACTTTAAAGACTTTGTTACTGAATAATATAAAATCCGGAAAAAACTTTCAAGTTTAACAGTTCAGTTTGAAACATCTGAATTAAAATCAAAATAAGCGTGAGTAACACAACAGTGACAGTTTATTCATTTGATGATACTTTTTTTATATGGTTACTATCCTGGGTTAACAGCTTAAGAAGGGGGATGTGACAGATATAGGCTGATGGGTGCTGCGACCTAACGGCACCTAAGTACTTTAATATTTGTATACCGTCTTTATGGCAATCATGCAGTACAGTTGGTTTCCGGTCATGCCTCGTGTTGTGTCTTTAGTCAAGTCTAGCTAAGTAACCATAAGCTGTTACATTACTTTCATCCAAGTCATGATAACTGTGACCTCCTGGGCTGCCTGTAAGATTCTGTACTATTCCGGGATCTGATGGGGTGGCAGGGTGTCCCCTGGATGTTAAGATCAGCCAGTCGTCTAGGTCATTAGCTGAGTCATCAACATCACAATGGTCTGGTTTTCATTCGTGGGTAAACGGCTTGTGCTTTCTTTGGTTTTTCGATGGTCTCTTTTTTCTGGTACGTTTGATGCCAGTTCGATTTTAAACAGCATATTTCTGTGTAGTGTTTTCTGGTAGCCAGTCCCATCTTCTCGTTGCACAATAATTATGGCGACTTTGGTTGCTCCAATACCAGATTCAACTATCTGTCCGGTTTGTCTGCCATTTCCAACCCAACGTTTTGAACAAAGACGCGATCACCTGATTTCAGATCGTATTGGCTGACACTATTGGTTGCTATGCTATTCCATAGTTTAGTTTTATTTATGGATCGACTTTTTGACTGATGTGTATCCGTTTTAGCCAATTCTACAAAAGCATCCACGGCCATCAGAAGTACGGCGCATATTCACAACTGTCGTCGCGTTTTACACATGAACTGACGAGGGGATGTAGGATTTCCAGGCTGCTTTCTTTTCTTATTCTTACGCCATTATCAGTGTTTGATTGAATCTCACATATCCCGTTTCCTGAGGCTGATACGTAGCTGTGTGAGACTTTTAAATTTTGGCATTCCTTTATAGTTCGATCATCAAACTAGATAAACTCAAAGTTGTCAATAAACAATTTATCCAACTGGTTGAGTAGACCCCGAAATTCCGGATTTTCCTAATGCAGTTTTTAGTTCTGTGGGCGGATTTTCCTGCTCACAAACTTTATCACTTTATTGATAGCTTAATCCTGCTCTTGAGCAGCTTTCATTTCCGCAACAGGGTTTCATAATTATGTGTCTGTCGCTGACGTTGTGTCGTTGCTCTGCGCGATATGTGCCTTTTGAGATATGCAAGGTAACAGTAGTTATCTGAGGAACCCGTGATGTCCTACGACCGAGTTGTGTGTCGGGACTCACAACGAGGCTATTCAATAAAGTGAAGTGCAGATTTTGTCACAAGTTGTTAGATTATGCTGATTTGCAGCAGTTGAATGACAATATAGGGATATCGTAAAGTGGTATGTAATTGATTAGATAAGGGCATTTAGGGCATCGCAGTACATACTAATGGTGCCCTGTGCATCATGCCTTTCACTGTTATAGTTGTGTTGGATGGAATTTCCAAAGGTTTAGGACTAGTCAGTTGTACTTGTCCTATTCTACTGTCCTTCCTCGGTATAATACTGAAAGGGGTGTTCAACTTATGCATTGGGAATGGTGTCTTTTTGTTTATCTTCTTGTAATCTGGAGATGTGGTAACTGTCTTGTATAAAAATTATTAGACACGGTAGTCACAATGGATAAGTACTTCATTGGTTTTAGTTTTGCTTGTGATATTGTTACAGGGTTAAAAGATATTGCTAGATATATTTTTAAAGACAAACTGAGTATTTTCAGTAACCGGATAGTATAAACGTTATACGGTTCTCAAATTCACAGGCATCAAACGTAACGGTTTTTCTACCGGCCTAAATGAGAGTGTTTGTTAACAGAGGAAATCATACAACTCAATTCAAATAACCTTTAGTAAACCAGTGAAAGTACACTGTATACACTAAATATCTTTTCATCTCGGTACCAGATAATGCTGTTATCATAAGAGATCAAACCGTTTTACTTCTCGTACACATTTAGATTGAACTTTAAATGTTTATAAACATCGAGAGCATAGGCGTAGATCGGGTGGGGGGGGGGGGGGATTTGGGGTATATATAACTCCCAATATTTGACAAGGGGGGTATGGCCCATTGCATTACATATCCAATATTTTGACTGTGTGTTGGATAAAATGAGAATTTTCACACTTTAAAACCCTGCCACGCAATTCATAATTAAAATGGCATGTCTTCAGTTTTTGCGCTTTGAATGCTTGGATTTTAAAAAGTGGGATAGGAAAACCCACAAATATCCTGAAAGAAACATAAATCAGTAAGTTACCATATTAGTCAACCAGGATTGGTCACCTTTGGCTTAATAACGCCTATAACTATATCAAAGAACGAAACCAATTATTTTGTAAATATTTAAACCCTTTGCATGTCGGTGATCTTTATCGTAGACAAATTGTAAACCCATCATCTAATAAGCAAACATAAAAGATCACATGCTTGGCCAGATCATTGGTAGAAACAAGTGACCCATGGGTCATGACGCTCAGCCGACTGACATGTTGATAATATGTCCTTGCACAGACAACTAATTAAGATAGGTGGCATCATCGTTCATGCATCTTAGCTTAATTTCATCAAGACCCAACCCATAAATACAAATTTGATGAAAATCCAACCAGCCTTTCATGAGGAATCTGGCAATTTGTGTGTATTTTGCATTATTTCTGGGATGCTCAAACATACCCCAAAACTATTAGAAAATAGGTCACTGTGACCCAATTTCAGGTTTCTGGGGAGAACTTTTGAGGAACTCTCAGGATGTCAAGTTAGAAGATTCTGGGCCCCATGGTTATGATTTGTGCCCTACTTTGGTATCAAATTTTCAATTAATCTGAGGGGTGCTTATAAGCCCCATAGCTCAGATATTCTAGGGCCAATGGTTACAATTTGAGCCCTGTTAAGGGACGACCGGATCTTTGAAGGTCTCATAAATAGGCCTAGCGTAAAAAAATGTGTTAATTTTTTTTTAAATTTAGATGGTGCCACTAGTCCACAAGAACTGATGAAACACTCCATGATGAATATGCATGCAAAGAATCAGGGTGATTAATAAAATAGTTGTTCAGATACTGGAGCTTTTGTTTAAAATTTTTAGTTATTCTGGGCGGTACTTCTAAGACCCATAGCTCGGAGAATATGGGTAACAGAGACCTAACTTCAGGTTTCCATAGAGTGTTTTTATGGACCTCCCAGGATGTCAAGAAAGAAGATTCAAGCTCAAATAGTTATGATTTGTGCCCTGTTAACAGACAACCACATCTTTGAAGGTCTCAAAAATAAAGATAAAAAATTGTAAAAAATCGAAAATATACAGGTGGCACCACCAGTTTGCAGGAACTGATGAAACACTCCATGATGAATATGCATGCAAAGAATAATGCCGATCAATGTTCTAGTCTTACAGATACCAGAGCTTTTGTATCAATTTTTTATTTATTCTAGGGGGTATTTCTGAGCCCCATAGCTCAGACAATATGGGTGACAGAGACCTAATTTGAGGTTTCCAAGGAGACTTTTCATTGGCCTCTCAACATGTGAAGAAAGAAGATTTTAGGTCAAGATGTTACGATTTGTGCCCTGTTAACAAATGACTGCATCTTTTAAGGTCTCAAAAATAGATAAAAAAAAAATCGTAAAAAATCGAAAAAACACAGGTGGCGCCACCAGTCTGCAGAAACTGATGAAACACTCCATGATCAATGTCCATGCAAAGAATCATCGTGATAAATGCATTAGTTGTTCAGATATTTGAGCTTTTGTATCAAATTATTCATTATTCTTTGGGGTACTTCCGAGCCCCATAACTTGAAGAATATGGGTAACAGAGACCTATTTTCATGTTTCGAAGAAAACTTTTAATGGACCTCCCTGCATGTCAACACAGAAGATTCTAAGTCCAGTCATTAAGATTTGTGCCCTGTTAACAGATGACGGCATCTTTTGAGGTCTCAAAGATAGGGGAAAAAATCGTAAAAAATAAAAAAAATACAGGTGGCGCCACCAGTCTGCAGAAACTGATGAAACACTCCATGATCTATATCCATGCAAAGAATCGTGGTAATTAATGCATTAGTTGGTCAGATATTTGAGCTTTTGTATCAAATTTTTCATTATTCTGGGGGTACTTCGGAGCCCCATAGCTTGAAGAATATGGGTAACAGAGACCTAATTCCAGGTTTCCAAGGAGATTTTTCATGGACCTCTCTGGATGTAAAGTTAGAAGATTTCAGGTCCAATGGGTACGATTTTCGCCTTGTTAACGGACAGACGGCCGGACGGACGACGGACAAAGAGTGATCGCTATGGCTCAGATGACTAACAGTCAGCTTAGCTAAAAATCTGCTCACGTAATAAGTGTAGCATTTTTTCCTAAGACATGTATTGAACAAATTTAAAAATGATTCAATGTATACAACTTCACAAAACATCCTCCTTTTGTTAATATTCATCTGCTGGAAATTGAAGAATGAATTAACAAACTGAATAGTTAATATCAATTGCCCATAATTCAAATGGGTTTTCTAATGAGATTTCTTAGATAATATGTGGAAGTGATGTGAAAAATCTTTATACAAGAAATATTTTGCAATGTCTGATGGGTTTACCAAAAATGAGAGATAGCACAATTTTGGTGACAGAATTATTAGGATAGCAAAGGAATAATCTGGTACCAATAGGCTAAGCTATGCACTTCTGTCTTCAGATCTACCTATATACAACAAGTCACTTTTTTCACAATGAAGGGTTGTGACATCAGTTATTTTATGTCAAATCGAAGCATTTTTAAGTTTGATAGGTATATATCTGTTGACTTACTTTTAATGAGGAAAATTATATTGCGAAAATAACATATATGTTTAAACATATATTACGCTTTGTCTGCATGTGACAAGTGGTTTCATATTTACCTTTTAAATTAAGAAATTTCTCTACGTTTAAATATCGATAAAGTATCGATAATTGGTCACCTAACTTTTGTTTGTAAGCTGAATTCAACAGATAACCATAATAATCCCCAAGTATCAAAAATATAATAAAACACACTCAAAAAGATGGCATGACCTCTCTGATATTTAAGTATATGTTGAATCATATCAAGTTCTAGCATTATTGGTGATACATAGTAACTCCTACCTTCATGCATTTGTTATTCTTTAAATCTGTTTGCCTACTGGGCGAGTATGTTGCAAGTATGTCTGCAAATATATTTGAAAATATCAGAAAAAATTCTTCTAACTTTATGTTTATCAGGCATGGACAGGCAAATATTCATTTTTCTTATGATTATTTTTTTTGGGGGGGGGAGGGGGGTGAAGGTAACCGCTTCCATTTGTTTCAATGCTTGCTTAACTATTACTATGTACATCTGCAGAGTTTCATTTCGGTATCTGACTACATGACAGGAGCTGATAAAAAATTATCCTGGTGTCGACCAGGGTCGGTGTACCACTCCTGCCGGTCCTGGATGTGTGTCATCCCCATTGCTGGGTCATAACACCGAGGAACCCCGAAAGGCGCACTCGTTTTTGTGTGAATGACTGTTGGGCACAGTCTCCCCATTAAGCCTGCAGAGCGCTTACCCTGGGTGGGAGTCGACCGTGAAAAATCTCACCGCCTCGGCTGAGATGCGAACTCGCGATCTCCCGGCTTTGAGTCCTGCGCTTTACCCCTGAGCAACAGAAGCCGTTCGGATTCTTTGAATATTTCTGATTACTTGAAACTATTTATTTGACTTGCTTTGTCGCAACTTTCAGTATCTCAAAGCGTTGAAATCAACATTAAAATGTGCAAACATAAAGTTGTAGTAGATGCGAGGTTATTTAGGATCAACGTGTTGATCTTCATCTGTGCAAGCATTGCTGAGAAATGTTAAGTATGAATTTTCAGATAAAATTATACGGATTTTTAGGTAAATGAATTTTTATTTATCAGTGACACACGTCAATATTTTATCCAATGGGAAGTAACTGTTTGCCTTAACATAACGGCAACTGTAGGTGCCACTGGTATTTGATATGCAACAATATGACTGATCAGTGAGCACACAAACCTTCAGGATTGCTGTGAAATATTAGTTTTCGTGTGCTCTTTCACTGTCAATGGGCTTATAATGTCAATATGTCGCAAATTAAGAAAATGGGGGCTATCATTCCTCCTGACAACGTTTAAATGAACAGCGGGGAAAATATAAAGATGTCATAATGCGTGTTGTGAAACTACTGAAGTTATTCCTCTGAATAAATTTAGTTTCATGGCGATCAGTATGGTTATTACTACGAAATGTGAACTTCGTTATTAAATGAACTAAAAATGACAATTTAAAGGTCCTTGACATATTGGGCTACATGAAACCTCGGTAGGAAGTTTCTTGACCTGAAGTCAAATTTTCGAGGTTTAATTTTGTGATTTGTGCCCGTGTAAAGTCCAAAGGAAACGGCTATCGTTATTGCTTTGCATTTTGGAAAGTTAGCTCAGTAAACAAAAGTCAAAAACCAAAAACATTTCCCTACAAGTCATATAATTACTAAAGCCCAAGTTTCCATGTGTTTGTAATCATACAGGGTAATCATTCATTATCCTACAAATATGTCATATTCAATGGTAATTTGTATATATATATATAATCAAAATTCCACTAAAAGTATCATCAAATTGCACCAATACACTTTAAAAAAAAAGACAAAAACTTCCAGCTTCTTAGGGGGCCCATCCTCCCTCAGACACCCCCTTGTTCGAGCAAGCGCGAATATGGCCGCTATCGCGCCAATCTTACCCCTATGAAATTAAAATCAGTACAGTCTCCTGTCTACCTGTACAGTTCTTACTACAATTATCGCCTATAAGCTGTACTGTAACGATTCGCATTAATATTATTGAATTGCAAATTATTCAACAGAGACTTATTAAACAAATAACCAATGTTTGTCAAATGGGTGACAAAAGTGCGTTTTGTGCTCGAGTATCAGTGTAAAAATAATATAAAAAAAGGAGCGGATCAAGTTAAAAAAAAAATATCCATACCGTGACCGTGTGTGAATATAAAATTTCATTAGTCATGTTGTACATCAATTGAAGCATCTAAGTTCATTGAGTGTTAAGTTACATCAATCACAAACTTCAGTCCTTGACCTTGTTTGTATACAGAGTTCACTGGTCACGTAATATATCACCATTATTCAATGAAGCATCAAAGTCCAATGAAGATCAGTAATTTTCCTGCATTGTGTGAAATTTGACAAAGTTCACTCTATAAAACCATGGTAACGTGAGTATATTAAGAGTTAGAGTGTATAAATAGTCTTAACTCGTGCAATATAGTCTACTTATGGTGGTGGCACAGCGGTGCTTCCTGGGAGTCCCTTTCCGTAAAAAAAATGGCGGACAAGTCCAAGCACAAATTTACAAGAGTTCGAGAAAAAGCCCCACAACGCAAAATCTTGGTGTACAAACAGCGTTAATCGAACTCCTAGATCAACAAACGGACCGTGCCAATGGACCTTGGCCTCAGCTCCTGGAACCTCAGCTTCTGAGAGTGGTCGTGAAACCACAATGGCGTATTATACCGTAGCCTTGACCTTAAAGGTCAGTGGTCATACAAAAGTCAAATTTCCTGCTGATCAATCGTAACTGTTCACAAGCCATATTATTCTTAGGAAATTGATAGGAGATTAAAATAAACTTAAATACTATTTATTTGAAAAACAATTTTCTATGTCAATTACGATAGCAATTGCAGATAATGTAGGATCGTTCAACAATAAAATATTTACACTGTTAAATTCCCTTGTTTACAAACCAGCTAAACGGTCTAACTAAAGAAATTTCACTAATGCCCGATTTATCACAGAGCTCAACACAGAGTACCCCGCATTACCTGAAGTTAACAAGAAGGGCCACAATATTTAGCTAGCTGATCGTGTGATCTCGGTGTAATGCTGCCCATGTTCAGACGGTCTGACGAACTTTGGTCACAGGCTGATCGCTGTCGAAACGTGGTCTCTCTTCGAAGTCCGCCGTCTGGGCGACGTGCACTCGGTGAGCTGTCGAAACGATCTGTCCTTGACACTGCAGAACGCCTCTTTTATATATTTTCTCCGGGCCGAAGCCTGTCTGATGGGCGGAAGCAATCTGCCAGCTTCCCGCCCCTCCTTTTCACAAATAACCTGTACCGGATCATATAAAATAGCAGTGGCGGAGAGTTATCACAAACCTTCAAATGATACTTCACAAAAGCTCCAGCAGGTAATCTACAAGGTATATGCATCTCAATACACAATTGGCGATAAAACAAAAGTTCACAAAAATAAATTTATTAAATACTACAATCATGTAGACAAAGGAAATATATCTACCAAACCATTTATAAGTACAATCATGATAAGTATAACACATGCAAGATAAATATGCAGGGATCATTAAATACCTTAATATGTAATATCCTCTGCTTCTTTTATTTCCTCTCCTGGTCCGTCCTCTTCTTTTCCTAGAGAGTCCCCCTCCTATTATCTGGTCCTTATCACGAGTAAAGTGTATCTTCTTAATGATGTATTGTCCATGAGACATAATGCAGCCACTACACTGGTGAATATTGCTGGACTGGTTCCTCCTGACGATCACTGCGAGTCCTGGCAGCCGGTCGGTTCCTCATCATCTGATGAACTTTATCCAGTTTCATCACAGGACGTGACGATGGCCGACTTGATAGATACGTGAGGTGTAAGCTCGGCTTCTTTTTGTATCCTTTTGATGGATTATATCTGCGACTGGTTTAGGTTAATTTTTCTGATCCCTCCAGCAGGGTTGGGTCCAAATACTTTTAAAATAATCGATTACAAATACAATTACTTTTTAAAATAATCGATTACAATTACAACTACTTTTGTGTTTTCAAAAAAGTAATCGATTACAATTACAAATACCATTTGAAGTAATTGGAATTACTTTTGCAATTTTTTACAGGTGATTTACATTGTGATAGTGACAAAAAACAACTTGGTATTACATTTTTTATTTTCAATAAACACACATATCAAAATCTGATAACAAAAATGCATCACACAGTGGTGAATTTACTCTATACAATTAGAACATGGGTCTTTCCAAAATCATTACACATTGTTACATATTTGTTTGGTGTAGACATTTCTCTGCTCATGCTGACTCCTGGATGTTTAGTCTGAAAACATGTGAACATACTCATCAGGATTGGGTTTAGTTCAATTTTTTGTGTAAACATTACTTTTAGTTTTATTTTATTATTTTGCTACTGCTATTACAAATTTACTATTACCACAGTTTCTCATCTATTACTTTTAAGTGACATTACTTTTTTACTTAACTTGATAACAAACTAGTTTGGAATGAGACATTTTTTAATTTACTTAATTATTACAAAAATGTTACATTTTAATACTATCTGTCAAATAGTGGTGCAAGGGTATTTTCAAGTTTTTAAAATTAAGCATTAATTATCAAATAATTGTCAACTAAATTAACAACCTTCCCATAAATATGACCGTTTATATGACTTTTATGTAAATGTGATTCTCTATTCTCATCACTGTCTAGAATGAATTCGAGCAATATAATCTATTGTCAAAACGTTAAGTAGTTATATTGAGTGTTGTGGAAAAATCCATCAAAGCCTGGATAATTAATACTATACAAACACAAGTCTCCTGACAAAAAACAAATTATATGTTGTATATATATATATATATATATATATATATATATAAGAGAGAATTACTTTATGTTAAATAAAATATTTTGTCTCTACCCTCTTTTCCAAAATAGATATGGATTCATTGTTGTAAATTTGTAATATATGATGTTCGTGTCAAAATAATAATATACTTTCTCTATCTATCCCTATATTTATGGATGTTTTAGTCATCAAGACCCAGACAGAGTTAATTAGGTAGCTTGTGCTGAATCCTGCGTTCCAGTACTCTCATGCAATTTGCACCAATGGTTATCATTTTTTATATTAACTTGCCTTAACAATCTGTACATCATATAGGCAATCACTCGAATAGAAAAAAAGCCTGTTAAGAAATATCATCTTCTTAATGGCCTAACAGGGAATGGAAAATAAGTGTACATGTATTAATCTAAATACAAATTTGCCTTCTGTTGCGATTATTATTACTATTTCAGCTCATATATTTAGGTTTATTTCTATCACTTGACAAAAGCGGTCTATTTCTCTTACTTACCTCATGTTTGCCCATTAAACTGAGCCTCATAATAACAGAGTAAAGTTTGGCTGCATGATGAACACCCCAGTGCATTGAGCAATCACTAATTAAGACCATCTTAGTGATCATAGGCCAGACTGTTGGTAATCTCTGTATGTGAACTGATCTTTTCAGTAAATTAATTAACATCTTACAGCTGGCCAACTTGTGTCCTGACAGTGGGTTGTAGACGAGGTGATGACTGGCCAACAACAAACCATACCTGCATTATCTGGCCACCTAGCAGGGCATGTGAAGTAATAGTTCTATAATAATATGAGCATTGTGCTTTGCGTACTTTGAAACTATAAAAGATTTTTTTTATATTTAATAATACCATCACTTTGAATGCTGTAATTGTATATTACTCTCACATTTGTTCAAACAATTACTTTTTTAAAAGTAATCGATTACAAGTACAATTACTTTTCAGGATTTCAAAAAGTAATCGATTACAAGTACAATTACTTGAAAAAGTAATTGTAATTACAATTACTTAAATTACAATTACTTTAGGACCCAACTCTGCCCTCCAGCTTGGCTGGTTCAACTTCAAGCCAGTTGTAGTTCGTGCCATCAAAAAGCTTCAGCCGTCATGGCCGATGGCAAACGGTGTTTTCTGGATTTCGTAAACAAAATTATTTAATGGTCTAACTGCCAGGTAGATGCCATCCCAGCGCTTCTGGAGTTCTGACGATTAATCCTTTCGGCGCCGAAGGTATCTTATCATTACTGCTTGATCTGGGTGATAGCCTTCCTATGTTCCTGCTGGTCATAGTACATTTTCTGTCTCTTACTAGCTGCAAATAGCTTTTCCCGCGTGAATTCATGTATGCTGTAGAGCTTATCTTTCAAATTGTCTACATATTGTGACAGATTAAGAAGCTGGTGTTCCTTTGCTGGGCTGCCGATCATTATATCTACCGGAAGACGTGGTTCCAATCCGAATATAATCATGGAGGGTGAGAATCCAGACCCATTATGCACTGAAGTCCGGTAGACTAACATTAGCAACTTGTTTGATAGGTTTGTCCCAGTCCTTTGGTTTCCTGAGATATTTCAACCGTTCCGTCACTTTGTGGCCGAAGGCTCATGGTCCTTGTCTTCTTAATGCCAAGTTGCTGTCCCTGGAAAACTTGAGATTCGAATTGACTTCCTAAGTCAGAGGAGATATGGGGTGGCAGGTCCCACAAACTACAAAATCGATATATGAAGACTTCACGTATCGTGGAAGTTTCCATGTTTGGAATGGCTCAGGCCTCTTGTCCATTTTGAGAAATAGTCAGCTATCACTAATATATAGTGATTACCAGATTTTGATTTCGAAAATGGTCCCATGAGACCAATGGCTATCTATCTATGGGAGCTCCAACATTATATTTGGTCATCGGTAACCTTTTGAACTTGAGAGGTCCTTTTTTATCATGGCAAGATTTGCATTCTCTGCAGTGTTGGCCTACATTATCATTCATGTTTACGTTATTTAAACCTGGCAAACGTTCGTTTTACACAAAGATGGACTGCTGTATAGTCATCCCGAGATTTCTCCAATATGTCTCCTCTGAGTGCTCTTGGTAATACCAGTAACCGGATATTGCCCTTTACATGATCTGATTCCCTTCTGTGCAGTTTTCCATTCATGACTTGTATTTCAACATGCCAAGGAAGGTTTTGACCTACAGAGAAAAATGTGAGACTTCCTTCCAAGAAATTTTCTCAGGATTGGTGGCGATTTCTTCTGCAAAAACAATGGGTCCCAGATATTCCACCTTGTTTTTGAATAAGTGACACATCTTCGGTATCATTTTAAGTCCAGCTTTGCCGATCCTACAGATGCTTTGTAAATCCCACCTTTTAAGCCTCTCACGGTGACTAAGTCAAAACTGAAGACAATGACATCGTCGATAAAGAGTAGTTCAGCCTGAGCATTCGCTAAATTCCTGGATTCACTCCTCCTTGGGTAGAGGAAGTCGCCGTGCTGCCTGTTTGAAAGGTTGGGGGTCACCAGTGTTGATACTATACTGAACAGTTCTACAAAGATCACCATTGTCCTTGGCAAGTACATGTTGAACTTTACACAACAGCTGCAGAGAGCCTGTCGTTTTTCTTCATCCTGGGTTTGTGGGCATTTTTGTCAGGTGTCCAGGGACCTGCAGAAAGACGTCTATTTCTAAGGGTGACAAATTATCATTCTCAGGTTCAGTTAAAATAACGGTCAACACGGAATAAGGATGTCCATAAGCAACCATGTCGTTTTTCTCAAGTTGAAAAGGTTAGTCGCTTAGGTTAGCGAAGCGAAATGGAATGTCTTTGTGAGAGTTCACCACCTTGTTAGCTAAAATAATTCTATTATCCCTTTGAAATCTCTCATTATGCTCTATTACAGCTGTCGAAGACAACAGGCATAGTCTTTTAGGTTATCAATATAACCTATTACAAGTATTTCTCTAAATGCTGAGATGGTCCTCTTCTATCATAGAGATATTGTGAACTTTTCTCTCTCCTGTTTACAAGCACAGCACACAGTTTTAATGTCCCCAAAGCGCATACGACCAGTTTAAAAGTCAGTGCTGAAACCACGCTGTCTTAGAAAGTCGAAGCCAATTATATCATCCGCTTTCATGTCTGCCACTGCCATTAGATGGATATACACATGTTGTGCAATTTGCGCAGGAAGGTCCACTTAACCGAGTGAGTCGACGATCCCTCCATCACCCATTCTCAATTTAAATGTTTTTGTTATTCTAAAGTATTCTGAAGGGTTCACAATATTGATGGTAGACCCAGGCTCCACCGGACAATCAATCTTCATTCCATAGATTTGAGAGGTCAAGCAGAGTGACTTTTTGGGCGAATGACGAATCACAAAATAATATGAACCTATCCAATCAAGAGAGAACGGATGTTCTTCATTTGTTGCTGAAAAGATGGGTAAACTTACCCGTTCAGCTGAGGCCTAACCAACAGCCTCGGCTACTGGGAGTTTCCTACTATCTTCTTTGTCAACAGGAGTCTAACCAGTCTCATCGGAATCATTGGCCTGCTAGATGCTAGTCTCTTGTCGTTTTCTCTTTGATAGTCTGCCTTTCTTCTTCTTTCCCGTTTCTCTTTGTTTTGCCCACTGTAACATTCTGAATACAGATGTCCAACTCTTTTGCAAAACTTACATTGGTTTCGGAGATGTTTTGCGTTTTAACTAGCTCCACTGGCCATTAAGTGATACTGGGGGTGTTTGTTGATTTTAGTTTCATTTTAGATATTTGTGAATCTCATCCAATATGTCATATAGGGCACGGTTATTCCTTTCAGTAGTCTCGCCTCTTGCCGGTTGTCCTTTCGGACCTTCATGTCCCAGTTATGACGTAACAGATGACTGGAATCTTACCCGAGCTTGTTGAACTCTTCGGCTTTTCCAACTCGAAAGGCCTACAATCCATGCCAGAGCTGGGTTGCTTCTTGTAGGTTCGTCGGGTGTCCTTGCCGGGATGGCTCATTCAAGATCATGATCGTTCAAGGCATGGGCTGTCTATGACATGAATCAGATAGACTGGCATAAGTAGAACCTTCGGTGGTAGCACAAAATTTAGTTCCAGCTCCGTATATTACATTACTGGGGACAGGCTTTCTATGTAGCGAATCAAGTTGTGCTGGTGAACACGTGATGTCATGGACATAACTTTCCAGACTAACTCCTAAACCATTATAACTTGCAACAGGAGCTGGAATATAACCATGGGGTGGTATGGAGCCATGTGGATCTAATGTATCATCCATATATCCAACGCCCACAGGTACTGAATGTGAATAAGCAGTTCCACCTGGAATTTGCACCAGTTTCCATCACTATCAGTTGTCCTTGGCTTTCTCCTGGTATTGAACATGTAAACGCTGTCGCTGGGGTCATCTATATTGGAAGCTTGGTTTGATGAGTTCGCAGTGGTACGATGATTTGTAATACGATCTCGATCAATTTCCTTTGCCTGTTCAGAGAATGGCATTGTATGAGACTATCAAATCAAATTGATCTTCCTCCGAGAACCGCATCTGCTGGTACCTTGTAGGTCTAGGCAGTGACAATAATTTGCCTTCTTTTGATCCTGATCAAGGGTAGGAGTATGTCGTGGCACCACACAAAATTA
Source organism: Sipunculus nudus (assembly GCA_026874595.1). Classification (NCBI taxonomy): domain Eukaryota; kingdom Metazoa; phylum Annelida; class Sipuncula; order Golfingiida; family Sipunculidae; genus Sipunculus; species Sipunculus nudus. The sequence goes on along the minus strand of CM049306.1, from coordinate 7,467,692 downwards.
TTTGATGATAGAAGGTGTTTTTTTTTTAACAAGCGGGTGGTCATCTTTTGACGAACTTGCCTCAATTGTGTGTTTCTGCAGATATAGAGTCTATCGTTCAACTGAATCTCTGTACTGAGCGGCGACATTTTGAATCAGGAGAATATTTTCAACTATTTGAGATATAGGCGTTGAGATATATTCTGAGTTAATATACAGTGAAACCTCATTGTTTCGAATTTAACTCCTTTTGTGTCGAACTCGGATGTGTAAAAAAACCTGATATGTCTAGTTGTCTTGTTGTTACCCAGCTGATATTTCTATCGCTTAACTCGTATTTTTTCTTTATTTATTTTTTTGACTGATCGTGTCTGGAAAAAAATATTTGATTGTGAAACACGTTCACAAGACCGGAGTACAAAACATTTATGCGATTTGTTCGTCAGTACTCATTCCTTTCCGCCAGGGGTCGCTGCGGAAAATGAATAATGTGTAGATCTGTTATAATATTATCCATAGAAAATGGTCAGGCATAGAATGTGTATATTCGTTCACTTCACTGGAACTCCATATTTATAGCTAAATAATTATTATGCACATGTCTTACCAATTCATTCCAGTATTCTCTGCCGAATATTTCTGGGATTGTATAATTATATTTATTGCTGTACTATTTCATCTTTATGTATTACTAAGTAATGTCTTAAGATATGTAATATTCACTGTGTTGCTATAAATTATGTGTGTGTTATTATGTACTCGCGAGAACTTGTTATGCACGTGAACCGAGAATAGTTTTAAGATATTAGAATTTACACTTTGTGAAGGCTACCAGTGCAATGAATGCATCATTGTATTGAGCTATGAGTTAATTTCAATTGGTTGTATTAATAACAGTACATAACCTTGGAGTGAGCAATTCACACATGAGGCGTCTCTAACCCTAATTGAATAAGGTGTAGCCGGCAATATTAACTATCACATCATGTATGCTATAGATGAGGTGCCGGGTGCTTACGTAATTAATGTAATTACTTCGATTGTGTATACATCCTAATATTTTACTGAGCCGAAGGTCAGTATATTATAATTGGATTTTAGTTGACACGGTCCAACAATGGCTTGGATTACTGGTGGAAACTTTGTCATTGGTTGAAAAATTGATGAATATAAAATCAAGGTTGAATGTGGGTAAGTTGTGAACGGGGACCTGAGCTGTGCCTAATTCCCATGCATTCCCACCTGACCATGGCTGAGTGCTACGGCCAGTAGCGTCAATTTATCCTCAATGATGGGGGGCATGACTCGAAGGCGTTGGGGTGTTATTTAAAATTGGGACCTTTTTTATAAACACACACAAACACACACACATATATATATATATATCCTCCTTTTATTGTATTATGTGACATATTTTAATATTATTACAATTAAATGTACAGTCTTAAAAAGTTAGTATGTTTATAGTATATGGTATTTCTAAACCAGTTTAAGATATATAACATTCGACAGTACACATAAGTCTATAATTCTAATTATTAATATATTTCATTTCAAATTTATAGATATTATTCTCTTAATATCAGGGGGGATGATTACATTGACCATCCCTCCTTTCTTAAAAGTGGGGGGGGGGGTACATTTACCCCCAATCCCCCCTATATTGAAGACCCTTGCCTCGGCACATAAAAACACTAGACGCCTTATGGTCGAGCGCTTGACGGAAATGATGTAGAAATAGTCAGATGAATTAGAAAGGAAGAAGAGGAACAAAATGGGCTAGTGAAGATAGGGCCAATTGTCAAAGTTATGAGGGAAAAAAGATTTAGAGGTATTTCTATGACCTTGACCTTTGATCTATTAGACAATACACACAGAACTTCCAGTTAAGACATACGATATATGGAAGTTATAAAGTGATTCAAGCAAAACTATGGACTGAAGAATTTTATATGCAAGACGCATGAACCAACAAGCAAGAGAAATTGAGACAGCTGACGAACAGACAGACATACTGACAAAGCGACACAAGATTGAGACCAGATGACTTTACCAGGTTATGGAAAAGACTCAGAGGAAGAAAATAAGCTATAGTTTATATAATTGAGGTTTATAGTTTTGAAGATATGGCCCAAAATTATTTGTTGAACATTTGACTGCAGCGCCCCCAAGCAGTCATATCCGGAAAATGAAAAATCACTTTCGAGATATTGGTGTAAGACAGAAGATGTACCAGTTTCAAAATAATTTCTGCCAAACTGTGGCCTGTAGTATGCTGTAAATAAGACATAGGAACCAGGATGCAAGCGAAATTGACGACAACTGACAAACAGACAGACATACTGACAAATTGACACAAGATCAAGGACAGTCGACAAACAAGGTTAGAGAGAAAAGTCAGAGGAAGAAATTGAGCCTAAGTATGTGTAGATAGGCCTAATATTCACGAAGTTATATTAAAATAAAAATAGTATTTAATGACCTTTGACCTAAATTGACCAGAGAAATAGGGTTCCAACGCTTTTGTTTATCTAATAGCTGTGCAAGTTTGAAAGCAATTGCTGCAAATTTGTGGCCTGTAGAGTCGTGACAAACACACAAACACACCCTCACACACAAACAAACAGACATACGCAGCTGACCAACATGCATGCCGAAATCGAAGATTTCCGGCAAGCAATAATGACGCCAACCGTTCGTTAACATGCAGTTCACATCTGACGATTGTGAAAGCATGGAGACACATGTTAATGTGTAACTGATTATTTTCGTTATAAAATCTGTGTATCAGCTCGTAGCATCAGGCTAAAATAGCACTGTTGGATCCGTGTTTTATATATATATATATATATATATATATATATATATATACATATACATATACATAGCGTCTGTTTAGCGTCTGTATGACATATATCATATACTTATACTTAATCACATTTCAAATATACTACAATTAAGTATAAGGCTTTAGAAAATAAACTACCATATTTCCAGTATAAGTTAAGTCTAAGCCAGGTTTAGATATAGTATTTCATAGCAAGTCTTTATACATCTATTTATTAATATTTTCATTTGCAATATATAAATATTATTCTTTGATTAGTGAGGGGGGAGATGATAACATTGACCCCCCCCCCCCCCTTTGTTGTTTCAGAGCATCCGCAGGGGCGCAGCTCAATCAGACGCGGTTCATTGCTCATGCGTAGAACGCCCTCAGAGACGTAGCCCACTACGACGCGGTTCGGTGCTTATGGTTGTGAAAACAAACCATGAGGCGCGTCGGGCGGGCATATCCTGCTCATGGCATTCTCAAGTTATACCCGCTGTTAATTTGTTAATAGAATATAACACTGGTTTATTTACATGCATATTTATGTTTGACTTGAAATTTACTATGTTTTGTTGAATGTCCCGGGAAAAAAAAGTATTGTCGTTTATGGAATTTGTTAGGCCAAAGGCTAAAATCAGAATTGTTTATGATACTCCATGCAACGAATATAAAATATGCTGTTTCTAGATAACTCACATTAACACCTAAATTCAGATAGAATTAAAACTGATGCAAGACGTGTTGTAACGTGTAGGCCAGAATTTGAAAATACAGAGAAAGTTACGAGAGAGAGGCAATCGAACTGGACGACTTCGGTATGAACGACTTCGGCATGGACGACAGGTGTCATGCCAGATGCGCCACTCCCAAATGCGCACCTGTCAGTTACGCTACTGCCATATGCGCAACTGCCATATGCGCCACATTCCAGTTGCGCCACATGCCATATGCGCAACAAAATTATAATAAGCCATATAGAGTCATTTTATGTTGTGCTTTTAGTAAGTGTGTATCTGTATCACACGGCCGCTTCATTATTTTATCGAATGCGGTATATTTTTGTAACAATAGGCCTGTACGAGCTAAGAAACCCTTTCCATTTTGAGCGACAATGTTCGGTCACGACACGTGCGGCCGATCACCATGACACAGTTGCGTTATCTGTCAATAAAATTTATGAACATTGGATATTATTAATTATTCGTCTCCGTTTTTTTAAGAAACACTAAAAATGAACTGTCATATAAATAAAAGTTATGTATATATATAATCGGCGATATTTATTTTGTCATAATGTCCGGCTTTCGTAGGTGATACAACATGTTGACGTACAAACGTAATATGTGTAAATGACTGGTGTTGTTATCGTTTCTAATGTGGTCTAATTTGATATGTGATTTTATTTATGCCATATATTTGCCATATATTTGACTTAAAAAAAAGGATTATGTAAGATATGATCTTATTGACACTGATGCGTTGCTGATTAACAGGAAACCACTCACCACTATGGCTTAATTGACCCGGAAAACCCCGCCGGGTTTGGTCTCCAAACATCAAAGGGAAAGTGTTGCGGCTTGTTAATGAGCTCATTTAAATGGGCCGTTATATACCTGCACATGCATGTTATACCTGCGATATCATAACATCATCGTCGTTAGGTTTTCATTGCTTCTGACTTGTTTTTTTTTATTTAAATTAATAATATCCAATTTATGAGAAAGTAAACGTGGAAATATTTATTTTTAATCACATTATCATTATTATCAGAAAGTATATAAATAATAATATCATTTCTGGACTGCATGCCGTCGTTTCCCGAATATCTTTAGGGTTTTTGTTGCAAATAATCCATTCTACGATTCAGATATTGTTACGCACTCTTTTGTGATGCATTTACATTGTTTTAATAAAGAAATGATATTATTTCAGAACTGCATACTGTCGCTTTCGATTACAGTTAGGATTATCGTTTCTAAGAATCAATTCAAAGTTTCAGATATTTTTTGTACATATGTTTGGATTTATATTGTTTTAATTTGGAAGATAGAGTAATATCCTGTGACTTTGATGTTTGGCAATATATTTGTTTTCTGTATTGTTTTATATTTTAATCACATTAACAGGGAAGGTTGTGCCATATAGTTTTATTATAGACATTTATCATAACAGATGAGTATCTCTTTGAACACTGTACAAAAAAAAACACAAATATCATGCAATGCTGTCTATTTATCGTCTCACCCACAGATTAACGAATAAAAGTATCATCCAAAAGCGCATACATGCATAAAATAATACAATGTTACTACAGATTTATTATATACATACAAAACAGTATCTGTTATATACAATATGTACAAAATAAAACATGTTTTAAAAGTTTAAAAAGTCCCAAAGTTAAAAAACTAATAAAATAAAACAAATTAGTTTCACTTAATAATTGAACTTATTCATTACTTGTACATTTTTGCATTTAGGACTGCGCAGTTTATCCCCGGTTTCCAAACGGAAACAAAGAATAAAAAAGCTTTACATTTGTAGAGTAAAAACAATCCGAACCGTGAATCGCTGTCTTGTGCCTCTGCGTCCTATTCGCTACATCCGGCCCATTTTCTAAATTTCCACATCCACAATGATAAAATAATGAAGGGGCCGTGTGATACAGATACACACTTAGTATAAACAAAACGTAATTTGACTCCATATGACATAATATAGCTATGTTGCGCATTTGGCATGAGGCGCAACTGGAATGTGGCGCATATGGCAGTTGCGCATCTGGCAGTAGCGTAACTGACAGGTGCGCATTTGGGAGTGGCGCATCTGGCATGGAATCGGACGACATTCCGAATGGAAGATATTTTGCATGGACGACAGTTTAACTGAGTACTCAGTAAGGAGTTAAAGTGTAGGTGATTGTGGGTCAACTTCCATTTAATGAAACTGTTTCAATTTTTTTTTAAATTCCAGTGATTTTCAATCACGTTTTGGTCTAGTTATGGTCTGCCTCCTTGTGGGACGACATGCGTGACGGTTGGCCTGCTTTTTAGCCAGGCAGACTGCCGCGGTCGATGGCGAAAAAAAAAAATCCCATTAAGATTCTTTTACAATTGTATATGTGTTATTGTACATGTGTGTTTGCGGTTTAAACTGCCGATCAGTGCATTGCGCTTAATAAGTATGTGACAAATCTCAGTTTATGGACCACACATTAACTTTAACTATTCGTCTATTAAAAAAAGAACGTTTACCGACATAGTTAGTTATGGTATACATTTAACATATTAAAATCCTTTATTTCATGAATAATTTAATGTTCGATAATTTAATTCCTTGTTGCGGTAGACATTTTCCTGAAGTGAGTGGGACAATATATATCGTTCACGTTTATCCTTTTATATTAATTAAATATGAAACAATTAATATTACTGGTACTGTCGCCATTCCCTTTGTGAACAAAGGCTATTTGCCTTCTTTGTTGACCCATTGATGAGATTAATGTTGTATTACGAATAACCATTGAGTTGTCAGTCACTAGGCCTCCGCTAATCAAGCAGATCCAAAATCAACCAATCATATAGCTATTACAAAGTCGGATAGAACGGTTGACAGAAAGAATGAGAGAAAAGGAAAACAAGAAAAGGAATGAAAGAAAGAACGGAAGAAGGAAAATGGTATTTTATGGAAAGGCAACGTTATAAGAGAGAGTGAATTAGAATGAGAGAAAAGGGGAAAGAATGGGGGATAGATAGACAGAAAGAGAGAAGGACAGAATAACAAAAGGGGAGAAAAGTTGCGAGAAAGAAAGAAATATGGAAAGAAAGAGTAAGAAAGTTAGAACAGTAAAAAAAAACAGAAAAAAATAAATAAGGAAAAAACATAAAAAAAGATGAAATTGAAAGAGAAGTAGAAAAAAAGAAACAATTATGAAATTATGTCCAGTGCATTATCAATCATCAAAAGTGAGAGAGAAATGGAGAGAGACAGAGTAAGGGAGACAGATCGATAGACAGAGAGAGAGAAAAAAAATAAAGTTAAAAATACACAGCAATTCATGCCTTAGTATATTAGATCTGTGTGATTTTAAAAAATTTACAAAATTTTAACTCTGAATGGTACCGGTTGCGGTGAAATTTCGAAAAAAAAATTTCTATAATTGTTTTACCTAATTTTGTTCACGATTGTCCTAACAACTAGGATGGAATCACATTTAACTAGCTTTCAAGATGTGTTTGACTTATTTCTGTATGTTTCTACCTGATGACGAAGTATAGTTATGTAAGACTACACTGATGCCAACCGTTATGAAGTTCGGGTATGCAATATATTGACATTGGTAACAATGACATTAAATGAGCGATAAAAGTGGAAATAATAGAAGACAGGCTCAGTTATCCATAATATTTTCAAGGAATCAACTTGTTATTAAGCTAGTGTCTCTGATAATCTTTTAGAAACGTATCTGTTTCTATCTTAATCAAGTTTTTAATGATTTACTAAATTTATACTATTATATTTTATATAATATATTAAAGTAATATTTAATAATCTAAATATTCAAGTAATATAATTTACATTTTGTATTCTTACATTATCCAAATTAACTTATATAATTTGGCCGTTTTTTGTAAATTAAAAGGAGTAAAACAATGATGTTAGACCGTGATGCACTTCTAACGTTCGGATCTTAAGAATACAATAATAGGCTTTCACCCCTCTATTCTGTCCTTCCTTTCTTTTCTCCCTCTGCATGTCTTCCATTGTTACTTTCTTATTTCATTCATGTTTCATTAAAAATCTTTCCATGTCTCTCTCTCTCTCTCTCTTTCTCTCTCTCTCTCTCTCTCTCTCTCTCTCTCTCTCTCTCTCTCTCTCACACACACACACACACACACACACTTTTAATCATGTTTTATGGATCTGCTCAATTAGCACAAACAGCGATGACACCATGCAATTCAGATCATTGTTATTGCAGGACTTATCTCATCAATGGCTTAACAAAGATCGTAGAGGGCCTTTGATCCCGATAAAATCACAAGTATATTTGAAGCAAATTTGTAGAATTATCAGGGTTTATAGTGTATAAATCAAAATTCGTTACTGCATATTTTTTGACGTTATATCTTTCAGTTGAGGAAACACATATATCTGCATAAAAAAATAACAGAAAATAACGAATTCCCGTGTTAACGTATAAAATAGTTTAATGTGTGTTTTACTAGCTTTTTTGCCAGGGCTAAAGTACACAAATATGTTAACTCTATACCCAATAAGTAATCAAACAGTCACACAAGCTCTATCTACACGGATAAATATATTTGAAACGTCGTCAAGCCGAGGCGTCGTCAGATCCGAAATCGTCCAGCTTGCTTGTCATTATCAGGCCTGTCAGTTAGGTGAAACCAATTATATTCTGTTTGTTTTGGATATTAATGTGATTTATTTATATGACTTAATATATCCCCAATACGTGGATGTATAGTCAGACTGCGTGTATTTGTTTGAAGCAGCGGGTCAATGATGAATGTCTATCAGAAGCTTTTGAAATACTCATATGAAAACGTCTGTCTTCGGACAGTTTTTCCTTTGGTTATTATTATTATAACCATAAAGAATGGTTCAATTCTAGTTTTACAAACGTTTATACTATTGAATTGAACCTCTAATATTGTCCTAATGGACATGAGATACACTTTTCGCGCGGGTTACGTCTTGACGGGCACCGCCGTCGATAATAGGGCTGCGCCGTAACGAACTGCGTCGTAACGAGCAGTGAAATCAGGCAATTCGTCCTTTCGAGATGCGTCGTCCAGGACGGCTGTTCCATCCCAGTGAAGCATTTGACCTCCTGTGAGGTCACTTTGAGCTCACAATTAACTCACAGAGAGCTCAGACGATGAAGTCATGGTGAGCTTAAAGTGTAACCTCACAGTGAGCTCACAGAAAGCCGAGACAATGAGGTCATGGTGAGCTGAAAGTGTAACCTCACCTCTCAGTGAGCTCACAGTTAGCTTTTTTCTCAGAAGCATATATAAGCAACTTATTTGCCATTATATTTAGTCCAAATCTCCAACTCTGCTTATCATTAGATGTTTATGCAAGGTAGCTTCAAGGTTAACTTTGGTAAGATGTATAAACGTTTGGCAAGGTTAACTTTAGACCCAGAACAAGAATTCTTAACAAAATCACAGCAAATGCATATCAAATACTACTCAGGTAATATCACAAAGTAAGAGAGTTTATCGTCTACACATTGTATCTTTTTAAAAAAAAAAAGACTAAAGAAATAACTCATTTGTTAACCAGTAAGCTTAGTTTGTCATCTCACTGTCTTAATATTAATGAACATTACAAATTAATTCACTGAAATAAGGGCATTTATTCTTATACCATTTAATTTATTTAATTATAAATGTGATTTATATAATTGTATATAAGCAGATGTATGTTTACCCAATCCAATTAGAGCATACGCCGGCAGCAGAGCCTGAGCCTGGTATCTCATCTGAGGGCAAGGTAATTAAATTTCCCCTATGGGAAGTTTAGCCTATGGACTAAACAGACGGCATCGCCGGCAATTTAGCCACATCCAATTTTTAAAACATCAATGCATCTCTTTCTATATCTCACATTGATTGATAAATAATGGTCCTGGATGAAACAAGCATCAATTGTTTATATATAGAAGACTTTTTTTACCATTACAATTTTTATATACATTGTAGTATCAAATCATGAATGCATAGCTACAGCGCAACATATGTTATCATTCTGTTATAAATGTACTCCGCCACAAAACAAGGGCGTGTTGGCAGAGCTTAATTAGAGGTGTTAGCTGAATGCTAGTTGAATGACTGGATGTACCAGGAAATCTATTCCAACCATATAATTAAACAGTTGAGCAATACTATTCAATACAGTCAGCTGCCATTGATAATAAAGCCAATTGAAACGCAAACGTCCACCTGCTAATTTAAATTATATATAATTCCCTTTAATATACATTGTAATATTTGGTCACAAATAAGCGCACTCAAAATTGGCTGGCGTCAAAGGTTTTTTTTTATCAGCTTGCTTAACGCATTTACTGAATTAATAAATTCACAATGTGGCTCCTCAAACTAGCACATGAAATTCAAAATACGTGCTTGTCACAATCTTATATTCAGAATATTCACAAAGACCGGATGTCTTTATATCAGTTATTAATTTGGAAATGGAAGGTTTGGACACGCACACCTAACGCAGACGTAATTCAACGAATACAAGACAGCATGAGCTAAACTAGAAATTTGCATTTTATGAATTGCAAGCCTCAGCCATGTGGGTGTCCCTATACTGAGATGTTCCCAAAACCTTGTTTGCATTCACGTATTCCGTCCATTCCGTGGTTCATTCGTGCAGAAGTTACTTTACATTTGTGAATATTGCTTAATGACGTTCCTAAATCCGGATCATGTGTACAAATCGTTAACGTTTGACCCAGAACTTTTTATTATATTTAATAGAAGTAAGTCCTTGTAAATCTCCTTGCATACCTAAACTTATAGGTCCCTCTGACCTATATCCTGCAAGTTACGACTTTTTTGTTTGTTTTAGCAATTAGAAATATTAGAACTGATATAGTGTTTTCTCCTGCAAAACAAAACTTCTGAATTCAATCCGAAAATAAAACATTTTGCGTCAGTGATCAGAAAAAATGTTCGATGGTTGAAAAAAAAACCAGCGGTGATCAATTATTAATCGATGTACTTTGAAACTATCATGAAAGTTCCCTAACAGAATTATACCTAAAATATTGACCAAGAAATTTCAGTACGCCATGCTGAAAGGTCATGATAATGGCCAAGTTGTTGACATTTGCGAATTTGTCTGCATACATGGGCAACCTATATTCCTAATATAACCAACACAAGCATTTGTCGGTCAAACATGTTTATTATTCTGCCGAATCTGTGGGTCTATTTTGTGGGTGTAATATCCTAGGTGCGATATTGTAAATATAAACAGATAATTATGCACAAGTTTGTTATTATTACGTGATACATCTGTTTCTAGTTGTATTAATATGCAATGTGATCATCCAGTGATACTTGTTAATCACTTAAACTTGATGCAACAAGATCACTTGACCGAAATGCAGGGAGGGGGATTATCCATTATGGGATGCCATCATTAAAAGTGAGGACCAAGAGATCTCCAGTCGAGTCGCATGTTGTTCAGTGTATTAATGACAATGCAACTGGGTCGGTTCATTAAGGTGAAGCACGCTAATCAATAGTTATATTAATGATATACTGTCTGTTCATTTGACGCAGTTGGGCGTGGGAGATTGACAGATCTTGTGCATGAATGTGAGCTAAATTCTGGAATGCTTTACCCTGGTTGTGTCTTCATATGTGCACATGGGCGTGCAGAGGAGACTTAAGGTTTGCCAGGTTTTGTTATGATACCTCAAATAAAAACCACACCACACGCGCTTACTTTTTTTGTCAGTAAAGGTTCGTACCGACACAATCTCGGATAGAAACTGCTTTAAACGCTCCATATTTTCATTGCAAGCAAATTTAGATTTGCCCTGTAAAAAGGTTACCTTTAACACCATGGCATCTGTGGATCATTTTCACTGGGCAGACTACCTGATATTTACAACCAGTCTGGTGATTTCAGCTGGTATCAGCATCTATTACGCCGTATCGGGCTGGAAGAAATCGAGCACAACGGATTACCTGCTGGGCGGGAGGAACATGGGCGTGTTACCAGTATCAGCGTCACTAGTTGTCAGTTTGGTCTCCGCAATTTCCATTCTTGGCCTGCCGGTAGAGACCTACGGTTTTGGGATTTATTCCTGTTTAAGGTCGCTAAGTTTCACGGCAGCTCTTGCTACGGCATGTCTGTTTTACCTGCCGGTGTTTCACCGTCTGCAACTGACCAGCGTCAACGAATACCTGGAACGTCGTTACAGCAAGAAGGTCCGCTCCATCTGTTCTGTAATTACAATGATACAGATGTTACTTCTGTCTTCCGTTGCCTTGTATGCCCCGTCTATCGTGATAAATCAAGCTACTGGTCTGCCGTACTGGGGAGGGGTGGTACTTTCCACCCTGCTCTGTACATTCTACACGTCCCTGGGTGGTTTCAAGACAGTTTTATGGACGGATACGTTACAGTGCATGATCATATTGGTAGGGCTCGCTGTAACATTGTTTAAAGGGACAGCAGACGTTGGCGGATTTGGCAAAATTTTTAATATTTCATCCATAGGAGGTCGTACTGATACAGAAAATTTAACACCAAGTTTAACACAGAGATACGACGCCTGGACATGGCTGTTTGGGACGTATCCCACCCTAACCGCAATATATGCAACAAGTCAGTTCTCAGTTCAGCGCTTTTGTAGCATCCATAGAATAAATAAAGCGCGAGCAGCTGTTCTACTGACGGTGATAATGCATCTCCTTATCGTGCTCCTGACTTCAGGTTTAGGACTTTTGGCGTTCACTTACTACTTTGGCTGTGACCCATTGCTTTCTGGGAGAATACGATCACGTGACCAGACTGTGCCTCTGCTGGTGTTGGACGTATTTCGAGGGATTCCTGGGATTTCCGGCGTGTTTGTTTCCAGTATATTCAGCGCAGCTCTTAGCACCGTCAGTTCAGTTCAAAACAGCTTTGTAGCCCTAATGCTTGAAGATCTCATAAAGCCAATAAAAAAGAACGTCAGTGGTAAACCGCTTAAAGAAAGACTTGGGACTGACATATCTCGTTGTTTGGTATTTGTGGTTGGTGTGGTCCAGGGCAGTTTAGCTCTCACTGTCGCGAGAACGGGTAAAATGTTAATGCAGATGGGTTATGCTGCTATGACACTTGGGGTCGCTCCAGCACTTGGGGTGTTCAGCCTTGGACTTTTTTGCCCATTTGTGAACACAGCAGGAGCTATAAGCGGGCTCTGTAGTGGACTAGCCGTACTTGGATGGTTAGTAGTCGGTACTTTGACGGTCCCTAAGACCCTGCAACCCATGTTACCTGTCAGTGCAAATTTATGCCCGAAAACGATGACGTGGAACACGACAACAGTTACACGTGATGATTTTATAAATCAATCAAATATTCCTGCGGTGATATATGAAACGACTCCCCCGACATCGCCACACGGTATTATGTACTTCTATAGTATAACACACGATTATTATGTTCTGGTGGGCGTTATACCAACAATCTTTGTCGGAGTTATGGTGAGTGCTTTAACCGGCGGATTAAAAACACGCAAGATGGTTGACAAGGAAGCGCTGTTCTCCTTCCAGAAACACGGTTTAAAATGCTCAAAAGATCAGAGAACTCCAGAGAACGATGTGAGCATAAACGCCCCTACATCCGATGTCGGTGATGGAGATAGAGAACGAGATTCTTTTCTTGCCTAGAGAGCCTCAGTGTCCATGTGATTATTCGTATATTTGTTTCTGGTATATTAAGTATAATATACTATATATTTTTTCTGGTATATTGGTATAATATATTTTTTCCAGGTATATTTTGTATAATATATTATATATTTTTTTCTGGAATATTTGGTGTAATATATAATATTTTTTTCCTGATATATTTGGTATAATATATTATATATTTTTCTGGTATATTTGGTATAATATATTTTAAATTTTTTCTTCTGGTATATTTGGTGTAATATATAATATATTTTTTGTGGTATATTTGGTATGATATATTATATAATTTTTTCTCGTATATAATGCTTATCCATATTGTTGTCAATACTGATTTGAAATACCGTATAGGTGAAGTGTATATAACATATCAATGACATATGGGAATACCCCCGCGGCTAGGGGCGTAATACCCCTACCCATGCAGCCCAATGCGACTTTGCATGCGATGAATTGAGGATAGACTTTCCAGAAACTATAGACCTGCATTTGAATTTAAGTATGGAAGAGATTTTAAAACATGAAAATATCTGATGTTAACATCAAGTTTCATGGTTGCATGCTTTCATCTGCAACAATTAAGTAATATCAAGTGACCTATCCCGGGCACGTTATTTCTGAATTTGGCTCGAGATTACAGAAGATAATGGAGATACTAAATCATGCGTCAGAAACAAATGTTAAATTCCGCTGTAATCTCCTTGGTATAACATAAGGCTATAAATTAAGTATATTACGCATAAGTGATGAACGCTTTGTCTAATCAGGTAATATGCTCAAGCACACACACACACACACACACACACACACACATATATATATTTACATGTATTATATAATGCTTACTGTGAGAGAGGTTAAATCACCAACATAACTACACGCACCAAATCGTAACTTTATATCTGGCAATTAAAGCGTATGCATATCTCTAAACACAATGACGTTAATTTCTCAGTATTTGCCTTTATTCCTGGTTCAAAACTATACAACAAAAAATGTACAAGAGATAAAATGGAAATCAATATTTGAAGAGATTTTGTGAACCTTTCATGACACATGTACTCCATTTTATACCATGAGCAGACAGTACTTTTACATAAAGATAACCATTTTTTTCTGGAACTTGAATGAAATGATACAAAGCAAATGACGAACGATACTAAACCTTGTATAATCTTGTATTGTATATTTGATATTTTCTTTTCCAAATAAAGAAGTACATAGGTGGTTTCAAGTTTGTTAATAAACGTCTATTGCTATAGTTTTTGCAACTTGAATAGTGCAGATTCAATCCACCTTTGGCGTATAATTAAGGGTGTCAGTCTTAATGAGCGGGGTCTGAATGGGCGTGCTGCTTTTGAGCGTGGTTTTAATGCGCGCGGTCTGGATGGGCGCGTGACCTAATAAGGTCTTGATGGGCGTGGGCCGTCTGGCCGTGTTGCCCCATGTGAATGGAGAGGAACGCTGGTATCTTTGATATTCCTTCGCTTATATCAATAAACAATTCTGAAAACAACAAAGGAGTATGACTGGCCGTGTACGACCATGTAAATAGAGATTAGCGTCGGTATTTTTTTACGAACCGTCAGTGATATCGTTTAACAATCATGGAAAACAACAATGCAGTACCGGTCGCCGTGCCTGTCCATGTGCATTAAGAAAAGCGTCGGTATTTTTAAAAAAACTTTTAGTCATATCTTTAACAAATCGTGAAAATAACAAAGCAGCAGTTTTTTAGGTGCTACGTACTTGATACTGGATACGATCGGCCATTGACTTACGGCCAACCGCTTGGCATGACACGCATGACGGGTGACCTACTTTCCATCAATAGGAATGCCCGGGATGATTGCCGCAAAATCAAATTATTTTAAATAGTCCCAGAGGGCCCAGCTATATATAGTCAGATCAGTTAACGATATCGCATGTACAACTATAGCTTAAATAGAGATTATACAAAATTGCTTTTCGACTTATGATCCCGGTATATTACTGTCATGGGAGGTTTAGGTTCAAATTACCATGTAAAATTTGTAATATTTTTTTAACAAATAGTATACATATATATGGAGGTAAACCTCCCGTCCCGTTGCGTATTATGTATAACCAAACAGGGTTCAATTTTAAATGCATTTGAACGTGCATTTGCATTTTACGGCATTTGCACTTGCAGTTGGTAATTTTTATTGCATTTGATTATATCTATTCGAATTTACATTTACATTTTGAATTAAATTGAAACATTTGCATTAAAATGCGTTGAGAACCCAACCCTCAATGGCAGCTGCATCTGTCGTAAGACTGAGTGATGAGGTGGAAGCCCCTTAATGGAAGACAATTTGTATGATGTTTCCAAAATTATATATATATATATATATATATATATATATATATATATATATATCAGACAGACCACCAAAACGTAAAAAAAATATCTTACGTTCTATGAAATATCGACTCGCTTATGATAGTGTAACCTTTTTGTTACAAATTAGACCTATATATTCTGAGCGCATTAATTTATGTAAACATTTCATTTATAATAGAACACTTCACCTCCCCGAGATCGATTATTTAAACACGAAACCCAGGCCAGTCATAAAATAAATGAGAACGTCTCATATAATTATATTCCTTGAAGTAGAAACGTGACTGACTAAAATTAATAAATGATATAATTTAATTCCAGGGTAGAGAAACGAATTAATTTGGATAAAAAAGGGAGCATCCGATTCAGATGTAGAACCAAGCCGGGACTATATACAAATGTAAAATGGGGAAATGGAAAGGTGATGTGGCAGCCATGATTAATAAAATGGACGGAGAGGAGGAATAATTATATGTGAACTAGACGGAGTTTAACTTGCATTCTCAAATCAAATTTTATTAAATTATCTAATTTAGACAATCATTGTGAAGTAAAAAATGTTGCTGCATATGTATATAATACCTTTTTGAGTAGACAAAGAACTATAGATGGTTAAATTATGTTTTTTTTATACTCACTGATGATGGCAATAGAGGATCATTGTGTACTTATCTATAGGTATATATACAGTAATGTAATATGTGTTAAAAGACATTATTTATTAGTTTTAAACTGCTACTCTACGTTATATCCATGCAATTATGTGATTGAATTACTTTTGAAATTTTAGGAACTTTGGGCCGGAGGCATTTTTCCTGAATAAACTTCTGTTCATTTCTCAAATTCAAGAAGAGCCGCATCCAGCGCGCAAATCAAGTAAACTTAACAAAGGGCATGATAATGGTTAACGTTCACTGTGACGTAACATTGAGGCCAAAGACAAAGGCGCGATCCAAAGTGGAAACTGAAATACATAATGACTAAAGACAGTTTGGTATAATTATGACCATTATGAATGAAGACAAATAGAATGATACAGACTGAACTGGGTCACAGTGACCTTATATGTAAAATAGTTATTAGATCGATAATGCAATACGGATACGGAAAATGTTTCCCTAATAGGGCTAAGACATACATAAGATGATATTATATTGGTCAAAACACAGTTCAGAAACTGATACCACTGCATCAAAATTAGAAAAAAAATATAAGTAGCGCCACCAGTCTGCAGGAACTGATGGAACTATAGCCATGATAAATAAACACACCAGGTGTCGGAACACAAAATAATTATATATATATATATATATATATATATATATATATATATATATATATATGAAACCACAAGTACCCGTTATACACAATGAGGAGGGCTGATTGTTTGACGTGATCCCTGTTTTCATTAGTGAAGCCAACGGCACTGCTAAATTTATGCTGTTTGACCTAGTTTTAAGACAAACCTGGGTCACAGTGAACTTGTTTCAGAAAACGATGTTAATTAGCTGTAGCCGTAAGTAGGCTGGTGTTCCGTCAGTATTTAAATAGTTTAAAAATAAAGCCTATGGGACCTTCAGCACCGTGTTAGTAGGCTGGTGAGCCGTCAGTGTTTAAATAGTTTAAAAATAAAGCCTATGGGACCTTCAGCACCGTGTCAGTAGGCTGGTGTGCCGTCAGTGTTTAAATAGTTTAAAAATAAAGCCTATGGGACCCTCAGCACCGTGTCAGTAGGCTGGTGTGCCGTCAGTGTTTAAATAGTTTAAAAATAAAGCCTATGGGACCTTCAGCACCGTGTTAGTAGGCTGGTGAGCCGTCAGTGTTTAAATAGTTTAAAAATAAAGCCTATGGGACCCTCAGCACCGTGTAAGTAGGCTGGTGAGCCGTCAGTGTTTAAATAGTTTAAAAATAAAGCCTATGGGACCTTCAGCACCGTGTTAGTAGGCTGGTGAGCCGTCAGTGTTTAAATAGTTTAAAAATAAAGCCTATGGGACCCTCAGCACCGTGTCAGTAGGCTGGTGTGCCGTCAGTGTTTAAATAGTTTAAAAATAAAGCCTATGGGACCTTCAGCACCGTGTCAGTAGGCTGGTGTGCCGTCAGTGTTTAAATAGTTTAAAAATAAAGCCTATGGGACCCTCAGCACCGTGTCAGTAGGCTGGTGAGCCGTCAGTGTTTAAATAGTTTAAAAATAAAGCCTATGGGACCCTCAGCACCGTGTAAGTAGGCTGGTGTGCCGTCAGTGTTTAAATAGTTTAAAAATAAAGCCTATGGGACCTTCAGCACCGTGTAAGTAGGCTGGTGTGCCGTCAGTGTTTAAATAGTTTAAAAATAAAGCCTATGGGACCTTCAGCACCGTGTTAGTAGGCTGGTGTGCCGTCAGTGTTTAAATAGTTTAAAAATAAAGCCTATGGGACCTTCAGCACCGTGTTAGTAGGCTGGTGAGCCGTCAGTGTTTAAATAGTTTAAAAATAACGCCTATGGGACCTTCAGCACCGTGTAAGTAGGCTGGTGTGTCGTCAGTGTTTAAATAGTTTAAAAATAAAGCCTATGGGACCTTCAGCACCGTGTTAGTAGGCTGGTGTGCCGTCAGTGTTTAAATAGTTTAAAAATAAAGCCTATGGGACCTTCAGCACCGTGTCAGTAGGCTGGTGTGCCGTCAGTGTTTAAATAGTTTAAAAATAAAGCCTATGGGACCTTCAGCACCGTGTTAGTAGGCTGGTGTGCCGTCAGTGTTTAAATAGTTTAAAAATAAAGCCTATGGGACCTTCAGCACCGTGTCAGTAGGCTGGTGTGCCGTCAGTGTTTAAATAGTTTAAAAATAAAGCCTATGGGACCTTCAGCACCGTGTCAGTAGGCTGGTGTGCCGTCAGTGTTTAAATAGTTTAAAAATAAAGCCTATGGGACCTTCAGCACCGTGTTAGTAGGCTGGTGTGCCGTCAGTGTTTAAATAGTTTAAAAATAAAGCCTATGGGACCTTCAGCACCGTGTTAGTAGGCTGGTGAGCCGTCATTGTTTAAATAGTTTAAAAATAAAGCCTATGGGACCTTCAGCACCGTGTTAGTAGGCTGGTGTGCCGTCAGTGTTTAAATAGTTTAAAAATAAAGCCTATGGGACCTTCAGCACCGTGTCAGTAGGCTGGTGAGCCGTCAGTGTTTAAATAGTTTAAAAATAAAGCCTATGGGACCTTCAGCACCGTGTTAGTAGGCTGGTGTGCCGTCAGTGTTTAAATAGTTTAAAAATAAAGCCTATGGGACCTTCAGCACCGTGTCAGTAGGCTGGTGTGCCGTCAGTGTTTAAATAGTTTAAAAATAAAGCCTATGGGACCTTCAGCACCGTGTTAGTAGGCTGGTGTGCCGTCAGTGTTTAAATAGTTTAAAAATAAAGCCTATGGGACCTTCAGCACCGTGTTAGTAGGCTGGTGTGCCGTCAGTGTTTAAATAGTTTAAAAATAAAGCCTATGGGACCTTCAGCACCGTGTCAGTAGGCTGGTGAGCCGTCAGTGTTTAAATAGTTTAAAAATAAAGCCTATGGGACCTTCAGCACCGTGTAAGTAGGCTGGTGTGCCGTCAGTGTTTAAATAGTTTAAAAATAAAGCCTATGGGACCTTCAGCACCGTGTTAGTAGGCTGGTGTGCCGTCAGTGTTTAAATAGTTTAAAAATAAAGCCTATGGGACCTTCAGCACCGTGTTAGTAGGCTGGTGTGCCGTCAATGTTTAAATAGTTTAAAAATAAAGCCTATGGGACCTTCAGCACCGTGTTAGTAGGCTGGTGTGCCGTCAATGTTTAAATAGTTTAAAAATAAAGCCTATGGGACCTTCAGCACCGTGTTAGTAGGCTGGTGTGCCGTCAGTGTTTAAATAGTTTAAAAATAAAGCCTATGGGACCTTCAGCACCGTGTCAGTAGGCTGGTGAGCCGTCAGTGTTTAAATAGTTTAAAAATAAAGCCTATGGGACCTTCAGCACCGTGTTAGTAGGCTGGTGAGCCGTCAGTGTTTAAATAGTTTAAAAATAAAGCCTATGGGACCTTCAGCACCGTGTAAGTAGGCTGGTGAGCCGTCAGTGTTTAAATAGTTTAAAAATAAAGCCTATGGGACCCTCAGCACCGTGTCAGTAGGCTGGTGTACCGTCAGTGTTTAAATAGTTTAAAAATAAAGCCTATGGGACCTTCAGCACCGTGTCAGTAGGCTGGTGTGCCGTCAGTGTTTAAATAGTTTAAAAATAAAGCCTATGGGACCTTCAGCACCGTGTCAGTAGGCTGGTGAGCCGTCAGTGTTTAAATAGTTTAAAAATAAAGCCTATGGGACCTTCAGCACCGTGTCAGTAGGCTGGTGTGCCGTCAGTGTTTAAATAGTTTAAAAATAAAGCCTATGGGACCTTCAGCACCGTGTCAGTAGGCTGGTGAGCCGTCAGTGTTTAAATAGTTTAAAAATAAAGCCTATGGGACCTTCAGCACCGTGTTAGTAGGCTGGTGTTCCGTCAGTGTTTAAATAGTTTAAAAATAAAGCCTATGGGACCTTCAGCACCGTGTCAGTAGGCTGGTGTGCCGTCAGTGTTTAAATAGTTTAAAAATAAAGCCTATGGGACCTTCAGCACCGTGTCAGTAGGCTGGTGTGCCGTCAGTGTTTAAATAGTTTAAAAATAAAGCCTATGGGACCTTCAGCACCGTGTCAGTAGGCTGGTGTGCCGTCAGTGTTTAAATAGTTTAAAAATAAAGCCTATGGGACCTTCAGCACCGTGTTAGTAGGCTGGTGTTCCGTCAGTGTTTAAATAGTTTAAAAATAAAGCCTATGGGACCCTCAGCACCGTGTTAGTAGGCTGGTGTTCCGTCAGTGTTTAAATAGTTTAAAAATAAAGCCTATGGGACCTTCAGCACCGTGTCAGTAGGCTGGTGTGCCGTCAGTGTTTAAATAGTTTAAAAATAAAGCCTATGGGACCTTCAGCACCGTGTCAGTAGGCTGGTGTGCCGTCAGTGTTTAAATAGTTTAAAAATAAAGCCTATGGGACCCTCAGCACCGTGTTAGTAGGCTGGTGTGCCGTCAGTGTTTAAATAGTTTAAAAATAAAGCCTATGGGACCTTCAGCACCGTGTTAGTAGGCTGGTGTACCGTCAGTGTTTAAATAGTTTAAAAATAAAGCCTATGGGACCTTCAGCACCGTGTCAGTAGGCTGGTGTGCCGTCAGTGTTTAAATAGTTTAAAAATAAAGCCTATGGGACCCTCAGCACCGTGTCAGTAGGCTGGTGAGCCGTCAGTGTTTAAATAGTTTAAAAATAAAGCCTATGGGACCTTCAGCACCGTGTCAGTAGGCTGGTGTTCCGTCAGTGTTTAAATAGTTTAAAAATAAAGCCTATGGGACCTTCAGCACCGTGTCAGTAGGCTGGTGAGCCGTCAGTGTTTAAATAGTTTAAAAATAAAGCCTATGGGACCTTCAGCACCGTGTCAGTAGGCTGGTGTTCCGTCAGTGTTTAAATAGTTTAAAAATAAAGCCTATGGGACCTTCAGCACCGTGTCAGTAGGCTGGTGTGCCGTCAGTGTTTAAATAGTTTAAAAATAAAGCCTATGGGACCTTCAGCACCGTGTTAGTAGGCTGGTGTGCCGTCAGTGTTTAAATAGTTTAAAAATAAAGCCTATGGGACCTTCAGCACCGTGTCAGTAGGCTGGTGTGCCGTCAGTGTTTAAATAGTTTAAAAATAAAGCCTATGGGACCTTCAGCACCGTGTCAGTAGGCTGGTGTGCCGTCAGTGTTTAAATAGTTTAAAAATAAAGCCTATGGGACCCTCAGCACCGTGTTAGTAGGCTGGTGTGCCGTCAGTGTTTAAATAGTTTAAAAATAAAGCCTATGGGACCTTCAGCACCGTGTTAGTAGGCTGGTGAGCCGTCAGTGTTTAAATAGTTTAAAAATAAAGCCTATGGGACCTTCAGCACCGTGTTAGTAGGCTGGTGTGCCGTCAGTGTTTAAATAGTTTAAAAATAAAGCCTATGGGACCTTCAGCACCGTGTCAGTAGGCTGGTGTGCCGTCAGTGTTTAAATAGTTTAAAAATAAAGCCTATGGGACCTTCAGCACCGTGTCAGTAGGCTGGTGTGCCGTCAGTGTTTAAATAGTTTAAAAATAAAGCCTATGGGACCTTCAGCACCGTGTTAGTAGGCTGGTGTGCCGTCAGTGTTTAAATAGTTTAAAAATAAAGCCTATGGGACCTTCAGCACCGTGTTAGTAGGCTGGTGTACCGTCAGTGTTTAAATAGTTTAAAAATAAAGCCTATGGGACCTTCAGCACCGTGTTAGTAGGCTGGTGTGCCGTCAGTGTTTAAATAGTTTAAAAATAAAGCCTATGGGACCTTCAGCACCGTGTCAGTAGGCTGGTGTGCCGTCAGTGTTTAAATAGTTTAAAAATAAAGCCTATGGGACCTTCAGCACCGTGTTAGTAGGCTGGTGTGCCGTCAGTGTTTAAATAGTTTAAAAATAAAGCCTATGGGACCTTCAGCACCGTGTCAGTAGGCTGGTGAGCCGTCAGTGTTTAAATAGTTTAAAAATAAAGCCTATGGGACCTTCAGCACCGTGTTAGTAGGCTGGTGTGCCGTCAGTGTTTAAATAGTTTAAAAATAAAGCCTATGGGACCTTCAGCACCGTGTCAGTAGGCTGGTGAGCCGTCAGTGTTTAAATAGTTTAAAAATAAAGCCTATGGGACCTTCAGCACCGTGTCAGTAGGCTGGTGTGCCGTCAATGTTTAAATAGTTTAAAAATAAAGCCTATGGGACCCTCAGCACCGTGTTAGTAGGCTGGTGTGCCGTCAGTGTTTAAATAGTTTAAAAATAAAGCCTATGGGACCTTCAGCACCGTGTTAGTAGGCTGGTGTACCGTCAGTGTTTAAATAGTTTAAAAATAAAGCCTATGGGACCTTCAGCACCGTGTTAGTAGGCTGGTGTGCCGTCAGTGTTTAAATAGTTTAAAAATAAAGCCTATGGGACCTTCAGCACCGTGTCAGTAGGCTGGTGTGCCGTCAGTGTTTAAATAGTTTAAAAATAAAGCCTATGGGACCTTCAGCACCGTGTTAGTAGGCTGGTGTGCCGTCAGTGTTTAAATAGTTTAAAAATAAAGCCTATGGGACCTTCAGCACCGTGTTAGTAGGCTGGTGTGCCGTCAGTGTTTAAATAGTTTAAAAATAAAGCCTATGGGACCTTCAGCACCGTGTTAGTAGGCTGGTGTGCCGTCAGTGTTTAAATAGTTTAAAAATAAAGCCTATGGGACCTTCAGCACCGTGTTAGTAGGCTGGTGTGCCGTCAGTGTTTAAATAGTTTAAAAATAAAGCCTATGGGACCTTCAGCACCGTGTTAGTAGGCTGGTGAGCCGTCAGTGTTTAAATAGTTTAAAAATAAAGCCTATGGGACCTTCAGCACCGTGTTAGTAGGCTGGTGTGCCGTCAGTGTTTAAATAGTTTAAAAATAAAGCCTATGGGACCTTCAGCACCGTGTTAGTAGGCTGGTGTGCCGTCAGTGTTTAAATAGTTTAAAAATAAAGCCTATGGGACCTTCAGCACCGTGTCAGTAGGCTGGTGTGCCGTCAGTGTTTAAATAGTTTAAAAATAAAGCCTATGGGACCTTCAGCACCGTGTCAGTAGGCTGGTGTGCCGTCAGTGTTTAAAAAGTTTAAAAATAAAGCCTATGGGACCTTCAGCACCGTGTTAGTAGGCTGGTGTGCCGTCAGTGTTTAAATAGTTTAAAAATAAAGCCTATGGGACCTTCAGCACCGTGTTAGTAGGCTGGTGTGCCGTCAGTGTTTAAATAGTTTAAAAATAAAGCCTATGGGACCTTCAGCACCGTGTCAGTAGGCTGGTGTGCCGTCAGTGTTTAAATAGTTTAAAAATAAAGCCTATGGGACCCTCAGCACCGTGTTAGTAGGCTGGTGTGCCGTCAGTGTTTAAATAGTTTAAAAATAAAGCCTATGGGACCTTCAGCACCGTGTTAGTAGGCTGGTGTGCCGTCAGTGTTTAAATAGTTTAAAAATAAAGCCTATGGGACCTTCAGCACCGTGTCAGTAGGCTGGTGAGCCGTCAGTGTTTAAATAGTTTAAAAATAAAGCCTATGGGACCTTCAGCACCGTGTCAGTAGGCTGGTGAGCCGTCAGTGTTTAAATAGTTTAAAAATAAAGCCTATGGGACCTTCAGCACCGTGTTAGTAGGCTGGTGTGCCGTCAGTGTTTAAATAGTTTAAAAATAAAGCCTATGGGACCTTCAGCACCGTGTCAGTAGGCTGGTGTGCCGTCAGTGTTTAAAAAGTTTAAAAATAAAGCCTATGGGACCCTCAGCACCGTGTTAGTAGGCTGGTGTGCCGTCAGTGTTTAAATAGTTTAAAAATAAAGCCTATGGGACCTTCAGCACCGTGTTAGTAGGCTGGTGTGCCGTCAGTGTTTAAATAGTTTAAAAATAAAGCCTATGGGACCTTCAGCACCGTGTCAGTAGGCTGGTGTGCCGTCAGTGTTTAAATAGTTTAAAAATAAAGCCTATGGGACCCTCAGCACCGTGTAAGTAGGCTGGTGTTCCGTCAGTGTTTAAATAGTTTAAAAATAAAGCCTATGGGACCTTCAGCACCGTGTCAGTAGGCTGGTGAGCCGTCAGTGTTTAAATAGTTTAAAAATAAAGCCTATGGGACCTTCAGCACCGTGTTAGTAGGCTGGTGTGCCGTCAGTGTTTAAATAGTTTAAAAATAAAGCCTATGGGACCTTCAGCACCGTGTTAGTAGGCTGGTGTGCCGTCAGTGTTTAAATAGTTTAAAAATAAAGCCTATGGGACCTTCAGCACCGTGTCAGTAGGCTGGTGAGCCGTCAGTGTTTAAATAGTTTAAAAATAAAGCCTATGGGACCTTCAGCACCGTGTTAGTAGGCTGGTGTGCCGTCAGTGTTTAAATAGTTTAAAAATAAAGCCTATGGGACCTTCAGCACCGTGTTAGTAGGCTGGTGTGCCGTCAGTGTTTAAATAGTTTAAAAATAAAGCCTATGGGACCTTCAGCACCGTGTTAGTAGGCTGGTGTGCCGTCAGTGTTTAAATAGTTTAAAAATAAAGCCTATGGGACCTTCAGCACCGTGTCAGTAGGCTGGTGAGCCGTCAGTGTTTAAATAGTTTAAAAATAAAGCCTATGGGACCTTCAGCACCGTGTCAGTAGGCTGGTGAGCCGTCAGTGTTTAAATAGTTTAAAAATAAAGCCTATGGGACCTTCAGCACCGTGTTAGTAGGCTGGTGTGCCGTCAGTGTTTAAATAGTTTAAAAATAAAGCCTATGGGACCTTCAGCACCGTGTTAGTAGGCTGGTGTGCCGTCAGTGTTTAAATAGTTTAAAAATAAAGCCTATGGGACCTTCAGCACCGTGTTAGTAGGCTGGTGTACCGTCAGTGTTTAAATAGTTTAAAAATAAAGCCTATGGGACCCTCAGCACCGTGTCAGTAGGCTGGTGAGCCGTCAGTGTTTAAATAGTTTAAAAAAAAGCCTATGGGACCTTCATCACCGTGTTAGTAGGCTGGTGTGCCGTCAGTGTTTAAATAGTTTAAAAATAAAGCCTATGGGACCCTCAGCACCGTGTCAGTAGGCTGGTGAGCCGTCAGTGTTTAAATAGTTTTAAAATAAAGCCTATGGGACCTTCAGCACCGTGTTAGTAGGCTGATGTGCCGTCAATGTTTAAACAGTTATAAATAAAGCCTATGGGACCCTCAGCACCGTGTCAGTAGGCTGGTGTGCCGTCAATGTTTAAACAGTTATAAATAAAGCGTCTGGAATCCTCAGAACGGTGTCAGTAGGTTAGGGTGCCGTCACTGTTTAAACAGTTTAATAATAAAGCCTCTGGGATCCTCAGCACTGGCAATGGGCTGGATTACCTTCAGTGTTTAAACAGCTTAAAATAAAGCCTCTGGGATCCTCAGCACCGTATCAATTACTGCCGCTCGGACCCTCAGCACCGTGTCTATGGGCTAGTGTGTCGTATAAGTCTTTTAACAAAGTGTACCACAATACCGCCTCTGGGGCCTTCAGTAACGTGACAATGGCAAATGTACGTATGGACGCCACGCGAAAACGATTGCAGATGGCGCCACCAGTATTGGGTACGAGATGGAGGTATCTATATAAGATCTATGGACATGCACAATTTCAGACCAATACGGCAAATCTGTAAGAATCACTTGAACCAATCACTAAGACGAACAGATGGCAAACGCTTGGATTGACGCCACGCGAAATTCATTGTAGGTGGCGCCGCCAGTCTCGAGTACGGGATGGAGAGATCCAAGATCTATGGACATGCAAAATGTCAGCTAAATACATTGAACGACTCTGAGATTTGAGTGCTCATCACAAAGACACCCAGATTCATACAACACAAGGATTGCAGGTGGCGCCACCAGTATTTGTTACGCACAACTACATATACTGGTGAGCGAATAACAGGGATGTGCCCACGCCGGGCGGGCGCGCCCGGTACTCTTTTCGGCCGCCCGGCACTCAATTGGAAACCTTCAAGTGCCGCCCGGCAGTGTTTTTTATCGTCTTGAAACTTTATTTACTAACAAAGTCTGTTTATTTCGAAAATATTACCTGTCGGTGACATAGCCAGGTACTCCAGCAATTGTTTATTACGATAACAGCACCATATGATATCTTGACAGACACCATTAATTTTATATCGAAAAAATAAAACCTATCAACGTTATCATATATGTTAACTGAATGGACAAGGTCAAGGACGCCCTTTGAGAGAAGATTGGATGATGGTTCTGGGTACCATAAATATTAGAATATACATCGTCAGCTGAAAAGACAACACAGGCCGTCCAACGCTTCCACTTCATGGTGAACCGTCCAGAAAATGCAAAGCTTATATGTAATTAGTTCTTTGTTGACAGTTTGTTGCACGCAATCAAGTTTCATGCACGTCAGAAGTAAGAGTCTGCAGACCAGGTGTCCCAAGGCCACATATATTAACATAATTTTAGACTGGTACCCTGCTCTATTAAGGCCCTCAGCCAAGCATAGAGACAGGCGTACAACGCCATCTTAAGTACTCCCAGTTGTAACTCCTGACCTACCTGTAGACTGGTTCCAACTCCAGACTGCACGCTCATACCGATTGTCATGGACGTTCACGCGATCTTGGCTAGTTATTCATGAAGATTTCTTATAAAATTACTTTCTTTAGTTACTTATAGTAATATTGAAAAATGAGTTGTTGCACAAAAATTGACTGATGGATGTATAGATGATACGATATACTGGATATTTGATATTCCACTGTACGTGGCATTGGTTTATTATCAATATCTATTAATCTAATCATAAATGTCACACGAAATGTACAGCCAACTTTTGACAACTTCTCTGAGCAAACGAAATGCTTATTTTTATTATATATAAATCATACTTGAGTTGGAACCAGTCTGCCGGGAGTCCTGAAGATGGCGTTGTACGCTCGTCTCTGTTTGGCCTAGAGCAGCGGTGCCATAATAGAGCGGGGTACCAGTCTAACATAATTTATGCCCCTGTCCAAAGTAGGAAAATCCAAAGGGAGTTGGAGAATTTTTTACCATAAGATTTTAGTTAATACTTTTCTTAAAACAAAATGTTTTCTGCCATAACAAGTATATTTTAGTCATTTAACTATTTGTTTAGATTTGTTTAAAACCAAATGAGAGCTCGGTTGTCCTATAGATGAGCGTGCGGGACTAATTGTACTTTATCTATCCCCGAGCCGGTAATAGTTATTTATTGTTTATCACTTTTATTCTTGGTTGGAGTTATCAGCGTGCTTAATTTAAGGTAAAGATAAATAAAAGGCTGATTGAACTGGCATGGTGGATTAACAGTAACGTGCCCGATCGAGTAACTTTGGAATTTTTAGTGGCTATATATTTCAATTCGTATATATAGGCCCTAATAACTTTACTAATAAGGTTCTATAAATGTATAAGCTATTAAAATTATTATACCGTTTTAATTCCTTGAACATTCTTTTTTAGTAAATTGTACTCATGTCTTTATTAATGTAAGGACCAAATAAAAACTGCTCGGGATAGGTTCTACTGTTTTCCCTTGCTTTAAGCAGGCCCATGTTAAATTTCAGGATTGTTGATAGCTACACGTCTGAGCTACAGTTAACACTGTATTGTCAATTAAAGCAATAGTACCGTGTGTTTGCATGGGCGG
The DNA here is from genome assembly GCA_026874595.1 of Sipunculus nudus. Classification (NCBI taxonomy): domain Eukaryota; kingdom Metazoa; phylum Annelida; class Sipuncula; order Golfingiida; family Sipunculidae; genus Sipunculus; species Sipunculus nudus. The sequence continues at coordinate 7,439,885 of CM049306.1, read as the reverse complement.
AATTTCATTTTTGAGCATACGTATAAAGAAGGAAGCTTATTTCCGAGACTTCTCGAATTTCTTCAGGGTTTTACTATACATGTGCCGGTCAGCGGGAGTTTCAAAAAGAGCACGTTCTGTGGTTCATCTGTTTCTGCCATCTGGTCAACCAGGGTAATCGTTCAACATGTCAATTCTTAATTACTTTAACAGAAATCCGGCCAGGTCCAATCAGGGCGATGTGTATGACGGCAATACCAAACATTATAAAAACAGTACTACTCCCGCTGAAGTTGTCACTGAACATCCTCGGTCACGTGACCAAAAGCGTCATGCGAGTCATCCCCGCTGCAGCACGCTTGCTGCTAGTGTGGATGCCGAGTCTGAGCCTGCCGACCGTCAACATCAAAGCATGCACGCTCGCACGTTTAACCCAAAATGGCGGAATGGCAGAGCGTGGCTCAAGTACACTGAAGGCCTACAGGGATGTTTATGCAATTTCTGTCAAGAATTCGATAAGCGGCCCTTTGATAGAGACACGTGGAACGTAGTGCCATGTAAACGTCTCCGGCTTGAGAGTATACACGACCTCGAAAATTGCCAGGCACACCAGGATGCTTTAAGATGCAAAGCTGAGGCATCAAAACATGAACACATTGCCCTGGCTATTTATCCCACAGTTAATAAAAACGAGATGACAAAAACAATTGCTTGTTTGTATTTTCTCTGTAAACAAAGGATACCACATACCACAAACTTTGAACCCCTATTAGATTTCATTGGTTACTTGGGGCAAGATTTGAAGGAAAAGCTCTTCATGGGCTGCAACGCCCATTACACTAGTAGAAAATCAATCCAAGACATGGTGAAATGCATGTCTGAAGTTATTGAAAATAACATCCTTGACCAGTTGAAAAAGTCCAGCCATTATTCGCTGTTATTTGATGAAACCACTGATTGCGCTGTAATCGAACAAATGACATTGCGCGCGCGATTTATCTCAGAGGACGGTGATATTAAAGTCAAATTTTTGAAGATAATTGACTGTTTATCTGACAGTAGACAGGTGACCCTCTCAGCCTCCACAATCGCTGATATTGTGACCGACTATATACAGAACCAGGGCCTCCAGTACTCACATTTGCGGGGTCTTGGTACTGTTGGGGCAGCAGTCATGACAGGCAAAAGAACTAGAGCCGTTAGACGAATCAGAGACAAGCAATTAGAGGCCCAAAAAGATCAGACTCTGAAGTCTGAGGCGGTAGGCTGCCATTGTGCCCCCATAAACTTAATTTGGCTGCGGAACAAGCTGGCGGCGGTGAATTCATGAAAAAATTCAAGGACAATATTAGAAAACTGTACGATTTTTATAGTAACAGTGCAGTTAGGGGTGCAGGTTTGGCAGCCATTCAGAAACTTTTAGAGCAGCCAACCAGGAAAGTCCTTGAACCCTCATCCACGCGTTGGTTGAGTTTGGGAAACTGTGTCCTCCGTCTTAAAGAAATCTATACCAGTGTGGTGTGTAGTCTTGGTAGGGAATCTGAAGAACGGGGGGACCCAACAGCTACAGGGTTATACTACTTTTTTACGCCGCAGTATCAGTCAATTGCGACCAGGATGCTGTTGTGCGATGTCCTTCCAATCGTCAATACCCTGTCGAGGGTATTTCAGTGAACATATTTGGACTTCGCTTAGGCCTGCAGGCTTAAGGACTCAGCCTTACATCAAATAAACGATATCCAGTTAGTAGATGGCTCAAACATGAAAGATCTCACAGCGTTCGTGGCAAAACTTGAAGCCGCAGAGATAAATGTTAGATTTAACCAAGGCCTGAGAGGCTGTTGTTCGAGCATGAGTGACGCCCATGACAGGTTTGTCAAAAATGTCAAGAAACAATTTCTGACCAACCTGATTACTAATATAAACGACAGATTTGTCGACAGTGACATCATGGTGGCATTCAGTGCATGGGGTGTTCGACCCAGCTAAGTTGGACATGGGGCCAGAGGACCACCTTGACGAACACATCGAACTGCTACTCAAGAGGTTTGGTGGCTGCACAAATAGCGCTGCATTGAGCGAATGACACCTTTTCCGACACTATCAGAATGACCATATGGCCTCATATCCTTTATGCAAAGTTGTTGAAACTTTGTGCAAAGATAAAGATCTCGGTCGGGTATTCCCAACGATGTCATACTTGGCTGGTTGTTTGAGCGCACTCCCTCCTCACACGGCTGACTGTGAAAGAGACTTTTCACAACTGAAATTAATTAAGTCTGTTCTAAGGAACAGGATGAGTGAGACAACTCTTGACTGTATAATGCGCATTGTAACAGAGGGACCTCCCATAAATGAATATCCGTTCGACTAAGCGGTGGAGTTATGGGCAACACGCACAAACAGGCGACTGAAGCTGAAATAACGGCTCAGCATCAGTCGCCTGTTTGTAAAGAAGAACCAGTCTGAGCACACAAGATATCTCTCTATTGTTAATACAGGACGGTAATATGTACTGGTCTTTTCGGATTCGCACATTAATATGTCACTCTTCAAAATCAACAAATCAGAATAATAATGTTAGTCTATAACGGTGGAAAAAAACTGTCATTTGAGCGCTTATTCGAAGACAAAAATAAAAAAAAGTTTTTATTTAATAGTAAATGGTCCAGAAACAGACAGTTAATCGTTTCAGTTGATTTATATCCCACCTTAGACTGCGCACGCGAAATGGTTGAAAACTATACTTGGATATGTACTATGAATAAACATTTGCACACCTGAAGTGAACATTCACAGAGCGTGTTATAATTGAAATATGTTTTCAATAAAAGCCAGTGTAACATGAATGTAATATTGAAAACATAACTACAAATGTCACTTCAATGTAAGCATATATTTCCTTTTGAAAAAATTGTATTGCTTTCTGTAAATTATAGGCAAGTGGATGTGTTGTCCGGTTGAGGGGAGTAAATTGTTCTTCAGTACTGCACCGATTTTTTTAGCCGGTTGTTTTTCAGTACCTTTTTTTGCCGGTTATGACCGACATTATTAAGTAGATTACGTGACCTTTACATGTAGGAGGCATAAGCGTATACGGCATTATAATATAGGCTTGGTTCTTGGATAAACTGTCGTATAGGTACCCGGGTTTCCGTTTTTTATTTTTTTTTTTTGTTCTCGTAATGAACACTTGGTTAAAATATACCTTTTCTGCTTGTCGAAAATACCTTATTACCCCATCCTTCATGGAGGTTCAACTTCAAGCAAGTTGCATACAGATTAATTTTAAAAAGTTCATTCAGCAATATGTATACAGTATAGCACGTCTTTATGTTTTACAAATACATTTTCCCTGGAAGATCCTAACAACTAGTACAATTTAATACTAAAATACAGTCATACTATCATTCAAGCTTTTTTACGCCCGTTGACTATAGCGAATATATCTGGCTCCACGGCCGAACACCCGGGCCCGGTATGTGTGGCCCAGACACAAGGATAATGTATTCTCGGGCCGTTAGTGTCTCCACCGCCGCCAGTCGGCATTTATCTTCTTCCTTCTATACGTACACATTTGACAGTATATATAACTGGAGGCATTATGATTCCCAGATGACCGTCAAAATTATCTCACACATTAAGGATCTAATTCTTTGGAATTAACCAATGTTCAAGTCTGAAGGGACTCTTTAAAAGCATGTAATTTCAACCGGTGCCGGCACTCTTTGTCTGTATCACAAACCATCCTGGCAAATGGTATATGAAGCATTTGAAGGCTTTTTTTTCATGAAACAGTTACTTTCGCAGCCATTTCGTACGTAAAGTAAGTTTTTCTCATTGAAAAAAGCATTTATTTAGGGATAACCTGCTTTGAATCATAACAATAACTGTTTGAATGGACAAATAGGCAACTTCTAACATTCCGCGTGACAGGCAAAACACATCGACTGTTTCACTCCCAGCATGAATGCATCAGTATCAGTTAAGCGACTTACGCGACAGAAACTCAGTGGCCTTATTGATATGCGATCTCTTTTTTCTTTTTTTTTTTCTTTTTTTTTTTTTTTAACAAGAAAAAGCCAAAGATTAAGCCTTGGCATAGGTGCTCCAGATACCGGGAAATCACGTATAGAGCAATTAAATTTTCAAATTTTCCCGGGGGAGGACCCCCCCCCCCCCCCTGTGAAGGGCGCCGAAAACCCGCCCACCACTCACTTTTTTTGAGAACAACCCTGGAATAACTATGCCGGGTTTCGGAAAGACCGACACAAGGGGTTTCAGAGGAGTTCTCCGGAAAGAACGCGGCGGCGACGTGGGAACCCCCGTGAAAACATAGTATCCGCAAACCTCTGTTTTGGCGGATACAAATATGACCAACATAAAGTATTTGCCGGTCAAACATATTTATTATTCTGTCAAACCTGTTGGTCTATTTTCTGGGTGTAATATCCGAGGAGCGGCAGAAAATTATGCACGTGCTTGCTTGGTGTTATTACTGTTTCTAGATGTATGAATGTGCGATGTGATCATCTAGTGATACTTCTTATGACCAGTTCAACTTTATGCAACAAGATCACAAGACCGAAATGCAGGGAGGGGGATTATCTAATACTTATAAAAGGAATTCGGTCTACGTTTGTTCGCAATGTTCTCTTGAACCGCGTTTTGTACAATACTGTGCCATAATTTTAGAGGTTACTATCCCCGCAGTGACATAGGCGATATATGAGAATAAATAATTTTTAATGTACATATAATTTTGAGTGATTTTTCCGTTATTACCGACTTGCACAATGACCGGAATGCGTACATCGTGGTCACTCAAATTCAAACACTATTAAGGACTTTTGTTCCTATGAATAACGCTTGCTTTCAGTGAGGGATTTAGCATGTCTGGCCTTACATTTGACCTCTGACCAGATAACCTCAAATTCTACAGGTTTATTTACTTTGGGCAAGTAAGCCATGTGTGAACGTTAGAAAGTTCAGGATGAAAAGTTTGATTTACAGTGCATCCACAATTTTGTTTTAAGATGTGGCTTCTGTGACATTCAACTTAGATCGCTGGACCCTGAAAATCAAAATATATTTACTTATGTGGTTGGTCATTATTAAATCAAGTTTGAAGCCAGTCT